>OZ018321.1:97545634-98166884 GCA_963969495.1 Ceratothoa steindachneri | reverse complement strand
TTGTTTTTTTCGATTTAAGCTCACTTGATGATATGTACAAATGAAAATAGACAAACACAAATATATGCATACCTAAGTACGCGCGGGTTGTACAAAAAGATATTAGTGATATATTTCCAGAGAGAATGAATATGTTGAATGGTTAGAGCTTTATTTATGGAACTGTCAGACTACATGATTGGGCACTGTAAGGGTAAATCGATAGGTATATAGATGAGAAAATCTGCCGAAGGCCATAAAGAAGGGAGAATCGGAGGTACCAAGGTGTAGTAAGAGGAAGAGAAAGAGCGTGGGAGAAGGCCAATGAAGCTGAGCAAGGAAAAAATAGAATGGTACGTTTATGCCTTATTAAGGCACAGAGCCAAATAGTGCCAATGTGGGTTCGCTTCATTATTTAAGTAAAAAAGACTCATTTATAAATTAATCGTAATATTTCACTTAGAAGTAATTCAAAGGATTTTTCGGTCACAACAAAAAGGGACTAGAAATTAAAGTATTACAGAGAAGCAGTTGCCGAAATAGTGTACACTCGGCAAAAAGAATATCCTTATTCGCTTCTTCCGCTGGATCGGGCAGGGAAAGCAGTAATTAATACATAAAAGGACAATGAAAAAGAAAGAATTCAGAGAGAAAAGTGAGAGAAAGCGGAGTAGAAAAGGGGAACAGTTACTGACTGTGGAGACTATAAAGGAGATACATAGTGGAATAGATAAAGGAGAGGTATATTAATAGTATCTCTTTGCAACGAATTATTTATTTCCTTCCAAGTGACAATTACTAAAAAATCTGATTCAATTAAATAATTATAACAAATTTCTATCTTAGGATGTAAAAGCAAAATAAATTGATAAAAAGAATATGCATATATGTTTAGATAATTGGATTTCTTCTAAGAAGATGCAAATTATTCTCATTTAATGAGTGACTTTCCGGATATTCGACTCATCGTCTGGTTCTATCAATATAGATTACTGAAATATACTAAAATTCAAAAGGCTAACAAAAATATACTAAAATTTAAAAAGCTAACAAAAATATGCTAAAATTCAAAAGGCTTAAAATCAATTATCGGAAAAGTGCATAATTTGGATTCGAATACAAAGATGTATGATAAATAAATAGTTATAAAGTAACGGGGCATACACATTACAAATAAGTTTGATTACTCGGTTTATGTCAAAAATAGTGACAAAACTTGAAAATTGGAGAATTACTAATAAATATGGCGACATGATATCGGTTGGGTGTTGTTTACCTTAAAATCATGTGACCCGAAGGTGAGAGATCTAAAGTTAGTATTATGAGTGGAGTTTAATTGTTCTATGAAATGTGATTGGAGAAGTTGGGGAAGTAGAGTCTATGTAATCACTTAAAATTGCTAAAGTTTGGGTGGCAAATGTTTTTTTTGAATAAAAATGAATAATCCCTGCTGGAAGACTTCCCTTTAGTTGTGAGTACAGTGCCGGTACGTAGAATTATTCGTAAATGGAAACAGGCTCGAATCTTCAACGAGATTATGCCGCACAACTAATTTCATATTGCCGAATTTGAATCTGATAATTCTCTTGTTCTATCAGACTAGGTTTTTTAAAAATTCAATAGGTACAAATATTCAATATTTCGTTACTTGTGTCGTGCAACAGATATTTAACCCAAAACAGACCAGCTTGTCTCTTATGTGACTGTGCTTACATAATTAATTTCACATTGTTAAGTATAATTTAGATGTTTTATTATACTATCAGATCTACTTTCTTAAACAATCAGAAAAATAGCAAATATGATGACATTAATTGTCTCACCCAAGATAAAGATATTTAATTAAACACGTCACAGATAAGCTCATAAGAAATTGTACCAGAAAGCATAAGTTTAAATCCTCTATAATTGACAAAATATGAAGTTCTAAAAGTGCTTCTGAACTTTTCCCTTTTGTTTGTACTGTTCGCTCTCTTCTCGTTGCAGCGTACAGCAATAGTTGCCCATCATGTTAGGAGTAAATTGTCCCTGATATCTGCTCTCCATTATGGCGATGTCTTGATGAAAAATTCCACCGTGTTCATTACTAATGTCTAATGCATAATGATTTCGATAGATAAACATTATGACTGGTTTAATAAATTTGCAGAATAAATAGTAAACTTTGAGATGATATGCACTATAGGAATTTCAAATTTCATGCCATTAATTTGGATCAACTGTTTTTAATAAAGTGAAAAAAAGATTATTTACTGCTTAAAAACATTAAAGAAAATCATCCATCCCTGGCCCAAAATATAGAGCACTCAATGGAATCATTCATATAGTATAATTAGACATTCGGAGCAAATACATTCAGTATACAGGGTGCGGAGGGAAATTTATCGCCGATGGCGACTCTGAATTTCACGAATGCGAGGTGACGGGCGGCGGTTTTCTCTTCTTCCTATCATGGACCAAGTCATGAACTCAATAAATAGCCGCCTGCTTCCTGTCTCCCCCAAATATGTACCGATAGTCATGGAGATCAGTTTTCCTGTCTATATCATGTTGTTTGTTGTGATCAGTTAGAGAAGGCCACGTTATGTTTCCGTTTATCTTCTTGGAAGGTTGTATCAAGTGCCTGGAGGAGTTGGTGTTGCCATGGATCCAAAAGGTGGCCATTGGAAATCCGTAGCTGTGGCAGCCCGATTGAACCATGCCACACAAGACCGAAGACCCACCCTTGGCTGCGAGACAATTTATTTGAGCATATCAGTCACAAAACCTGGCACCATAACTGCCGAAACCGCAACCCTCTGGACTATTATGTGTGGGGCGTGATTGAAAGAGACCAACAAGTCCCCGTAGATCAACAAGGTGGATCCTACGTCCAAGATCACCACAGTTTCGACTCAGTTAAACAGGAATAGGGTCAAGAAAGCCTTGAAGCAGGTCTTTACTCCGCTTGGAGGCAGTGATTGAGGCCGACGCCGATTACATTGAATTAAATGAATAGTACAATCATTCAAGCCTTTAACATGTAACTTTGGTAAATATATCTGTATAAATAAACTCACTGTATCATTTTCTTTTATATTGAAGTTAGTCAACATATTATCCACTGCTTTCTGTATATATTTATTAATAATTTTATTATTTAGTTTGACCACTTTTTACTTTCATTGCAACCATAATAATTCTTCGTGGCATGGATTTCACCAAATTTTCACAAATCTTTAAAGAAATATTTCCTCATTGAGCTTGTAATTTTTCTTCTTGCTTCTTCAAACACTTCCCACAAGTGGAAGTACCCTATAGTGGTGATCCTCATTTCTCTAAACCAATTATCTCCCCTGTCCATGATGAAGACAAACAGCCTTATACTAGTATAGAACCACCTCTATGCTTTAAAGTTGATACTATACAATCAGTGATATGCCTCTCTATCTCTGTCTCGCAAAGGTATCCCCAAAATGATGAAAATGTGAAAAATTGTTACAAACATGTAAAATCTTCGATAATTTTCTTCAAAGAATTATTTAGATGGAATTACATAAATTACTGTAAAACGACAATATTTTCATCTGACCAGATAACTTCAGACGTTGTTCATGTGTCTGTTTTTTGGCATCTTTGGCCAGGAAAGACACTTTTTCTGTAAACCTCACATATGCCTAGCTTCTTTCTCGCCTTGTATAATTTTAGCCCTTAATTTTTAAATTTCCTTCTAAATGTTCTGGGTGATATTTTGGAACTTGAAGCTTTAATGAACTCCTACGCAAGTTCAGAAGATGTTTTCCTGCGATTTTGTAGTAAAGCCCTAAGGATACATGTATTCTCTAGGTGCCGTATGACGTTTCCGCTACTCATCTTCCTTACTACTAGTTTGAATCCGGCAAGAGCCGACTCAAACATCAGCGCACGGAGAGATCTGGCTATCAATTGGTGGATTCACTGCGCTCAGCCCTTTACTGGGGCGGGTAGATCTTACACTTCTCAACCCACACTGCTTTCTTTCCTCTCATGTCTTCGCAGCACCTCACACACATTCATTCTGTTGCAAGAAATCCTGCCGATTGGCATCTATATCCGCATACCTCTGAGGTGGAACAGGTTCCCCTGCCTTGGAGCGACGAAGGTTCCACTTAAAAGTGTTTGGTGGAAAAACACAATACTTCCTGACACCTCTTCCCCCAAAAGACCGGCCTCGGACACCCTTGGGCTCACCAGCGATTGCCATACTGACCTTAATGCCGAGTTCATTATCCGGTCACAGATCCGCTTAGATAAAGGCAGGTTGGGAACTACTACTACTACTACTACTACTACCACTATTACCACTATCTTTGTCTCTTGATATCGTTTCCGTAGCGGTTTGAACAAAATATCTTGAACATTTTACTTTTTTAGTAATTTCCATTTGTAAGAACCCTTGGCTATGGAGAAGTTAGATTTGTGTTCTCTGTGATTCTGTAACTTTCTTAGTTTTAGTTATATTAATTATTTATTACAACATTAAATACACAATAGTTATAAATTTAAGCTGAAACAAGAAATATTGGCTAAATTCTGATTTTAGAAAAATACCATTTTATTAACTACCTATAATTTAGTAAAATACTAAGTAATTCAAACATATTAACAAAATGTTCAAATATTTCAGCAAAATACACATTATTACCATACATATTTACAAATAATATGATGAATTCTAAAGAGCTTTCTTAAATATGTTGAATATAGAAATCTATGAGGGGTCCTTTATATTTTTAGCTTAGGGTTATATTAATTGTCGCAGTAATCCTGTGTTTCAATCAAAAGCAAACTTATTTCTCTTATAAGGCGAATGTAGCAAAGCGGGACTTAATTTGCTCGTCCAACTTGAATTCCTTTCAATTTTCTTTCTCAAATAGCAAACGAAACTCAACATTCCGAATGAAGCGAAGCCATGGAAATGTCTTATGAGATTATGTTTTTATTTTATCAATAGAAATTTGTCGAATAAATCCAGGGATTTCAGGAACTTTATTACAATCTCGTATACTTCCATACATATCGTAGAATAAATATACAAGACTTAGTGCTTTTCAAGAAGAAAATTCATTTAACATATAAAAATTGTTGTTTGAAACTATGTAACAATTTTATCATAAATTTTGCTCATCATAAATACAACTTGTGTTCACTAGGATTAGCAATGGAATCAGAAGAATCCCTCAAAGAAATTCTTAGCTCATTAAATTTTTCGCAAGTTTGGTGGTTTCGCTCAGTTAAACAAATTGTAAACATCTTCATTCAATCTCTCTCATAGATTGAGATTAATTAATAATTTGCTCAGCGAAGTGAAAAAGGATAAAATATGGAGTAAGATTTAAACAGACTTATCAAGTATATTTTGTTATGCGGATACCTGTACTGTACTTATTCCTCTAAATAATCTTAAAGCAATAGAGAAGTAATATATTATAGGCTAATGAGTTCCTAAGAATAGTAATGCCCTCCGTCTTAATTGATGACACCAGTCATGGTTTCCAGATAACCGATTTTATCTTTCCCTAGAGATTCCTTCAGTTCTCATGAGTAATTATTTAGCTTCCTTAAATTTAATTCACTTTTTCTTAAGACCTTCAAGGAGTCCCTTAACTCTCTCGGAGTACCTTAGAGATTCATTGATCTTTCTTTTAGTTTATTTGAAGTGTTTTTGGCTTGCCTTAATTTTTATTAAAATTCATTTGGGTTGATTTATCTTTCTTAGTTACGGACAGTTTTTTTTAGTGCCCTTGAGCTTCCAATAGGTCCCATAATTTCTGGAAAGTTTCCTTGTACTTTCTTAGCTCCCTTAATTTCTAGAGAGATTCCTTTAACTTTCTTGAGTTCCCTTGAGCTGACATTAGGTCCCATTATTTTTTGGAAAGTTTCCTTCAAACTTCTTGAGATCCCTTGAACTTCCATTAGGCCCTCTAATTTTCTAGGAGTTTCCTTTAACTCTCTTATGCTTGGTTGAGCTTCGATTAAGTCCCTTAATTTCCCGGAGTTTATTTGAGCTCCCTCGCCGCCATAGATTCAAAGAATTTTATTACCGTTGGGAGGAATACTAAAGTATTCATACTTCTATCGAGAAAAGTATGGTTTGAAGAATCTACAATGAACGATTGTAATTCGCTTAAGCATAGGTATTCTTGTAGTCTGCACATGCGTTTCCTTTTGGCCCCAATGCATGCGGTGGCTCCCAGACATTTCCTCGTTCTCTAATTCTACCACTCGCTTTAGTATCTCTCCTTAAGACTTTTTCCTGGAGGTACCCTCGTCTGTTTGGCTTTGATTTTGAGGGCACATCGCCCCCTGGAGGTTCCTTTTTGCCTTATATGAAGCGCGTATCTCTCCTTCAACCCAATTTTGGCTGGAGCAGGTGTCGAACCAACACCTGCATTGAGTGATATACAACCAATGGCACCACTACTTGTTTAATTCGCTCTTTTCATACCTCCTAATTAATTGAATCCTCCTTAAATTTCATCATTACAATCATCATCATGATAGTCATTTTCTTTACCCAACTTTCCCACGAGGTGTGGTCAGCGCGCAACTTACCTTACCTGAGTAATAATAATAATTCCATGGAGGAGAAAGTTATAGTAAGGAATAGGTGAAATTAGCATAAAGAAAAATGTGTGAGTGGTATATCACCCATGAGACAATGGGGGGGGGAGAGAATAAAGACTTGGACGGCACGCAACTCTCTTGAATCGACAGCTGTTCCAATGGTTTTAAATTAGAGTTCACACTTTGGGTCAAGGCCTCTGTGTACAACTTGGATTCGGATGCGTGTGTTTGTGTGTCGTGTGTGTGGTAAAATGTAAGTATGGGACACGATGTTTTCTTGGAATTTCATTCATCATCGATTGAATTGAACTTGTTTAGATTTATACCATCATCTCAAAATCTCTCCATATTTAAACATTTCTCTATCTTTTAAAGATCTCTCCATCTTCTGAACATCTCTCCATCTTCTCAACTTCTCTCAATCCTATCAACATCTCTCCATCTTCTCAGCATATCATTATCTTCGCAAATTCTCTCCATCTTCTCAACATCTATCTATCTTCTCAACATCTTTTCAGCTTCTCAACACCTCTATATCTTATCAGCATCTCTCCAGCCTCTCAACATCTCTCACTCACTTTGTTCACCCCCAGAGAACTTGCTTCACCCTCCTAAAGTGCACAAACGACAATTTCCTTGGCAACTATTAAGAAGTACATATCTACCATCTCTTCTTCGGAATCGATATTTCACACATAAGACAAGCATCATCTTAATCCCATTACTCTGTATTTCTCAATGCATTCTGCATCTCTGTCTCAAGTAAATACGCATTACATTGATTCAAAGAAGTGAGGTGCTTTTTTTGCAGTTGACAACCTTGGCCACTCATGATTTGGATTTATCGTCTGCGGACTTGCAGCAACTTACACAGCTTTAGGATAACCCTGATTTCGCACGTCTACATGAGCGATTCGTAAGGCCGAAGCGGTGGAAGTAGGTAGCACCTTCGCAGCAGTGGCGAGAATGCCTTTATGCGGTAGCGATACCAACCCGCATGCACCGACTCATGGAGCTTGTCGCAATCGAACGAGAGCGAGAGTGTAGGGGTAGGTCTCAAGGCCCCTCCATATTTTCTCATCACACGTTCGAGTTTGACCGCTCTATGGTCGGATAGCTCTAAGTTTATGTCATATAAGGAGTATTCCACGATTTCCCTCGCATAAACCACTCCTCTTCCGAAGTTCATGGTAGAGTCCGGCGTCACACAAACGGGCAGGCCATCAAGTGTCCGAAGGGCACTAATCATGTCCGGCTAGAAAGGATTCGATGCATTCGCCAGAATGCTTCCAACCAAGCAACGGTTCACCTTTGTTTCTCTACCAATCACGGTAGCTAGAGCTCTCATCTGGTGGATCATGTTGCCTTTACCCAACATGCTGCCATCAGTGGAGCGAAAAACGAGGAAGCGTTTGAAGCCAGCAGGCTCAAAAACGGTTGGTAACCTCTGAATGATGGGCCCCGATGTAATCGAGGCTGCGCTCTGCGCACTTTTTTCTTAGGCTGGGACTTTCCACCTAGCTGAGCACCGGGGCCGGATGTGCCGATCTTGGCTTGGTTGCTTATCTAAACGGTAGCAGACTCGTCTGTCCCCGTGTTCCTTTCTTTTAGGAGAGTAGGGTGGGGAATAAACCCGCTTCTCTCCTACGCTGGTAGAAGTCCGTATATCAGTTAGACCAGCCTCTGTAAGATCCTTCTCTGAAATAGAGAAGGTCTTGGCTCTTTTAGGGGCACTAGCCTGGGAAGGGGAACTCTCATCCCCTTGTGAGGCCTCGGGAGCCGAGCCGTCTGGGAAGGAGCTTTCACAGGTCGGACTCGGTTTACATGCTTAGCACCGAGCCCGGGTTTGATACCATGGAAGATCCTACCCTCGGGCGCTGGGTCACCTCAAGGACCTGGGGCATCTCAGTGGTGAAGGGGGGCTCTATATGGCCATCACTCCTCCAAGACATCAAGGTATCTATTCGAGGACCCTGTTGTCAAGGAGTGGGCCGATGAACCGGCATCCGTCGAGGAAGAGAGGGGGACAAGGACAATGACCTCCAGCAAGCTGGTCCACATGCAAGCAGGGCATTAGGGGGCACGGGGCAACGGGCCCTGCCATCCCTTGCCCCCTTAAGGGGGTTGGTCCTATCAAGCCGTTTCCACCGGGAGCAGTCAATCACGGGCCGCCTGCCTGCTTTCCTGGTTGTCCCATTGTAAATTAAAGGGGGGACTGCCGCTGGAAAAAGGGAGTCGCCCGGCTCTTCCAGAGAAGGGGCGGAAGTCCCCCTGCACCCGTAGGCGTAGGATAAAAGTAAGCCTCCTATCCTCTCCGATCGAAGAAGTTTGGAGGGTCCCTTGCGAAAGCACAGTTGGGGGGAGCGCGCTCTATTTTTTCAGACGAGTTGGCCTACGGTGGTAGAAGGGGAGTTGATTATGATTAGAAAGAGACTTCTTCATCGATGGGCAGAAAAGCTAACCACCTGACGCAGTAGCCTGATCTGCGAGGGGTGAATACTGGGCCAGTAAAGTCAGCTGCCACCATTTGAGGCCACTCCTTCCACTTAATGGCCTAGTCGTCCATCAGCATGGTGGCTCCAGCTTAGGTTCGACGTAAAACTGAAAGACTATGAAAAGAGAGAGAAAGGGTATGTGAGGAAGGTTAGGGTGGGGGTGAAGCAGGTTTTTAAAACTAACTACCCCAAACTGGAGCTCAGAAGTGAGGGGGACCTTGTCCCCTCCTCCCCCTCAGTCCCGAAGAAGAAAGGGTGTCACAAAAATAAGGAGAGGATTCTAAGCTGGTGCTGCACGGGGCGCTGAGTCCCGTCTTCACGTTAGCCAGAAAAGCAAATCGCCGTGCCACTTACAGGTGGCCAAATTTCTATTTATTTTTTTTTCCCCTTATTCACTGGGCTTTAAGTTAGAGTAAGGGCCTCTTATGTAGAACGTTATCAAAGGATTCTAAAATATCTCTCGTCTTTCAGCTCTTCTTTCAGCTCACCGTAAAAAAGTTTATATAGATTTATTTAAACATAACTTCTTCACCTAAATCCAGGTTGTCTTTAATTAGATTTTTTATCTCCAGATTAGCCAATATCCTATCTTTAATTATCAAATATTAACAGTTTACTAATAATTGAAGCTAAATTAATTGGAGGATAGTTACTAGAATCTTTATTCTCTTCTTTTCATTTTGTTACCATTGTTGACAATAAAAAGGTTGATTGAGTCGCTGAAGCAAATCCTTGACTAGAAACGTAAAGAAGTAGATAATGTCAGGAATTTCTTCCACTGACTAATTATGAAAAAATATATCAACTTTTTAAAATATGATGATTTTAAAAGTAGTTCATTTTTAATATTTTGAAACATAAAAAAATAAAATACGAAAGGAAAGAGAAGGTCTTCTTTCAATGGAAAAAAAGTAAAACAAATATTTATGAAATTATATTTAATTTTGAAACTGAAATTTCTTTGTCTAGTCAAATTGGAGGAAACATTTCTGATCGTCTTACTCGTATCTTTAGAAATACTCATTTGAAATGAAAAATATAGATTCTCAAGTAGCAACTTAAATTTATTAGGCTAACTAACATATTCTTATTTATGACCAAGAACAAATCCATGATATTTACACGAAATTAAATTTTGATTTGTAGAAACATCATAAGTAAATTTATTTTGCAATGGCGACTGCCTTCCACGGCATAAATCCCCGTAATTAAAATTCTAGCCTAGGACAAGGCTATTATAAAATTTTAAAAATACAAGAAAACATAAATGAACAAAAAACAACAACAAAATAAACAAGAAGGAAGCACGTCCCGGCGTCGTGGAAGTCGGGTATCCCCCCAGGGCAGGACCACGTGACCTACAGCAAAGAGTAAAAAAAAATGGAGGAATCTAACTTCCTCCCAAAAGTCAGATTGGCCCTAATTATGTGTCCACAAACCCGTTACGAGTACAAGGCACAATCGGGTGAGACCCCTAATGCAGGGTACAGGGGGACGTAACGTGCGCCAAGATGGCCAAACTGGGACATTCATCAAATGTGTCGAGCAGTCTGGCGGACTAGGTATTCGCCCCAGTAAGGTGCGGGGGAGATCACCATTAAATGGCCTTGGGTCCCGCGAGTGTGCCCAATTCGAAGATGACAGAAAGTGACAAGAACTATCGCAGCATTGGGCGATAGGACTATGTGAACAGTCGCGGCGAAATGACACGTAACATTAAGTTCCTCTTGGCTGTCTCCCATCTTAAGAAGACGAGGGTGCGAAGAGCAGTCAGAACCTCTGTAGATATGGGAGCAGGTGCAGAAAGGGGTAGGAGGATATGAAATGAAGTAAAGTATGGATAGGCGGGTGCACTAGCGAGTAGGGTGATGATAAGTGGAAGACGGATCCACAGAATAAGTTTGATGGCGCATAAACTTTACATAGTTTCAACTCGTACTATAATTTTCTCATAGACATTTGAGACTGCTAGGACCGTGAAGAATTGGACTTTTCCATCGCTAAAACGGGTTGATTCATTCTTAATATTCGATGTAGTTCCTCAAGTTATTGTGATTGTATAACCTTAATTAACAAGGTCGCAGCATGCTCTCACTTATTCTGATTTATGACCTTACGATCTTCCAAACTTTCAATATTTTCTGGACTAACCTTTGGGTGGCCTTGGAAATTGTATCATTTAAAAATAGAATGTAAAA
The DNA here is from genome assembly GCA_963969495.1 of Ceratothoa steindachneri. Classification (NCBI taxonomy): domain Eukaryota; kingdom Metazoa; phylum Arthropoda; class Malacostraca; order Isopoda; family Cymothoidae; genus Ceratothoa; species Ceratothoa steindachneri. The sequence goes on along the minus strand of OZ018321.1, from coordinate 98,155,627 downwards.
CAACATAAGAGTTTCAAATATCGTTAGAATAGGCCGATAGTTATGATGTTATGGCCAAAACAATATAATTCCCGGGCTAATCTTGGGAGGACCTTGGGAATTATATCATTTGAAAGAGAATGTAAAACAACATAAGTGTTTCAAAGTGCGTTAGAATCGGCCGAAACTTATGAAGTTATTACCAAATTATTCCCCGGCTAACCTTGAGAGGACTTTTAAAATTATATCATTCGAAAGAGAATGTGAAACATCATAGGGTTTCAAATTTCTTTAGAATCTGCCGAATAATTATAATGTTATTACCAAAGCAATAAAAATGCAAAACTGGGACCGACCAACCGACATAGTGAGATGACTAGTAAAGGTTAGCTACTGTCCACCATACAGTTGATCTTGACAATTTTGGAAAATGTTTGATGGGTTTATTTTTATCGAGCCTTTGTAAAAAACATTTAGAACTTGGGTAAATAATCAATTTTTCATTGCACGTCACTATTTTTTCAAACATATGATAATTTAGATTCTGCCAAAGCAGTTTTGAGTAAATATGATGCTTGCGCTGATTATGTTTGTTGTGAGTTAGCTCATGTGGAACCAACATTTGTCAATTTCTTCTTTTTAAATGTATGCAGGTGGCTATCAACAATTGATTTGTATATTGGTTTTATTGAATTCTCACAACTGGTCTGTAGATTATTAATTTTCTAGAATTTGATAAAAACCTTAGAGTATTCGTATAGTTACCTCATCAATGATAGGTATGTTGTGCATCCCTGTCGTTGCAAAATTAGTATAGTTGTATTTATTAGTACTCTTGTAGTATGCGGTCTTGAAGTAGATTCGTTTTTTGTTTACGCTCCGCATCCTAATCTATGTTAGATTATGTTGTTGACCGCACAAACTAAAGTGAATGTGAACTTAGCCTCCCCCCACTAATAAGCACCCATTCCTGTGATGCAACACACCTAATGAGCGTCCCCCTTATTCGAATATGGTCCGAGTTAGAGAAATCAAAAGGGAGTTACGTACTCACCACCCTGCTTATAGGGGGAGTTTTGTACTCACCTCCCAGTTCCAGCTGCGCCGTGCCCTGTCCTGCTCCTCCGTCGCTCTCGCTCAAACACTGGAGCATGCCAGAATCCTCATGGCTCACCGCCGAGATGATCAGCTGTCTCCCAGATCGTAGGATGCGTCCTGTAGCGAGGTAGGGAGACCCGTTCTTGTACCTGCAAGCAAAGTATTTTACCACATTGCCAACACATACCAATAACGTGCCACCCATAATCAATTTGGAGACAATTAATGGTTCTAAGTTTCAACATAGTATCTGAAGAAACTGTAGTGCATTTGAGTAGGTTTTTTGCAAAGGTGAGTAATCATAATTATTGGAAAGAATTGAAAAACAAACTAAGGAAATTTATCTCTAAAGTAATAAGGATGAGAACAAACAAAACACATGGTAACAAATTCAAGCAACAGTAAAAAAACTAACAGGCTGCATCCTAATAGGGAGTCACTGGCAATTTCTTCCAAAGACAATAAATCCTTTGAGGAAAATTTTAGAATACTGCAGGAGTGTTTTTAGAGTAGATTCTTTTCATGTCTGCTTTCTATAAAAAACACTCCACCTCTCTTCTGCTATTTTTATATTTTTACGAAATAACTCCAACCGTTAAATTCGCAAAAATCCAAGGATTTTTGCAAACTCGTAGAGAACTCCTGAGAGTCTCCCAAGATACCTCTCGCGTGATTCCCCCTTGTCCTGACAGCCAATTGATTGCCTCATTGGGAAATCAATAGCCAATTTTAACCCGGCCTCCGAGAGCCACTCATTTCCAAACACATTTTTATTTGCTCTCGGACGTCATCCTGATTTGGGGAAGCAGGACAAGGTCTCCCTCTGGGTTTTCGGCAAGAGGGTGCGTAAATAATAATATATTTATTTAAAAAGGGGGAATTTCTTTGCGGGAGTGATGCGCACCTTCGGGTCATTTAGTGGAGAGTTAATGAGTAATTCAATTTATTTAGCCTCGCAAAGACAACTGCTTTCCTACGTCATAGGGATGAGCAGATTTCACCCTCGGATAGGTCGTGACTCACGTATGAGTACATGTGGACGTACATACATGTGTATGCGTTTGGAGGTATCTGTGTGGACGTTTTTAATGGCTTTATGAATGTTTTAATGTATCTTTGCAAGTTTGGGGGCTGTATTTGTGTAGATCTATGTACGTGTATGCTATATGATGTATCTTTGTACGGTGTTTTGAATATATGTATAGCTGTCGTTGGATAGATCTGTAATTTTTCTTATTTATTGTGTATGTGTACAGATCTTTGGATTTATGTGTGTAAGTTTCTGTGGATGTATCTGTATATGTGTTTGGATATAACTGAATAAGCGTGTTTGGTCGTATTCGTGTATGTGCATTTAGATGAGCGTGTTGTAGCCATCTCCCTTTTAAAATATTTTCCAAAGCTTGGTGTTGCCTGGTGGCGATGGCAGAATTCTGATGTTTTCAGTTTTGGAAAACAAATTAGAATGAAATAAGATGAATTTTCGCTGACGCAGAGAAGTCTGATCACGGCCTAACTTTGTTATCAAACTCAGGCCTAGAGTTTCGCTGGGACCAGATTAAGTTAGGGTGAAGCTTGCTAGGTAAGACTTTTTGGTAACACTTTAGTTTGTGTCCTACCACTATTTGTATTATACTTTTGCGTCTTTATTAGGGTAAAATAAAAAAATTAGCTGTCATTTTCGCTAAAAAAAGTAGACTTTTTAAGACCTGCTTTAAAATGATCTTTCAGCTAAAATGATGTTGCATCACAGAAATCAGAAAAATATAAAATATTAAAATTTGAAATTTAATTGGGCCTAAACATTTACTTAAATTGAGATTCACTTTTGGAGTTTTTGGTCGTACACTAAAATATTATATTAACAAAAATGGTTAGGTTAAGTTAGGGTATACGAGGGGCGGCCAATAAGTTTTGCAAATCGTTAGGGCAAAACAGAGGAAGGGAGATGGATGTTTGTGGGTGTGTTAGGATAAGTTATGACAAGTCAGGACCTGCAACCGCACGCTCCTGCCTCGTCTATTTAAGAAGCAGTAGCTGATCGCAGATCGTCAGTCACAAATTTTTCAACAATGGAGAAGGTTGAGCACCGCGCAGTGATCAAATTTTTGACCAAGGAAGGTAAAAATGCAAAAGAGATCCATGAACGCATGGTTGCAGTGTACACCGACACCGCCCCTTCTTATGCAACCATTGCTCACTGGAATAGGGAGTTCCGCCATGGTCGTGGTTGGTCAAACGTGACCAACGAGGACAATGTGGCCCGTGTGGAGAGGATGATCCTCGAAAATCGACGGGTGAAGGTCGAAGAAATCGAGCAAGAACTTGGAATATCACATGGAAGTGTTATCAACATCATCCACAACAATTTGGCCATGATCAAGGTCTCTGCCCGTTGGGTCCCTAGAAACCTCACGCCCCATGATCGACTTCAACGTCGTCAAAGCCCACAAGGCCAGAGTTGCACAAGTTGCCCTGCGCGAGTGCGGATTCAAGGAGCTAAACCATCCCCACTACAGTCCAGATCTGGCCCCTAGCGACTACCTTTTATTCCACCAGCTCAAGGCTGCACTGCATGGAGGCCGGTTTGGGGACAATGAAGATGTCTAGCTCGCCGTCCAGGAGTTGATTGAACAGCATTCAGGAGATTTCTGGTTGTCGGGAATTCGAAGCCTCAGGGACAAGTGGCGCAAGTGCATTGAAGTCGAGGGTAGTTATATTGAAAAATAATAAAACACTTTTTCTCATATCTCGTTTCCTTATATCCGAATTGCAAAACTTATTGACCGCCCCTCGTATTTTCTGGATAATTTTCTAAACTGAAGATAACCTAAACAAACCTAACCTACCCAACACCAAACCAAACCAAACTTAAAATATCCTGGTAAAATACACCCTAAAGAAAAGACTTTTCGGTAGCACACACTAAAGTATCATTTTGTTTTTCAACAAACAAGCAACAACCAGCATGGGCATGTTCCCTCGAAAGTTTTGAAGAGGATTATCAAAAGACTGGCAATGTAGGAAAGCAAAGAAATATGTGGTAGTTATATAACCTGAATTGCCATTTAAGAGACTACATAGGTAATTTATGGTAAGGAAACCACCCAACCATCCTTAACCGCCGTAATGCCAAAAAATGCTGATACTGTGAAGAAAGGAGAAATCCTTTAAGTTAATTTAGGTTAGAAGCAATGATTTAACGTGAAGTGATCCTGAGGTACGAGTATGTCACAAGTTATGCCATCATAGGATACTGAAAATGGGAGTGAAAGAGAAGGAAAAAACCCCGTTTTATGGCACATTGGGCCTACGAACCCACGCTCTGAATCAAAGGTATTTAAACTCTTCATGAGAGTATTATTTATTCATATTATTTAAATTCCTTTGAAGGCTAAAAAGAGACTCTTCAACAATTTTACGCAGGAGTGACCAAATTTACTCTTCTTATACAACGTGATGATGACGCTACGTTTATAGCAGTTTTAATCTCTGATTTTATGAGGGGAAAATAATAATAATAATATTAATAATAATCCGGGCAAAGGGATTACTATTCCGTGTGAACATTTGTTCACTGATTTTTCTAACCTTCCCCTCCAATCGCATCATTGTGGGCGTGATGAGTATCGCGGGCTCTATACTAATCGACATTTTCTTTCGCCCCCAAATCGTTTATCTTTTATTATTATTTTCTTGTTCTGTCTCATCTAAATCTTATACACGACAAACAGACCAAAACTAGGGTGACAGATGCTATTAAGACGTTGAAAATAAAGAAGAATTTGAACAAGTTTAGCGACTATTGCAAAAGTCCTGTTACACTCATTACGATGGTCTCACCAAAGCACACACTGATAGTTTCGATGCAGTTAGACACGTTTTTTATTGTTTTAACATTCAAACAGATGTTTATATTATATTATTAATCAATGTGGCCACTGTTGGCGGTGATCATGCGCTCCAGACGAGACCTGAAGGCCGATCACACGTTGACGACGAGGTCTATCCTCATGTTGGTCCTCGCACGTTTGATGGAGGACTTTACCTCGTCGACGTTGCTGTGGCGGACCTTGGAGGCCTTGCCCTCAACATGCGCCCACACGCTGTAGTCGAGGAGATTGAGGTCAGGCGACTGCGGTGTCCAAAATTCCTTCAAATTCAAGATCTTGTTCGACCTAAACCATTCTTACACGGTTTTGGTCGTGTGAGCCAGGGTGCTGTCATGCTGCCTGGTGTCCCTGTAATCGCCTGCGGTTAGCCTGTAATCAGCGGTAAACCAGACCGGAGGTATCTTTCCTCCATTTAAAGCTACGGTGCCGAGCATCATTAGTGAGGCCGAAGGATTGGTCGTGGACAGGTAGCGCACCTCAGAGACGTTCCCGCCGAAGCTGATCATGTATTCATTTTGTTTTCTAATTAACGAATCGACCGTGAAGGTTTTTTCATCAGAAATAATGAGAATTCGATTTTTGTTACGATATAAATCGTTGACAAGGCGACGAAAGCCCTTCCGACGTTGTTTTTACATACTATCGATAAGCAGAGTCTTTTTCACGCATCTATCTCAAGCTCTTGCCGCGCTCCTCCTAGACCGCCCTGGACAGGGTAGCCACTAAGATGTTCTGTATCTCGGGGGAGCGCAGTCATTTTGAGCTTCGGAGCACTTTCAAAGCCCTTTTTTAGAGACAAAGGGTTGACAAATTCAGGTCTATCTGAACGAAGTCAATTTTTTAAGCCTTCTTCTTTCTTGAGCCTCTTCACGAATCTGTGGCCTGTCATCCGACTGATGTTGAGCGGCTTGGCGATGACGGACTGGTGCCCCGCGCGTAGGAGAGAAGAGATCTTGATTCTTTTCACTTCCATCTCGAAACACTTACACAAAATGGAAAAGGCGTTTTAATGACACATGGTGGAAAAGTAGAACTTTATATTTGTTTGACGGAACTTATTCGATCCCACTTGTAAACCTCTTCTTAGATTATAAAAACGAGTGTAACAGAACTTGTGCAAACCTTGGTAAGTGTTTTTAGTTTAGGTAAGTTTCCTTATAGGTGATCAATATGCAACTGTGTTTGCAACTTTTAAGGCTAAAAATTTAGTCCAATCCAACTTCCAAATTAAATTTTTATTTCCTTTCCAATTTAAAAAAATGCAATTATGAATTTCATTCGCATCTTGCCACCATTGCAATGTACAAAATTTTCAAGCGTTAAAATCTTCGACTACAGCTGCAAATTTTGTAAAATTTGAAATTTCATTTCCAACTATAAGAATTTCTGCTTACTATTGCAATTTAAATTTTGAATGACTTGCAATTTGCTAATATACCTACACATATAGAAAAAACTTTCAATTTACAGTTATATCTACAATGTATGTACGAGTAAATACTGTGGAAGTTGTAATTCCTATTATTCAGTTTTGTATTTTGAAATCCTACTAGATCGTTTTGCAAGAAGCAACATTTTGTCAATCGAGGGAAAATTTAATTTATATACGAATTGAACCCAAGTCTGAAGAATGGCTGATAGCTTTAATATATTTACATTGCAGCGCCATTGAAGCCAGTGATGGACATCAGCCGTCGATATAAATTTCCTAAAAAATTGACCTAAAACCAAGGACCTATCGAGACCTCCGACGATACATAATTACAAACCTTACTCCAAATTTAAAAATTTGAGGGAGTTACTGAGAAACGATTGGGCTAGGATAATTGTGAAAAGGGTATTATTAACATTTATAAAGAGAATTTGCGCTTGGAGCTTCCTAACTCGATTCAAATTCGGAGCAAAAATATTTTGCATTTTTATAGACATTTTTTTCTTTTCAGAGGCCACCACAAAGTATAAATAAATTCCACAATGTTTAGTTTGGTTCTTTTTCTAAGTTTTAATTTATTTTCGAAAAGGAGTTTTATTCATACGAGAGGTCCTCTCCCTTGATCATTTTCGAAGTCTTTCACAATAAAGAGGGTTGGTTGTAGAAATAATAGTGTTTAGAGATAGAGAGTGGAAGAGTGAGGTGGATTAAAGAAAGAGAAGAATGAAATTCTCATAATTTCTTTCGTTAAGGGGAAAGAGATGAATAAAAAATGTCTCAATTTTTTTTCTCTTTCGTCTGTTGATTACTCGTAATTCTGGCCATATTTTATACTTAATATCAATTGTTATTTACATTATTTACGACTTACGTTATTTAATATTTACATTGTTATTTATGTTATATTTTACTTACATGATTTTTATTTTGCATCTATTATATAAATGTGTACATTAAGGATGGCAAGGTATTTGTGAGCCCTTAGGTGGTCAAAAATAGATGGCGAGAGTGAATCTGATTGACTTTGCAAGTATGCAGTAAAACAAATCCTCTGTCGGGATAGGGAAGCGGTAAGAAGGCAAAGGTTGCATGTGATGTGAAAGGTTGGGAAAAAATTAAGTTACATTAAGTAGGTGATATAGTCACAGTGAGTCTAAAAAGGGGGGGTGATTGTGTTCTACTATAGGTATGGAGTTATTTTAAAGGAATATAAAGGTAGAAGCGTGCCTAACGACTGGAAGAATACAAGAGACTAAGTGGATAAGTCTGTTGAATGTCGTATACAAGGTGTGTACAAAAGTCTGATTGCGTATAAGAAGGATAGCTGATGGTAGGAGTGAGACAGATAGATGTGTGATGTCACCTTAGGTATCTAAGATCTTTATGGATGGAGTAATGAGAGAATTATGAATGGAAATGAGAGAAAGGTGGAGAAGATTAATGAGAAATGGTGAAGGATGGGTTTTATTCATGATAGTGTATGCTGAAGAGCTGCTTTTAGTGGCTAATTGTGAAAAAGTTTTACAAATATTAATAGAAGACTTAGGTAGTATAGTTGTGGGGAAGGGGTGAAAAGTAAATGCTGAAAAGAGTAAGGCAATAGTGTTTTCGGGAGAAGGGGTATCGAAGCTGTGGTTGTTTGCGTAATTAAAGAACTTACTATTACCAATAAAACATGGTCTGTTTTAATTAACAATGGTGTTTTGTGATTATGGTGTTATGGTTGAAGGAGATAACAGTCAGAGTGTTAGAGAATTTGAAGGATTCCAGTGTGCAATATGACAGAAAGTTGCGTGAAAGTACGCTGGTGCCAAAGTTGATGTATGAAATTGTGGAGGAAAGATATCAAGGAGAACAGTGCAGTGAGGAGCCTTAGAGGGAAGTTTTGTGGGCAAATGGTAGAGAGAGTGAGAACGACTGTGGAAGAAGTAGCTATAGTGTTTAGAGATTGCTCTCTCGTGGTATGGAAAGAATATACGAGTGTGTGTTAGGTTAAGTAACTGTCTTAGCATCGAAATGAGTGTTTGAGAGGGAGAGGGCTTAGCGAGGACCAAGTGAATGATGTTGTGTAAGGTAAAATTGGATGAAGTGGGTGTTTAAATGGTCATGGTTGTGGCCTTTATGCCAGGAATGAAACCATAGAGAGAAAATAACCCACCTATAGAAATATATATTAAAATTAAATAAATCAACCGAATTTCCAAGCCATACAGGTCCTGTACCTACTTCGAGCCTTAAACATGCTGAAAATCCTTTATACTATCTTATAAAGTTAGAAACTACACACATACTAAAGGGGAGGGTTCTTTATACCCGTGTCCATATCACGTTTCTTTACAGAAATTATTGATTAATCAAACTATTAATTATACGTATATTTTGGTAATCCCTATAAATAATCGAAATGTACTAACCGACATTTAACTCATATTAAGTTGAGAACCTTTTTAGAGCACTTTGAATGCGCATACACAAGGAAAGAATCAGTTTTATGTGTATATGAGAAATTAAATTAGGAAGATTGGTGAACAAATAACCAAGGATTAATTGGTAGGAAAATTGACAGTAGAGAAGGAAATGCACCCAACAGAAACCAATAATGTTCCAGCCGTTCTTTAAACATAAATCGAAATTACAATCAAACAAATGAAGAGCGACAAAGAATTAGGTCTGGACAACATCAATTCGGACTTGATGAAAAACTGGAAATGTCATTGTGGACAAACTAGCTTGCCTCTTCACTGAATGTATTAAAGAGATCGAGAGCGCAATACTATGATAGAAATCGATCTAAAGGACCTTAAAACTACAGATGTAGATGACCAACAACTAAGAGAAGAGCTAGCTTCGGAAAAGGTTTGTCAGATATTGACCCCTTACATACACTCAACCATCTATCTGGGAAAGCTTCAGATTATAATCTCCATATTTACATACTTTGTATTTGTAGACTTTCAGAAAGCATTTGATTCAATAGTATCACCAGCCCCGAAGAATCAAGGTATAGATACGATTTACATAAATATGAGAAAATTAACATACCAGAAATGTAGATCATACACTAGATTGCAAAAGGATTCAGACATTTGCCAAATACAGAAAGGTATAAGACAAAAAGATAGTATATCTTCAAAATTGTTCATGTTTTGTCTAAAATAGAACTTCAGGGGGAAGGGAGGTATGATGGAACAACAAATGTATTAAGATCGATGTAGATTATTACCTCGATCAACTGATATTCAGCGATGGTATTGTGCTCATGGCTGATAACTTACAAGAGGTTCAAGCAATGCTTTAAGAACTTAACTGTGAAAGCTAAAGAGTCGGACTAGAGATAAATCTTTAAATATCCAAATTAATGACCAACCACCATGAGGACGATATGATAGCAAATTGAAATAGCAGTAAAATACATCTATCGGGGTCAAGAGATTAATATGTCATCGGGAAAAGATCAAGGCATTTGGAAAAGCGAGCATTATCTTCAAAATGAATACATGAATAAACCATACTTCATTAACCATAAATTACCTCTAACAAAACCTACCAACCTAAAATAGTGCCAGCCGACTCCTAAGATATATTTGTGAGCATTAGGTCTGATATAAGCCAAGATTATTTAAATTAGAGGCGTTGTGCTCCAAGAAATCCCGTTGAATTTACTTTTGTAGTTTGGGCCTACTTCTTTGTTACGTGCGTTTCACAATAGGCCAATTTTCGTTTAGCTTTTCAGTCCAGATTCGTTTCAAGTTTAATAAAATTTGCTAATGGAATGACATCAACTCCCTCGTTAATACCTATTCGGGGGAGTAACGAGGGACATATTGAAAAATGAGCGAGAGAAAAGAGAGAATATTGATTTTTTTTAAACCAAAAGGAGCATATTTAAAGAGTGAAAATGTTAAAAAAGGAAAAATTGAGAAAAAACAACAAATATTTTAAAATGTCAGATATAAGAATATTAAATAAATAAAAATGATAAAATAAAAAGAAATATAAATAAAAATGAAAAAATAGAAAAAAATTTAAATAAAAGATAGAAAATTGAGAAATGAGTAAATCTAAAAGGAGAATATTGGAAATAGAAGAGTAGAATAAAAAAATTGAAAAATCGAGAAAAATGAAAAAATATCAAATTTGAAAAAAGAACAAATTAACAACAGCGAGAATATAGAAAATAGAAAAATAGAAAAAACAAGAATATTGAAAAAGGATAAATTAGCAAAAACAGAATAAAAAAAATGGAGAAGAAAAACTCCAAAGAATATTGAAAATGGAAAATTTAGAAAACCTCAGAATATTGAAAAATTTTCCACTTAACCACAAAAAAAAACAAAAATACTGAAGATGAAAAAAAGGAAAATTTATTAAAGAAAGAATACTGAAAAGTGACAAAAACTTGAATATTAAAAATGGAAATAAACCTCCTGCAAATATTGATTAATTGAATAAAACGAGAGAGTATTGGATAATTTTAAAAATCGAAGGTGTAAACGAGTGGTAAAATATACTTTTAAAGTCCTTAAATGCGGAGCGATGGGACTAAACTATCCAGGAACAAATTTCTACAAAGAAAGCTTTCAAAGGCACTAGTTCACGATACCACTATCAGAGAGGGGCTTACAAAAAGTATAGGAACTTACCACTGGACGGATGCCTTGGGGTCACTGACTGAGCAAGTAAAGGTGACGGAAGTCCCGAGGTCAGCCTTGATATAAGGCGGCGTCACGGAGACGGAGAAGGAAGGCACAGATCTCACTTCCACTGTCATCTGCGGAATGAACAAATTAATTCAGGGGTTGGTAGGAATCCTGGCCCGCGGGATTGACCTGGCGGGCAGTGATATTTCATATAAACCATTGGACTGAACAGGCTGGTACTGATATTTTATATGGCCCGGGGTACTAAATCGGCGTTCAGAGCCGTCTCATTTGGCCAACGAGACTGTCCCGTTGCTAGGTTTTTATTTTTCTCACGGTATTAATGCTGTTCTCGTTGATATTTTATATAGCCTGCAGGACTGAGCGGTATGAGGCTATATTCCATTTGGCCTGTAAAACTGACCCAGCAAGGAGGGATATTTCTTTTGTCTTGCCTGATCCTCACTGCCTGCAATGATACTTCAGTTGGCCTGAAAGACAGCCCCCACATGCATTTACATATACAGGCAGGGCACAAAGTTTTCGGACACCTCAAATATCTTCATATAACACTTCATATTTGTTGATTAATATGATATCCCATATGCACAGAATATAATATTGTTATGATAACAACGAAAACACGTAACTCTACCATAAGAGGAAGAATACTGAGAGACATGCTGCACAATGAGAGCCTCAGCTGTTGACAAATCACCCGGAGGGACACCGGATCACATTTTTTATTTTGCCCGAGTGAGTGAACCGGTGAAGAGTTATATTTCATTTCCCGCGGGGCTAAACTAGCTAACATCGAGATTTCATTTGTCCCGTAGGACCTAACTGCCGTCCAGAGATATTATATTTGACCTTCCAAACTCTACGGTCACACAGTAATATTTCATTTGACCGGTGGGACTAAACTGTTGTTAGTGAAATTTCTTTTGGCCTGCTCGAATATCTTGGCGCACAGCGTTATTTTATTTTGCCCGCCGAATGAATCGGCGCTCAGTATTTCATTTGTTGCTCTGGATTAACCTGCGCGCAGTAATGTCTCATTTGGCCAATTTCAGTAATAAGTTTTTTAGTTTGTTTATCCGTTGCTTTTCTATAAAGAGCGAGACTAAAGATGAAAATTACCCCCCAAATAAGTAAGAATCATATTCAAAACCCTTACGGATTTATTAACCAAAGATGAAAGTGTTCGTAATAATAACGCTTTTCTTTTTCTTGCTGGTCATCTTAGGTATTTGAGTTGTATTTAATTTCGACTCCAAGAATTAAAAACATTGCCAATCTGGCCCACCTGTAAGATGGCGCTGCGTCCTGATTTTAGTAGGAATTGAGGGCAGGAGGGTAGGGTGAAGAAAATGGGGATTAAAGATAAAGTTATGTGAGGGTAGGGGTTGTATGTTTGGGAGATTATAGGTAAAGATATTATTGTAGATTGTGGGGTTTGTATGAGAGGGAATGAAGATGAAGATGTTATGGGGCTGCGTGAAGGTTAAAGATGTTGTGAGGGTAAAATATTAAGATGCTATGGTAGTGCGAGGCCTCGTGGTAGTTCCTGGTGTTGTGTAGTGGAAGATAAAATTCTTAATGAAAGGTGTGGGGTGGCTAAATGTGTAGGTGTTGGGGGAGGGGCGAAGATGAAGAAGATAACAGAGGACACATTGGGTCGAAGATTTTCCTTCTCACCTACACGGATACACATTTTCATGTACATGCATACATGTACACGTAGATTGTATGCACTAATAATCTATACACCTCGCCTTACCTGATCTATTCCCAGGGAGTTGTTGGCCGTACACACAAAAGTCCGTGTGTGCGCCTGTCCATCTCCGCCTTCCACGTTGAGCACTGCCGAACCGGGGAAGGTAGGGGGGTTGAGGGTTCGGTCGTGAATGTGGGGGGCGCTCATGTCACTCGGGTACGAGCTGAAAGGGTAGTTATAACCCCCTAAAGATGGATATGGCCCCCACCTGCGAAAGAAGAACCCAGAAATATAAGAACAATCTAGTGATTATTCAAAGAAGACGAGGGAATAATCCAACGTGGAATTATTTACAGACACGAGGAAAAAATGAAGATGAGAACCTATAAACAAAGAAAAAAAGGAGCATGTAAATAAACAGGTTGGAAGAAAGGTAAAACAAGTATAAATGAATTGTCGGATCTTGTTAAGATGAGCATCCCAAGGTTTTTTCGACCCTAATATAACATAGCCTAACCAGACCAACCTTATCTAGAAGGCTAGATTAGGTTAGGTTAGGATAATTTAGGTTAAGTTAGTTTAGGGTAAAAAACTTAAGAAACCTGATCTTTACAAATCATAGTTGTCCTGACCCCCCACCCCACCAAATCAGAATACTTAATAAATGAGAAAATTTGTTCCATTAAAATTTTACTCAACTTCTTTAGCAGTGGAGACCAAATTTGTCTGCGACTGGACTTGATCGAAAAATGCATGAGGAAAAGAGCGGGACATGGAATATTTGAGTGTTGCTGCTTCTTGTAATTTTTCTAGCAAGCTAGGAGGTGGATTCGAATCTCAGTAAATGGAGAAGAAATTTATGGGTGCGTGTTCAACTTGGGTGAATTAGCGATTGCCAGGGTTTGGTACGAGGGGCGGTCAATAAGTTTTGCGAATCGGTAGAGCAAAACAGAGGAAGGAAGATGGCTGTTTGTGGGTGTGTTAGGACAAGTTATGACAAGTCAGGACCTGCAGCCGCACGCTCCTGCTTCGTCTATTTAAGAAGCAGTAGCTGTTCGCAGATCGTCAGTCACAAATTTTTCAACAATGGAGAAGGTTAAGCACAGCGCACTGATCAAACTTTTGACCCAGGAAGGCAAGAATGCAAAAGAGATCCATGAACGCATGGTTGCAGTGTACATCGACACCGCCCCTTCTTATGCAACCATTGCTCATTGAAATACGGAGTTCCGCCATGGTCGTGAGTCCCTTGAAGATGACCCCCGTCCATGACGCCCGTCAGACGTGACCAACGAGGACAATGTGGCCCGTGTGGAGAGGATAATCCTCGTAAATTGACGGGCGAAGGTCGAAGAAATCGAGCGACAACTTGGAATATCACATGGAAGTGTTATCAACATCATCCACGACGATTTGGCCATGACCAAAGTCTCGGCCCGTTGGGTCCCTAGAAACTTCACGCCCCACGATCGACTTCAACGTCGTCAAAGTCCACAAGGCCAGAGTTGCACAAGCTGCCCTGCGCGACTGCAGATTTGAGGAGATCAACCATCCCCCCTACAGTCCAGATCTGGCCCCTAGCGACTACTTTTTATTCCACCAGCTCAAGATTGCACTGCGTGGACACCGGTTTGGGGACGATGAAGATGTCCAGCTCGCCGTCCAAGAGTGGATTGAACAGCAATCGGGAGATTTTTGGTTGTCGGGAATTCGAAGCCTCAGGGACAAGTGGCGCAAGTGCATTGAAGTCAAGGGCAGTTATATTGAAAAATAACAAAACACTTCCTCATATCTCGTTTCCTTATATCCGAACTGCAGAACATTTTGACCGCTCTTCGTATGAGTGAATTCTAAAGCAATGATGTTAACTAGAGTAGAGAACTGGGCGTGGATTTGAAGAGAAAATGAATATGTGACACTTCGTAAATCTTGCGAGAATTAGTGAGTAGGAGATTTCGGTATATGTGTAATGGGAGATCATAATATTTTTTGTTGGAGTTAGGACCACGGTGGTAGTTCACAAATCTATATAGCTAAAGATACACATACATATTAGAATGGTAATAGAGGACATTTTAGGAAACCACTCTACCAAACAGTCACTAGAACTAGAATAGTTTGAACTTTATGTATAAAAATAATGTATTGTGGCCAAACAAAATCATAGGTCGTGAATCTATCTAATTCATGTTAGATTCCAACTGCCAAATGAGGCTGATTTATGGATCAGGTAATTTCAAACTGACCCATACTGTCTGACTGTCAAGGAAAAAGAAAAAGTCATAGTTACTATGATTATTGAAAGACATTTGATAGGGCGCTGGAAGAATTTCTAACTATCAGAAGTACCAAGCCAGAAAGATCTCAATATGAGGAAATAATCAAGTTACTAAAGCAGCGAAATAATCGACATTAATTTACACAAAAAATGAAGTATTGGAATAAAGTGTCATGCATTATTTAAAATACAAAAAAAGGCTCCTCCATCTTATGCCGAAAGTCGTTCTGCTCTGAAACACGGAAGTTCATTATTAATGTTTGTTACGGAAATTCGGGAGCAGTGTTCGTCATGGGAGCAGTTTTCGTTACGAGAACAGTGTTTGTTACGGAAATTCGGAAGCAAAGTCTGTTACGGGAATTCTATAGCAGTGTTTTTTACTTGAATTCTGGGTCAGTGTTTGTTACGGAAATTCCAGAGCAGTGTTTGTTAGGCAAATTATGGAGCAGTGTATGTTATTGGAATTACGGAGCCGTTTTTGTTATGGAAGTCGTACAACAGTGTTTGTTACGGGAATACGGGCACAGTGCTAATTAAATAAATTTGAGAAAAGTGTTTATTACGGATAATTGGATCAGTGTTTGTTACGTTAACACAGGGGCATTGTTTGCTACGGAAATTTGGGAGCAGTATTTGTAATCTAAAGTCTGGAGTAGTGGCTGCTACTGGAATTCGGGGTTAGTATTTGGTACGGTAATTTGGCAGCAGTGTTTGTCACGTAAATTCGGGAGCTGTGTTTATTATGGGAATATGGGTTTGGTGTTTTTTACGTAAATTTAACAACCAGTGTTTGTTAAAAGAATACGGGAATATTGTTGGTTAGGAAAATTCGAGAGCAGTTTTTGTTACGGAAATTGGGAACAGTGTCTGTTCCGGGAAATTCGGGAACTGTGTTTGTTACGGCAATTCATGGCTTGTTTTTTTGTCACGGGAAATTTAGGGCTTTGCTTTTACAAAAAAAACAAACAAGTGAGCAGTCTTTGTAATAGAACAATCACTAGCAGGGTGAGATGCAAGAAATATAACAGCAGCCTTCTTTATTACGCGAAATTTAGGAGGTTGTTTGTTAGGGGAAATTTGGGAGAGTACTTTGTTACGAAAAAATCATGAGTAGGGTTTTTTATAGCAGATTCGAAAGATGCATTTGTAATGAAATTTGAGAGCAGTGTTTATTACGGAAAATTCGAGAGATATCTTTGTTATGGAGAATTTAAAGTTTTTGTTTATTACGTAAAACTGGAAATTCAGGAGTTGTGGTTGTTACTGGAAATTTGGACGATTTGTTTATTACGGATAATTAGAGAACAATATTTATAACAGAAATATTTGGAACAGTGATTGTTATTCGAAAGCTGTCTTTGTTCCTGGAAATTTCGTTATGGGAGATTTAGGGCTTTATTTGTTACCGATAATTCTGGATCAGCGTTGTTACAAAATATTCAGTCCTTTTGTTTTAGAAATTCAGTAGCTATATTACAGAAAACTGGCGAGTTATCCTTGTTACTGGAAATTTAGAAGATTTGTTTGTTGTTTGTTACGGAAAATTTAGGACGTTTCTAAGTTATCGGAAATTTTGTAGCAGTGTTTGAGTCGACAAAATATAGGGAGCATAGTTTATTCCCGAAATTAGCACGCTGGCATTGTTACGGGAAATTTAGGAGCTTCGATTGTTAGTGGAATGAAGCAAGAGTTTAACGAAATAAAAATAAAGTTAAAGCAAAAATATTTAGGAATCATTAGGAATTAAAAAATATATTTTACAAGGGATAAACTCAATAAAAAACAAGGGTTGAAAATGAAATGAATCGAGGAAATAGAAAAGAAATAAATACAAATAGAGTTGTAAAAATCAAGAAACTAATAAAACAGGAGTAAAAAACAAGGAGTATAAAACAAAAGAAACAGGTCAATAAAAGGAACAAACAATAATAAAACAAGGCACTAAACAAAACAATAAAATCTATTGAAATATAAGAGAGGAATAAATAAAAGCTATAAAGAAAGGATTGAAAATGGAATGAAAGCAAGTGATGAATATGTAATAAATCAAGCGATGAAACAAAGAATTGGATAAATAAAGAATAAATTAAGTTATGTAAAATTGGTTAAAATGAATAAACAGGGATTACAAAATTAGAGTATTGTGTAAAATTAAACAAGGGATAAATCAAGGAATTAAACATGGTTTAAAAACAAGTAATTCAACAAGAGACCTAAAAATATTTCACGAAGAAAAAGAAAATATATTTAGTAGTATAAGAGAGAGTGAAAAGTGAATTAAGCAAGGCAGACAAAACAAGAATAAATTCAAATTGTAGAAATTAAATTAAACAAGGAATTTGACAAAGGATAAAACGAAGGATATGAATTAATAGTAAAATATTACAAAGATGAGATAAAAGGAGGGAAAAACAAGGAATTTACAAATGGAGAAAAACAGCTGTCGAAAAAAATGGAAATTGTTCAAGGAATTAAGACAAAAATAAAATGAAAAGATAAAAGGCCCGAATAAACATGGAATAAAAAATTAAACACGGATAAAACACCATAGAACAATTAGGACGATAAAAAGAATTACATGGGTTAAATGAAATAACAAAAGGGAAAATTAAAGAATCAATAATTGACAAAAAAATTAATGAAACAAGTAATAAAAACAAGCTAATTTTGTGGGCCCAGGCGATTACATCGCACCTTGAGTTTTCGTATCACCCCCCCCCCTCCCCAAAAGACAAACAGAGCTTAGTCCTTTCTTTACACCCTCCCCCCTCCTCCAACTCGGTTGCACATTCACGAATGTTCGCCTCAATCTAAGAACATTGATATGGATCCAAAGTCATCCTGCCCCCATTTCCCCCATTAATAAGGAGAATTCACGGCTCTTGCAGGTATATTGTCCCTTTTCTTTCTTCGCCTTCCCTATTTCCCCTCCCCCTCAATTATTTCCCCATTCGACCCCTCACCCCCTTTACTTTAGATTCAGTTGTTCACCCTCGGTTTTGTGTCTTTGCTTCGTTCTGGTCTTTGTCTCGGGTCGTCCTCTCGCCATTAATTCTCTGATTAGTGGCTCTTGAAAATAGGAGTTATTTACGAGGAGGGGTGAGAGCAATGTTTTATTTGTCCCCCTCTTTATGCGACAACTGAAGCAGATTTTATGTATCTAAATTCTTGATATAATTCCTATATAATATATATATATATATATATATATCTATATATATATATATATATATATATATATATATATATATATATATATATATATATAATTACGTATATATAGTCAGCAACTGCACGCTTTCTGCATTTTCTATTTTTCTTCAAAAGGGTTATGAAAGGCATAAATAATTTAATAAATGGAAAATAGTCCTGTACTCGTTGTTCACAACTCACAGATTTGTCATTGCTTCTCCTCATGTGCGTATTTCTATAATAAAAATATGGACTAGAACTTAGCCAAGTGGACTACCCCATCCAGCTTAAAAGCGTTAAGCCTCATCGGGTGCAATTAATCATAGGATGAAACATCGCCTTAGGTTGGTTTTGTGATGGCTGCCTTGTAACGATGCGTGGTTCGATTCCCACGTTAAACTGTAATTCTCAATTGAAATGTGCATAAGAAAGATTAAATCGTTAGTATAATATTAGGATATCCCAAAATAAAAAATAAATGGGGCATTTTTTAATGTTTATCATAATTTTATTTTTTGAACTCATTCATCTCAAATAACTCTTTTAAGTATTGATATTTATATAAGAATTTATTTATTAATTTAAAAGCTAACATAACTTCCACTAGTTTCTACTACTAGTCTTCATTTTACTACTAACTTTTCAATACCATGTGTGTAAAAATCGTTTGAGTTCAATTTTAAAAAGTTCTTAAAAGTTGTTTCGATCTCATCCTTGCTTGGCATCTTAATTCTTCTGAAAAAGAGATAATAATATGATGCGGCTAATTGATTTAGTATGGTGAATGACGCATTATTTTCTAATCGAAATCGTCAAGCTTTTTTAAAATATCTCTTGCGATTGAGGTGGCGCGTTATCTTGCGGACTCTTCTTCTCTTGATTGATGCTGGCCATTTATAGGCGTGGGCGACTATATATCTCACTATGTCGGTCGGTCGGTTGTGCTTTTCTTTTAGTAATAACTTTGTAACTATTCGACCGGTTCTAACCATATTTGAAACCTTTATGTTGGTTTACACTTTCTTCCGAATGATAGAACTGACAAAGTCCTACCTAGGTTAGCCGGGGAATTATTTGGTAATAACATCATAACTCTTTGGCCGATTCTAATGAAATTTGGAACACTTATGTTGTTTCACATTCTCATTCAGAAGATATAATTGCTAAGGTCTCCCAGTGTTAGTCCGGGAAATATTGAAAGTTTTGAAGATAATAAGGTCGTATATCATAATAAGTGATAGCTCACGACTTTGGACAGCAGACCATGTTTGTCAAATGCTACATTTAAACTGTTAAACTGAGCACGGTATACATCTTACATATGTCATATTCTGACTTGAGCTAGGAGGTTTATAGTGGATATTCCTTTCATAGTCCGTGGATGAGGCTCCTGTGTCGGCTTGGGTATTAGTATTTACCCAGGACCAATCCATTGTCTAGAACCTTGAAAATTTCAAGAAGCCTCGAGACAAATTGATACGGTTATTATATATGAAAAGTTGACAACCGGCAGTGCATACTCCTGGGGAAGGGCATTGATCCTCATCAGGTAGGTAAAATTCAAGGAATCCATCTAATGCATCTAAATAGATGCATTTCAATAGATTTCATTGTATTTCGCCTAATTTACCTTCACAAGAAATGGCATTGTTATAATTGATTTCCAATGTTATCTGTGTATCTTGAAATGACTGCGAAGGCTGTCTCAAAGCAAAGTAGAGGCGAGTAGGCTCTGTCCCGGCTATAGGCTAAAAAGCCATTACAGGTCTTTGATAAAACAAAGCCAGGCTTAGCCGACGCATAGAAGTGCTTTGTTATAAATATTGGTATTTTGGAAAAATGTCTAAATCTTATATAATCTATATCGTAAGTATATAATATATAGCACTTTCACTATCTATGCAGCCGTCTTCTAATTTATTAGCTGCTATTAAATGCCGAAAAAGAGCCCCAAATGTGCTCCAAATAGAAGTTTATTCTAGCGAAGATATTTGTGACAGTTGTGATTCGAAAACATCGCTTGTCTAGCTTAAATTCCGCTGGCGAGTTTTAGTCGGTCGAAAAATATTACTTCCAGACGCTAATAACTTAAAAAAGAATGATTTACGCGTGAAAAAAGTAGCAACATACAATGTGGAGATAGGCCTATAGAAGAGATTGAAATTCCTTTTTCGGTAAAAACAGTGGCGTCATTAATCTGGAGAACTATCCACCAACCCACTATTATTTGACTCTCTCAGCCTTGTTGCTATATCATCATATTTGTAAAAATAACCATTTGCCATGATGATGATTAGCATCATATTGAGGTAATACGTTAATCTAACTACGATGCAGGAATTTAAGCATAGGATATTTAAATGGTGCTTAATTTTCAGATATTTTATCTAAAGATTTCATTGTCTTTTCGTATAATTCCAAGTTTTCTGAGAGTAAACAAGACCAAAACAATCGATATAGACTGTGCACGCACTGATTCCGTGAATCATACGTGTTTATGTGAACACATGATTCACGAAAGTGTTTTAAGATGCTTCTCAGTTTGATTCTTTCAAACTTGATACTCAATTTAATCCTAAATTACTTATTATGTACATTTAACCAACTTAAACCCTTATTTCTCTCAATTTTCTCATGCTTGTATGAAGGGGACCTGACTATTTGAGATCGCATAAAAAGATATAGCGAGTGATTAAGGAGATAAAAAGGTATCGAATTTGAAAAAATAACTAGCTGAGAATCCTAAAATATTACTAAAGTTCTGTGTTATAGATAAGTTGCGACTAAAACAAGAAATTTACCAAGTTTAAGGACAAAATCAAAGAATAAAAATAATGTTAAAAGAAATATTGGGATAACTTGAATACCCTTCCTCCAGAAAGATTTAGGAGAAGGTTTCTCAATAGTGAAAACTCAGCGTACAGGGTGCTCAAGTAGAGGTGCTGGTGGGTAATGCCTCATTCAACATTGCAGGAAGATGATAAAAGACTAATCAGATCTTTATCATACTCCTCTACTTACAATACAAACATATCTCAACTATTAATAGAGTTTCCACCTGGAAGAATCAGTATTTGGGGAGGATTAATTTCACCCAATGTGAAGTTCTGTGGTTAATTGATTTTTGGACATTTTCACCCTTTAAAATGGTAGGAAATAATGTTGAATTGAAAGGGAAGAAAATTCCTTTAAAACAAGTTATGTATGAATTATATATCAAAGCAGTAGCTTCGAAAGCTGTCTAACGTACGATTATACTAAGAATTAATCTAGCAAAAATTATGTAGTGAAGGAAACAGTCTACCTATACTCGTGCTAGGGAAAAAGAAAAGTGGATGGGTGGGCGGAGCTCTCTTTTAGCCCTCCCTATTTTAATGATCATCCATCAGGAAATAGACTCGAACCTAAACTATCAAAGTGGAATACAAAGTGACATTACCCCTCGAAACAGCTGAGTAATAATTGTAACAAACATCAAATATACAAATTTATTCAAGCTGTTTCCATAGAAAAATTTGGTCATAGTACCAGTACACACACATATATGAATACATGGATTCATACACAGGAGTAAAGAAAACTGCAACACAAAGACTCAAAGGATCCAAATAAAAGTCTCTCAATTTTTCAAACTTAACAATTTTTGTACCGAAATTTAAAATTAATTTTAAGGCAAAAAAAGCAGCGGGAAATTGGCTAAGATAATTTGAGGCAATTTAAAATTTTATTAGTAATGAATGGTCTATAATTCTATTCTAACCCCATTGCTACCCCTTCCATCCCCTTTACGGTAGATAGAAAAATATGTAGAAAGAATAAAAATGATAATGGGAGATGTAAAAAGAGGTTCGCAGGAATTATTAGAGATAGAACGCACCAGTTTCTTTTGGGCAATAGGGTAGAGGGGGGCGTGCCACTCCACCAGGTACAAGGTATACCAGTCTATACAGGGTGGCCCTATGAAGAATCGTGAAGACGAAAGAGCCAAAAGAAGGGAAGAATAATCAGAAAAAACGCATATACAGTGAGTTAAATCAACGATAATGAGTTTATCAAGCAGAGGGGGCGGGAATAGGGGCTAAGCTAGGTATTATTTTCAATGGGGACTTTTCAAAAATGCTCCTCAATTGTAATGGAAAGCGATCAGATAGAGAAGAGCTGCGTCTCTACCGGGTCCATGGCTATGTATTTGAGTGCATCTTTATTCCAAAGCTTCCGATTTCTTTGCGAAACCCTGTAGAATCTTTTAAAGGAAAGTTTTACCAATACTTTTAACTTTAGCATTATTAAAATAATAACTAATCACGTGACAAATGTCACTCTCCAAATTATTTAAAAGCGAGGAACCCCTGTGAATGGTTAGAAGTTGTGGCGTCTAGATTTCAGAGTTGTCAGCAGTGGCGAGACAGTTATTGTAAGGCCTTCTAGATATGTTAATGCATGGATGGGAAGTATATGCAGTCTGGGAACGGCACCTCATCAAATTTATATGCTTAACTGTATTCAAAAAGGAAGAACTGTGGACTGATGCTCACTAACGTGGTCATAAAGTAATGGTCAAATAGAGGGGAAAGCGTAGTGAGAGAAAGAAACAGGTGATAGAAGATTAAAAAAGTTAAGGTATTGGAGAAAAATATGTGACAAGAAGATACAAAATGGAATTTCTTTTACCCCAGAGAGTAAAAATACTCGCCCTCTTTCTCAATCTCAATCTCCCCTTTAATTCTACACACTCACTCCCTCAATCACTTCCCTTTAACCTGGACGTTTAGTGCCCTACTATATATTATCTCATGTTCTGTCCCTGCATTTTTCTAACAATCTAATGGCTATAATATTATCTCTTACTTAGTCTCAACAGGAAATAAAATACCGGAAGCAACACAATTGTACCTACCTGACGGTTGGAGTCGGAATGCCGGTGGCAACACAGGGGATCGAAATTGAAGCCTCCTCATTTACCAGAACAGAGTGCCGTTTATTGAAGATCGAAGGACGAGACATTTCCCTTGGTTCTGACACACCAAAATGAAATATTAATAACTTTTTGTATCAATAGAGAATTACAGACTAATAAATACCCTCAAATCCGCTCTGAAGCTAGATGTTAGAGAAATAGAAAGTTAAATGCGAATATAGAAGTCATACAATTATTTACATGTACTACGATGTATACAGATGGGAAACTAAATCCAGACAAGAAACGAGAACACCAAAGAGCCACATAGACTAACGACCCTCTATTTATCATTGCATCACATCAGAACGATCCGAGATCAATCTGGAGGATATCAAGGTTTGAGGACGATCAAGTATCAAGAATGGTCGAGAATTCCTCTGAGCCTGTTTTTTCAAAAGCCGATTCATCATCTAGCACGTTTCCGGCCGCTACAATGTCCTTCAATAATATGTTTATCCAATTATATTAATATCCGTAACTAGTTTTGTGAATCATATTTTGTTTTCCTTTCATAATCTATCATACCTCTGGTATTTCATCAGAAAAATTGTATTATTTCACGGTGTCACAATTATATTTTTACCCATCTCTTAGTTTGAGAGTAGTGTTTTTATAGCTGTAGCTACATTAGCAGCCGCTGCCATTCTCTAAATAAGCTCCGTTTACCAAAACCACCCAAACCAAGGAAGAATTATAATACCTCACAAAATAATTCTAGGTGCAACATTTAACAAGCTCCTAAAACTCCACTTACACCAAAACATCACGCAAACAAGGGCCAAATTCAAAAACAAGAAGCTGTGCAGGTTATATCCTGGCTACCGCAAACTACAACTACATCTATACAAAACACTAGTTAGAACACTCCTCACACACGTCCCAGTCGTATTTCTAGCAGTGAGTCAAACATGGCAGAAGAAATCACAGTGCATTCAGAACTATGCTCTTAAAAGTGCATGCCACTCTACACTACACGAAAACATAAACTAATACCAATCAATAATTACACCCACACCCACTTAACCCGACACTGGGGAAATTAGAGTTTAACAATGATGATCGTTAAACTATTAGATCTATAGTTTTCTAGATCAATATAGCCCCGTTTTTGAAAATTATTTAATATTTACGAGTTTAAAACCATCTAGAACACCGCCTTGATTTGTAGGTTCGAAAGTAAACGATAGCGCAACAGTGAGCCTTTTATTTAATAAACACAAGTGTCGAGTATGTATTCCATTTTGAACAGGTAATTTAGGAATTTATTTTATTAATATAAAACTGTAACTTGGTCTGCTATACCGTGATATCATTATGTGTTTGTGGCCTCCCAGACTATAACATCCCGAAAAGTGAGCGTATTTTATAACTCTTCAATTGTAACTGCATCTAAAAATATTTATAAATCTGCGCGATCATTTTTTAGCCACTAAATTTTCCTGTTTTAATATACAATCGTCCTATAGGCCTCTAAATTGGCTTTCTATTGTTTACGTAAGAGAAGAACATATTTGGATTTTCTTTACAAGGCAGCGCAAGATGAATTTCGTAAAGCCTCTTCACATGCTTTAACTCACTTATGACTTGGTAACTATACTGAATATAATTTATTCAGCTTTCATCACTATAATTGCTTTTGAAAATATGATAATATCTATTTCTTTGCTTAAATTGCCTACAGTATAGCATCGTTAAGCAAACACAAGCCACTCTTGCTTGCTTTTAATCTTCGGGACGTAATCGTTTACATACTTTGAGGTCGAGCTCAAGCACGAAATTTTTAACATTTACTGTCGCAACTGATTGTATTACGTATTAAATTTTCTTATTGTGGAGAGAGTTTTGGAGCGCCCTTTAGTATAAAACTATTTGCCTTTGCGGAACGAATTTCTTGTCTACAACTCCTTTCCATCCACAAAATGCAATTAACATTATTTTGGTTTAAATGTACATGGACAAATTTTCCTCTATGCGATGTATATTAGAGTAGTTGTAGTTTTCTAACCTGTATTTTGTTATATCGGTCGTGAATAATATTTTCGGTGACATATTTCCTCTCCAACAAAGTTAGCTAGAGAAGATCATTAGAGATGGCCGAAAGAATCTCGATGATGTATATGCGTAGGATTAGGTCCTTTCCCGTTCCCAAATTCTGGGCTGCTTATCCTCCCGGCCTCTATACCAGTAGCAGGATCTGTAGCTACACATCTACAGATTTTCACCTTTTCTTTCTATACAGATCTTTCGATGCAAATATACTGAGATATACCCTAGTTAGTTTTCACTTTAATGTAAATAAAATTGCTATTGGGTAAAAATATAGAGTGTAAATCTAGCATTCAGTTTTCCTCAACATAGAATTTCTCTCTAAACTTGACAGCAAATCACGTTTTCCTAATACTCAGCTGATCACTTAGTGACAGTAAAGGGCAATTAAATTAAAGGTTGTTCTCATTCGCTCGATGTTTTGAGATCTGTAGATTAGTGAAGAAGAGTCGATATTTCCCTATTTTCTATTACTATTTTTCTCTTCATAAAACTTTTTCCCTCAAAAACTCATTTGCCTCATAAGGATTTTCTCCATACATCAGTGGCATCTTCGTTCAGCTTCACTTAGGAATTCCTAACATTTTTATTTCTTTGAGTCTTTGGGATAACTGCCAAAGAAGATAAAAATTTATACTAATCTTAAACGTCAAGTGTTTCAAATCTAGATGGCAGCAATATCCTTACTCTAATCTGAGTTGTCTTTTTTATTCATATAAGCATAAACCTAGTCATGGCATAAACTTTTGAGACTATTATATCTTTTCATATAAGAAAATTAAGAGAAGTAATCAAACGTTGCATTTTGTTTTGGTATATTTTTATCATAATTTTAAGGTGAAATAGACAAAAAATATAAATTTAAACCCATTAAATTAATAAAAACAGTCAAATGATGCGCGCAGTCAATATTTACAATGATGCTCCTTCTTCTTTAGGACTGGTTCTATCCGTTTGGCTTGCTAAAGACCAGGTTATGATGATATCTTGACTGATTTGCTCCATTTTTGTTCAATAAGCACCTGTAACCTCTCAAATTGGAAGTCTTGTGTTTATCAATTGCCAGTTTGATTATCGCCTACGAATTCTCTTTTGGGTTCAAATCTGGCGAATTCTCTGGCCAAGGTCCCATTTTTTAAACGCGCCCATCTGGCGACTTACTTAATGAGCATAAGTCGCCCTAATTTAAAATTTTAGCTTAGTGCTAGGCTACTTTAAAATTACCAAAACCAAAGTAAAAAAAACAAAAAAACAGACAAAAAGAAAAGCAATAAAACAAAATAAGAAAGAAGTGCGCTCAGGCTTCGGGGGGAGGCCCACCTTTAACCGGCGCAAGAACATACGACATACAACAATGAGAGACAAATGAAATGGAGGAGGCCATCCACCTTCAAAATTTCAGATAGTCCACAAATCTGTGTACCCGAACCCGGTCCGAGTACAAATGACAAGCGGTAGTGACCCGACTTGTCTCAGGACTGGAACAGGTGACGTAAAAAAAATATCACCCAAATTAAAATATTCAACAAGAATGTGTCGAAGATTCTGGAGACAACACAGTCTCGCAATAAAGTTCACCTAACGAGGAATCATTCTGAAGGTCCAAATAAGCTAAAAGGAGCTTCATCAGGGAATATCAGTAAGGTTCTTCTTGGTGAGATTAAGCTTCTTCGCAGGCCTTTTCGAGTTAAGTCTTTGTAGAAAAGTTCCAGCCCTCACTATGAGCGCTTCCTTCCAATCGTTAACAAGCTTGGCATTGGAAGCAACCCGAACCTTGAGCTGGGAGCTTACCAGAAGGTGATCTTGACGATCATTTTAACCTCTTGGAGCTACATAATATTTCTTCATAAGAGTGTAACCAGTTGATCTTTTAACTATTTAATGACCTTAAAGATGGTGATTCCTGATGCAATAACCTTGGCAACTCTCTTGTTGCATTTAGGCAACATTAGTGCAGAGTAACAATGGTTGCACGCCTCTTTTGGAAAGAACCATTTCTGAACTAAAAAAGATTCAAATAAATAATATTTGCACATCATTCACTTGACCAAAATCTTTCATCATTTTACTCATTTGATCGACTACTGGATTCTTTTATTATTTCACTTATGAATTCCAGCTCATTCTGGACAAAGGCATTATTTCTAACTTGAGCATAAGATCCAGATTCATAAAGAGATGGTATATTAGAATGAAAGTAGAGAAATAAAAATAAAGAAATGTAGAGGGATACAAGCAATGCATTTTCCTGTTATAGCATTTAGGTTAGTTTAAGATAAGTTAGGTTAGTAAGTATGGGCTGACAATAAACTAATCTAACAAAGATAACTCGAATGTAAACACGAAACACAATAACAGGAAAGTACTGAAGGTAATCAACTATCCCAATGATGGGAAAACATTTACAGAGAAGAGAAAAACGAAGAAATATGAAATATGGCTCTCACCTGTGACTTTTATTTTAGCGGGAAGTGATGTAGTGACTTTCTGTGTGAGCGAGTCTCTAGCCTTACAAACGAAGGACGTTGTTTGATCCTCTACCCTGGCGTCCTTTACCAGAAGCGTACCGTCAGTACCGAGCATATGAAAGCGATCCTCTGTAATGCGAGACAATTTCGGGTAATTGTTTGAGTAAACAAGATCCCTTCTGATAGTATCAATAGTAACAATCACTGGCACTCGCCACTCGAATGTACATCTTTGACCCAAAGGCAGAATAGCAATGATGTCTTAATATAAAGTTATCTTGTGAAAAAGGAAAAGGAAAGGCAGACGAAGAATAAGCCAACTAAAAATATTATAAAAAATCTAAAAGATAAATAAAATAAGAGTCCACTAAGCAATGTAAGAAATATGAAGCCACATTTCCTAGATTTTTTATTTTTTTGTGAAGTTGGAGGGTTATTTGAGGTAACTACTTTCGCGATCGGTACGATAAAGAGAGAAACCAAACGGCCCTGTCTGTGAATAAGCATCTCTACCATATAGGAGTAATTAATGTTCTCTGTACCCTGAAAGAGTGATACTATGGTAATGACTTATGCTGTCGGACAGTCTTTTTTTCAGTGATATAGAAGTGATGTGTTGCAATTCAAGGCCACAATGCCAAGTCTGAGGCGCTAAAAGAATGGTATAAGACTCGCTTCAGGGGGTCTTATATTCAGAGGTGGATAAACAAGAATATACAAGGTATACATTCAGTTAGTGTACTCGTTCCTTGCACTTATTTTATTCAACTAGATTAATTTAATCGTATTACTTTATTTGTCGCTCCCAGAGCACATTGGGTAAAAATTAATTAAGGTGTAAGCACCATTATGATTATGATAGCACTTGGGTCGTCTTAACGCTGTTGGAAATGAAAGCTAAAATTTATCTAGTAGTTGGATGAGATCCGATGGAAGATAAAAATATTGTGCTCTGCTTCGTTACCGAACGGGAACAATTTCAGAAGAGTAGAGCAATATCCCGTCCCTAGGGCCCAAAATACTTCTCTATTGATCATTATGGCGATGCCCCTTCAGCACATTCAACTTTCACTAAATTAACCATTATGTTGACAACACTATTTTCAACTGCCTTCGGTTCATTCATTCCCACTTGAATGGGAAATTATTCATAATTCTATGGCTGATGTGCCCTCACTTCCGCACTTTACATTAAATTAGTCATGGCACTGTCATCTCTCAAGACCTCCAAATGGCCAAAAGCATTTTTTTGGTCAGATAACCTCCATATTATCATATTAAGAACACCCTGAAGCTCCAGTGAGATAGACCCTTCTTCCCAAACCACATATCCGAAAACGTTATAATATTTTGATCTGTCCTTTCCCTGAAGGCCAAACTGCCAGAAATTTCATTGGGTGGGATCCAACAGGGAAACATTGCAGTAAATATACCAATGATGTAAGATCGAGAGATGAAAATTCGTGAAGCGAGAATGAAATATGACTACTGGGTTGTAAAAGAATTGAGATTTAATGAGAATGTGCAGGGCGAAGACACAAGTGCCAATGCAGATCATTAAAAGGAGATGTTCTACACTCGATATTTGACTGAAAGGAGGAGGTTCTTCTAATCATTTCAAATTATTGATGATCATAATGTGAGGCAGTTATCCAATGTTTAGATTGTGTGCATGCTTGTATTCTAACACTCTCTCTCACTCACTCTCTCGCAAACGCACACAAACAAATACATAACCCCCTCTTTCTTTTCTCATATATATACGATATATAATGGTAGGGATTTTACCACCTACTGATTAACTTGGGATCCAAAAGGCCCCCCCCTCCCCATCGAATGGGACTGCATCCAGAGACTACCTACATCCGAAAGTGGCTTAATTTTTCTAAAATCGGTTAAGCCGTATATATATATATATATATATATATATATATATATATATATAAAGCTCTGCAGGTGGTAATAACCACTCCAGAGCTTTCAATATATTTAATTTATGCCTTTAAAAAAAAATATTTTGGAAGACAGGAATAAAGATGCAAAGACTTAGTATTGCAAAATTATATAATATAGAGACAAAGAGAAAGAGAAATGGTGCGTGAATCAGCAAATTAGACAACAAACTTTAGTTTTTTAGAGGCAAGAGAAAGAGACATTGGAAGGCAGAAAGTTCAGGAGAGCAAAGGACTGCACAATGAAGGCAATCCATAATGAGGAGACAGAAATAACGCCAGAGAGAGTAAAAGGTAAATTATTATGGTCAGAATAAAGAGACAGAGAATTTGGGCGTGAATGAGCACAGAAGACAAAAATCAAGAGTTTTAAAAACAAGAGAAAGCGACATTAGAAGAGACACAGCTCAATGAGAGCAAAGAACGGCAAATTGAAAGCAATTCATCCAAGGCGTCAAGCTAGGAACCTCCAAGGGAGGACAACAATCAAAGAAGTACAGAAATGAGAATAACCTTTTCTAAGGGTAATTGTTGCGTAAACCAAGAATATAATATCCGTCTCTTTTTTGTGCCCTCCAATTTCTCGTAAATCTCCGTCGGGATTGAATGCAAACAGGATTGGGCCGAAACTGACCACTCTAAAAACTATATACGAATTTTGATATATTTTTAATGGGGTATTCCAAATGTATTTATTCAACCTGACCTATGAAATTTATATGAAAGTGTACTCATTATTTTTTTAGTTAAATTGGTACATATCCGTGATAACTCTTACATAACGCTTGGTAGTTTTGTAATTTACTATAAATGCTTCCTACTTTTACTTTTTTATTTAATATTTGATGCTGTTGTTATTCATATTATTTTTCACATACTAGTGTTTTTTCTTTACAGGAGACAGAGCTAAAATGCCTAGAGAATGCAAAAATATTTCCCCAAACAGGTCATGTTATATATGTGGATCAGTTACATTAAGACAATACAAGAGACTGTTGACTAAATATGCGAAGAAACTTTATGAGCTCTAGTTTGGATGTAAAGTGAGTGACCAGGACAAACACTGGCTCCTTACATACTCGTATGTTGTGCCAGGTATACAAGCTCCTTTTCGGGCTGGGTGAAAGACAAAGGGCCTGGCCTCATGTTTGGTGTACTAATACCCTGAAGGGAACCAAAGAACCATTCTGCTTAACAGATATTAAAGTTGGATATTCAATGTCTTTACATTCCTGGTCTTTAATATATTTTCAGAAGATGTATAAATTAAAAAGAATAAAATACATAAGATGTTGTACTTCCACTATTTCTGTAAGTGATCACACACAGAGTGTAATATACACTTTTTGTCTGGTTTTATTTTATTTGACTGCAGTTCGCAAGAGAAAAGGCAAGGAATCTATCATGTATCCAGATCATCAGTCTGCTATTCACTTAGTTCGACTTTCAAATGCTATTCATCTACCACAGCCGCCCTATGAACTACCAAGCAATGGCACAAACAACTCAGACGATTCAGAATTTCAAGATACACATATGTGGCACAGCTGGAATCTAACAAGAAACCACACCTCATCACCCAACCGTAACTCATTGATCTAGTTCGTGATCCAGCACTTAATAAGCAACAAAGTGAATTCCTGGCCTTAGGGCTCGAACAATAGAACTTGTTGGATGAACATGCTTGAATTAAATTATTTAGGAAGCGTTCTGCAGATCTACAGCAATTATTCACTTTAACGACAGATCATCTGACCTGCAATTAGGAGACCCGGCATCGATTTTGGGCAGCATAATTAATTTTTTTCCCTGGTCTCCTTGGTATGCTTTGCCTTCATTGGGCCGTCCTTTGCTCTCTTCATCTTTATGTCTTCCAAAGTCCCTTTCTCATGCATTTAAAGAAACTACTGTTTCTTGTCCATGTGCTCATTCACATCCAATTTCTTTTGGTCTTTATGTTATACAGGGTGATCCCCAAAAATGGGCCACAACTTTCGATGGGTTTCATTTCTTAATTTTCTGCAAGGATTGAATGAAACTTTTGTGATAACTAGTTTATTGTGTTTAAAAACATCATATCAAAACATGAGTCTTTAGACTTTTCCTTTTTATTCTAGAGCACGTGTTCGAGATGACCTTCATTGAGTACTGTGCATTTCTTGAGGAGCAACACAAAGTTTTCCAAGACGTCCTTACAAACGACGGACTAATGGCTCTGTTTCCTCCCCGATAACTTCCTCGAGTTCCGTGATGGGAGTGGGGCTTTCCGCATACACTCTGTTTTTAAGGTAGCCCCAGAGAAAGAAATCTGGGGGCCTAAGTTCTGGGCTGGTAGGTGGCCACTCAAAATCAGTCTTGAGACTGATCACGAAACCACCAAATTTCTCTTTAGCCAATCTCGGGACAGGTATGAGGTGTGAAAACTTGCTCCATCTTGCTGGAGCCAGAACATCCCTATAAGCGACGAGAACAGGGTCTACAGCTCCCTCTTAAAGGTTTTAAGGACCTCAACATACCGCTCCCTGGTGACTGTCACTGTCGCGCTAGATTCCTCGAAGAAAAATGTTCCGATGATGCCTCTGGCTGAGATTGCAGTCCACACCGTGCACTTAGGGGAGTGTAGGGTCTTGGTGGCTACCTCATTTGGTCTGTAGGTCCTGAGTTTACCTTTCCTTGAAGATGGAAGTGAGCTTCATCTAAGGTCCAAGGAAGGTTAAGTAAAGTTAGGGTCTCCTGAATCTTCTTCAGTATCTTGACTTCCATAGCTTTTCTTTGCTCTTTGTCTGAGGCTATAAGGGTCTGCTTCGTCTGTATTCTGTATGGGTAGGCCTTTACATCAATTATTAGCACTCTCTTGCAAGTCTCACAAGATAAACCGAGGGACTGACTTCGCTCGTGCACAAAGCGTTTTGGACTTGGCTGAACTGACTCTCTCATGCACTCGACCAGCTCAGCTCTATGCTTGCTGGGGCGTCCTGAATAGCCTGGACGGCTGTCACTCGCTGCAATGAGGTTTTCCACTGTCCCATAGTTCTAGAGGTTGTCCTCCCAGTCCTGAATTCTGCTCTTGGAGGGGACTTTTTCACATTCAAACTGATGCACGAAAGTGTCCTGCACTTTCTTGAACCAGCCTGTCTTCTAGTATTGTTTGACGCAGTATATTCTTTGCTGGAGCTCATATTGAGATCTAGTTGTGTTCACGGAGTTGCTTCTGTCATTGCTTGCAAATTAAGGGTGATTAGTGAATGAATGAAGGATATATCACAAAAAGTGTGTGCAGGCTCGTTTTTGGGGGGTCACCCTGTATAAGTCTGCAATATAAGGTCTTTGCATCTTTCTTCATGTCTTCAAAAAAGTCTTTTAAGGCTGAAATTAAATAATAAAGGAAAACTCTCTTCTTTACTGATATAAGAATTTATGGCGGCGGAAGGTATTGTATAATTCGGTACCAATTCAATCAATTTCCTCTACCATCATTCTATGGAACTGACCATATAGAAAAAAACAGATTTGTACGGGACATTTTGTTGCTCATGGATGATCCTGGACTGAAAGATATACGACAACACAGAGCAACTCATCGCTCCAAAGGAGCAATTTGGCGTGTTAAAAAAGATGGGTTGTGGTCGTTGTTACTTAATACTAAGTAGCTAAAACAAACGAGTGAACATACGACTAACATATTGGTAACCAGCGATATGTTAAAAGTGGTGAGATAAGGGTAAGTGAAAATATGAGGAAGATATATCGTCCTCGGGCATTGGGTCCGTGAGGGGTGTGCCATCCCTTATATGTCTGTAATTTTAAATATGAGTGACATACACGTTTTCGGCTAATAAAGGCTGTAATATTGCTTCATATCGTTGTAATAGTATCCTAGGTGTAATTTTACTTACTTTTGTGGTAGTTTTGCCCACATAAATGTGAAGCTAACTCGGTAGTAAGGCTAAAAACGTAATGAAAATACATTTTATGGCCAAAGAATGGTGGTGGGGATGTTTGGGAAATTTACCGTAAATAAGCGTGCGAGAGTAACTTGTCCGACTCCCAAACAAAGAGTAAAAATGTGTGCGCGAGCCTCCGCCATCTAAATATTACTTCTAGGATACTATTACAATAATACAAAGCAATATTACAGGCTTTATTAGCCTAAAACGCGGGAAAATAAAAATAAAAATTAAAAACAAATGCGAGAGCGTAAATTAGGCATATCATGACAATTCGAGGTGGCGTCGGGGAATAATTCTTGAGTGCAGAATCGTTTTGTAATATGGAAATTTTTTGACTATATAAAGAGTGATAGACCGTCTCCGCCATCGGAATATTACTCCTAGAGCATTATTACAATGATAAAAAGAAATATTAAAGGCTCTTATTTAAAATTACCCAGATGTCAGTTACAGCATAGATCTGTATGCTCTACCAACAAAGCCTTACTTGCAGTGGGAAGGGGTAAAGATAATGAGTAGCAAAGTATATGATAGTACAATTTAATGCGCGTTGGCCCTTCCTTAAACGAAGGTGGAATTAACAGAAGTCTTGATTTGTGAATTAGAGAATAAACAAGCCCTGCGTTCAAATAATTTGTGACACAATGAAAAATCATTGTGATTTCTAAACTTCTGCTTATTCATTCTTTTTCCACAAAATTTCTTTTGCCACTCACCATCAAGTGTTATGTAACCGAAATCTTGCCTGGATTTAATTTTCCGTTAAAATTTTAAGTACTCCATTTAGTTCAGGATTGTATGCAAAATTTTGCCCGATAAATAACACTTAGTGAATAAGAGCAAACGTAGTGAATCGTCTGTGGTAGAAAGTCCATATATGCAGTCACTCTCCTACGCGGTATTATATATTAAAATCATCGACCGAATTTCCGTAGCCATCTAGACGACAATGTACCCAATTTAGTATTAATTTATAAATCCGCATTTGAATTGTGGTGGATAAGAATCCCTTATCCCCACCTAAATCCAGGTTACCTCAGTTTAGCTCTCCGAAAAGCAGGTAGCAACTTCTGATTAATACCCAGTACCCAATCACTAGGTTAACAGGTACATTACTAACGTAATGGAAAGTAGGTCACAACGCCTTATATATACCCAGTAACCATTCTCTAGTTCAACAGGGGCATCACTCATGTAGGGGGAAGCAGGTGGCAACTCTTGATTAATATCCAATACTCACTCACTAGGTTAAAGTGGGCATTACCCATTTAAGAGAAAAATACCCATCATTTTTCTGGGTTCGATCTGAATTGCCTCCTCTGATGGGCTTGCTTATATTTTCATCCCAAACATCCAGACACTTCGACTACCATCGAAACAATACAAAAATTAGATTGAGATCGACGTGAAAATTCGAACAGTATGACTCAGCATTCAAGCCTAGTCCAGATGAGACCAACTCGCTACGGTAAGGGACGGCTTCCCTGAAAAATATCTGCCCTCAACACATATGTACATCCTTCTGAGACAAGCTCATTCAGGGAGTCAAAAAATCGTGTTACACATTATAATCGTTTATAACATAATATATACATGATGGTATATAGTGAAAACAGAAATGAGTACATTTTGAATACACAGAAAATTTTATCACTCCATTTCTAGCTTCGCCCTTTTTGAGCGGAGCACTGTATAAAAATAAATAAACTTTGGAGCTCCTAACAAAGTCTGGCAACCGCATTGAATTCGAACCTCCCACTATTTTTAATCGCCTAAATAGTTGTATTCATAATTCGTAAGCTTAGCATTAGTTTCGAACTCAAATCGATCGCCAGACGTCGTTAGGCGCTCTAATGTCCATTGTTTTTAGGCCGTAGTTCTATACCTAAGATATATAAGCACCTTCCTGGAATATTATTTCAATTAATCATATTTTCTTTAATATTGAATGATATAAAATCTTGATATCCTATTTTAATTCAGATTTATTTTATTCAAAATTATATATAATACAATATGATGCGATTCCAACTATCGATGTAGCTGTGTATTAAATATGTAATGAATATTGAAGTGTTTTCTCTAGGTTGGAGTCTGAAAAAGTGTTAACTTGCAACAATTTGCGTAAAGAGCTAGTTCATACCGAGACCATCTAGTTACCCTCACAATAATACGTTTGGGAACAATTATTGTAGGGTAATGAAATTTGTAGGCATTGAGAAAATTATATTATCAGATACACCAACAAAATCTTAACAAACTACTATATAGACAAACTAATGAGTAATTGTTCCTTTTTACGAAATTTAAAACAAAAGAGTATTCATACTATATCATTTTCACATCCATGTTAAAATTATATATATGTTTAAATTATGACTTGAAGTCACACGAATTCTTTCCATCACCTATTCAAAATTTGGGCAAGTCTTAGGGAAAAGCCTCGAACAAATCTAAACAATGGTTCAAGAGCTTAATATTATAATAGTAGGTTTGTAAATGAATTCGGAAAAACAAAATCCTGACAAAAACAGGTGGTGAGGTAGAAAATGGAAATTGAAATTGATAACAAACACTGTATTTATTAAGGCGAAAAGATAAATATATCTCCTGAAACGGATCAATGAATCGAATGCAGATTTACCGTCGACAAATATTTGGTAGGTCAAGCATCATTTCAAAAAATAAAATCCCTCGTCTCTCAGAATAGAAATGTATATAACTAATGCACCATCGCAGCTGGGATATACATATCTAAAACATGGATAATGATAAAGAAATGTGATAAAACTCAGTAAAGCCCAGAGCAAATAAGGTCTAGATTAACTCACCATGACAACAAAACAACAAACTTCTAATACGTTTAAAGCAAACTTCAATATAGAGTAAAAAATAAATAAAGTGGAACAGGAATTCAAATTAGACTCGACTTAATAAAAATAGACCTAAAGGAAAATAACAAGATGAGAGATCAAAGTGAAATATATACATATATACCAAATACAGTAAAATAATTGGACAAGATCAACAAAAATGGCTTATTTCAGAAATAGAACATTTATATATATACGAGATATATATATATATATATATATATATATATATATATATATATATATATATATATATATATATATATATATATATATATATATATATATATATAATATTGAGGATAAATCCCAGAACCACGAGAAACGGATGCATCATCTTTTAATTTTTCACAACGTTTCGAAAATTACAAGTTTTCATCTTCTGGCTAGAATAAGTTTACAAAGTTAATACATATGAAGAAAACTTGAAAAGGCCAACAAGACATTATTTTAAAAGGTGACCAATTATAAAATATCAGTAAAATGTACTAAAAGTTAAAATTTTAAATTTGACTTGGCAACAGTTAAATTGGTTTTAAAACTGACTCAAAAACTTTTTAATATATATGAAGAAACTTGAAAAGGCCAACAAGACATTAATTTAAAAGGTGACCAATTATAAAATATCAGTAAAATGTACTATAAGTTAAAAAAAATTAAATATGACTTGGCAACAGTTAAATTTGCTTTAAAACTGACTCGAAAAATTAGTTAATAAATTTAAAGTTCATTGCAAAAATTAATTAAAAAATATAAGAGAAATTGAGCTGGCATTAGTCAAAGATAATAAATTTAAACTTTGTTTTTAATTTTTTAAACACTGTAAGAGTTAAAAAACATAAAAACATTTAGTATAAAAACGGTAAATTTGGGTACTTACTAAAGTGGATCCATCCTAGAGAGTGAATGGTGGGTTTAACGAGGGGCTAGTATTTATAGGTTACAGTGACACTTGGTTTGTTAAAAAAACAAACCAACTAACAAACTGTAGTTAAAATTAGATAATTAATGCAGATATTACACTTAAATCTTCAGTGAGTGTAGGTTTGAGGTGTTTGATATATAAAGATTCGAAGGTTCGTAGGCAATGTTGGTTGTTGTTAAAGGCTAATGCTTGAAAATTATTAATAGAAATGTCAGTTTACAGTTTATGGTGTGTTCTATAATAGAAGACTTTTCCTTTTTATTTAAGATTTTGCTTGTGCGCCAACTAATCCCATATCAGCAGAGAACCTAGCTCCAAGAGACCTGACATTGCTGCCAATGTAAGAGGCTCCAGTACAACTGGGACATTTAAATAAATAAACATTATCACTGCGGAACTCCAAAGAGATATGATCTTTACTGCTAAAAAAACTTCCCATCGATAGTTTTTTTATAAAAATTATTTGTGAGTTTGATTTGGGGAAAATATCTTTTAAAAGTATCGTTTAAAAAATTCATCTCTGAAATTAGTAAATATATGGGCATTTTAGGAACTTCTATGCAGGGTTGAAGGGGGAGTCAATGAGATTATCAAGTAGATTTTTTAAAACTCTATCGTATAGGTCGGAAGGAAATAAATTTTTTAGAAAATATTTCCAAAGAAAAATAAATTCATTATGGATTGATTGGTAAGTGGATGATAGCGAGAAACTTCTAAGACCACAAAACTAAAGTAGTTCAAACCTAGTCCTGTGAAAGGTTTTTTTTTCAGTAAATGGTTGTTTGAATTTTTCGTTGGTCATTATCTAGGGTGATTAAAAGATCAAGAAAGGGCATCTTATGATTTGACTCTACTTCCATGGTGAATTTGATGTTGGGGTGTAAAGTGTTTAAAAAATTCAAGAAAAGTTGGCTATGTGCAGGATTATTGAAAATTGCAAAGGAATCATCAACAAAACGGCGGTAGAAGATGAGTTGGTAATTTTAAATTAGTAGAAAACATTTCATCTTCGAATAGAGAGAGAAAAGAAGTCTTATTGGTGAAAAGGAAATTAAGCTGAATTTTCCGCGCACAGAAAAGCAACACGAACTTTATTGTCTGAGAGTTTCTTTAGATGAGTTAGTACAAGTTTTCTGTGCTGAATCCAAAAAACACGTTTTTTTTTTGTTCAATCAGGTCAATTTTTTTTATTTATCGCCACATGATGTTTTTTATACGTATGGGTATTTTCTACTTATATAATTTAAAAATATTTTCTAATATTTTTAAATAAACAAAGTCTAAAAAGTTTATATGCGCCAATTTTTGACTAACTAGGATTGTTCCTTTTCAGGTGAAAGAAATAATTTAGCCAGAAGATGTTGCAAAAATAACACCAGTTTATTCTGCTACTTCAGTAGCAAATCCATATGTGCTCCTTACAGGAATCTAGTCACAAGTTTCATAAAGCTTGCGAACATGCTTATTTTTTTATGAAACTTGGTGACGAGGATAAAGCTTGGGCTCCAAACATGGTATACAAGACATGCACTAGGTATCTGCCTTGTTGGACCAAAGACAAAAAAGAGTTGTGTGAAGTTTGAAATTTTATGGTTTGGAGGGTGCTGACCAACCATGAAACTGACTGGTACTTCTGCGATAGTGATTTGATAAGTATTGACATAAATAACCAGACCAGCCTCAAGTATCCTGTTCTTCCATCAGCACGTTGACATGTAGCTCATTGGGATAAAATTCCGGTACCTGTCTTTGGAGAACTTCAAGACATTAGTGACGAATATTCCTCTAGTTTTGAAAAAAAGTGGTTTTCGACGATGATGCTCCACATCCTTTTTCACAAAAGGAGCTAAATAATCTAACTCACAATCCAAGCTTGTCAACGTCTCCTGCCAAACTTTTGGCATTCGAATTGAAATAAAATGAACCCGCCTTTTTAGCAGTACTCCCATCACTTTCTACAGCAACAGACATCAAGAGCACATCCGTTCTTTTCTCTGAAGAGAAAGACTTGGGAACTGTACAGATAGTGCACAGCCTTTGCTCAAACATGGAGTGCCACAATAGCAACCCGAAAATCTGAGTCTGTTCACTGAAGAAGCAAGCGATCGCTGAAATGTGTTCAGCTGCACAAAGGCAATCAGTTCGCCTTTGTGCCCATCGCTCTCTGGGCTACAATGAAGGGGAAGTATGAAGCGGTGAAGTACGTGCTGGATGAAATTCATTATGATCTCCATGAGTTTTTATTTGTGTTGATGTGAAG
This sequence comes from Ceratothoa steindachneri, assembly GCA_963969495.1. NCBI lineage: Eukaryota > Metazoa > Arthropoda > Malacostraca > Isopoda > Cymothoidae > Ceratothoa > Ceratothoa steindachneri. The sequence goes on along the minus strand of OZ018321.1, from coordinate 98,115,964 downwards.
ATGGGAACATTTTGTTAGGATAACAGTCCAGCTTCACCAAGTACCCATGCTTTCTGTGCATGTGGGATAGTAGGGACTGAGCTGAGCATTACATGAAGAAGAACTAGCCTGTATGGGAAGAATATGTGTTTTTCAACGCAAGGAATGTCATCAACCACTCTCTGGTGGACAGAGACAGGATACTCTTCCCACCGCTGCACATCAAACTCTTCTTGATCAAACAGTTCAGCACAGCTCTGGACAAGAATGGTGCAGCTTCACTTAATTGTGCAACGCTTTACCAAGATTGATCATGGAGGAGTTAAGAGCTGGCATCTTTGGTGGTCATCAACTCCATCAACTCATCAGAGATCCAGAATTTGGAAAACTCAATGAACGTAGTAGAACTGAAAACGTGGAAGGCATTTTTTCTGGTCGTAAAGAACTTTCTTGACAATAAGAAAACAAGAAACAACACAGGACTTGTCACCAATATGGATCGATTTCCTGAGAATCTGGGATAAATGAGCGACGAATAATGCGCGAGATTCCATTAGGACATGAAATAAATTGAAACCGGATATCAGGGACGCTGAGATGCAGTCCTAGTGGCTAAATACTGTTGGTCTCTGAGAGACATTCCTACCACTGACGATTCTAGGAGTTCGAAGAAACGGAAGTGCATACGCTGAATTCTGAACAATGATAATCTAATATCCACTTTATGTGAACTTATTTTTTTATAAAGGTCTGCTATTCAATGTACCCTAACCAATTTTTTTAATATTGAATTAAAAAGTTGTGTTCCAAAATGATGGATTTTTTATCTTAACAACCTATTACAAATGAGAAATATTAAAAAATTCAACCGAAAATTTAATCGATTTAGTTATAAAATCGGATATTTTTTAACCCTGCTTAGCGCAAAAAACCTGACCTAATCGGAGGAAACGAATGTCATTTTCAGAGTTGCGGTGAAGAATTGTCCTAAATAAGTTGGAAAAAACTAAACGACTTAAAGAGATTTTATTCTTGTAACCCAGTACATATTGATTTTTGTCACATCCCCCTTTAATTCTCTACCTACTGATGGTCAGGTCTTTTATGTATGTATGTATGTGCCTTTATTTATGCGTTTATACACGATTGTGAGGAGATTTCTCCGATGGTCTGTCAGAGTGTATATGAACATGTCTAGCCAATGTTTAATGTTCTTCACGAAATATGTAAATATTAGTTTCACTCTTTGCCTATTTGTTTTTGTATGTAGTGCCGTTTTAATCCATGTCAGCGCCCGTAGACTTCAAGCTTCTTCGGGGCCCTGGACATCCCCCAACGCCCCTCTCCTACCCCACGAATTTCACTCCTCTCGTACAATTTATTACAATAATATTACAAATGAGGTAACTAATGGATGAACAAAGATAGTAAGAGAGAGTGTGTGTATGTGTATGTGTGTGTGTGAAAGAGAGAGAGAGAAAATGAGAGATGATATACTATTACGGTATTATAAACATGAATGTGCTATAGTGAATTAATTGTAATATACTGTATTGAAAATAAACTTCTGTCGTGATTTTAAATCAAATTCTAATAATAATAATGTCTATTTTATATATCTAAACATAGTTTACATGGTTACATCATTTTTACTCTGGGTGGAGATTGTACAATTAAATCTTGTTGGGGTGAACATTCGTTCTGAATGATTCAGGGTAAATATGCAACGTGAAGACAGGTCTCTGCGTCGCGAGATGCTTCGATATCGTAAGAAAACCGCAGTCGAGCTAAATTATGAATGGACAGTGCGTGGCCAAGTTAATGCATACGTCAGAAGAGTCCGGCGTCTACTGCTTCTACAAGGCCCGAAGTCATGCAAAGCTCTCCAGAAGCCGCTGATTAAGTCTCACAAGAAGCGAAGTCGACCGACTTGGGCAAGTGCTCACCACAACTATATTATCAGACAGTGGGGACGTTTCGTATCGTCTGACGAGTCCACGTTCTGGTTTTTCTTGACCACAAACAACGTTAGAGTCAGCAAGAGACTAAGAAAATAGAGTAATCGAGAATGCCCTGGTTGTGGTTTTACAGTAGGTTTTGCGTAAATTTTTTCAGAGCTTCATTTGCTTATAAGTTATATGTTGCTGACGTTACATATTTTGTCAATTTTTGTATTTTATTCATTTATATTAATTATATTGATGTTTGTGCCATATAAATATAATTACAATCTATTCATCCTTATGTTACTGTTGTATTACTATTAGTATGCAAATAAAATCTTTAAGGCCCTGCATTTATCGAAATTAAAAAAATTTCCGAGGTGTCAGATGAAAGCTGAGCTCAACACAACCTACCAGATTAGAAAGAATTTTCTACCTCTTTCTTTAATGAACATTACCCCACTCTTCAGTAGATATAAGAACACCACAAAGACTCAGAATATCATTAAAATCAACAAAGGAAAGATGGAACTTAAACAACTCTTCAGGTTAAGAACTCTTCCCGTAAAAAAAAAGAAGAATAATATAGCAAGCAATAATCCAATCGGCATTAGTGTATCCGACGGTAGCAATGTGCACAATCTCAAAAAGCAGCATACAACAAATATATAAGATACATAATTTTTAAATTTTTATAATAAAAAATACGAGAAGGGCGAAGCTTAGAGGTCAACAAGAGTTGTATAGAGAAGAGAAATTGAAACCTCAAACAAAATAATAGAAAAAATTATCAATTATTGAATTTCCTCCTCAGATGTGCTTGGGGTGGAGATTGTAGAATTAAATGTTGCTGGAGTGAACATTCTATAGTCGATAATGGATCATGATACTGATTAATTAGTTAAAACAACCGGTTAATAACAATTATAGTTGAAGGTGAGTGGTAAAAACCATTTATTCCTTGGGGGCATATAATAAGTTACAAAGTGAAAAGGATATCAACAATCCTGAATACTGTGGTGACCTTATGTAAATGCTGATTATAATAATTATATTTTCACCCATGTGTCTTGATAATTTTTAAGTTGTGAGTCTCTCTTTGCCTGTGATTAACTGGTTAAAACAACATGGTTGATTCTGCGATTCGCTATAAAAGAATGCACTGGATGAAATATGCAAAAACAAAGGATAGTAATGCAGAGAAATGAAAAGTGAATCAAAATAAAACTCAACATTGTCAATCTGGACCTGATCTTTTTTATCAAGTAAAATTTTAATTCCAGACGTAGGTCTATGCTACTTATTTATGGACTGAAAATAGTGAAGAAAAAGCTGCATCCAGCGAGTTATAAAATATTTTGGAGAAAACCATGGTTAACTGCTATAACTTTTTTCTCGGTATTGGGGGTTTTAGGTTTAGTTTACACCAGTATAAGTAACTCTTCTGGTTGGCTACATTGAGAGCGTAGATCTAAGAGATGCGGCTACTCTTTTATTCATTGTGCAAGCAGTTGTGCGACCTGGATCTATCATTCACACCGACGAAGGGAGATATAATACTGAAATCTGTAAGGTCTTGCTTGGGTTCGTTCACAGAACTGTCAACCATTCAGTGAACTTTGTCGCCCCAGTGAATGGACTTCATACCCAACATATTGGGTCGTACGAAAACAAGCACAAAGCTCAAATTAAGAAAATGCATGGCTGTAGAAGTTAATTTTTGAATTCTTACATGCAATAATTCATGTGGAGAGACTGTTTTGCATTAAATGAGCTTGAAAATTTATTTCAACACATTGCTTTGAAATATCCTTAATAATTAACTTTTCTCTTGCGCATACAATGCTTTCAGTAAATTTATTGACTAAAATTATATAGTCACATTCTTATTATTATTTAAGCAATATGTGTCAGAGTTGAAGTTCTACATGATCAGTGTGTGGGGATGTTCTTACAATTGATCCAAAAAAGAGCTAAGAAAAAGATAGAAAAGACTCAGGAGAATATGGGAGAACTTGGCAACCGACTAGAGTGCCTAGAAGGTTAAAAAGCCCGTCAATCACTCCCAATAATTCATTAATAATGCAAACGGGCAGAAATATTTACTTAAATAGAATACTATGAAAATATAAATATAAACCCAACTTAGAATCAGAAAGTGAAAAACAAGCAACAAATTAATGACTGAAACAGGTAAAGTAGATTTTCAAAAATAAAGATATTATAGAAAGAAAGAAAAGTACAAAAGAGAGCATGCTAAACAGTACCAATTTATAAACGTTATAAAAGTTTGAACGCCAGTACAAATAACTACTTACATACAACACCAAAATATTTAAAAATAAACGAAAAGTACCTATAGGCTAATACTCAAACACGAATTCTAACTTAAATAGCTAGAAAATGGCCGAGAGAGGCCTTACCCCCAGTCAACCTAGCAACAATATACAAACTTCTTATTTCCTTCATTTTTAAACTCGAAACTTTCACTTTCCCTCTTGACTAAAACTCACTGGACGTACAAGTAACACAAGGGATATGAATAAAAAAGTATACTGAATAGAAATTGATAAGAAAATAACTACTTAAGTCCCCTATTTTGCCTCGTACTTTACTTCTTGCTATTTTATTCCTAACGTTTTTTCGTCCCATATTTCTCACTTCCATCCCCTCCCCCCGTGGCGCTTCCACTCTGAGACTGGTTACACTCTAGTGTATGTAGCTAGAGATACAAGCCTATACCGGGATCTCGTTTTACTCCTCCGACCCTGACCACTCTAAAGAGTAGCAAAGTGGGGTTGAGGTGTGAAGGCTCGGTCGATCTGTTTCATTATCTCTCACTTTCTTTTTGAATCCATTCATTTCAGAGTCATTCATTCTAAGCTCGCAGCAGATACTCAACGTAGATTCAGGTTCACCGTCTCACACCTGATAAATGAGACAAATCAGAATCAACCAATTATTAGATTTCCGTCTAAAGATGCCCAAGGAAAGGCGAAATTTTAGGCCAAATAATTAAAGGTTTATTCAAAAAATCAATTTAACCCAATTAATTTGCCATTTTTCCCCTGCAATATACAATTGCATATGTAAAATTTAGAAAAATAAAGTCAGTCTTTTGAAAGCAAAACTCAACCTGGTTTTTAACCAACCATGGATACAAGAAAAGTGCTTTCTTCTAACATGGCATATATATATATATATACAAGTAAAAATATGTGCTATCCTTGCCCAGTTCTTATAGCTAGTTACATTCTGTTAAACAAACGTACTACAGAACAAAAAATAAACTCTCTTATAATCACAAAAATTTGCTTATTTTACCTTCGTGTGTATTTTTTTTCTCTCTCCCCAGTCTCTTAAAACAACTTGACATGTATGCTGCATTTGAATATAGTTTATTCTGTAGGATGTTCAAATAAATTGCCAATTAGGCTACTTTGTTTAAATAGTAAAGTATTTATTTTTTACGAATAAATCAACATATCATCATGGATACAAGATAAGAAGGAAAAATAAAAGCGCTTTATTTGCCTACATCTTTAATTAAAAACATCCAATTAATTGGAACTCAGCTAAATTCACTTACTATTCCGAAGATTTTAGAAACTGAAAAATGGTAGAATTTCATTAATTAATGGTTTCATTAACATGAGTATTTCTTCAGCTTTATTTAAACTCGATCCTTTAATAAAAAAACTTATAAAGAAATGTCTCCTAATGTAACCTTATTTGACTATTTTGTTTTCCTTTCCTTTTTATTTTGTGCACTTATTTTCTCTTTCATTCTCTCTTTAATCTTTTTACTCTTGTTCTCTCACTTTCTCCTGCTCCTCTACATTCATCCTGACCAGGCTTTTAATTTTTTTATTATCTTGCTATCAATTTTCTTAATCCTATTCTTCTTTTAATAACTTTTCCTTCTTAGAATTAAATTTTTTTTGTGAAAAGGTCGACTAGATATATTTTTCCAGAATCCAATTACATCTTGTCCTTTGGGTTTACGCACCTGTTGGTTCTCACTAATTATTTTTGTGTCTTAAAATGCCATATACTCGTATTCTTTCTTAATTTCTGCTATTTTATGTGAAGGAAATTCCTACTTTTAATTTCTAATTTGTCAGCATTCCTTTTGAAGGCAACACAAAGAAAGGAAACAGGAACAAAGGCGACAAAGACGTACCGCTCACGTTTTAATATTTAACGATTTGAGAAATTTATATGCCCATGATCGGAAATGTTGGTTTCGTCCTTGTATAGGCAGCTGATGAACCTCACTTGCAACTTTCATTCAATTAAGATGCTGTTAATTCACCCCCTAGATTACTACTAGTACACCTTTATATGCAAATAGAATTCCGTGGATTTTATTTCACCTTTTGAAGAATTAAAACCATTAAAGTAAGGAAAGTCGTGCTGTAGCTACCTTTGTGGTGTTAGATAATTTGCCATTCTCTTTCCATTTATTAGTTCCCTGTAAATTAAAATCTTTCACGTGTTGAAATGTGCAAAAGCTCTGACATCAATTTCAGAGTAGCTGCTGGCAACAACTCTTCATCGGCATAGTGAAAACGACTCTGAAATACTTAGGATTGAAAACGAAACTCCTCATGTAAACGTGACAGATCCACCCAACTGTTGCGAAATTTGTCTCTCACTTAACAGTAAGCGCACCAATTTTCTTATAAGATGGTATATTGTAAAATTGAAATGTTGCTTGGTGCATTGTCTGACAGCCATTCTTGTCGCACTTGGTCTTTATGAGAAGGTACCGAGGCTTGTTCAATGAACTATGGCATTCCATTGCGTACTTCATCTATCCAGAGCTTGATAATATTTTCCTTCACTTCAATGATCTATCAGCACTTATTTCACTCTTAAAGCAATCACAGTTGCTAGAAATTTTGTGTGCATAAACTTGGGTATTCAGAAGGATCAGCTCATATACACCAACTCCATTAAATCTTTGCTATCTATATATATATATATATATATATATATATATATATATATATATATATATATATATATATATATATATAAATCTTTCATGAAAGCGAAAGAATGATTAAATAAATAAAGCAAACCGCAAGATACAGAAAAAACAGGATAATATTTCTTCCTATATGTTATTTCCTAATTCGCGAAAATTTCGTACAGGAAGGGATTCGAATCGGGCTTTAGACCACTTGGCTACGCGAAAGACAAAAATTTTCCGAATAAACAAACTTTTAAGGTACACTTCGCAAGGTCAATCGGTACTATGAAAAAGAGAGGTAGAGGAGTTTTTAAACTCCTGTCCCTTTCTCTTATCTGTAAACTCCTGTTTCCTTTCTCATTGCTCATTAGCGTCAATTTTTTTTCTTTCTCTCATATATATATGCTCGTATATATAGATAAATATTTTCTCTCGAACTTTCAAATTCTTTCCGCTCTCTCTTCTTACTCCTACCTTTCTAAAATCTCCCTTTCCCTTAAAAAAACAAGATACATATAACTTCATAACTCCACACTCAAACACTTATACATACCTCCACACTTACAAACCATGCTTCTCATAACCCCGGTTCCCAGACAGCTAAAGATCAATTTGGAAGGATGTTCGTTCCAGGATTCGAATCCTGTTCGCTGAGTCTCCCCCTCCCCCATTCCCGCGACTCAGGGCAACTTCGCCTTACAAAGTGTGGAAGTAAAAGACGCCGCTTCGCTCTTTCACACACTTCACCTCCAGATTATTGGAATCTTTTGATTTCAAATCAGGGGCCACAAGAGGGATTTCTGTTCGTTTTTCGATTCCTTCACACTTTTTACGAGCTTGTTCGTAGAGGTTCATAATACCAAATCCACACACACACGAACTTGTTCTTAGAGGTTCATGTTACCCAATGCGCGCATACACACAAAAGGGACTGGTTTAACAGCTGATTATGTAAGTATTTTAATCTCTTTTATCTTTAATCATTTTCACTTTCACTGTTTTTTTAAGCCATCATTACATTTCATCTCTCCATCCCTTTCCCGTTTTCCCCCATGATGGTGAAAGATTATCACCTTCTTAGCCTTTTAAGTAATTTAATAATAATAAAATAGGTAAAATATATATGTATATGGCGTTTTGTCAAGGCGGGGGGCAAGAAGGCCCTCGCAGCGCCCCTGCCTAACACAGAGAAGGGTTCAAGGAAGAGATAGGTCTTCAAGACCCAGGAAGAGGAAGAGGAGCAGCCGGCAGTTCATCCCAGGTCATAGGATGAGAAAGCAAAGATACCCATGAAGCAGAGAGCAAGAAGAGGATCGAATGCTTTCTGTGGCCGGTAGGGTTCATTCAAGATGACAGGTAGGAGGGTAGGTCGACTAGAAATGCTAATTTTCGTATTAAGCCAGTAAGTGATGAAGTTAGGGAAGGTAACAAGGATTTGAAGCTCTATTGGACGAGTAATCTAAAGGGATTATGTGAAGGGGGTAGAGGAATAACGAGTGCGGGAGAAACCTTGGGTTTATACTGCTCTAACCTAAAGCGCAATAGCAGCGAGGTTCCATCGCGAAGAATTGTTGTAAGGAGAGATCTGTTAAGAAAGTGGTGAAGTAAAGGAAGTGAAAATTTGTAAGAGATATATAGCCAACGTTTCTCCAGCAATCATTGGGGCCGGGAGGGCGGGAGAGAAGTACTAAATAATAAAAGATCAAAGGTAGAGGACACTACATTGAATATATGCCCAGAAAAAGCACATATAAATATAATGCAAGTAATAAAATTTGCATACCCACCTCCACCTCTACTCCTACAATACACATACACACACATAGACTCAACCAAAAACGAGTGGAATTACGAGACTGAAGGTGAACGAAAGTCAAAGAAAAATGAAACAATTTTATTGTTGCATCAATCAAATGAATCAAATTAATGGAACAAAAATAGGGTGGAAAATAATTTTAACTGGATTTCATTCCCGGGCTTTAATAACCAAATGCATCTGCAATATGGAGAAGGAGTAGAGGTGGAGAAGAGTATAAAATGGGAAAATAGGAGAGTTTGCATCAAAGAAATTACAGGTAAAAATTTACATCCAGGATTATAAATTCAGAAATTGACATTCAGGATCTTACATCCATGAACTTACCTCTACGATTTTTCATCCATAAATTTTAATCTAGGAACTTACATCCAGGAATTTACATTCAGAAATTTTAACCAAAGATTTTCCATCCAGAATTTTAATCCAGGAACATACATCCAGGATTTTCCATCCATAAATTTTAATCTAGGAACTCACATCTATAATTTTACATTCAGAAATTTTAATCAAGGATTTTGCATCCAGGTACTTAAATCCAGGATATAGCATCAAAAAATTTACATCAAGAATCTTACAACAATTAACTTTGACTCATGATATTTTGCATCCACAAATTTACATCCATGACCTTATATCGAGGACTTCACCTATAATACATCAGGATCTTACATCAATGAACTTACATCAAAGAATTTATATCTAGAACTTTACAATCAGGATCTTACATTCATGAATTTAAATTCAGTATTTTACATCCAGAAATATTCATCCGGGATACTACCTCAATGAAATTACCTCTAGGATTTACATCTAGAAATTTGCATCTAGGATCTTACATCGATAAAATTGCATCCAGGATTTTACATAAAAAGTTACATCTAGAATCTAACCTCAATGAACTTACATCCAGGATTTTACATCTAGACACGCACATCTAGGATTTTACATCCATGAACTTACATTCATTATTTTACATCCAAATATTTATATTCAGGGTCTTAGATCCAGGATTTTACATTCAGAAATTTATATTCCGGATCTTTCATCCAGAAAATTACGTCGGAGAAATTACATCCAGAGATTTACCACCAGGATTTTTACAGACATGAACTTACTTCCAGTATTTTACAGCCAAATTTTTACATCCAGAATCTTACATCCATGGTATTACACCAAAGATTTTACATCCATAAATATGCATCCAGGATCCTAGCTACATGAAATTACATCTATGATCTAACATTCATGAACTTACAATAAGAATTTACCGAAAAGTATTTACAGCCAGGAGCTAACATATTTGAACTTACATCTAAAGTTTTACATCAGAAAATTTGCGTCCAGGATTTTACCTAAAAGAAATTACAGCCAAGATCTAACATCAAAGAAATTACATCCAGTATTTTAAACCTAGGCATGTACATCCAGGATATTACATCCATGAAATTACATCTAGCATTTTTACATCCAAATAGTTATATTCAGGAACTTAAATCCAGGATTTTACATCAAGAAATTTAGGTCGAAGTTTTACATCCAGAGATTTACGTACAGGGTTTTACATACATGATTTTACATCCAATAATGTACATCCTAGGATATTTCACTCATGCATTTACTTCCTTGAATTGGCATCTTGATTTTACCTCCATAAATGTACATCCAAGTATTACGTACATGATTTCTTTCTCAAATATTACGTTCCAGAATTTAATCTACTAAGGAATTTTTCCCGGCTTTTTTATTATCAATTCGCATCAGACAACTAACATCAATGTAACATTCATGTGTTCGCATCAAGGATTTCACATCCAGGACTTTTCGAACTCTGGATTTTTCGGATTTTGTTCATACGTCAGATTTCACAAGATTGAATATCTGAGGATTCGCAGCAAGTTTTATATTCGTACATCTAGGATTTTAACCCGTCTTTTAACCACCCAATTTTTTATTTTAATGTTTCTTGTAGAAATATTTAGGAGACTATAAAACAACACTAGCATTAAAATCATTTAATAAAAGATTTTTCGAAAAAGATTAAACGATATAAAAATTTGAAGTCTTCATTAAATTGGACAAGGACATATGTGATAAAAATTATTATCATTCCTTGTCTTTTGATTAACTGTCCTATTTTGAGGTGACTGAACGTTATATGTCCCATTTAAAGTGCTCATTGAACCAATCCTTCGTTGCAGGAAGGAGGTAGGAGAATTACGTTCCTAGTCACTCGGCCATGTACCTCCCAAGGTTTATCCTTTCGCCTAACTTCAACACTAACTCATAGACCTGAAATGGCCCCATGCAAGGAGTGGGCCACTGATAAGTCGTCTTTTAAAGGAAACTCAGGCCGCTAGAGTCCTAGAATTATCAAGGTTCCCTTAAATGACCTCTTTCTTAATGGATACCTTGCTCGACCACAGCAATTAGGGCTCAGGTTTGCTTTAATAATCCTTCTAATCCGCAATCTAATTTCTCGAATTGATTCCCTTCAAATCCTGACAAAACATAATAAGAGAATTCTGATACCTTGTCTTTATTAAAACTTCCTCATGGAATGAGAAGTAAAATAAAGTACATTAACTTAAAAAGTGCACAAGTACTGCATATGGCTGTATAGACATACCTTAATTGAATTTAATGAAAGACCTTGTTTTACTTTTTAGATATGCGTAATTTAGAAATAAAATCCCGTATTTGCCTTTATAATGTGCCTCATTTTAGTTTCTAGAAAAAAAGGGAATTTTTAATGGTATTTAATTTTAAAAGATATAATTGTTTTGCTTTCAAAATTTACCTCAGACTATCTCTGGATATACTTTAATTTTTTTTCTAGATGTAGCCAATTATGCTTTCTAGATGTACATCACTTAAACTTCTAGATGTGCCAATACTTGATTATAAATGGACTTTTTTTCAAATTCTAGATGTAAATTTTTTACTTTTTAGACATCTCATATGTAAGTTCTAGGCGTGCATCAATTAACTTTCTAAATGTATCTCATTTGACTTTCTTGATTTATAGTTTTAATTTATAGATGAAACTTATTTCTCTTTCTAGCTATATCTAATTTAACTAAATATACTTTATTTGCCTTATATCTTTGCCCCATTTAAATACACCTCAATCCTTGATGCCTCGATCGTTTGGTACAGGTATATTGATGATGTCATTTGCTTGTGGCCTAATTCCAAAGATGTTAATGTTTTTCTTACCAGACTCAATTGTCTCGTCCCTTCAATTAGATTTACCCACGATTTGGAAAATAATAGAGCCCTTCCCTTTCTTGATCTTCTTATTCATAGAACTCATACAGGTTTTAAATACTCTATATTTCGTAAGCCTACTAATTCAAATTCTTATATTCATTTTTACTCTTCTCACAGCCCTAAAGTTAAATGCTCTGTTTTTTCTTCTATGTTTCTACGGGCATTACGAGTTGTGAGCCCGGAATATATGGATTTGGAATTTTCCAATATCTTTGAAATTGGCCATAAACTTTGTTACCCCTACCCGTTTCTTCAAAACTCTCCCTTTTAATAGCAAGAACAATTAAGTTCTACCTTTTTTTCTTTGTTTTAGTGACCTTCTCCGTCTTTTAATAACTTTAACATTTCTGTTTCTTTTAAATATGAGACGACCATTAAGAATTTATTAGTACGTAATAATTGTAATAGTTTGGGGGGGGGGGAGTTATTCAGTTGAGTCTTCTGGTTGCCTAAGTAAATATTATGGACAAACAGGTAAACAACTTTCTGTTCGCATTAAACAACATAAATATAATGTCCGAAGAGGGAAAGATAACAGTGCTTTCTTTGTCCATATGTCAGATAATTTTAGCCTTGCCCATGGCTTATATAAAATAGATGCTATAATTAAAAGATTAATACTTAAAGAAATTAGTTCTGACTTTTGTTCTTAGTTTTTTATATACAATCTTTAGTTATGGAGTCCCTATTTATTTTTTTTATTTTTTTTTAATTGTGACTGCTCTGTTATGTACATTGTATTTTCCCACTTATCGCTTCTCGTGTCTTATAATCTCCCTCGTTAGACTATCTCCATTTCTTTTAATCTGTTACCCTTTCCGTCTTCTCAGTCTGACCTTACTACCTAATTCTTGTAATTCTTAATGTGAATCTTTACATTGCATTCATATATATGTATATATATATATATATATATATATATATATATATATATATATATATATATATATATATATATATATATATATATATATATGAGAAAATGATGGGAATAAATAAATCATACCACAAAGAAAGAGAATATAAACAGAATAATTTTTACTTCGGATAAAGGAATTTTCCTAATTACAAAAAAATAAATCTGTGGAGGGGTAAGGATCAAGCCAAACACACTGAAGGACCGAGTAACCGCTTTGATCTCAATGAAAACCCCCTTAAGCAACTCGGCTACGCAGGAGAACACTTGTAGCCGAGTGGCCTAAATATTTGCTTTAACTGAGATCTAAGGTTCCTAAAGCGTATGCAGATGGAAATTAGTATTAGAAGTTATAGAAAAGCGTTGAAGTTGGAAGTTGGAATATATGTGGAGAGATGTGTTAGAGAGTTATCGGGATCATCCTTTCCCTTATTTATTCTTTTCCGATCTTATTTATGATCTTTCCGTCTTTATCTATTCACTTGATGTTAATCCTCTTTTTTTCTCCTCACTTCTATTTTATTTAAACTCCTGCCTTTCTCCTGCTTAATAGCTATAGCTTTGTACAAACCGCGGATCGATATTTGTCTATCTTTCTCCTACTACTTGGAAACTGAGATTTGATTACAATTTCCTGTTTTAATTTCATCTACCATTCTGCTATTTGTCAGTTACACCTCGTTCTTCCTCCAGGTCTTCTTCGTCCCCTCATGTATCATTTTAACTTCTATATGTATTTCTTCCTTCCTTCTAATATCTAACATCCTATTGCCTAAAATCTATTCGATACCTTGATATTGCACTCTTTGAAGTACCATAAAGCAGAACAGTTCGGTAAATTAGAGTGGCTCTAACTATCGAAGTGAATTTCTTTTTATGCCTGGGCGACAGATACGAGAACATCTCTAATTGTACAAACTTCATCTTAGCTATTCTTATTCTTTCTGCTACTTTTATTTTGTACCCGGTTTGACCTTTTTTAAGTCCTAATACTTTCGCTTTGTTCCCATACTCATATATCTTGCCCTAAACATTCAAGGTCTCTAACTTCCTTCTGTTTATGGGTATAACTACAAAATCATCGATATTCGCCTTAATCTTACATTTCCTCTCGTGCCCATTTAGGGTCAGGATCACTTTTTCTATGTTTTCGGTCGCCTTCTTTGCTGTAATCATCGAGCTCGCAGTAATTTGGGTAATGTTGCCCACGAACTGCACATAGGCTGCTTCGCGATGTTGAAAGAATGGCAGATAATTCGTATACATGGCGTAGAGAACTAAGGAGAGACAGATTCCATGAAGTAGTCCCTCCTTGGTCTTAAGGTTGCAGCCTTCTTAACAACAATATAGACCTTCCTCTCGCTTATGAAGCTGCATAACAACCTGGTCATTTACTCCTCAAGTTCAATCCTAACTTATACTTGATTCCATCCATCCATACCTTCTCAAACGCCTGAGGCACATCACGTGCTACAGAGTCGACTATCTTACCATCACTCTATGTTTGGTCCAGGTTCTCCATTATTAACGAGAGGCCCATCTCTTTAACTTTCTTTCTTCTGAACCCGTACTGTTGTGGGTTGAACTTACAGTTCGTGCCTAGGTGCTCCATCAGTCTACTACACACAATCCTTTCCAAGACCTTGGCAATATAATTAACCAGCGAGATGGATTTATACCCATTGGCGGCCGTAGGTGACTTGGTCGGTTTCGGCAAAAATATCCTTTTGGCCACTTTTAGTTTGTTCCGGAAGTAGCCGATGATCCAACTTTCTTTGTAAATTTCCAACAACTTCTCCAGTACGTTTTATGGAACTTGTATTATACTCGCTATCGTCAGTTAAGATGACCCAGATGCTTTGAAGGCTGGTACTACCGTTCTTAGTTGACTCATACTTATTTTGGGACCGCCTAGTTACCTTCTTTTACATCATTATAACTAGGGATCGTCTCTAGCGGATATGTTTTATCCAGTTGAAGGTTCAGTTTCTCTATCATCCTGGTTTCATGATCCGCGTCGAAGTTGGAATTTTTCTGACCTGTAATGTTGAATAGCTGGCTTCAATGGTAACTCAACATTTTCTCTATTTACACTTCGCTCGTTACAGACTCGTTACCATTCTTTATTCTCAATTCCTTCAGTGCTGGGTTACCTTGCCGTTTGTTGATTGATTACAAGAACAGTCAGGTTCCCCTCACTATCAAGGTTATCAATATAAGTTTCCCACAACATCCCTTTCTTCGTTCTAATCATTTCCCTTGCTTCACTTCGGAACATTAATTTCCTTAGAGACAATTTAGCAGTTAAGCCTATACATCTCGTTAGTTGGTTAATTGTTTTGATCTCTCTCATTGCCGTTCTTATCTTGGGTAACCAACTTGGATCCAGGAGGGATCACAACGCTAATTATGTATACATTCCTCCTCCATCTTTACCCCTATTCTTTCTATTTTCTTTTCAATATCCTCTACTCCTTTACCTTCCAGCAATGGCGTTCGGAACTCCCTTGAATTTTCCGGAATTTGCCCCAATTAGCACTCACGTATGGTTTCCTGACCGGCCATAGCACTTGAAATGGGCTAAGTGTCAGTAAGTTATAGAAATGTGATAGGTTCAGGCATATATGTTCCAATGGGAAAATCTCCATTGGTTAAGATTATGTCCGGCTTGGTTGCTGGTAAATCAAAAGATTTAGTTTTTTCCCCATACAAATACACACACACACACACACACACATATATATATATATATATATATATATATATATATATATATATATATATATATATATATATATATATATATAAATGTATATATATATATATATATATATATATATATATATATATATATATATCTTCTAGATATCCCTCATTTAATTAAAATATTAAGTTCTTTGTCTCTTTAGATTTAGTCTCTCTTTATAGATTCACTTCATTTGGCTTTTGAGATATGCCATTTTTGACTTCCTAGATCAACTTGCTTCTAGATATACCCCCTTTCACATCTAGTTATAATTTATATTACTTCTAATTACCTCAAAAGGTCTTTGATAATAAAGAATAAAGCACTAGGAATCATGTTTGTTTTTTACTCTACAGGTTTTTATTGGCAATGCACTCACATCAGCTTTTAGTTTTCCTGGCCCTTCCCCTTTCCTTTCTTTCCTCAAATGGACCCGTAGGCATTGTTACCTGATCTCTCCGAGGGGTAGATGGTCTTCCTCTGGGTGTCCCACGACACAGGTCTGACGTGCGAGGAGTAGCGCGACGGGATCACGCATCGCAGCACAGCTGTCCCCGCAACGGCCACCTCCGCTCCCTCCGCACGAATCGTGATATCCTGCCACACCACTGAAAAGCCGAAACAAAACGCACATTATTATATTAGGCTTCTGCAAGGGTAGATGCCATACTGCAACAAACAGACCAAACCTTACCTTACTGTAGGATATTGGATACACAAAGGGGTTGGGTAAAGTTAGAGCCGGGTGTGCTTAACGGGTTAATGGTGAGTAGATATTACAGAATTACAGATCGGCAAAACCACTACGATCCACTCATGCAAACAGGTTTGAGAATTGGAAAGAAGAAGGAGGGAAGATTTCAGAGGACGGAAAGATTTAATTTATATATAAGTTCTACACAGTTGGTTTTTAGAATAATTATATGTTAAATATTTTTTGATTATATTTATAAATGCCACTGAGGTACTTACAAAGACTTTTGAGGATAAATTATTAAACAACTCAGTAATTTTGTGCGAGAAAAGTTGCTGTGATATCGCAGTATAAAAATTTTGCTAACGAGTGGGGCAGTCAGTCACAAATGCAACTCCAAAATGCGACCCCTGGCAAATTCACACTGTTTGAGACTTAATTAATCTAAGACGGACGGAGAGGCGTATTAATTATCATTCACACAACTCTAATCGCTCCACGCCAAGGGCCGGCCTCTGCTCAACCTCACAAACGCTCTCCATCCACCCACAAAAGGTGCGAGCTACCTGACTTGATGCAAATTAGAAGAATGGGTGTATGAAGGGGAGGGGGGGGAGATTAAATGATCTCTTCGTTGGTCACCAGATATATTTATATCCCACCTCGTTTTGTGATCCTTTCTGCTATTAGGCTCCCCATAAGATTGTTGCGAAACGTTGATCGTTAAACCGGATTTGAGTGATACGATAACGTTCCGAGAATAATTACCTGACTTCAAAAGGTAATGATGAATATTTTGGGCTGGGCGATGAGCAGAAATTCTGATATGGTTTTGGCTTCGAGCAAAATGGTGATGAAAACAAGAAGACTGCAGTTCTATTTATTTAGTGGCTTTGGGTGGCAAATGGAGGAGGAGTTTAAATTAGATTGATGATTATCGATTTCACGAGTTTATCCTTGATGATGGTTAAATACAACTCTCTTAATGTTCGTTCTTGGTACGAAGAATGAATAGGGTGCGTCTTGATGTAAGATCAGTGGCGTAAATGCCTTCTCCTAATGCAGAGTAAATGACTTGATTGGTATGACACGCGAGCTATATGTGAAACTGCTCATCGAATTTCTCGAATGCCCTCTCTCGAATGATTTCTCTCGAATGATCCTATCTCCTCCACAATTTGCACGTTATATACTTGGACACATTTACAAACATACATATATATATATATATATATATATATATATATATATATATATATATATATATATATATATATATATATATATATATATATATATATACATATACAATACTTTTGAAAACGTTTTCTCTCGTGAGAAGATTTACTGAAACGGTGAAATTTAGTCAAACAATTTTGTTTTGTCTTCCTTAAAAAAAATATATAATATTGTGGTTGTAATTTGATGCTCAGCGAGTGTCGTTACGATCGAGCTAACCCATGTTTAGGTTCCTTTTTCTTTTCTCTTAATGTTTATTTTTTCAAACCGTAACCACATAATAATTAGTTTCAATCCCAGTTTACCTCTTCATGGCGACTTTGGTCTTCTCGTGAAAACAAAATGGGAATGGTTATAAAATATCCTGTTACATGTTACGTTTCATTTGAGTTTCATTTTGTTTCGTTTCACACACATAAATTTATTTACATTGGCTGAGTGTACACAATACTGCATCATGGGTTTGTGTGTGCACATATTGTGTCCACCACAGCATGCACATATATTGTGTGCACCATGTGCACCACAGGTGTTTATATAACCAAACGCTCCATAAGGTAGACGCCACTCATTTATGTAACTCAAAAGCAATATTTGTAAAATTTAGAGAAACATGTTAGTATTTTACAGACTTCGATGAGCACACGCAAACGAGGATTTTCCAGCGGAAGCAAATTAAAATTTTGCTGTCTGACTACAAATGATTTACTTCTAAGTTTAAGAATTCATTTTCTTGTACTCCGGTGAAGGCATTCTAAGGGTAAGATGTCCTTTCGTCAAAGAGGAGACCTAAATTGAATCGTATATTCTAAATGGAGTCTGAAAAGCGCTTTACATATTGTGGGGAAATCAGTATCGCGAGAACAAACAGACGCTAGTTTGGTTACATGGCGTCAACAGTTACGTTCCATATGTTCCGATACTTTGCCCCTCCCCCCTTCCCTTTGCCCCGCTGTCGTAACAAGCCTCGAGATCACTCGCAAAGAAGGATTACCATCAGCAGATTTCGTAGTCCGTTAATATAAACAAAGGAGGGTGGGATAACCTTTAGACTAAAAAGCTATGAACAGACTCACTGTCCCCTCTTATTGTTTAGGTATATTTTCGCCAAGTGGACGAAATGTCACTTTCTCTGACGTAAACCAGAAGAGCGAAGGGTCACAACGTTGAAAAGTGATTCTAAAGGATAGAGGCTTAAATGTGGGCACTCATCTCCCCTCCCCCCCTCCCTCAATGAATAATCGACGTATATATAGTTCGATCTGGAGAAAAGAAAAAGAGAATCTAGGTAGCAATCGAGAGAAGAGCAGCCCCTGAGTAAAACAAGGAATCAAGAAGAAGTGGAAGCAAGTAGGATTTTTCTTCCTGAGGCTCTCCCTTTAGGTCACATCGAAGAGTAGACCATCGGTATAGAGAATCACTCTCATACCAATCTCGTTCAGAGAAACCCCTTATCTCAGTTTTTCGAATAAAAACAGAGATATCCCTCAAAATTGAAGAATACCAATGTTAAGTTCCACTCGAGTAAAGATTCACCTCTTGCTCAAGTCTCATCATCGAGAATCTCGCAAGTGTAACCCAAGGATTGGAATAATCGTACATCCACAATCCTCTCGCTTATATCGTCAAGTCAAGAAGCATCGCCACGCGCTCCATACTTAATTTGGGATCAGCCGTTATTCCCGAATAACTTGTACCAACGTATCCTTTGCGCAGCGATTCATACAGCTCTGAGTCCGATTCCGCTTCGCGCCTCGAATCATCGTATCAACGAGGTTCTCGTTCAAGGTCATCCCACACTAGAGTCCCTCTTAATTAAAGGTAAAAGGAATCAAACTTATTTATGTTCTTTAGTTACCATTCCATAATTAAGTGAATTTTTGCGTCAACCATTGTGTAGTACTCATTGGTAGTATTAATCTTTATTTAGATCCTCTTATATATTTAAAGTTTTAATATTTCATGTTTTATGGAATTAAAAGTATAGTTTTGCCCTTGTTGTTTAATTAAATCCATTCTTTTATTGAGTTTTTAAACTCTAGATGTCTGATGAGTTGACGGAGTTGAGAAGCGTCAACGATGCCAGCTATCAACTTCATGGTCAATCAGACATGGAAAGCAAGTTACAAGTAAGTGAAGCTGACACTATCCTTTTTCAGAGCATCGGTGTGTAACTCGAACAATCCTAGCTTTTATGTGCAGCGGTGAGAAGAGCATCCTGTCTCTGTCTCTGATCGTTTTTTATGACTTTCCTTGCTCTTTAAGGCACCAATTCCTCCCATACAGGTTAGTCGTTCTTTGTGTAACACTGAGCTCGTTTCCTACTATCCCACTTGCGAAGAAGAAAGTATAGGTTCTTGAAGAACACGGTCTGTTCTCACAAAAAAAATTTCCCCATTTTCCGGTCAACACAAATCAACCACTCAAGCTGATCATAGCGAATTTTCTCCAGCACGTACTTCAACGCTTCATAATTTCCTTCATATATTCAAGTGAACGAGAGGTACAGAGATGAATTGGTTGCTACTCCAAGCCTCTACAGAATCAGCACAATATCTGTACAGTACAACAAGTCCTTCTCTTTAGAGAAAAGAAGTAGTTACCCTTGATGTTTTTTGCGGTAAAAGGTGATGCTACCAGTTTGCTAGTGGATTTTGACAAACTGAGATCGCGAATTGTACTTTTTATCTCCTTTCTTTAGCATCTACATTGAACTTCATCTGCGAGTTTCCGACCCAATCGACTGCTCTAAGTTGCTTTGTAAATTCAGTATATCACTGCGATGTTTAGGCAAATTTTCTAATTGTTTATCGTCATTTTTTATAATGAGATGCTTTTAAAACCTTATCCGTGAAGGCCACTCCTAGTAGTTCATGCCCAACTTCAGTTAATCCTATTCGCCACAAAGGCTCTACTTGCAGTCGTCAACCAGTTTTTGGTTCTTTGAATTACATCTCACTCTATACCATACACTTTTAACTCAATCAGAAGTCTCTAGCAAAAAATAAACAAACGCCTTCAGAAATTCGAGAAAAATAACATAAAAAAATTTACGCTGGTCCTAAATTGAGATAGTTTCGTGATAAAATATAACAAGTGTCTAAAACACAATAGCTGCCGCTTAAATCAATACTATTCGGATGCGGATAATTAAGTTAGTTTAATCCATATGATTTGGTTTTCTATAAAATACTTTATTAACTACCAAAAAGGGGAGTTAAGGAAATCGGCCCGGAATTTCCAGGATTAGTTTTGATACGTTTTTTTTTTTAAGCCAGATCATATTTGTCAAAATTTGTCAAAATTCTTACAAAAGAGCGTTTTGCTAGTTGCTATTCTAATTCTTTAAGATGAATTGGATTTACTTTATCGGGCCCTGGGTTTTGAATATCTTCATTTTATATATAAGCCCTTTTTTCGTTTTTGGTAATAGTAGTATTGGAAAGAGTCATCGCACCATCAAAATTATATACATCTAACATTATACGAACCTTATAGATGGTGTTTTATCACGCGAAATAAAGTTGCAAAATGTTCATTTAGTGCCTGCATTACATGTGGCAGGTCAACAATTAAAATAAAGCTTCCACATACACACAGCTGCAAAAACACATTGTTAAAAAAATAATTACCTCATGAAGCATAAACATGGCTTCAAACTTTATTTCATTACTCTTGATTTAAATACATCCGTATATATACTGGTAACAAAAATCCTGGGATAGTAGTATGTTAAGGTAATTTTCGATACCACCATACCGTGACGTCATGAAAATTCCTCTGTATCAGGTGTCATCTGAAATCTCATGTATCAGTCTGAACACAAGGGTCGCCAGTCCTAAATTTTTGGATACTGAGATTTCCAAATGAAATAGGTAATGGCCTCTCTTACCTTCAAAGATTTCTTGCTATTTGCCTAGATTCGGCTAAAGAGACCTTTTACAGAACAGAAATCCCTCCCAATTTAATTTTTTTTCAATTCTCTTGTTTTACCGTTTTCTGAGGCCTTCTTCTTTCTTCCCCGTCTCTTGAAATGTTCAAAGATTTCAGTCCTGTTTAAATATGAATCTACAAAATGTTTGTTCAAAATAATACCAAGAATATTGGACGAATTTATTCTGTCGACTGTCCAGCTTGTCGCTTGACTGTTGATGGCCGCCTTATCTTCATTTATTAATATGGCTTCTAAGATGTTAAACCTTGCTTTATTAACCTCTTTTAATAATGGTGTTATCAACGAGAATATCTCTCGTTAGGTTAATATTATGGACACTCTCCATATGGTTCTTATGCCCTCTGCTTTGTAGATGCATAGCCTAAGAACCATATGGAGAGTGTACACAATAACACCGGAAAAATGTTAGAAGAAAACCCCAAAATTATTGACATTGCACCAGATCGCCGACAACTACTTTTCCTAGATGCTATCCATATAGAAGAAAAACAACCTTTCGACCTTGTCTTAACATGCTCACAAGTTTGTCAGTACGTTCGCAATTGCTCATCTTTTTGTTTATTTGTATACCAGGTAATGGATTCGCCACTCCCCCCTACGGGGGGGGGGAGCTTTCCCTTCGCTACTAGGATTAAAATTTAAAATATAAAAAAAGCAGCCATGGTTAAATTTTTATATATTTTCTGAACTTCGCTAATTATAATAATTTTAAAAAGGAACTCTAAACTAAATAGAGTTATAGGAGATATATAAAAATAAATTTTCTGAACTTCACCATTTGTAATTCTTTGGTTTTTAAAACATTCACAAAATTTCGATACTTCTATTTATTTCTCAACTTTGATAAAAAAAATAAGTCATAACCAAACTAAGATGAAATTATTAATCAAATACTCAAAAAAATCAGTTTTTTAGGCAGTTAAGCGAAACATATTTTGAAACTGGGATAAACATTAATGGAAATAGAACAAAAAATGGCTGGAGAATCTATTGTTTAAATCAATCGTGCATCCACAGGTAGAATATGTAGTTCAGTTTTTGTCTCTTATTGGCAAAGAATATTGCCATATTAAAGAGATTCCTAGGGAGGCAGACAAAGCTCATTGTAAAGCTGCAAAACATACCCTATGAAGACAAACTTAAAAAAAACGAAATTGTTCCCTCTTGATGATAGGCGCCTTCGCTTTCATTCGATAGAAATCTTCAAAATTCTGAATGATTGTGATAATGTCAACTTTGACTCACACTCTGTAGACCCCATGCGAACACATGGTCATGAATTGAGACGAAAGTCTTATCTGACGAATATAGTTGGGAGGTTTTTAACTTATAAAATCTTAGCAACTTAGAACGCTATTACGGGTAAATTATTTCAAAGTAGTTCACTCAATATGTTTAAAAATTCATTGGACAAACACCTATTTAACTATCCAACTACTAGGAATAAAACTTAGTATGAAGTTTGTTTTTCTTTTCTCTAGACATCCTCCAAAAACCTCTTTACCTTACCTAACCGACTTTCTCTACGATTAGCTATGGAGCGGACCTAAGAATTTGTGTTAGTTTTGATGTTAGAATTCTATGATTGTATGGTTCTTATTTCAACTTTCTTTCAAAAATTGAAGTTTTTTCCAAATACTAGTTTCAACGGAGTCTAAGTTACTTTTCAATTGAAACTTCAACCCTTTTAATCGTAATACCTCTGAAAATAGTACAACTATCCTCACGAAAAGCAAACAGGTAGTTAAAGAGTTCGTTAAAGGACGAGCTATACTCAACATAAAGATAAGAACCCCGATTCTCACCAAAGTTAGAGAAGAAGTTGAGTCAGAGCCAAATCTCAAATATAATTTGCAATCCAAATTAAGCTCCGTTAAATCCTCCCTTGCTTCTGTAAATCATTTTGACAAACAGGTTCTTCAAACATATGAATCTTACGATATGTAGGAAGTGAATGATACATTACATCATGGCGAAACGTATTCTCAAATCGACTACGAGTTTGAAATTTCATCTAGATCGAGGAAGGGGGAAATAACTTCTCCTAATTAGTCCGATTCTTCCCGCGAATCTAACTTGGGTCTCAAAGAGATATTAACTTGTCTTGGTTGCAACAGACTAACTAAATCTTCCCCTGTTTTATTTTCCGGCCCCAAGATAAACTTACATATCTTTCACATTTATCTCCTCCAGATTGAAAACCTTGTGGGTTGTGTAACATAATGTTTAAGAAGGTCAAAACTCACGTACCTTAAGACCACCTATCTGAGTCTATATATATATATATATATATATATATATATATATATATATATATATATATCCGAATTTAAATGTGAGTTAAGTTTAAACGTCTAATGATTTTTTTCTTTTTCTTTCAGATTTAACAACTTCAGTCTTTGGTAATTTCAACCATCGAAAGATTAATAATCGAACAACGTGTTAAAGTTATAGAAGCCTATTACGAAAATTGACGTTCAAACAGAAACGCATTTCAGGGACTTCGCGATATTTTTGGTCAACATAATCGACCAACCGAGAGTACAATTGCAAAAATTGTTTGCGTGAATTGACGTCTTTAAATTTCTTCCTTTGGGATCATCTCAAAAGTAGGGTCTATGCCAACAAGCCAACAACAATTTAACAGATGGAGGATGATATAATAAGGCATATTGGTGAGATCGAGGAGCAACTATACAGAGACGACATAAAAAATTTTGACCATCGAGTGGAGGTGTGCCGCTGAAGCCTTGGCGGACATTTAGACGATATTATTTTTCAACCATAATTGCCTTGACTCAAATAACATTATCCAAAAGTGAAATCCGTCTCAATGGAACACCCTTTATATATATATATATATATATATATATATATATATATATATATATATATATATCATCGTAAAACACTTTGAATAATGCGGAAGAAAATTACGATGTTCCCCTTGACTTCTTGAGGGATGATTTGGGGAATAGATAGGCTCTGATCCGAGTTAGGTAATTACCCCCTTTAATCGCTTGGATTTATCCCTTTGCTGGCATCGGGTGTGTCCGTTACTTATTTGATTACGTATCTTACCTAAACCTATTTTGTATATATTTAGATTTCTTTTTTGTTATTAAATTTTATTTTTCTAGCATTCTTTAAATAACCTTGAACGACTCTCGGCCATCATTTAACCTTTAAGCCAATCTGTTCTCTTATTTTTGATAATTATTACCCACACACTAGGGGACTAATTTCTCCCCCATTCTCATAATGTATTTGTCATTATACCGCGACGAATAAATTCACGGCTGTATACAAGCGGTTAGCAGA
Organism: Ceratothoa steindachneri; assembly: GCA_963969495.1. NCBI lineage: Eukaryota > Metazoa > Arthropoda > Malacostraca > Isopoda > Cymothoidae > Ceratothoa > Ceratothoa steindachneri. The sequence goes on along the minus strand of OZ018321.1, from coordinate 98,091,104 downwards.
CCTTATCTATATAAGCTTATTTGTGTTTTTCTAAGCTTGTGACTGTTCACCTTTTTTTATTCGCGTATTTATTTCCTTTCTTTCAGATAGTCTGCCTCTGATACTTATGGCCATAGTTGCTTAAACAACCCGGACTACATTTTTATATTTATGTCAGTTTAACCATTCCATTCAAATGCTGATTTGTCACCGCACTTGTCAAAAACAAGCCTTGCATATTTTAAAGTAAAAATTGGTGATCAAGACAAGTTCTGGTTCTGGAACTCAAAGATGAACTGGAAGTATTTTTGAACAGGAGAAACAAGATGCATTCCTTAGTCTTGTTCAAAATCCCACTTGCTGTTTCAAGCTGTCATTCTTGGCGGATATTTTCATGAAGCTTAATGAATTATATCTCTCAATGTAGGGAAGACTGGAGACAATAGTTACACTAAGTAACAAAATGAAAGGTTTCCAGAGAAAGCTGGATGCATGGAAGTCAGCTGTTCAAAAAAACGACCTATCAAACTTTTTTCTTCTTAAGCAAGCAGGGAATGATACTTTTGGACGTCTCAAAGATCTCATTCTACATCACTTGATCCGGCTGAGAGAAGCAGTGGATTTTTATTTCCCTTCCTCTTCTACCGAGAATCTTGATTGGATTGCATCACCCTTCGAACTGGCTGACAGGGCTGAGTAACTCGACTGCACGGTAATAGAATGTGAGGAATTTATTGATCTATGTGCTGATTCCATTCTAAAAGTCAAATTCGAAGAGAATGAGGAATCATTGGCTATATTCTGCCGTGGACTAGTGTAGAAGTATCCAAATTTGGCTGTAAAGGCTACATATCTACTTTTACCTTTCTCCACATCGTATGTGAGTGATAAGGCATTTTCTGCCATAGCAACAATCAAATCTACATATAGAAATAAACTTTTATATCTCTTGAGGACAATATGCGAGTAGCATTATCAGTAATTAGACCTAATATTAAGAGTTTGTGTTCCAAACAACCATCTCAGGTTTCGCATTGATAAATGCTTTGCTGATATTGTGGTATATTTTGGTATATTACTATTGATAATCACATTTTTGTATGGTATGCTGTTTTTTATTATTAATAAAGCACTATTAGAGTATATATATATATTTTCATATACTTATGGGGGCATTAAAATTTATAAAAATTTACTTGGAAAGGTTGACAGCTTGAATATAAAACCATATGAAAAAGGTGAGAACCACTGTTATGTGTGGAAGAACACTTTAATGCGTAATAAGGGTGAAAACAATATAGGCAAACGAAAGTTTTTAATAAGGGTGTTCTGAAATCTGAATAGCTTGGCAAGGGGGCCGTGAGCATCAAAATATGGAGAACAACTTCTCTAGTTTTCCTAGCTCGCCCGTGTGCCATGCATCATTCTTTCTCACGTACTCCTATATATTCAACTCGTCATTTTTTCAGCCACTTCGCCCCGTTTGCGCCATTACATGAAACTTTATATGTAATTTTTACAAATTTTCAGGTTCAATTGTTGAAAAAGTGCGAACTATTTCAAAATATTTGGCAAAATCACTTCATTCTCATCCTCTTTCCCGACTGCACATATTTCTTCCATAGTCGTTCTGCATTTCAGCAATTCCTCTCAAACTCACCAAACGCTTTAAGATAAACACAAACTTCTTTCACTCTCTATCTTTCATCTAGGTTTTATTCTAAATCAATTAAATTACATTTGCTGTTGAAATACACTCATACAACTTTCTTCCATACAGTTGTTCTTTGAGCCCCAGTTGCTCTTTTACCAACCTATCCTTTACATTCCATGCTTGCAAAATATGTAGCTTCATTAACTCATTGCAATTCTACAATATTTAAAGACAGTATAACTTCCCCCTTCTTCTTTCTCTTGTAGACACGTTTGCGAGCATACAATCACTGATTCTAGTTCAACTTTAGAATTCGAAATGAACAGAAGAGCAATATTCATGTAGACTACTTGTTCATTTAGATCCTTCTTAAAGATATTAAAATAACTTATCGCAAGGCCTTCATCTGGCGTACACTATAAGCTATTTCACCCTTTCACCTCACTCCCATGCCATTCTTACACACTTAAAAAAACTCTTTTAATTAGCGATAATTTAAAACAATTTTCTGAGCGTAAGAAATCTGGATTAACCGTTCCCATCCCTTTTCGAGCACCCATTTCATAGCAATTTTGTAGGTTAAGGGGAAGCGGTCGTCCCTGCGACGATGATCCCCGTGCATGAACCAGTTCTTAAAATCCCTCTGCTTATTGCCTATTAGTCGTTTAGTTGCATAGTTTTAAACTTCAGTAAATATTATTTAAAGTAGTTTAGGATTTTTGGCATTTAGTTTGCTTTATTATAATCCAGTTATAATTAATTATCCAAGTAATTTACGACTTTCTCTTATGTTTAGGATTACTGGTAAACCATTGAGTAATCTGTCTGTAAGTTTAATTAACTAGTTGAGGAATCTTCAATTTAATTAAATTGGCCCCTAAGGATATATATTAATTACATTTGGAACTGGTTCCCAGTACACACAATTTTATGGTAGCCATTTTTTTGTGTATACCTTTATCTAAGAGGCTCGGGTTTCAAAGGACTCCTTTTAATGAACTAGATTGCCAGTTAGATTAACTTAAAATTCTCCGCTTTCAGAGTTTGCACTTTATTCGGCGGGAATGTATCATATGTATTTCTTCTAGAGACAACACAATTATGGTGTTAATTATGAGTGTCATTACAATTGTGTTTTGCTTAAAGTGTATGTTTGATTGTAGCCTTCATTTGCCGGGACGTATTGTGTGTTCCCTCCGTAACGGTTGTCCCAGTTTAGAGCGCATTAGGCAGTTTACTGTGTAAAGTTAACACCACTTAGGGGTTAGTAAAGGGGGACCTCCAGAAACCGGGACCCAACTTTCAATAGGTTTCATTTCTCAATTCGACAAACAATTAAGAAATGAAGCCTATTAAATCTCGGGGTCCATTTTTATGGAGTAACCCTGTATAACAAAGATTATCAACTTTCGCAATCCATCGTGCACACTTAGAAGACGTCCTTCATCCACGTCAAGCAAGTGAATCTGTCCAATAGGCCATTCTAGCAGTCCTAAAATGAACTGTATCAATTGAGTATTTTAACCTTCACTTTTTCAGTCGCAGTATACGGGATCGTTGCCCCCCTCCTCCGTGGGACACGCTTTACCTCACAATAGTAAGGAAAACTGCAATGTACGCAGTGATGGTATTGCTATATTATCCGCAGACCAACACTGCGTTATGTGCAGTTTACCTTATATACTAACGCTATTTTCTATGGCTCTTTGTGGCTGTACCTCAAGTAAGTGAAACTTTTAGAACTTCCGAGCAATACTTTTCACATAAACCAATTTTAATCTTCTTAGGAAATCTACTGCATTATCCAGTAGGAGCACGCCTAATGCCTTATCAAAAGACATCGTAATCGCTTTAATTTAAATAATTTCCTAGGATTAAGTAAAAAATGTCACGTTTCTGCATTTGGTCATGATTTCTCTGCAGGAACGAAGGTTGCTTTACTTATTGAAGGTCTGTCTCGCATGTGAGGAGCGTCCAGTAGTCGCTTGTTTAAAATTCTCGCCATCTTTGGTTCATTATGGCTACTTCGATTTAGAGAAGTTATTTGTCATTTTGAGGTATTATTTTTATATATTTAGTAAATTTACGGTTCGAGAGTAGCTTGAAGTCCAATTCGCTTCATAATTTCGCGTTAGCCCTCTACCCATTCAGACACTTGGGTTGGCTTTTCTCGAAAGTTATTGTGTTGATTTACTTTCCAAGGCCCCTCAATTGACGAGGCATTATTAAAAATTCTCCTGCTTATCTAATTTTGGGTCTAAAAGCAGTGGATGGCCATCCCTCACTCTTCAGATTTTTTTCTATTGAGCTCACTCTGTTTATTTTCGAAAATTATTGATCCTTCAGACCTGTTTACACTGTATTTAGGTCAAATTAAAATTGATGTGATAATGCCTTACATACAATATTCATATTCTCTAATTAGTTAAAGTCAACTTTATTTGGATAGTTACTGAGGTAACTTAAGTTACCTAACTTTGATAATTTTAGGATTGGAGTCTCTAGAACAGAGCAAATTGAAAGTAGTCTAAGTATGCTTTCTAAGGCCCCTAAACTTGGAACAACCCAACTAATTAATTTGTCTCTATTCAGTCGTTGGGGTTTAGCGTTTCGATCATATTTGGATTTGCGGTTCCCAGTCAATTATACGTACGAAGGTTGATCTGGATTAAGAACTCAGGGAAATCCGTCGAGTATTAGACCCCTAGTAGTTCCTGATCTATCAAATTTAGAGCCAAATGGGAAAGAATTTGATTTGTTACAGTAAGATGATCGTGAATAGTGTCTCCATCATATTTGGGATTAACCACAAAGTGCGAGTAGTCATTGACTGCGCAGTCCTCACTTTAAATCCTGGTTAATATATGTAAAAATAGAGTTTATCTTTGTTAATCTGGCTGTCATTACGACATAGCTCCTTTGGATCTCCAGCCCCCAGGGGATTTGTATGTACGCGGGTGTTCGAATGACCCCGAAGAACACGATCGGTATGCCCCGCTGGCGTATCTGAGAAAAGAAGAATTGTCTCGTTTACCCATCGAGAACTAGGGTTGGTTGAGTTGTGTAGAGTACCACATTTTAAGGTCCTGGACGGCATTAACTTGGACCCATGAGGATTCGTGCGGTGATTGCGCTAAAAATATGGAAAAATAGAACATAATGAAGTTGGGAAAAATAAAAATGTATAGAATAGGAAGTAATTTGAAAAAGAGAAAATTGGGGAATAGGAAATTGAAAAGGGGTGAGAGTGAAAGTGAAATTGGATAAGATTGAAGGTGAGAGCGCGAGTTATTTAGAAAGGAAATATCAACTGATTATAGGCAAACGATTTAAAGTTTTGAACGTTTGAAGGTTTTAAAGAGTCAAATAATTTGTAACGTTGAAATGTTGAAAGGTCAAAGGATTGACAAAAAATGAATGGTAAAAGGTTGTTTGCTCTCTCACGCGAAAAAGAAAGAAAAAATTGGCCGAACTTCTTGATTGTAAACCAGGGGTAAACTAAATGATCTATGAAATCTTTAATAAAAGACACCTTACCTTAAAAAATACCAAAGCCTGAAACTTAAATATTAATTAATGAATAAAAGTAAATTTATGATCAACTACTCTAAGCCTGAAAGTGAAATTAATTCTAGTTTGAGGGCAAATTACGAGGTTAAAATAGAAGTTGGAAGTTTAAAGGAGAAGGGCTAAATAAATTTTTAAAGCTTGGCGTTTGAGGGTATTCTGTTTGCTTGTTTATTTTGGGGGTTTAAATAAAGTATTCTAATTTATGTGCAAACACCATAGAGTGTAATGAGCATCTGAAAGAATAATAAAAGAAAATTTATGCTCAACAAACGGAACTAATACGATGTCGTAGAATGGACTCCCGACGATATACCATATATCACTATTCGTTGAGGGAACTTCTTTAATTATCTCTAGAGTGCGTTAATGTCTGGCGGCCGATATTATGTATCTTCGATATGCTTAAGAAGTGGAACTGAGCTCAAGGATAATAATATTGCTATCATTAATAAAATAGAGTTTTATTAATAATAACTATCAACAAACACAAGACGGATAATATTGACATAAACAGAGAATGGAAAGGGTCGTGGGGGCTCGGGCTAATCCGAGGATTTAAAGGATTTAAAAAGGTAAAACAAATATAGAGTTAAAGAGATGGGATGGTTTGATAAACCATTTAAAGCACAGGATAGAATTGAAAAAGGGTTAAGTACTCAAAGGTGACGTTTGGCCTACGTAACTTTATCACTAGTGGTGCAGTGGAAGGTGGCGCGAAGAAATTTTTGGTCCGCTAGCGAGTTCCAGCCGAAGGGGGGGGATAAGATGATCCTGACGTGGCGTCTTGGGAATGAGAACCGTTTCTCGGCGAATGGCTTGAAGAACAATGGCTGTTCTACGTTGTTCTCTTCTAAACAAAGGGGGGGGTGAGAACCGTCTCTTGTCTAAGAGCTCAAGAACAATGGCTGTTCTAATGTTGTTCTCCTCTGAACAACAGGGATGGGGGTGAGAACCGTCTCTTGTCTACGGGCTCAAGAACAATGGCTGTTCTAATGTTGTTCTCCTCTGAACAACAAGGGGGAAGTGAGAACCGTTTCTTGGCGAAAGGCTCAAAATAACAATGGCTGTTCTACGTTGTTCTCTTCTGAACACGAGGGGGAAGCCTTCGGGACTTGGCGTCACGAAAGGCTCGAACCTTTGGCACTCAAGGGATATTGTCCTCCTTCTGGACAAGTGATGGTGAATCTCGAGGTCGAGGTCCCTTGGCGCACAAAGGGAGAGAGGGTCGTGGTGATGTTTCGCGACGAAAATCTGGATCTCCAATCTGATCTTAGTGGTAAAGTTTCCATATAAATAGCCAGGAAACTTCTTTGGCGTGGGGGACAATGGAGTGGGAGCTTCAAGGGATTGCACAGCCGAGCCTGTGAACAATGCCTTATCTGCCCATAAGCCTAACTCAATCTGGCGAGGTCGGCGTATGGGGGCGAACGGGGGGGACGATAACCTCCTTGTTTAAACATTGACATCCAGTGGCTGCGATAAGGCGCCCAGCTTAGAATCGAAGATGCACGTGGCCACATCGTGGTTTTAAATAATATGTGATAGGAGTTGAAATTAACGCAGCTTCAACTCGTTCTATCACATACGAATCTATTTTAACAGTATTAGTCGTAATTATTCTTTACACTGTCTGCATAAAGATATTTTACTGCTTTCAAAAACAACTATGAACATTGTCAAAGTCGTGTCAATCCTATCATAATCCATATTTTGATCCACACACTTGTCCCCAATTGTTTATTTAAACAACACTTGCAGAGGAAGAAGTATGTTAGTTACATGGCTTACCTCATATCTAAATCATCTCTCATCATCCATATTCTCAGCATATCAGTTATTCAAAGCAATTACAAATTCTCCTATAATTTTTAAGGTCTCATTTTCACCATAACCTTGGTGACAAAAAGGGTAAAATCCATGCTCTTTTACAGTTGCCAGGCACCATCCCACAACAATATGCCTTACAGCAACAACTACATTCAGTTTCCTACTTTCTTTTCACCTTAGCCTATTGTCTCACTACTGATCTGACCCTGGCCTGCTACTTTCCTATTCTTCTACTTTCTCACTGCATTACACGGAAATATCTCATTCCCATTGAATTCACCTGCATTCACCGTAGATAAATAATCAATATACTCTTAGTGACAAGAATTCATCAAATCTTTCTTCAAAGACACTCTACAATTTACATTTTTATATCATTTAATCAAACATGCAATCCAAAATTTGATTTGATTTTCTAATTCTATAAACAAGTTTCAATTTCACATTCATCAATGCTTCATATTTCTTCTAATCTACTCATTTGCATAATTTTTAGACTGAGATACAGTTCTTCTAACTCACTTCTGTACTTTATATTTTTTATTACTTTAATCCCCTTTTATATCATTGACGTTATTTTCTTATTTACACTTAAGTTAAAAAGAAAGCAAAACCCTTCCACTTTCCAACGAAGAACACAACTTTAATTTCTAGAGTCAAATGATACAAAATCAACCTTAATTATTGAAAAGTAAATCTGAAACGTTTTTTAGGAAGCCAGAAGGAAAATAAAAAGGAAATTGGAAAACAGGTTTTCATGAGGAAAAGTTAACTGAAATTTCCTTAGTTCTTCCCTAACAGTATATTTTAAGAACGGACTATTTTTGATGGGTTAAATAACATATATTTTTTCTGTTAGTTCTCAAAATTTATTAAAATTAAGATATGGGCTATTTATTTTTTTCGTAAATTCAAATCTTTTACGAATTTCTTTCTGAAATTGATTTTCCATTCTGATTTTTACAAGGAGAAAATAGCTACCCTTCCTTACAAAACAATAGAGCGAAATCAAACTATTAAATAAAATTTAGATTGGGGAAAAATGAGATCTAAGGAGTCTTTTTTCCGTATTTTAAAAGAATTCCAATGTTTTTTCGTGCCTTTAGGCCACAAAAATAAGGATAGATCTGAAAAAAATAGACAAAAAGTAAATTATTAGGAGACTAGGCAATGGCTTTGTCCGGGGGGAGCTTACGCTTCGCTACTAAGATTAAAATTTATAATCTAAAAAAAAAACAGCCATGGTTAAATTTTTATCAATTTCTGAACTTCGCCAATTATAATAGTTTTAAAAATGAACTCTAAATTAAATTCCGCTCCCTTTCAAAATATCACGTTGCTAAAATATAGAGTTATAGAAGAAGAAGATATATAAAAATAATTTTTCTCAACTTCACCATTTGTAATTCTTTGGGTTTTAAAACATTCACAAAATGTCGATACTTATATTTATTTCTGAACTTCATAATTTTGTTTTTTTATATTATAAAAGAATTATTAGAAATAACTTTGATAAAAAACATAAGTCAAAACCAAACAAAGATGAAATTATTATTCAAATACTCAAAAAATCCCCTTCTTAAATTATAGCGTTAGTGAAGTGGTGATGATGATGATGATGATGACAAGATGTTTTCGTATATTAAATGTTTTTATCCAAGTTCTTTCCAAGAGTTTATTTATGGATCGAAAAATTAGAGCGCAGTGCTGTTTTTGTAGGAATTCAAAACTTTTATTAAAGTTATTTTAATGCGTCGATTAAGAGTTTGAAAAAACAGCCCCTAAAGCTATTTTTCATATATTTGAAGCTTTACAAGAAGCTCAGTAGCCTCTTGAGAGTGTCTTAGCATTTATGAGAGCATTTATTCTTGGATACCTGCTCTCCACAAGTGTGAGACACTAGTGGAGTGTCTCAATTGCTTATTGGAGGCTGGCTGACGTCACCTTACGGCCATATTATATCACTTTACAAATATATGAGTCACTCTTTAATAGCAATTCCACAGTGGTTGGTCTGAACAAATATGACTTTTCTCGGCTCTTTTAACTTGCGTTTGAGGACAATTTTTGTTTTCAAATACAGCCTTTATAGAGAAAGCGATCTGGTGGCAATGGGTTCACTTTTGTGTCCATCATTTGCAAATTACTTTTGTGTAAACAAGAACAAGAATAGATGTCTAATCGCCCACATTAGTTCAAACCTATAATCTACAAAACATATGTCGACGATTGTTTTGTTCTATTTAAAAATTAAAGAAATTCTTACCAGTTCCAAAACTACGAGTATATAAATTCCCAACGTAATAACATTAACTTTACAATCGAACATGAAACTAATGACACGCGTTAATTTCTTGACATAAAGATGACCTGTTCAGATAATAACCTTTCCTTTTAAGTGTGGATAAAACTCAGCTCCTTTTTGCTTATTACTAAGCATTTATCATGTTTATTAACCTGCATTAAAATAAAACTATAAGCTGTAGAATTCAGTGTGTATATGAATTATGTTCTGAATGGAATTATTTTTCACAAAGAGATGTTTTACTTTAAAGAATTTTATAAATTTATTTAATTCCCATCTTCATTACTAGATAAATTAATTAATCGTTTTCTAATTAAAATACATATTATTCTTATTGTAAAATTTGTTGGTTAAAATAGGAAGATGCCTCACATTAGTTCACTTACCAACATATTAATCTCTGACTTAAAACAGTTGTCATAAAAGATTTATCCACACACAAACTTTTACCTTATTACAATTAATACAATTATCACTTAAAACATAACTTCCTCATAAGGAGTGACTCCCGATTGCTACTCAGATCCTCGGTTGTATACCACTTTCTGTGAGAGGCTTGTCAAAGTTGCTAAGTAGATAAAACTTACTATAATTAAAACCGAGGATAGATAAACATAGAGGGTATTTCACATTACACAAATAAACCTATTGTTAAACCGGACTTTTTCTGAGTAAGAAACGATTTAAATTCTTGCAACTCCTCAATTTCCCACTCAATTCGGATTTCTGTGGATAAATCTTTGGACCTGAATAGTAGGAATCATTATTTATCCAAAAGATGAATCCTGAATTGAATTCTAGTCGAACTTCAACTCACATCAATATATCTCAATCTAAATTAGAATAAATTTAATTATATTCCAATTTTTTTTACTCATTTTACATGTATCTTTGTACAACAATCAACTGAATGATCCTGCAGTGGAATTGCTCGATTGGATGGTTGTCCGCTATTCCAATCATTTAAAAATATTGTCCAAGTTTCCCTAGGTTCAAATTTCACTTTTTGTATCATTCGGTTCCCGTCCTTTCCTGAAGTTGATAAGTCTTCATATTTATTTTTGTAATTTTTTTAGTTATTTATTTTTTTAATGCTTAAATTTCGCCTTTTTACATTTATTGCTTTAATTGTAACTCCGCCAAAATAAAATTCATCCTAATTCGCAAGAAATTAGTATTAATAATAATATTAATAATGATAAAAATATATATCAGCTTAATTATATACAGAGTGCGAACAGTATTTTAAGGTCATTTGTAGGATTGTAGAAAACAAGGCATAGCATCGGGAAAAGCTGTATTAAAATAAAAATTCGCTACAAATAATTTTGAGAATGCCCATAATACGCCTATGCAATGAATCCACCGTTAACTTCAATGCCTGCTTCTATTCGGGTTTTGAAGCGTTGATATTGCTAAATCAGATGATCCTTATCAATTTTGGACATATCTTAGTTATAGCGGATTTGAGAGATTGAAGGCTGTTATGGCGGTGTTAATTGGCCTCTTTCTCGATGACGCCCTATACCTATTTTCCAGTGGATTAAGATCCGGTGAGTTAGGAGGCCATGTGTATGGGAGAACACGGTCTTGGAAATCAGCACGCATCCAAGCTTGGGTTGCTCTAGCCTTATTAGATTGTGTAGACTGTAGGGTCTTATTAGAAGATGTAAGGTATTCCGTTTCGTACTCTGTCTATTCAGGGCATCAAAACCTTCTCTAAAACCTTTGTGTAGGGCTCTTATGCCCTGTGAAAAAAACTTAGGGAGCTTGAAATTTCCCTCAATGCTACCAACTCACAGAACCATCACAGTTTCGGGAAACCTGGTATGCATTACAGTTGGAACCTTGCTAGACAATTTGTATAACTATCTGCCATATGCTTGGATTTACCTTTTAGTCTTGGTTAAAATTTTTCTCATTAGAGGAAACCAAATCATTTCAGCCTCTTGATGTTTCAGCATTTAGAGCAAGCGCTTTGCACGGATCAAAAGATACTCTTTTGTCTTACCTGATATGAACTGATCTCTTCGCCTGACATACGACTTGTAACGGATATCTTCATACAAAACTCCTCCAATAGTTCCTTCTGAATCCTTTAACTCTTTTACAAAGACTCAATCGACTTTCCGGAGTTTTCTTAAATTTCTTCCTGTACTTTCTGCACAAATTCTTGGGTTCTAATAGTATCATATCCCTTTGAATGTGTTTTCCATTTTGCTGCTAATGTTCAATCCCTATCAGCAGCTTGCAGATCTATTCTAACTTTGGCAACGAAGGATCGACAACTTTCAGAAAGCGACCAATGTCTGCATCATTATGCTGAGTTAATATTGCAAAGATTACAGCGTAGTTCTAAATTTAAGTTTGAACATTCTTGTCTACAAGAAAACTTGTGTTTTATATTATTTTTAATATTTATTTCCTTTATAGCCCAAGAACAACTGTCACTCGTTCTCAAGTCATCCTTCGCGCCTTTTTTTAATTCGCGTGCGACTCTCTATCTCACTATGTTGGTCGGTCGGTCTGTCCCGGTTTTGCTTCTTTTCTTTTGTTTAATAACATTGTAACTATTTAGCCAATTCTAACGGAATCCGAAACCCTGTTGTTGTTTTACATACTCTTTCAAATGTTATAATTACCAAAGTGCTCCCATGGTTATTCCGGGAGTTATTGAAATATTTGAAGGTCGTAAGGTGATAAATCAGAATAAGTGACAGCACGCGACCTTGGTCAGTAGACCCTGTTACACTCCACCTTTCCTTTTCGTGCCTGTTTAGACCCAGAAAAGACTAAAAGAGAGCACTAAACGTTCGAAAAAAATATTTTAGGTTAATAAGCTTTAGTCATGCACATTTGACATCTTCAAAGGGTTTAAATTTTCTAAACTTCTATGTACGAATATATATAACAAATTAAAGGGGAACTGGTTTACGGATGAATCTTGCTAATGACAAAGAACGTTGGAGTTCGTAATAGCTTCAGATTATTTAAGTACTTAAAATAAAATATAAATACACGCAAGAATTGCAACGTTTGACAAAGAAACACAAACTTCAGCTTTTTAGTACGAATTTATTAAAGAAGATCAGAAGCTAGCCTCGATATTCTTAGGAATTGTAATAAAACTTTAAAATTCAAGAGGTTGTGCAAAAAGAAAAGTGTGTCACAAAAAGAAACATCTGATGGAGTACTTGTTTATTACGGGATCATATTTTAGGTACTTCACAAAGAGTCTGAAGTGACCATAAACTCAAACCTTCGTTGTCATTAGCAAGATTGCCCCGTATTCAGCACCACCTACCCTCTAATTGCCCCTATACATATATTATTTCTCTTCTATTTTGTTGTTTTCATCACTGGCCTTTCCCAGTACGTCCTCATCGGAAATCCGTCTCTATCACCTACCACAGTCATGAAAATTCCATGAATTCATTTAAATGACGATTACAACCTAAAACGTGCATTCTATGGTATGAAATATGAGTTTTTACCTCAAGGTGGTAGATGGTGTAGCAGGGGCAATACCCGTATTATAAAAGAAACCTGAAGTAGGGGCAGACCCCCAACCCCAGTGCCCCACGAGAAACTGCTTTCTCTCTCGGGTCTTTTGCACTTCTTCTAAATCCCTCACTTTTCCATCTTTTCCGTGGTTGTTTAGACAGTACAGTGTAAGAGAGGGTTTTTAGCGTTCAAGCTTAATAATAGTTTGTACTTTGTGGTACCTTACGTCATAGTCTTTCTCCACTTGGTTCTTTTTGATACTTTACATTATCACCTGTCTCCAGTAGGTTATTTTTGGTGCTTTACATCACTGCCTGTCTCCAGTACACTTTTGGGTACTTTAGGGTACCGTCTGCTTCCAGGGGATCTTGCTCGTCGTTAATTTTGAGCATGTTCTGGGCAGACAAAAGTCGATTTACCTTAAAAGATTGCCACTTTTACTCCCTCCCCGGACCCTATGAGATCCCTCTTCCCATATCCTACAGCCATTAACTCTCTTAAATCCTAAGAAAATTTAAAGTATGGTCGGGGCCCAATCAAATGTTATACTTAGGTTAATTTTAATCGCAGATTTCAATAGCACCTTCCCTGGAGTAGATGGTGGTCGTAAGCAAAATTCCAAACTACATATATGTTCAGCGTGCGATGTCCGATGGATGAGTTCCCATCGTTCCTTAAGATCTTTCTTCTATGAAGGAATTATGGTAAACACACACACACACACACACTTTACAGTAGAGCAGTACTTGAAAAGTAGGTCATTTCGTTACCAGGACTTTTTACAACTACTAAAATTAACAAAAGATTCAAAGATTGACTTATATTTATCAAATTTAAAAACTATGCAAAAATAACAATAATTTAATGGTAAAAATATTAAAAGTTTGATTCGCATACTTATTTTTAATTTTGAATATATTTATTTCATATCATATAAAACTAAATGAAGAAAATATTTAATAGGGTATAAAATAAATATTACTATATTAGCATATGTTAAGATTATGTTTAATAAGTCGGAAAAAAGTTGGGTTTATCTTCCGGATTGTATTATTTAAAAGCCTGCAGATTTTTCGCTCAGTTATTTTATATATTTTGTGTTAGTTAGGATTCCACAATTAGATCCCACAAGTTCCAATATGTTCGAGAGTGAGCTTGTAAAATATTAGGCGTACTCTCTAAAGACCTTCCAAATTATTATTTGTACCAGGCATTTTATTTCCATTTGGTTCGTAAAGATTCCAAAGTTTTATAAGAAATAAGAGAGCTAATCTAATCTCCCACGGCCTATAGCCCCTCTCTCCTTCGATTTCTTTTCTGAAATTTAAAGAGCACTGGAAAAGAAGCCTTATCGCGCATAAGGTTTGGTGAGGGGAATTAGAACTGATAGAATACTAGAAGGCAAAATAGGAAAATGAAATATGCTCGTACCAAGGGAACTTAAATGTAGCCTACCAAAAGTGTCTTAAAGATTAAAGTGCTGAAATATTTAATAGCAATTCGGACACTTCTCGGAATAAGAGAAGAATAATTATTTAATTATATGATAGAGCATTATCGTAAGAAGAGGGTAATTTTAAATGGGGTTACATCCGCCTGGCTACCGATAATCAGTGGAGTTCCTCAAGGTTTCGCTTTGAGACCCTACTCTTTATAATTTTGTAATCATCTTAGGTTCTAGAACTAATTGCCAAGTAAATTCACTTGCATATAATACTAAACTTGTGCAGAAAATAAGGGATAAGGAAGACTACAACTGTTTCTAGAAGTGCCTTAATATGTTCATTATATGGTGCAACGAATCTGGCATGAAGCTTAATACTGCCAAATGCGGCGGCTTCCCTTTGGAAAAAATAAACTTAAATTAAAATACTACCTCCAAGATATCAAGATTAAAGAAGTAAAAGAGTGTGTCGATCAAGGAGTTCAAATAGGGAATAAATTAATCTTCTCCAGTCAATGCGTTGCCATTAGAAATAAAGCAACAAGAGTCGCATCATTTATCAGGCAATCTGTGTCAGCGCGTAATTCAGACACGATTTCAAAACTATACACATCATTAATTAGTAGGAACAATATCAGATTATGCTGCTCCCATCTGGTATCGGTAATTGCCTAAAGATTTAGATATGATAACAAGTGCATCGTCGCTACAGGAAAAGGAGAAGGAGTATAAAAGATCTTGGCTACCATAATAGTTTTTAAAAACTCAATCTCTTTTCCTTAGAACATAGAAGGAAAAGTGGAGAACAAATATAAACAGAAGTTATTGATCAATATGCCTGATACGGCATAAATCCTTTTTAATTTGACAGGCATGACAGCTAAACGAGAACACAACAAAAAGATGAAGAGGTGGAAATTAGAAACATAAACGAGAAAATTTGCCTTCAACAACCGTATCGTTTAAATCTGGAACAACCTACCACAAGAAGTCGTCAGCGCTCCAAACACAGAAATTATGAAGAAAAAAACTTGATAAATTTTTAAAAGAAAATAAAGTTAAATATTTTACAAATATTAGAGGGGGCACCATGTAGGTGCCAATAAATTATTTGCTTGAAGATATAGATACACTTTTCATAACTGAGTCTTGTGTAAATTTATTGAAAGTTGAAACTACGCAAATGAATGCTGTTTTTACTAGAACTTCTTTATTTTTTTGTCACGTACAGGACTAGTGTCGAAGCACTACGCTCCACCCTTCCGCTGTACGGACATTGACTAATTTTGACCCAAGATATTTCTTTTATAAAAAATTAAGAAGAAAATAGAGCAACCAAACAAAAACAAAAAATAATAATAACGCCCACGAGAGAGGGAGAGATGCAAAAAAAACATTGAAGGAATATTTAGAAAGAGGGGTTGCCTCCCCCTGAACTATCAGGGAATCCTATCTGGAAGGTGATGATCGATATGATGACCTGGTCAAACCGGAAGTTCCTTTCAAGAGATTAAAATTTGGGAGGGGATCAACCAAAGCTGCCTCAACTAATGGTCGCTTGAGTCAGTTATTCGAGACATAAATAAATTCCGAATAAATATAGATCATAAATAAAGTTGCATGTTACGATTTGATTGGGTGAACCCATGGGCTTAAATAAAGCTGTACACTCGTTGCCTGTGCGTACATAATGTGTTAATAAACCCTTTAAGATAGACTGTGTCGAGTTTACATATGCACATATCGTTGCATTTTTGCATAAAGTTTGATACACACCTACTTTATTAGAAGAGGGGGCGGGTCCTTATTCAGAATAAGTTCTTTAATAAGGAAATTTAGGAGCTAGACTTCTTTAAGATTAAAATTTTTAAAGACTATCAACACTTTTAAAGGAGAAGTTGTAGGGAAGATCAATGCATTTAATTCTAGGGTCTTTCCTCCTATACGAAAAGAGGATCAATTTAATTATTTCTAGTTTTTAAGTAAACATCAAATGCTTTTCTGGTTAACAAAGGCAGTTTATTAATAAAAAAGAGGATATGAAAAGCAATATAAAATGTTTGGAATAATATAAATTTCACTATCGATGAATTTAGGATCACATTCTCTACGCACAAAGGAGTTTGGTTGATACAACTGATTTCGTCATTGTACCACTATGAACGAAGTAAAAATATTTGTAAACAATTAAATAAATAAGCTTCCGATGGAGTAAATTGGAGGGATTTGAAGTCTTTATTATTGCGGGCGAGCAGATGAAGTATGAGGAGAGTGAAGTTTGATTCCCATTCAAATTTAAATTTGATGGAGAGATAGATATTATTTAGTTGGCTTAGCAAGTTATAAAAATAAATTTAAAGGAGAGGTGCATATTATTAAGTTGGCTTCGAAGTTAACAAAATTAATCTAATGGAGAGATGGATATTATTTAGTTAGATTAGTAAGTTGGCAAATAAAAAATTTTGAAAGTTAACAAGTTCGAGCTTTTTAAATTTTAGGGGGATTGATATAATAAAAATAAGGAATTTCTTTTTAGCTGGAGACTGATGATATGACAAGGGGTCACTGATGTAAGATGCATTTGAGGAAATATTATTTCACTAATAAAGTCGTTTTTCTTTTAATTTATTTAAGAATAAAACTGCCTTTTATTACCCTATGTTAGGTCATACAAGGGTGGAAACGATAGGGAGATATTGAAAAGAGAAGAAAAACAGACCTGACTCAAAGGAGAGGACTAGTTTCTCTTGCGGCACTGGGGTCAGAGAGCCCTGGGGCTACTCTAGGTTTCGGTTGTACCAGGAGAATTACACCTGGTATATCATCCACATTCTTGCTGGGTGATTATGTGAATGAGTTTGCAGGGAATGTTGCGAATAGCTCTAGTTTGACATCATTAGAAATAAAAGTAGACCAGTTGGTATATGGGGAAAGGGCATATCCAGTCAATCGCAAAAATGGGCCCAAATTTCAAAGGCTTCATTTTTTAATTGTTTCTCCAATTTAGAAGCCTATTGAAAGATAATGCCCGTAGGGGTTGAAGAAACAGATTTTCGACGTTTATATGTATGTACTATAGCCAATGTAGCAGAATGCCCCTTTTGATCACCCCACACCTAACACTACTTTTGTCGCGGTATACGTTGTGGTACGTGTTGTACTTCTTTGATGAAGTAGGCTTTAATCTAAGAATGCTAATTTTGTTGTTTGTAAGGAAGAGGCGCTTCAACACGTAAGGATATGAAGAAACGCACAGGAATTCCCAAAATAAACTTATATTTTAAATTTAACAATTTACTACACAAAAACTAAAGATGAACCATCAGAAATATTACGAATATTAAAATACACAAAAATGACTCTAATTAACTTAACCATCTAATATTGGCTAATTAGATTCTCACTTTAATATACAAGAAATAAGCTAATTGTCTCTACTGGAGTTTAGATACCTCGAGAATGTTATTGTCTCCAAGACGCGTGCCGACCGGCCAGATGGAGGTTGCGGACGAATAACTTGAACGCCACAACTGACTTTGGAGAGTGTGGCAGCTGGGGTCCACACATTTCCGGCAGGAAGGGATATCACCACGGGATAGTGAAAGAAGGTTCCTTTCTCCTCTTCAGATTACTCTGAGGAGTAATTCGCACTGTCTAGCGATGCGCTAAGGCTTGAATACCTTGACTCTCAGGGGAGTGCTGGAGGTAGTGTACTCTCGAAGGGGGGTCTTCTTCAAGTGCGAGGAGTGTACTCTGGGGGGAGGGTTCTCTAACGAGAATAAATTGAACTTGAACAAGTTAACTTAAACGTCGGTTTGGTAACCAGGAACTAGCTCGAGGATGAGCTTCTTCTTAGTTCCAGTCTTCCTCAAGGGCGAGGCCTATCTCGGTGTTTGAAGATACACCAGGATAGAAGGAGGGGAGTTCTCTGACGAGAATTTGTTTAAATTGTTTCCTCAACCAAGTTAACTTATGAGTTTGGTGTGGCCACGGGGTAAGGGCTCGAGGGTGAGCCTTTTCTCCTTCGTTACGTAATTCCTCATGGGCGAGGACTGTACTCGGGGGTTTCTTCTTCAAGGGCGAGGATAAAGGAGGGGGGGGGTTTCTCTGACGAGAATAAGTTGAACTTAGACAAGTTAAATTAGCGTTCGGTTTGATAACCAGAGACTAGCTCGAGGATGAGCTGCTTCTTAGCCCCCTTGGTAGCCCTGCCTCTCTTGCAGGGGACTTGGTAGCCTGACGACTCACGTATTCTACCTGTCCAGTCTTGGTAGCCCAGCTTCAATCCGGGGACTTCGTAGCCTGGAGACTCACGTATTCTACCATGTTTTTCCCCAGTGTTTGTTATTTATACCTCGTCACCCCACTGGGGTAGGGGTAGGAGGGAGGGCTTGTGGACGGGCCTAGGACGGTTCTTATTCCAACGGGTTTTCTCACCAAGTCTTACCTCGGCTCTTGTTGTCCTTCAAGCTAGAGAGAAACGCGTCTCCAATTTCTTGCTTGAGGTGAAATTGAATATACTCTCGTAGAGGAGATCTTGCAGTGTACAACCTTTCGGCCTTTCATAGCGACAAGTGGCGAGGGGCTGTGGTTACGAGCTTGACTCACGTTGCCTGGTCCGTATGTTCTTGCGGTTACCGTCCCGTGTCTCCACTGAGAGAGCACGAAGGAATGACGATTACCCTACAGGCAATGTGCCATTAGTACTGGCATTAATGAACCTACTGGTTATGGCTGATAACGTAATCCTATGGTAGCAGATGATGCCATGTTTTGGCTTTTGAGATGTTGATATTTTTTGCTACGATGATATATAGCAGTAAATCCTGCTGCATACGTGGGGCAGGAAGGGCAAAATGCGGGTTTAAGGGTAGGAAGAGGACAGAAGCGTCCAAATCTCTGCTGACATCGCAATGATGGTGATATCGGATACAAATTATCTAGATGTATGAAACGATCTCTTGTGTTATATCTTATTATCTGAACGTTCTTATCTGGCTGTGGTCTAACGTTATTAGGTGGCAGGTAGGCAAGTTCAGGTTGTTTGGGATTAAATAAGAATATAGTAATATTGTGTGCGCTCTAGGTTTTAGTAACTATTTTCAATAGCTAGGTTAAAGTCCTAATCTAGTACAGAAGTTTCCTAGTATGAATTCTCTGGCCACCAAGTAGAGCACAAGGAGGAATCAAGATCCCGCCAGGATTAAGCATAAGATCTTTAAATTAAGAACAGATCCTTGTGCTAATTTGGCAGACAAACTGAGGAGAATCCTGAAATTGATTCTTACGAGGGGCGGTCAATAATTTTGTAAATCGGTAGGGAAAAACAGAGGAAGGGGAATGGCTGTTTGTGCGGGTGTTAGAATAAGTGATGACAAGTCAGGAACTGCTGCCGCACGCTCCTGCCTCGTCTATTTAAGAAGCAGTAGCTGATCGCAGATCATCAGTCAAGAATTTTTCAACAATCGAGAAGGTTGAGCACCGCGCAGTGATCAAATCTTTGACCAAGGAAGGCAAGAATGCAAAAGAGATCCATGAACGCATGGTTGCAGTGTACACCGAAACCGCCCCTCCCTATGCAACCATTGCTCGCTTGAATAGGGAGTTCTGCCATGGTCGTGAGTCCCTTGAAAATGGCCCCTGTCATACGTGACCGACGAGGACATTGTGGCCCGTGTGGAGAGGATGATCCTCGAAAGTCGACGGGTGAAGGTCAAAGAAATCGAGCGAGAACTTGGAATATCACATGGAAGTGTTATCAACATCATCCACAACAATTTAGCCATGTCCAAGGTCTCTGCCCGTTGGGTCCCTAGAAACCTCACGCCCCATGCTCGACTTTCAACGTCGTACAAGTGCACAAGGCCAGAGTTGCACAAGCTTCCCTGCGCGAGTGTGGATTCGAGGAGCTCAACCATCCCCCCTACAGTCCAGATCTGGCCCCGACCGACTAATTTTTATTCCGCCAACTCAAGGTTGCACTGCGTGTATGCCGGTTTTGGGACAAACAGCAGTAGATTGAACAGTAGTCGGAAGATTTCTGGTTGTCGGGAATTCGAAGCCTCAGGGACAAGTGGCTCAAGTGCATTGAAGTGGACGGTAGTTGTCGTGGTATGACATTATATTACATCAATACCATATTATATCTATGGGGGAGGGACCAATAACTTAAAAGCGAACCGAAAAGGGACGGAACACCACTATTTTAGACGGGCTGAGTAGCGAGAAAGAGTGCAACGAGGTAAGGTAAATTATGGGCAATGGCAAAGCTCAAGGTTATTTAAAGAGGCATGTACAAAAATATAATTTTATTTACATAAAAATAATGAGAGAATTGACAGGCAAAATTACATCAGATGAACGAAGGGGGGTGATTGTAGTTATGAATCAGACTATGAAGTCAAAATTAATGTGTTACGGGAGGAGACTATTCAAATAGGGGGGAATTAACGCAAATGGGTTACTAAAGGGGAAGAAATGTTGGCTTACGGAAGATTCCGGGTGAGAGGACGGGGTAAGGCTTAACGGATGTCGTCTGCACGTGAGACGAGGGCGCTCAAAACTTCTGAGCGGGAACTCGAAGTGATGACGGTTCTCCTAAAAAAGGGGGGGCGGTAACGTCCGTTCCTGGGGTGAGTATTTCGGCCACCCAATAACTAGGGTCGAACGAGGAGAGCTTCGACAGGAGTTGATGAGAGAGGTCGGAAAAATCACTCGGTAGCGATCGTTAAATGGAATTACTTCACTGGCTGGGGAAAATTCCAGAACACAAATATTTCATCTGTCTCTTTGCTTTGTTGTTAGCGCCTGACTTGGAAATAGGGGAATCTTCTTGGGTCCGGGTGAGACTTCTCAACTTTTTCCTTGTCTCATGGGAAGCGAGCAATATATATGTCTAAGGCTCTCCCCGCAAGGGAGGGGATTAATGGGAAACAGTTCTACTCTCGAATGGTCTCGAATCTTCTTGCCGAGGCTATTCTGACCCGTGTAAAGGTGAATCGTGGTGGACGCGGTTTGGAGCTACCACTTGTGGAACGGGGAAGCGGGGTAGGCTTACCAATTTAAGCCTAACAGAATCTTCTCTAACACATGGAACTTCCAGGCTGGAAAAGAAATTCCACGTGGAATTCCCTCACAGTAGTTATATTGAAAAATAATAAAACTCTTTTCCTCATATCCGAATTGCAAAACTTATTGACTGCCCCTCGTAATTCCCCTCCTTATTTGGGGGGTTAGGCAAACATTAATTTCTCTAAAAAGATAAATTTTAAGGATCCCTTTGTATTTTACTCGTGAATTTTCGCACTTTCTATTTGTTTTTACTGAACAATAACGTTCTAGTCAATGCAGTTAGGTTAGCTTATAGAAAAGGCTTCTTGAAATTTCTCTTTTTAGAGAAATAGATAGTTGCTTTGTCGTATATGTAACCCTCTTGAAGAGTAATTGAGGAACTCCAAGAGACTTCTCTTGCAGATTAAGGATATTCTTATTATTCTTCTTACCTAATCACACACACACACACACACACACACATATATATATATATATATATATATATATATATATATATATATATATATATACAGTAGCGGCCCTAATATATGGGTCAGTATGAACATACGTATTTAAATACTTATTATACTAGTTTAACAAAACGTTGAGACTATATATTATACACATATTTAAATATATCTAATATCTCTCTTTCCTGCAAATTTAAAGTGAATGGATTAAATAGTTCGTACGTTATGAATGAATAAACAAACTGTCTTCTAAATTCCAGCGTCCAAAAGTTAAGGGTCACTTAAAAATACAGTGTGAAATAGAACAAGAACAAAAAAGAAACCCTTCCTATTAATATTCTGCGAACATTCCTTTACTAGCAAATGACCTTCCTACATCTTTTACCCCAGAACTGAATTAATTTTTTGCAAAATAATGGGGTAATATTCTTCCATTCGTTTTTTGACAATTGCCAAAGTTCATCTTGGTTCTTTACATTTCTCTTTCGCGTCCCATCTCCAATAATTTTCCAAACGCTTTCTATAAGTTTGAACTCTGGACTTTGAGGTGGCATGTCCATGAGGTCAACCCTTTTATCACTCAAAGAATCTTTGATTCTCTTCGCAGTGTGGCAGGGAGTGTTGTCCTGCACAAATATAGTAGGTTGAACTGACAAGGATCGGAGACGAGGAGGGGCATGCTGTCTAAGAATCTGCTTGTAGATTTCAGCCTTGTAGGCGAATAAGTAGACCAGGTCTAGCAGCCGAGATGACTCCTTATACCATAACACTGCCTCCTACATATTTCATTGTCTTCTTCACATATGCACGAGATAACCTTTTGCTACATCTTTGTCGGACGTAGATCTCGCCATTGAAACCAATCACATTAAACTTCGATTCATCGCTAAAATAAACCTGCGCCCACTGTTATTCTGTCCAAACGACGTGTTCGTGAGCGTAACGAAGACCGGCTCTTTGATTCTTCTTGGAGATCAGAGGTTTCTTTACCGGTGCCTAAGCAAGCAACTCAGGACCTCGTAACATCCGGGAAACTGTTTTGCGCGATACATTGAAATCGGAGATGGACCTCAACTCGTTGGATGTCTCAGCAGCACTCATAAGCCTATTCTTCACTGACATTCTAACCATAATACGATCCTGTCTTGGTGACATTTTACGAGGTTTACCGGTTTGGAGTTAAGCATCTGTTGACCCTGATGTTTTGAAACGAGCTATAATTCGTTGTACAACACTTCTAGACCTTCCTACAGTAGTTGCTATCACAAGATTTGACTTGCCCTCTTAGTGAAGGCACACAATCCTTTGTTTTTCATCACAGGACACCACTCGTCTCTCAAAAGTTGCCATGTTGAGAGGTGAATGTTCAAATAATGTTTGATGATAAGAAGTAACAGTTAGCCCATCAACAGTCTCCTAAACACAAATACCTCGGTTGGTAGTTCATTTTTTCTAAGTAAACCTTAACTTTTGGCAGCTGCAATTTGAAAGAGAGTTTTTTTATTTCCTTATAACTCATAAAATATTTATTTCATTCTCAGCAAATTCTTACGAAAGATAGATATTAGATATTTCTAAATAGGTGTATAATATATAGTCTCAACGTTTCTTTAAACTTCTATAATAAAGATTTAAATACACTTGTTCTCACTGACCTTTATCTTTTGGCTGATATATTTACAAGAAAAGAAATTTGACGCGAATAAGAAACGAGACAAGAAACAGGAGTTAGGATCAAAGGTACCAAAGGGCGGCACAATGATGGCAATCCTTACTAGGAGGACAGAAACAACGCCAGGGGTAAAAGAATTAAAATTTATGAGCGGGTAAGAAGATATGATATAAAAATCCCTTGGAGTTTCCTAGCTTATGGAGATACTGGGTTTGATAGGGTAACTCTGGGCTAAGTATAGTCACTGTGACTGGTATGTTATCGGTAGAGCATCTGACCGGCAATCAGCAGACCCAAGTCTGAGTCCTGGCCAGGAATTTCAAACGTTTTTCCCTGGCGTTATTTCTGTCTTCTCAGAATGGATTGCTTTGATTGTTCCATCCTTTGCTTTCTTTTATCCTTGTGTTCTCCCAATGTTCATTTCTCTTACCTTTCAAAAAACCTCCTGTTTCTTGTCTCATGGCTCATTTGCGGCAAATTTCTCTTTCTCTTGTACCTCTTTCTATATTTATATATATATATATTGACCTATATCTTATATTTAATAAAAATAAACGATAATTAAAGGGAATCCAAAGAGAAAAAGGATGAAAGAAATAAAAAAATATGGCGAAACAATATGGACCACTCGGCCACGTGAATGCCAGGTACGCAGTCAACCGTAATGAAAAGGTCAGATAAAAAGGTTTAACCGAACGAAAGGGTAAGTACTAAGTTTAATAGCTCAGGTCACAAGCTTAAGACGGTAGGGCCTTATACGTCTCGTTCTTGAGTGTTTATGATTTTCCGTACGTATGTGGATATGTACCCATTTATTTGTCCACCCCTCCTACTAATTTGCTTATTGCTACATGGAACACCAGAACGCTACTAGCCAGTGAAGAAAATGACAGCCGTTTAAAGAGAAGATCTGCACTAGTGGCACATGAACTACAACGCTATAACATAAACATAACAGCCATTAACGAAACAAGACTGAGTGGCGAAGAATCCCTGACTGAAACAGGAGAAGGATACACTTTCTTCTGGAAAGGACTCTCCGGAGGTGAACGACGGCTACATGGGGTCGGTTTTGCCATCAAAACCTCTCTCTTCTTCAGTAAATCACCAGCACACCTGTAGGTATTAGTGAACAATTGATGCATGGCGGATACCTTTGAGTAAAGGAAGGCACGTAACCATCATCAGTGACTATGATTCTACTGTGGTTGCAAGAAAATAAGACAAGGACGACTATACAGCTCTCTCGCTGCATGTTTTCAAGCAATCCAGCAAACAGACCAATTATTATTTTGCTTGTTGATTTTAAGGCTAGAGTTAGCTGTGAAAATAACATTTGATCACATGTCCTTGGAAAGCATAGGATTGGTAAGGCAAACTACAACGGCATTAGACTACTTACCCTTTGTTTATAACACCATCTAAGAATCACTAATACAAACTTCAAATTGAAATTGAGACACAAAACACATTTCAACACCTAATATCAGGCCACTGAAACCAACTAGACCACATCATAGTACGCTAGTCAGATATGAGAGAGGTGCTTTTCATTAAGTACCCAGATATATGCACATCATTAAAAGGCAAAATAGGAGAAGCAATCTCTCGCCCTTAACAAGAATATAGCCTCCAAACCAAATGGCAGAAACTCCACTCAGATATGTCAATTGTTTCCAAATAAATCATTTGCTACTCCCAAAGCAAAAACCAGGACTGCTTCAATGAATGTGCCTCTAGAATCCATCAGCTGCTGTATGACAAAAAATAAATCTCATGAAGCACATTTAGACAATCCCTACTCCATTGCCCTCAAAACACCATTCATGAAAATGAGAGCTAAAGCGCAAAGAGAGCTAAGAAAAATGGGGAATGATTGGTGGCATGAAAGAGCGCAAGAGCTGCAACAATTTGCTTACACTAATAACACCCATGCGTTCCATGATGCAGCAAAGAAAATTAATGGCCCAAGGAAACACAACAGCCATCCTGTAAGATCACCGGATGGAAACACGTTTTACAAAAACAACGAAGAAATCGTAGCCAGATGGGTTGAGCACTTTAAAACCTTGCTCAACCAGGCAAACCGCACAACACTTCACGTCCTGGATACTCTGCCAAATCAACCAAAATTAGATCCTCTTGATGAAATTCCCAACCTAGATGAGGTCCTCACTGCTATCAGGGGCCTGAAAAACAACATGAGTCCTGGACCAGATTGTCTCCCAGCAGAAATATTCAAGAAAGGAGGATGCCTCTTGAAAGTCAGAATACACCAAATTATTAGTGAGATATGGACAACCGGAGAGGCGCCACATATGAGAAAAGATGTCAATATCGTGACTATCTTCAAGAAAAAAGGTCACGGAGTAATTTGTGGATACAGCAGAGGTATTTCACTGCTGTACATTGCTAGGAAGAAACTCTTCAAGATCATGTGGTCCATCCTGGTCTCTCATATTACAGAGCAAAACCTTCTCGAGAGCCAGTGTAGTTTTAGAAAAGACCGAAGCACATCAGGTATGGTCTTTTGCTTTGATCAACTCCAGGAGAAAGCAAGGGAACAAAACAAATACCTGATAAAGCTTTCATTGAACTGATAAATTCTTTTGACACCCTCAATCGCCCTCCGCTATGGAACCTCTTATTCCCTTTGGAATCTCAATTTCCTTACTATCTCTGAAACAGCTGCATGAAGAGATGCAAGCCTAGACCCAAGCCTATATATCTTAACTCTTTAATATGGAAGTGGGAGTCCTACATGGGCGTGTGCTTGCCCATTTTCTTTAAAATGTTTACCTCATGGCTTTAATCAACCTGGTCCATGCTTCCCTAGAAAGAGATTTCATAGCGCCTAGATGTCAGTTTATTTAACATCCGCCGATTCCAGGCAAGAACTAATGATTCTTCCACCTAGGTAAAAGAACTGCAATATGCAGATGATTTTGACATTGTTGCCCATGATGATGATGCACTCCAAGCCATCCTTGATGCTCTCTCGTCCACAAACTCTGTCATGGGTCTTAAAGTTAATGTACAAAAGACAGAAATTTTGGTAAAGTGCAGAAACCTACCACAAGAACCATTTCACTTTAACATAAATGGTGATGACATCAAAGTGGTCGAACATTTTATTTACTTAGGCAGTGTGATCTCCTCTAACTGTTCACTGGACCAATAAGCTGATCCAGAACAGACACCAAAGCTGGAGTATACAGGGCTCTCTGCCTATTCATCTTACTGTATGGCTCTGAAGGTTGGACAATATAAAAGCAACAGGTCTTCAGCTTAGAAACACTCCACATTGGGTGTCTCCAGAGGAACCAAGGCACATCATGGAAAGCCAAAATTGTACGGTCACCTCGAGGGAAACAGAAATGCAGGATGCGACAAGAAGCGTTACAAAGACCAGTGCAAAAACCTGCTGGAAAAATGTACTATTCAGCCTCAACAACTGGAAACAATTGCAACAGACAGACAGGCCTGGAAATGATCCTGCTCAAAAGGGCTATCCAAAATTGAAGAAGGCAATTCAAGAAGAGGAGCAGGAAACCGCCGCACGCGACAGCAGCGAAACGAAGGGGTAGTACCTGTGGAACAATGTCCCTGCCACAGATGCGAGAAAATTTGGGGATTCCGAATTGGACTGAACAGTCACCTTCGGTGGCACCAACAGAATGACACCTGATCTAGATTTTCATCATCATCATAGTTGTTTACGCAAGCAAGCATGTGTTTTCTTACGTATGTAGATACGTACCCATTTATTTGTCCACCCCCCTCACTAATCACATATGTTAAGATCAGTTTAGGACGCTTCTTATCTCTGGTTAGTTCGTGTCAACCTCTAGCCTCTTTCTTGATTTCCCATATAGTGGTGGCAACCTTGAACCATGAAGTGGTCGGATATCTTTCTGCCTCTCCTATTTTCTCTACTGCAATTTTCGTTTTTTTCCTCGCTAATCCTTGGTAAGGCCTTGTTTTTTCTTTATGTAGTTTATCTGACATCTCCTTTCTTTTTCCTCTCCTCACCAGGGGATGCCATATTATCTCTTACTGCCTCGAATCCCAGCAGCAGTACACAGAAACTCGGGCATCCAGGCATGAGTTTTTGCCATCCAGCATTAGCTTGAGAAGACTTTAATCCAAGCAATATAATCCAAGGATTTTAATTCAAGTAATTGAATCCTAAGGATTTTAATCCAATGAATTTAATCCAATCATTTTAATCCAAGGAATCTAATTAAAATATTTTAATTTCGGATACGCACTCCTCCACAGAAATAGACCTCTACCTCATTAATACCCATTGATGTATCGCGTCCTTAGAAGAGGATAATCAGAAATTAAGCAATACGATGTAGTGAATGAATATAATTATCTAAATTTTGTTTTAGTTAACTTTAAAGATGTTTTCATCTATAGATATAGATAGAAAGGTTCGTTTTACGGCTGATATTTTGTTTTTTTATTAGGAAAGGATGAAGAATATAAGCATGAATATCGAGATATATTAGGCCTGATATGCCAAACAATATGTAGTTTTAATATTGGTCAAATATACTCGGTAAAAATGTAGACACTTATGCTGCTCTGTCGTCATTGTTTTCTATATGTCTTCACTTCAGGTAGGTAAGATGGTAAGTCTACTTGTATTGAATGTATATAATCCATCTATATATTATAGTCCGAGGAGGGAAGTGCCAGATCTACTATAAACAACCATGCTAGATCTGGCGTCTTGTGGAATGAGTATCCTCCCGGCCCAAATACGAATAGATGGATCTGCGGATATTAATCCCGATATTTTCATTTCTTCCATCTTCACGAGTTTCCTCTCAGATCTTTCATTGCAAAGAATTCTGGCTGCTTTTCCCTTTTTGTGTTAAGTAAGTAATCTTAACTAACTATCCCTATATGCAATTGCTCCAGAGGGTATTCATACACCAACCAAATACCAAAAATTCTCGCAAGACTCCATGAATTTTTTATTGCAGGGTAACGAAATTTTGAGGCATTGATAAATACATTCACAAATTTTCAAGAATTTTGATTGGAAAAAAAGGAATAAAATCTAGGAAAATGTGCAATCAGAAATTATTCATCAAATATCATTTCTACATTCATATGTTTAATTTATATGGCTTAAATTATGGCTTAAGGTAAGGTTTCTGAGACCTGTATATACATTGGACTAGTCAGGAATAGGCTATAGCTTTCTAACAACCCTTTATTTGAGATTGCAAACTCGAGTGCCCTATTTTACAAGGAGTGTCTATGGCCCTAAAGTCTAAAGCACATTAGCAGAAAAAGTAAAGAAAGAAATTCTACTATCAATCATCATGGCAGAAAGTAATGAATGAACTGTCTTCTCAGATCAAGGTGAAAAAATTACGAAATTCAAATCTAAAATGAGTTGCGATATTTCTAATAAAGCAATTGGCCTTGGATCAACAGCCCAGTCAGTAATGAGAAAGTCTAAGGGATTCGGGACAAATGAAAATCTCGCTCGTTTGGGGCACTTCAGAAAATTCCACTTTGCAGTGTTTGGAGGATCATTAGATATGCTAAAATTAACCAAGGATGACGAGAAGGAAGATGAACGCTCAGCTGGAGAAGAAGACCTGGATCTTAGTTTGAACACAGTGCCAAATATGTTGCATAATACCGAAAACATAAACCTGAATTGAAAAATATTAATTTGAAGTCCCGTCGGAAGTACGTCATCGATCATCTGTAGAAAAATGTCAAATATTTCAAGCCATGTGATATGGTAAAATGAAACGAAGATTGAGTTGTTTGGCACGAATGATGTCATGTGTGTAAAGTGTAAAAGTGGTCAATATAATCTTACAAAAAATCACTGTTCTCACAATAAACCATTGAGGTGAATCACTATGTTTTGGGTCAGTTTGAGTCCAGCAGACTTTGGTACACTTCAACGAGAGAATGGAAAGATGAATAAAGAATGTAACGGATTCTTGAAGATTATCTGAAGAGTGATGCTCACAAGCTGGCCCTAGGAGGAAGATGAGCCGTAAGACATGACAACAACCCTAACCACACACCAAAATCAATCTTTTCCTGGAATGGTCATCACATTCGCTAACCTCAACCTTTTCGAAAATTTATGGCATGAACTGAAAGTGGACGTCCATGCAAGAAACTGCTAAGCATCGAAGAATTAGATATCATTTGTAAGAACGAGAGGGACAAAATTCCATCCGAATTTCTTTGAACCTAATCCACAACTATAATTATCCCTTAACGAGTGTCATTACACAATAAGGTCACATTATCGACTATAATTTATCAAATTTTATAGGCTATGAATAATTTATGATTGCAAATTTTGCAAAAAAAAGTGTTTTTTATTCCTTATTTTCTCTATCAAACTTGTTAAAATCCTTTGGGTGTGTCTATGAATACATTTGTTGTGATGTCTCCAAATTTCGTTCCCTTGTAATAAACAGTTCATGAACTATAGCGAAAAGTAAATCCTTGGTACCTTATTAGAATACCAGAGCCGCATTTATGGCTACCAAAAGTGTACCAATTTATGGAATTCTTTATACGTTTGCAAATGTAATAAAAGCAGTAAATCAAAACAAAGTAACCTCCGCTACACACAGACAAACAGCTAAAATAGTCAAATAAAACCAAGCTGATGCCTTCGGGCTCATCAATGATTGTCATTCTGATCTTTATTTGAATTTCATTATCCAGTCGGGGATCTCGTCCAAGATACGATGTGTGAATGGGGCTCCCTTCCTATCCCCCCAAACTACCCGTAACAAATCTCCACTTTACCATGTTGAACTTTTTTTTCACAGCGCCTATCTGGCTCTAGCGATTACCTGCAAAGGCGCAAATCGCCGCTATCACCATGAAAACCAATACTAAACTAGATTACAAACAAGCAAAAACAAAAACAAAGGAAATAAAAAAGAGAAGGAAACACGCACCCACGCGGGAGTATGCGACTAACACCAAAGAGAGTCGAAGCCCTCTTGGGTTTGAAATATTTATTTGTGGTGATCTTAGAGGGGAAGTTACCTCCCTCCACCCCCCTGTAAAAAAATACAACTGTTAGGAAACATTTACGAAGATACGAAAAGTCAGTCTCGGTAGCCTCAATCGGGGGCGCTGGTATTGTAACATGGGACCAAAATCCTTGATTCGCATAGGCGATTTTTTCGATTCTAAAACAAGAAAGAAAACATCATAATAATCCCAAAGAAGGTGTTTATTGCACTTGGATCGGTAGATATACCTTATGGAAATGTGCTGTTACTCTATATAGCTTTCACTGTTTTTGTTGTGTGTTCTTTTACATCCTCCATCCCTTTTTTCATTCAGTGATATTAAGGTATCTTGATGTCTTGTGTTTTGGTAAGAAATTACTACTAATAATAATACTTTTTCTAGTAATAAAACTTCTTTTTTTATAATGGAAAGGTCTGAACTCGTTAACTAAATTAAAGATTAAACAAAAGTAAAATTAATATTTGTACCCTTTGAGCCGTAGGAAACTTTGGATTCTAATATAAAATTAAGCCCTTCAGATCTGACCTCAATAGAGAGCTCAAATTAAAATGCCATTGCTCATCTTGCAGTGAAAGAGATGCTTCAACTTTTTAATGTGACGTTTATAAGAATAAAGATACAGGGTGCCACTAAAGTCTGGACACATAGGAAATATCACAATGGTCTCTGCGTTCACAAGACCTTACACTCCTAGACTTCTTTATCTGGTGTAGCTAAAAGAGGTGTTTTCAATGGTTTGCTCGTTCATCAGAGCTTGCCTTCCTTGGCTTCTTTTATGAGCAATGCTAAAGTAGAAGGTGTATTCAATGAAGATTAAAGATACGAGAGACCTGCGAGAATCACGCATCATAAATTAATGTGCACAAAATGACAGTATTTTGAGTTAATAATTCAGGTTCCTGTGAATCTCGCAAAGTGCATCGAACATTTTGCATTACAAATGTTATTTATTAATATTTTAATTAAAAAAATTCAGTTCATTTTAAAAAAAATGAAAACAAGCATTTTCCGAGATATGCTAATAAACACAAAATTAAAATTGTAATCAAAATAACTACAAAATAAACATGGTCTTTGATACTCGTAATTCAGATTTGCATAACTGAAATAATTATTTTACATTCTCATATATATATATATATATATATATATATATATATATATATATATAATTGCAGTAGGATGGATACGACCATCAGTGACATTCTTATTTACTCCAAGCAACGTATCGGATTACCTAATCCATCATCAGGCTAAAGGGATGAACACAATTAGTGAGGCGAACAAATGTTAACTTAAACTAAATACAAATCAAAAGCAAATAATTAAGATAGTAAACCTATAAAATTAAAAGTATTAATAATTACAACTACATACGAGTATACAGATAAGCTCAGAGCAAAGGAGAGGAACAAATTCATACTTGCTGTCAGCGAGTCAGGGGAATGACTAAGGAATTTACCAAAACCAGACACGATTATGGGTAGTTTGTTGTCGGTAGAATATTAACAGGTCTGAAGCTGGTTGGTTGTGGCTATTACCGATAATGGGTGGCAGGTCAAGTCTAAATTTAACGTGGGCGAATGTGTTTTTATGAAGAGAAATTCCAGAATTCTGAGCTTGGTGATGTTATGATTAGAGCCCAGAATCTCAAAATTATTGATGTTTGCATCAACCTTACACTTAATAATGTGATCTCTGATTGGCGAGACTTCTTTACTGGCGGGAGACTTTCCTGTTCGGCAACTAATGACAAGGTGTGCGCAAACCCTCGAGAGCAACGAGTGAATAGTACTACCGATATATGTTCCCTGGGAACATCTAGGGCAAGAAAATTTGTATACAATACTATTGCGCAAATAAGCCAGGGTTAAATCCTTGGTGTGGAAAAAATTACCTATTTTTAAATTGTTAATGAAGATTATTCGAAAATGTATTTGCGGAAAAAAATCTGAAGAACTTTTTGGTACAGTCTTGAAGCCTCCTGATTCAGAGGACCGAGGTCAGGTAGGAGAAAATATTGCAAGTCCTTAGGGACATCTATCTTTGCAAACTTTGGATGGAAGGAGTCATTTAATATTTTGCCTATGACTCTGTTAACCAAATCTAGGGGTAATGAGTTGGACACGAAGAAACTTCTTAGAACGTCAAATTCAAGGTGCATTAAAGCGTAGGAGGAGCAAACCCATATGGCTCTTTGTATCAAAATATACAAACTGTTCATTTTAAATTTTTTGTCACAAAAGCTAAAGAAATTTAAACCTAATCAAGAATATGTTGGTTTTCTAAAGATGGACGTTCAGAAACCAGTAGGTAATTTTTTAATTAGAATGTCCAGAAAAGAAATAGTTTTCATGTTCACTCTCCATTGTGAACTTTATATTAGGATGAAGTCTATGCAAAAATTAGAAAGATCTTAAAGCCTCATTTTCAGATTTAAATAGTGCATAGGTGTCGTCAACAAAATGCTTATAAAAAAGAGGCCTAAATGAGGAGGGACATTCTTTAAAGAGCTTATTCTCCAGGGATACCATAAAGGCATTAGCCAAGGTTGGTCTCGAGGGACTCCCAATCGAAACACCATCCACCTGACGATAGATGGAGCCAGGGACGATACAGAAAAGTTCTTCAGAGTTTTTTTCCGCAAATACATTTCCGAATAACCTTCATTAACAATTTAAAAATAGGTAATTTCTTCCGCACCAAGGATTTAACCCTGAGTTATTTGCTCAATAGTATTTGTGTAGAAATGGCTACATAAAGCATCCCGAGGGACTGGCGGACATATACCTTAAAGTTTCCCCCCCCCCTTGTATAGAAAGACGGAGAAGCGAGCCCCATGAAGAGAATCGTAGGAACGGTAGCCGGCGAATAACAGTAACTGCCTACCCTGTTTGATCTCCCCACCGCTTAGGTAGTTGGAGCAACCATCTGACACAACTAACCAGCTTCAGACCTGTTAATATTCTACCGGCAACAGAGTACCCATAATCGTGTCCGGTTTTGGTAAATTTCTTATTCATTCCTCTGACTCACTGACAGCAGGTATGAATTTGTTCCTCTCCTTTGCTCTGAACTTATATGTATATGTACTTGTAATTATTAATACTTTTAATTTTATAAGTTTACTATCTTAATTATTTGCTTTTGATTTGTATTTAGTTTAAATTTACATTTGTTCGCCTCACAAATTGTGTTTATCCCTTTAGCCTGATGATGGATTAGGTAATCCGAAACGTTGCTTGGAATAAATAAGAATGTCACTGATGGTCGTATCCTTCCTACTGCAATTAAGATTACGCCTTCTTAGAAGCGACCTTGTTGAATATATATATATATATATATATATATATATATATATATATATATATATATATATCCAAAATCCCATTTTACCAGTACTCACCAGCATCCAGCGTGATGAGAGGAGATATGATAGTACCAAAGTTGTTTGTGGCACCACACCGAACAGTGCCTGCGTGAATGTCCGCCCGATACCTGCACAAAAGAGGAGGGAACATATTATTCAAAAAGATAATGTATGAAAATAATAATAATTGTATTCGTTATAAAGTCGATATCATCTTTGATATTCTTTTTGTTGGTATTATGTTTTTGTATTATATAAGGTCTTACTAGAGAGTAAGATACATATACATATATATATATATATATATATATATATATATATATATATATATATATATATATATATATATTTATATATATATATATATATATATATATATATATATATATATATATATATATATATATATATATATATATATATATATATATATATATATATATATATAAAGGGTGTTCCAATAACTTGGACTGATTTTAAATGTGAGTTAAGTTTAAGCGTCTAATGATTTTTTTCTTATTTTTAGATTTAACAACTTCAGTCTTTGGCAATTTCAACCATGAAAAGATTAACAATCGAACAACGTGTTAAAGTTATCGAAGCCTATTATGAAATGGACGTTTAAACAGAAACGCATTTCGGGCACTTCGTGATTTTGGGGTCAACATAATCGACCAACCGAGAGTACAATTGGGAAAATTGTTCGTAAATTCAAACAAACGGGGTCGGTGGCAGATATGAAAACGCCATTGCTACTCGTTCACGCCGTTCAGCTGAAAACATTGCTGCAATGCGCGAGAATGTGGCAGAAGATCCAAACACCTCTATTCGTCATCGCGCGCAGGAACTGAACCTCTCCACAACAACGTTACATTGAATTTTGACAAAAGATTCGTCTCTACACGCTTACAAAATTCAATTGACACAAGAACTGAAGCGCCGTACATTCGTCAATTGGGTGCACGAGCAAAGACAAGCCGATAATGTTTTTTCGCAAAAAATTATCTTTAGTGATGAAGCCCATCTTCATTTTGGTGGATTCGTTAATAAGCAGAATTGTCGCATTTTGGCTGATGAAAATCTCAGGAAGATTGTTGAAAAGCCACTGCTTCTCAAAAGGACACTATTTGGTGTGCACTTTTTTCTAGCGGAATTATTTGGCCGTATTTCTTTGAAAATGATGCCGGGAATTTTGTTACGGTGCCAGGCGAGCGATACCGGGCCATGATAACCAACTTTTTATGGCCTGAATTGAATTCTATGGGTGTCGAAGATTTGTGATTTCAACAGGACGGCGCCACATGCCACACAGCCAATGAAACAATGGCTGTATTGAATGAGGAGTTCCCAGGTCGCATTATCTCTTGAAACAGCGAGGTCAACTGGCCACCACGATCGTGTGACTTGACGTCTTTAGATTTCTTCCTTTGGGGTCATCTCAAAAGTAAAGTCTATGCCAACAAGCCAACAACAATTCAACAGCTGAAGGATGAGATAATAAGTCATATTGGTAAGATCGAGGAGCAACTATGCAGAGACGTCATCAAAAATTTGACCATCGAGTGGAGGTGTGCTGCTGAAGCCTTGGCGGACATTTAGACGATATTATTTTTTACACATAATTGCCATGACTCAAATAACATGATCCAATAGTGAAATCAATAAATTTTCACCAGTAACACTGTTTTATTTACTGTTAACTTTGATCCGTCTTAATAGAACCCCCTATATATATATATTGTCGTGGAATGGCCGGACTCTATGTATACATATATGCCTTTTGGGGGTTTGGTCGAAGTCGGTTTGAGAGTCGACTAGAAGGTTCGTGAACGGGAAATAGTTAAGAATTTAGTGGGAATGGTTTACTTTTCAATTGCGAGATCCTTTTAAAACAAATAATTCAGAGTGCAAGTTGTCCAAAGATTAACAAATAGCTGGTACTCGTTCAGGGTTGCAAGGAAAAGACGATAACAAAAATATGCCTTTACTTACAAATAAGTAAAATTGAAATAAATACAGATACAAGGTTTAAAGGGAATGATTGTACAGGTGAAATTAAATGTCTTTACGGGACAGATCACAAGAGGGATGAATATGAGATTAGTAATCGGGTTCAGTTCGGAGATTAAAAAGGAGATTTAATCCGGGAGCTCACACAAAAGATGGGACGGTTCGGGTAGACCAGATTATAGAATAATCTGTAGGCGTCAACGATTGCTATTGCTTACATCTTCGTTGAAGGGAAGGGCCAGTCGGGATACGATGACTTCGATAGGGAAGCTGGGTTACCTCACGGGGCGGATGAGGAAGCACACGTAGTTTGGCTATCGGAGATGGAGTTCCTCGTCAGATACTCGTTGATTGACTATAGCTAAGTTCACGGATATCGATTTAGCCTTCGTCCTCGAATTCAAATCGCCAGTGTCTTCGATGGCGACGGGTGAGCGTGTCCTTTGCTCTTACGTGGCGTTAGACGGAACAGAACTATACCGGGCTGCTGTGCTCCAGTGCTACCGTACTACAGTGCTACCTTCTGAACCGAGTCGGAGAGTAATATAGACGCTCCGCTGGTGGCGAGGATTGCCTGGGGAGAGTCTTCACGACTCGCACGATCTTGGGGGAAGGCAGCGACTCCTTTGGAGAACTGATATAAAGTTGGCTTAGAATGTTTGAAGAGCTTTGATTGGTGCCGGAGGGTAGGAGGCTGGCTATAAGAGCATGTGAGACAAGGAAAATGTTCCCCTAAGTAAATTTAGGTGGGGTGCAATAAAACGGTGTGGACCGCTTCCTCGCCGTAGATCAGCCTCGCTTCCCACGCTCCATGCAGCGATCTCGAGACCACATGGGTACCGAAGGGCACGAGATCACCCTTCGACCTTATTCTTATATATATATATATATATATATATATATAGTCTTCTCAGTATGGATTACCTTCACTGTTCCTTCCTTTGCTCTCTTTGGTCTTTGTGCCTTCCAATTGTTTTTGCCTTAAATAAACAGCCTTTTTCTTGTCTTATGTGCTCCTCCACTTAAAATTTTCTTTATCTTAAACTTTGTGGATATATCGCCTGCAATACAAGTTTTCTGTATCTTTCATTCCATCTTCAAAGTGTGCTGGTATTTCCGTTATCGATAGAGTAATATCATGTCGCGAATTACCAGGTTCCCTGCCTTGTAGATTAAACTAATAAATGTGCTTTAATACCCAAATCACTATAATATTCTAAGTGAACCACTGTCTCATAGTTTAACATAAGTCTCGTTAAAAAGAAAGTGATTGTTATTTCTTAAGTTTAAGGATACCTTAAATTGCATATTATGTGTAATTCTCTATTTTATATAATCAATCATTTTCATTTTTATATTTTATCTGCGCGCAACATGCACACACCACGCAAAAACATACAAATGCATAAAACACATTACATTCTGCATACACACTCAAAGACTCATTACACTATACAACAACCAATCCCCCTTGGTTGTTAATTCTTAGAAAATAATGAAATTGTGCCTCGTTCAATGCCGCAAAAAGACAAAATATATCCCTACA
Organism: Ceratothoa steindachneri; assembly: GCA_963969495.1. NCBI lineage: Eukaryota > Metazoa > Arthropoda > Malacostraca > Isopoda > Cymothoidae > Ceratothoa > Ceratothoa steindachneri. The sequence goes on along the minus strand of OZ018321.1, from coordinate 98,053,653 downwards.
AAATCCTCCTACTAATCATTGATTGCTAGAAATGACTTAAATACAAGAACAACACCGCCTTCCTTTTACATCGTAGCCATAAATTCCATTACATGTATTTTCAAGGAAAAGGGGGCGAAAGTGGAAGTGGCGCCAACTGTACATATATTTGCTTCAAAAGGTGCGCAGCTCCACCCGACTGCTCTTTGCAAACCATTTTGATGTCTCTAACAAGCATTTAGAATCACCAACTAAAGAATTAGACTCTCTAACCTGGTGTGTAAGAGACAACATACAATTTTTTAGGTAAAAACATCTAAATTGGATGAATCGGGTTGGATTTTTACTTCGATGTATCCGTGAAAATAGTTAATGAACCGCGATTCCAATAACATTTGATAAAACCAGAGAAGCGAGTGCAAAAAATACTGCCAACCAACTAAATCTAGTAGGATTTAATGAAATGGATCCTAGTTGGTCACCGAAAACACGAAACTCGAATAAATGGCGTTGCATCGATTTCATAATTAGCTATGTGCGCCGTGCCACAAGGATCTGCTTTAGGACCACTTTCCTCATTGAATAGGCGATAATAATTTCTGGACAAAAGAAACCTTAATGAAAATTTAATGATGGTAAGAAAAAAAACCCTCTAAAATGATATTAAAAGTTTGATCAATGAACAGTTTAATGGCTGAGAAAATTCATATAGAATAAAAGTAGTTTTTCAAAAGTAAAATAGAATTAATTTTAATATACAAACTAATACATTAATTCAAAAAAGTATTCTTCATCATTATTGACAATTCTATTTTATCGTTTAATTGAACAGTGGTTACCTTTCTTTAAGAATTAATTAGATTTTAATGGGAAGGTTTGATAATCTTTTTCACATTCTTAGTATCTCAAACTTTGGCATTGAGGTAATGTTTTAATGACTTTAATAAATCGAAATTACATAACACAAAGTCTAGTGAAATTGGAGGACGAAAAACTTCCAAACGTAACGCAATAATTTTTCCTTGGGTCAAAACTTGTCACACTTGAGAGTGCAATGTCAAAATTGACCAGGAAAATGCTATTTTTCAAGAGATTTATTTAAAACTTGCAATTTTTGACTATTTAGGGAGGCAGTAACTGTGTGCGTATCATTGAAAAGCCGATGGTCGTCTGCTTTTGGAGACCATGTTTGGAAATGGAATAGGTTTTTTGTTTGATCAAGACAATCTCGAGCACCTCCTGTTTACCATTAAACTGGGACATCGACCCTGCTAAGCATACACCCATTTACGGGAGAAAGAATAATATGTATTAATAATGATATGTCGTATTATTTAGTAACAGTAGGAGATTTAAAAAGGCACGAAGTATGACACGAGAGGGATCACCAGTTTATCTTAGGGCGCTGGAGGTGCAGAGGCCACTCTATTCGTCCAGAGACCAGTTGTCAAAGTTTACATTAAAGACTAAGACGGAATCATTCTAATGGAGAACCGCTCATTTTCGATGAGAGAAGGAACGGAAGATCATTACTCAGCGGAGACTGGGATAAAATAGAAAGTTTGGTTGAGAAAGAAAAGAGGAGTTACTCGGTGGCGAAAAAGAAAGCTGAAAATTCATTAAAAAGGATCAATGAAGTAGACAAGCAAGTAGAGTGAACAAGGTGTGTGGCTTGTTTTGTTTTCTGCTGGAATACGGCGGATGTGTACCACACGGATAGTCATTAAGAAAGCAATTTAGGAGTGAGTGACAGGGAAGTCTGCCACGGAGGCTCAATATGTTTCTGCACTAGGAACATGGAAAGCACGAGACAATTTCATACACGCACATATGTTTCTTGTCGTTCAAATTAGTGTCTGAAACAACGGGAAACGATGTCGGCAAGTCGAGGTGTGTACGAGAGAGGCATTGGTGCTGAAGCAGGAGGATAGGATGTGGGCTAGATAGTGAAGGGAGAAGTTGAAGCCAGAAGAGGTATTGAAAGAGTCTAATGGGTGAAGGAAAAGGTAGGATCCATTGTCATCAGTTCTCGATTAATTGAAGAGCTTACTGGTAGATTTTTAAACTAATCTACCAGAAATGTCTGTTGAAATCAGCGACCATTAATCGATTCATTGAGGTATTGGCTATTTACAAAGGTTACTACACCTTCTAAACTATTCGTGACTAATTCCTTACACTCATAAATTATACTCTTGACCACGCGGTATTTATATACACTCCATCCGAACCAGACATTACGCTTATTTGCCAGGAAAATGGGGCGGTGAATTCGAAAAAAGCTCCCAGACATTGGCTACCCCTTCTCTTCCCTCCCCCTCTCTCCCCTGGCTCTAGATAAAAAAACAAGGGATTATGAGGGAAGGCAGCCGGGGGAAACGAGACTGAAATAAGAATAGAAAAGTAAAATTTGTCAATATATCTGCGACAGACTTCCTTTGAAGACATGTGTGTTTGTATGTATGTGTAAACCCCTATTTATGTATTTATGTATTTATTTTACGTGCCATTTTGTATCTAAGTTTGTGACTGCATGTGTTTTCATTTGCCTTAGAGCTTGTATGTCGATGTTCCTCTCCCTATTGGCTGGTATGTATTTTTGGTACAAGTTGGAGGCTTCTGTTTTGAAATGTTTTTCTTTGCTCTTCAGGAGTGTGAGTTAGTATGGCTGCTATTGACTGTGTAATTCTCAATTGATTGCTGTTATTTATTTCTCTTTGTAATTTTTTTTTCTGTTCGGAATTCCCTATGTCTTTCCTTATTTATGGTTATTACTCTATCCATGAAAACTGGCTTTCATTATTTTTATTTAATTAAAAGCACTGGGTGTGTGAACAGAATTTGTATCGCAGAAATTAACAGCGATTTGGGGTTGGAGAAACGTACCAGCCCTCCTCATACAGAAATAAACCACCGACCCTTTCCCACACCTATCCAAATTGCTATAATCACATAGAACTTTTTAATGGGATTTCAGCGCTCTTCCCTAAATGTGCTGGTAACCACTGCACTACGATTAGATGTAGAGAAACATAATGCAAGATATACAGGCACCTATTTACGATTACTAATATGTTTATGTTTTGGATACTGCGGATGGCGAAGTTGAGATTCTCTTGTTGTGTGTTTCAGTGCTAAAGATCACCGAGAGGAGATTTCACCGATCGATGTTCAGGAAGATGGAAGCACTACTGCTAGTCTGGTACTAAGTCACGGTCCTGATTTATCTGGAACTGATAAGATTCTAGAAGATTGGTAGAGTTAAAGGTCGTGCAAACCACCCCGTATACTCAGTGATTAGGGGCGCCACCTGTACAGGCGAGCCATCAAGTGTCTGAAGAGCACTCAAAATGGTCGACAGATTCCGTCATATTCAATGAAAGGGTCCATTCCGAAAAATAGGGGACTTTTAGTTCTCTACGTGGAGCCTTAGCTAATGTTTGGAGCCGATAAGGAAAATATCTTTTGGATTACACCTTGTCATCAGTAGAGCGAATGATAAGAAAGTTTTGGAAGCCAGAAGGTTCGAATAAGTGGGATAATCTATCGGTAAGTGAGCACAACCTCATTAAGGATACGCTCACCTAAAAAAGCTGGACTTACTCCCGGTCTGAGAGCGTTTCAAGGTTTGATGTAACATCCTTGGCCTCGTTACCTTCCTAGTCATCAGGTGACGCAAGATAGAAACCCAGATTCTTCTTACCTTTATTCATAATTTTTACTTTTTAAAGATGCGGGCGGTGAACGTACCCTCTTCTACCCCCCATCAGAAGGGGCACCTAGGCCAAACAGGCTATCCTTTGGCCGATCTTTCTCCGAGAAGAAGAAAGATATAGCTCTCCGTGGTGCCCTACCAGAGAAAAGATGGCCGTACACTCCTCTGGAGTCTTTGTGAGTCCGTATTTCCCCCCGAGGATTATGCTCAGGAGCGGACATGGCTCGAGGATATGTTCCACCCAGTCAGCTTCTAGGCTGGGAGTACCTTCCGTTCTATTTCCACTTCTGGAGGGGACTTTATATAACATCTTTCTTCGTTGTATCGGGGATCCTGACTTGGGACTTAGTCTGATTGGGGCCTGGTCCTGCAAAATACATCGTAGTGGCCAGCCTGCCACCAACCCTTGCCCCTCTATGGAGGTGCGCCCGATCCAGCTGCTTCTATCAGGAACAGGATCCTTGGGGACGCTGCTTGCCCTCTTCTTCTTGGCCTTGGCGGGCTAATGAGGAATAAAGGTGGGGGGACGCTAGTGTAACTAAAAAGAAATCCTCGGGTGAGTCTAAGAAAGGAGGTAAGGGGAAAGCACTCTCATCCATAGACTAGAAATAGGAGACGGGAAAGTCCTCTATCTACTAGGTGAAAATTGTAGGGACCCGAGAAAGAACATGGGGATGACTCCTTTAAAGAAATAAAGATCTTCAAGGGCGATTCTAAAAGTAGTAAACGAGAAACTCGTGGGCCAATAGAGTGTGGTGATAAGGAAGCCCTTTAAAGTTAGAGGCGTATTATCTGTTTTCTCGCCCAAACCATCACGAAGGAAGGGCGAGATTTTATTATTTTAAGCTTAATCGGAAATCTTTGCGATTATTTACTAACACATATGAAATCCAAGGAATGTGACCATAGAAAGAATAAAGGAGTGTTGGTGGACTATGTCCCGCGTCGAGCTGATACCCCCCCTTCCCCCATATCCCGTCTCGGATTTTTTTACTTTTCGGTGTTCCATATCTAGTCGAGTTAAGAGGGGGTGTTAGCGCCTATAGAGCCATACATATCGACCAGAAGTTTCCCAGCGGACAATCGATCCCCAAGAGCAGCAGAAGCCAACTGGGCAGCTTTTGGCTTCATTACTCCAAGAATACAGATGTATTAATGTGATTCATATTCCTTTCGCACATTCATATCAGTCAATTTCGCACTTTCGTTCTTTCCTATCAGTCAATTTCGCACGTTCATATCAATCAATTTTGCACTTTCCTCTCAGTCATTTTCGCACCTTTGCACGAATCAATTCCTCGCGTTCATTTCCGCACTATATATATAGCCGTAAGCGCAAAAACACTCTTGCTGGCAGACATAAAAATTCTTTTTTCTCGTATGCACCGAAGGCTGGCGGAGTGAATGGGGTCTGTTTGGTTTCGATAGGAGTGAAATGAGAAAAAGTTAGGACCGAAAATAACTTTTTCGGCCAAATCTCGAGTTTTTAATTTGATCCGCAGAACGAGGTGTGAATGGGAGATATACAGATGTTATTCATCTATGTGTTGGTTCCATCGACCCAAGAATATAAATGAAATATAAAATAAACCAATTTTTCTTCCTCAAACCATTCATTTTTCTTCCGCTATAAGCGGGAAAGGGGGTTTCATTGAGATATAGTAATCCATTCATCTTCTGCCTATTTATTTTTACCTAAAGAGCTAGTGGTGCAAGTTAGGTTAGGTTAGGTTAAATTAGGTAATATTGAAAAAAAGGGTCTTTTTCAGAACTCAGCCGGTATTGAATTAGTCTTTTGGGTCGATCGTGAGGTTGAGGTTAAGCTAATATTAGGTTAGGTTAGGACAACGACTTTGCAAAAATTGAAATTTCTATCAAACTTTGCTTAGCATCTCCCCGTTCCCTTTGGCGCTGTAATAAGTGAATGTAATTTCAGTGGTGTATTGCTAAAAGACACTTGGTTTGAAGAATGAAAAATTGGGGGGAGGCAATCATTAATTTTATTCAGCAATGGTGCGAACGGTTGGGGACTACGGTTTTTGGTTTTAATAGGTAAAGAGCTTGAAAGGTCAACAGAAGCCAGAGCTGATTAAACAAAATATTTGTAACAAATTTGCGCTAGTTCCTTGCTCTAAGCCTAACATAACCTACATAGTGTACTTCAAATACGAGAAGATTTCGCTGAGTGCCTATTCCCTCAAACCCCCCAAATCATGAAAATCCTAAAAACAAAAAAAATACTAATCTACGAACAATAAGATAACAACAAAATCAGAATCGTATAATAAAACCAGCAAACCCATCAAACACATAACCATCAAATAAAACCAAAAAACCTATCCACTCATAACCATTAAATAAAACCAGCAACCCATCAAACTCATAAGCATCGAATAAAAACAACAATCCCATACAAGTCATAACCATCAAATAAAACAAACAAACCCATACAACTCATAACCATCAAATAAATCAACAACCCTTTCAACTCATAATAATCGAATAAAACCAACAAACCCATCCACTCATAACAATCAAATAAAACCAGCAAACCCATCCAACACATAACCATAAAATAAAAACAGAAAACCCACCGAACTCATAACAAGTAAACCCTTCCAACTCATAACCATCCAATAAAAGAAACAAACCCATCCAGCTCATAACCATCAAATAAAACCAGCAAACCCATCCAACTCAGAACCATCAAATAAAACCAGTAAACCCACCCAACTCATAACCATCATATAAAACCAGCAAGCCCACTCTTCATAACCATAAAATAAATACGACAAACCAATCCAGCTCATAACCTTTAGATAAAACCAGCAAACCAAACAAACTCAAAACTATCAAATAAAACCAGCAAACGCATCCAACTCATAAACATCAAATAAAAAAAACGAAAAACAAACCAATAACGAACAAATATAACCAGCAAACCCATCCAACTCATAACCATCAAATAAAACTAGCAAACGCCTCCAACTTATAGCCATCAAATAAAACCAGCAAACCTATCCAACTCATAACCATCAAATTAAACCAACAAACCCATCCAACTCATAATCATCAAATAAAACCAGCAAACCCATACAACTCATAACCATAAAATAAAAACAACAAAACAATCCAAATCATAACCATCAAATGAAACCAACAAACCCATACAACTCAAAACCATCAAATAAAACCAACAAACCCGTCGAACAAATAACCATCAAATAAAACCAGCAAACCGATCCAAATTATAAGCATCAAATAAAAGAGGCAAAGCCATCAAACTCATAACCATCAAATAAAACCAGCAAACGCATCTAGCTCATAACCATCAAATAAAACGTACAACCGATACACCACATAACCATCAAATAAAACCAACAAACCAATACAACTCAAAACCATCGAATAAAAGCAACAAACCAATCCAACACATAAGCATCAAATAAAACCAACAAAGCCATCCAACTCATAACCATCAAATAAAACATGCAAACCAAACCAAAACATAACCATCAAATAAAACTAACAAATCTACAGAACTCATAATCATCAAATAGAACAAAAAACCCATACAGATCATGACCATCAAATAAAACCAACAAACCCATAAAACTCGTAACTGTCAAATAAAAGCAACAAACCAATCCACTCATGACCATCTAATAAGATCAGCAAAACCATCCCAAGTCATAACCATCAAATAAAACCAGCAAACCACCCAACTGATAAACATCAAATAAAACCAACGAACCCATCCAGCTCATAACCTTTAAATAAAAACAACACACCCATCTAACTCATAATCATCAAAGAAAACGAGCAAACCCGTTCAAATAATAAACATCATATAAAACAAACAAACAAATCCAGGTCATGACAATCAAATAAAACCAGCAAACGCACCCAACTCATCACCATCAAATAAAACCAGCAAAGCCATCCAAGTCATAATCATCAAATAAAACCAACAAACCCATCCAACTCATAACCATCATATAAAACCAACAAACCCATACAACTCATAACCATAAAATAAAATCAACAAACCCATACAACTACATAGAACTCATAACCATCAAATATAACTAGCAAAACCATCCAAATCATAACCATCAAATAAAACCAAAAACCCATACAACTCATAGCTATCAAATAAAACTAAAAAACCCATACAAATCATAACATTCAAATAAAACTAATAAACCTATTTAACTCATAACCATCAAATAAAACCAACAAACCAATCCAACTCATAACCATCAAATAAAACCAGCAAACCCATCCAACTCATAAGCATCAAATATATCCAACAAACCAAACAACACAAAACCATCAAAGAAAACCAACAAACCAATCCAACTCATAACAATCAAATAAAAACAGCAAACCCAACCAACTCATAACCCTCAAATAAAACCAGCAAACAAGGCCAACTCAAAACCATCAAATAAAATCAACAAACCCATCCAACCCATAACCATTAAATAAAACCAACAAATCCAGAGAACTCATAACCATCAAATAAAAACAAAAACACATAGAGCTCATGACCAGCAAATAAAACCAACAAACCCATACAACTCATAACTGTCAAATAAAACCAGCAAACGTATCCAACTTATAACCATCAAATAAAACAAGGAAACCCACCCAACTCATAACCATCAAATAAAAACAACAAACCCATCCAGCTCATAACCATCAAACAAAACCAACACACCGATCCTTCTCATAACCATCAAATAAAACCAGCAAACCCGCTCACTAATAACCATCAAATAAAAACAGCAAACCCATCTAACTCATAACCATCAAATAAAACCAACAAACCCATAAAACTCATAAACATAAAATAAAACCAACAAACCCCTACTTTCACAACCATTAATATAACCAATAAACCCATATAACTCATAACCATCAAATATAACCAGCAAAACAATCCATCTGAAAACCATCAAATAAGACCAGCAAACCCACCAAACTCATAACCATCCAGTAAAACCAGCAAACCCATCCAACTCATAGCCATCAAATAAAACTCGCAAACCCATCCAACTCATAACCATCAAATAAAATCAACAAACCATGACAACTCATAACCATCAAATAAAACCAACAAATCCATACACCTAATAATCATAAAATAAAACCAACAAAATCATACAACTCATAAACGTCAAATAAAACCAACAAACCCATCCACTCATAACCATCAAATAATACCAGCAAACCCATCGAACTCTTAACCATCAAATAAAACCCGCAAACCCACCAAACTCATAACCATAAAATAAAACCAGCAAACCAATCCAACTCATAACCATTAAATAAAACCAACAAATCCATACAACCCCTAACTATCAAATAAAACCAACAAACCCATACAACTGATAACCATCAAATAAAACCAATAAAGCCATATAACTCATGACCATTAAATAAACCAACAAACCAATCCAACTCATAACCATCAACTAAAACCAGAAACCCATCCAAGATATAACCATCAAATAAAACCAGCAAACACATGTAAGTAATACCATCAAATAAATTCAAGAAACCAACGCAACTCATAACCATCAAATAAAACCAATAAACCCATACAACCAATAACCATCAAATAAAACTAATAAACCCATCTAACTCATAACCATCAAATAAAACTAGCAAACCCATCCAACTCAAAATCATCAAATAAAACCAGCAAACGGATCCAACCATAACCATCAAACAAAACCAAAAAACCGATACAACTCATAACCATCAAATAAAACGAAAAAATCTAACTAACTCAAAATTATCAAGGAAAAACAACAACCCCATCCAACTCATAAGCATAAAAAACCAACAAACCAATCCAACTCATAACCATCAAATAAAACCAACAAACCCATACAACCAATAATTATAAAAAACGATAAACCCATATAACTCATAACCATCAAATAAAACCAAGCAAACCCATCCAACTTAAAATCATCAAATAAAACAAACGAACGCATCAAAACATAACCATCAAACAAAACCAACAAACCGATACAACTCATAACCATCAAATAAAACGAACAAACCTAACTAACTCAAAACCATCAAGGAAAAATAACAAACCCATCCAACTCATAAGCACAAAAAAAAACAAAGGCATCCAACACATAAACATCAAATAAAACCACCAAACCCTTCCAACTCCAAACCATAAAATAAAATCAACAAACCGATCCATCTCATAACCATCAAATAAAACAAATAAATCCATAGAACTCATAACCATAAATTAAATCCAAAAACCCATACAGCTCATGACCTTCAAATAAAACCAACAATCCCAGCCAACTCATAAAAGTCAACTAAAACCAACAAACCCATCTATTTATAACCATGAAATATAATCAGCAAACCCAGCCAACTCATATCCACCAAATGAAACCAGTAAACCCATCCAACTCATAACCATCAAATAAAACCAACAAACACATCCAACTCATTACCAGCAAGTAAAACCAACAAACCCATCTAACTCATAACATCAAATAAAACCAGCACACCCGCTCAACTCATAACCATCAAATAAAACCAACAAACAAATTCAGCTCATAACCATCAAATAAAACCAGCAAACCAACCAAACCCATCACCATCAAATAAAACCAGCAAAGCCATCCAAGTCATAAGCATCAAATATAAATTTCTAAACCCATCCACTTCATAACCATCAAATAAAACCAGCAAACCCATCCAACTACTAACCATCAAATAAAACCATCAAACCCATACAACTCATAACCATCAAATAAAACCAACAAACCCAAACAACTCATAACCATCAATTATAACCAGCAAAACTATCCAACTCATAACCATCAAATAAAACCAGCAAACCCATTCAACTCATAACCATCAAATAAAACAAGCAAACCCATCCAACTCATAACCATCAAACAAAACCACTAAACTCATCCAACTCATAACCATCAAATAAAATCAACAAACAAATCCAACTCATAATTATCAAATAAAACCAACAAATCCATACAACTCATAACCATCAAACCACTAAACCCATACAACTCATAACTATCAAATAAAACCAACAAACCCATCCAACTCATCACCATCAAATAAAACAAACAAACCCATCCATTCATAACCATCAAATAAAACCAATAAACCCATATAATTCATAACTATCAAATAATACCAGCAAATCCACCCAACTCATAACCATCTAATAAAACAAACTAACCAATCCAACTCATAACCATCAAATAAAACCAAAAAAACCTTAAACTCATAACCATGAAATAAAACCACCAAACCAATCCATCTCATAATCATCAATTAAAACCAGCAAACCCACCAAACTCTTAACCATCTATTAAAACCAGCAAACCCATCCAACTCATAACCATCAAACAAAACTCGCAATCCCATCCAACTCATAACCATCAAATAAAATCAACAAACCCAGCTAACTCATAACCATCAAATAAAACCAACACACCCATCCAGCTAATAACCATCAAATAAAACCAACAAACACATAAACTTCATAACCGTCAAATAAAATCAACAATCCCATACAACTCATAACCATCAAATAAAACCCACAAGCCCATACAACTCATAACCATCAAATAAAACCAACAAACCCATACACTCATAACCATCAAATATTACCGCAAACCCATCCAACTCTTAACCATCAAATAAAAACAGCAAACCCACCCAACTCATAATCATTAAATAAAACCAACAAACTCATCCTAGAAGTTTCCAGCAACTAAAAAATAATATCTCTGAAGAAATTAATTACACCGATGAATAACTTTTGCAAAAGGTGCTGAGAGCAACTTCGTCACGAGTAAATGAATGTTATGAGAAGACTGGTCATCATTTTCAAAGAAGAATCTTCAAATAAATTAAGTTATTATGTTACTTATGCAAACTGATTAAAAATTATCTTTACCTTACAAAAAACGGGTGTGTGGAAGACACACCCGTTGTTTATCCCACAAACTCCGATAATTCTAACAACAATCTGTTAATTCTAAGCTTACTGATGATTAAATTCCTAAAATCATAAGGCGGTGGAGTAATGCATTAATCCGATATGCTACGTCGAAATCCAAGAGATAATAGAGCCCACCTGGTTAGCAAGTGGCTTTTAAATTTAAAACAAAAGTTCCATGGTTCGATTTCCGATGCGGAAAATAAAATCTACTGCTCACTAACTTTACTGACGACCCCTAGCTACCAACCTGCATTGAGCCAGCTTATGGTAGCTTATGTAAGAACTCTAGGAAGTTCGAAAATGACTGGAGTTTCACTATAATTTCTGAATGTTATTCTTACATGAAAATTTGTCAAGTCCCGGAAAAAGCACAAATGACAAAAAACAAAGAAGTTTCCAACAACTGAATCAAAAAGTCTTTTTAAGTTGCAAGTTCACGCTTCAAAGTACATGGGAATACGCGTAGAGGTCAAATAATTTGGTATGGTTTTAGCACCAATCAAAATCTTTCCGATGCCATTTATTTTTCTATGCTGACCTACATTTTAACGTGGATCGAAGCCAAGGGTCTCTCCATCATGAAGTCAACCCAAAATCAAACTCCATCGGCTGACTTAATACACCCTACATAAGTAGCTTAACTTCATTGTAACTGTAAGCGGTGTTTCTACTTGTCCTGGCCGTAGAGCTTGTAAATACAGGGTGTCCATCACATTTTTGTCACTGCTTATTACAGTTTCTAATGAAGTCTGCACTAGTAACCTGCCAAAATATTTTTCATTTTAAATATACAATAGTAAATCTTTTACTAATAGTAGGTGGTAAGTAGCGATGGTAGAATGGAAAATAAAATTATCAGACATTTATTGGGCTCTTGTTCATAATATACGATTGGTTCCTTTGGTCGTCGTTAAAATGATCCGAAAATATTCAAGATTGAATGGACGAATTTTTCTTCACTTCATAAGATTTAAATCTCTGGTTTTGAAATTATTGAACCAACCCTCGCTTCAAACGATAACTGAAGTGTACGAGGTGATGGCATTTGGTTACTATAGCAACAAGTAGCTATCTTCACACAGCATTGAGCTTTACATGTTGTTTGTATTTGTGTTCTATTTCATTAGAGGGGCTTAATGCCTACTAGCTCTTCTTCTTTGTATTTATTGTGTTCCAGTGTTTATGATGTTACCTCATGTATTGTAATAGTCATATTTAGAGGGGAGTTTTTCTCATCTTTTTAGAGTATCTTATTTGATGATGTATCCGAGACTGCCACTCACGCACGCCACTCAATCCTACAGCGCCCTTCTGAAATTTTCTCATGAAGCACACATCCGCTCTCCCCCACACTGGTTAAGCTTCTTACAAGTCACACTTCCCCTGTCCCTGTCAATAGGTAGGTGGTGTAAGAGTGACATGCCTCTGCTAAAACTGAAACATTGAGGAGCCGTACGCCATTCTGCCATCCTGACCCCTTTTAGGCCCCAAACAAACAAATGATCTCTCCCGATTCTTCTTTTCCTCCACTTGTACTTAAATAAAGAATTATTCGCCTGTAATACTCTAGTCTCTTACCTCCCACCCCCCACAGATACACACTCCACACACCATAAACACCATTGTCAAGTTCTTTGCGTTATCATCGGACAAGTGTTCATATTCAACCTGATCTACACTATGCTCCAGAAACATGGTATTGGTTAATTCCTTTTCCCCTGCATAAACTAATCTCTCTACCCAGGACCATTTGAGGTACCTTGTAAGAGTAAACTCCCAACTTTTCTCAAAAAAGGACTCATTTTCTTGCTTCATTCTCTACAAGTGCCTATTATCAGTTATTTCCAGTTTTTGTCTCTAATTTCTTTAGGGCCTTTTTAACACATCTATCTCACCTGGATTGGTGCATTCAAAGTTTTTACAAGCGACTCTTTGCTTATTTCTAAAGAAAACCTGTCTCAACCCAAACGCCTTTCTAAAGTCTTTGATAGGCTGGTATTAACGGGACTCTTGGTCTTATGTCTTCCTTCAACATTGATGAGATCTTTACGTCTGGCTTCAAGCCTGCAACAAGGCATTGAATTTGCTCTCTTCGAGCTTCTGATGAATCTTTTCCCCCTTTTCATATAGAAATCGCCTTACAATTATTTCGGGTGGTTAATGGTGATTCCCTCGACGGAACAGCTTTTTAGTTTTAAGTAAAAACGACCACTATAATTATTCAGATATGTTGGGGTTGCAGGCAATACAGTAGCAGATTATAAGCGTAGGGTTATTTGGGGCACAAATAGGTCCAGTAGGGAAGAACAGCATTTGTGGTCCAAGAAATTTAAGATCGAGTAGGCTCTTCTTACACTCGTTTACACTGTTTTTTGATCATCTACACGGTCTAGCATCTTCTCATTCTATGCCGATGGCATTCAAGTTTATCTCTTTTTCTCCCGAGCTTCGTTTGTTTGACTGAAAAATCCTTTATCCCGCTACAAGATCATTAATAAAGGTTTCTCGAGCCATTTTCCTTTTCACGCCACTTTTTCTCCCTCTTTGGTCCGCATTTTAGCCGTATCCTAATTTTAGCACAATAGTTTATGATCGCCAGCGAGGCAGTCGTTTTCATTGGACTACCCTATCTCGAGCATTTAACATCCGAGTTTAACAAGCTCCTTGTCTCTACCCTCAACAATCATTTCCCTCAATGCCAATTCATTTGTATAAATTTCAACCCTGTATCGTTAAATTCCTTTATAATTCTTGTATAATTTACAATTATACATGTACGACCTGCCACAGTCGTTATGTAGGCCAAACTGGCTTACAACTCAAATGCAGGATCGCGAAGCACTTGGGTTTGTCTCATAGGTCTGGTATTCTCATTTCTAAACCTGAAGCCTCTTCCATCAGGCAACATTCTGAGTATCACCATTATCCTCTTAATTCTAATTCATTTACTATATTATCTTCAGCCTTAACTTCTCTTGATTTTAAAATCTTAGAGTCACTGTACATCAATAAAATAAATCCAAACCTAAATAATTACTCCTCCTCAATTAAACTATTCACTATATAACCAACCAACACTTCACTAGATTAACTAGCCAACCAACCAACCGAACAAATCTCGTTAGTAGTTTTATATCTTGAGTTAGTTGATTTCTCAACTCCCACCATAAAGGTTAGTCACTTTGTTCATTCTGATTTGTTTTCGGGTTTTTGTTGTTTTTACAATTTAATATAATAGGTTATTGTATTTTTTACTCTAGTAACTTTTAATATGTGTTATTCAAGTCAGTTTATGTTATATAATTTCAATGCTTTATATTATTTTTTAAAAATCACACTGGGTAGTATTAATTAGTTCCTTTATATTGTTATTAGTGTTTTTACTTTAATTTTAATAAATGTGAATATTATTATTTTAACTTGTCTTCATCCGATTTTTTAGCCATTATTTAATGCATTCTTTTAACTGTTATCGATTAATGTTTCTTTCCTTTCTCATTAGTCGACACAGTCGCTGAAGATGGTTCTAGTAAAGGTCCGAAACGTCCGGCCAATAAATGATTAGTGTAATCACCTGGGTATTCATATCCCTGCTATATATATATATATATATATATATATATATATATATATATATATATATATATATATATATATATATTGAGGCCTGGACGGCAATATCAGAGGATTGTAATAGCAAGTGCAAGAGCAAGTGTGTAATAACAACCTGCAGGAACAAGTGTGTAATAATGACCTGCAAGAACAAGAGTGTAATAACAGCCCGCAGGATCAAGAGTGTAATATTAATCCGCAGAAACATTCATGCTACCCCCCACCCTACCCCACCTAAAAATGTTTTGAGACAACTATATTTTTTATATAAAAAAATAATAGAAAAATTCAAACGTCACATTTTGTTTTAGTTTGTTTACGTCATAATTCGCAGGTTAAATATAAAAAAATATTAGAGGCCAAACCAATTTTATTAATAAATAGTGAATTGATGCCCGCAGTCAATATTTACAATGATGTCTATTGTTCTTGAGAATTACCTCAATCCATTTGTGGATGGTGGAGACCAAATATGTAATGATATCTTCCTGATGTTACTTCATCTTTGTTCACAAAGCACCCGAAACTGCTCATAATTGGATGGTTCCTCTTTATCAACGGCCAGTTTGATTATCGCCTCCATATTTGCTATTGGGTTCAAATCTGGCGAATTCCTGGGCCAAGGTCCTAAAAGTTCAATGTTATGTTCCGGCAAGAACTTTATTATTGTTTTTTCCTTTGTGACAAAGCAAAACCATCATGCTGAAAAATACAGTTATCATCCCCAAATTACTCCTGAACTGAGGGAAAGAGGCTGATGGAGCAAATCTTTGTGCCATTTTGAGTTGATGGCAGTTTTCTTAAGTAAAACATTTAGTGCTCGAGTTCTCTTAAATAAAGAGCAGCCCTAGACATGGAGAGTGCCAGATACTTCACCGGGGACAAAACACAGGAGATGTAGGGTCGCTCCCCATTTCTACTCCTAACGAGGGATTTTCAAGAAGCTCTAAACTAGCGGAAGGGAACTTCATACAGAACATCACTTTGCTGCAGGCTTCATCAGTCTATTCATAACTATCCTACAAAAGTTAGGCCTATCTGTAAGGTTCTTCTTTGTGAGATGAAGCTTCTTCACAGCACTTCTCGACTCGAGACCTTTGTCAAAAACTCTCCGCCTCACTGTGCACGCTGAGGCTTTCACGACTGCATCTTTCCAATTGTGAGAAAGTTTGGAAGTGGAGGCAACCCGTTCTTGAACTAAGACCTTACCAATATGCGATCTTGGCGTTCAATGGAAGTTTTTGAGCGTTGACAAGACTTCTTGACGACAGAAGTGTAACCAGTCATTTGTTGCAGAGCAACAATGGCTGCTCGCTCTGCTTTCGAAAGAACATGTCTGTAATTGAAAAACTTCATATATATTTTTTACAAAACATATTACGAAATAGATTATAATTACAAAATTTCATTCATTTTACGCCTTTTGTCATCATTTTAACCTTTTGACTAAATACCAAAACTATGTACTAAAACTCACCTTCTACAGAAAAAAGACCAGAGCGAGATTTTGGATTCAGTGAAAGAATGCAGTATTTTCTTATTTTTTAAATGCTGCCTTTTACTAAATCTATAATAATTTAAATGTTAGAATAATTAGTCATATCATGTAAATAGAAAAACGATGAATATATATATATATATATATATATATATATATATATATATATATATATATTATATGTATATTTATATTAATAACAAAATGTTACAAATAACTTATACACTTAAACCCCTTAAGACGTTATCTCAATTATTTGCATCCTACATACATTCCAATAAGCGATTACAGTTTTACGTACACATTGATAAAAACATAAGCCCTCACTTATACACATACATCTACATACATAACTATACATACCTTTGCAAAATATACATTCACATGCAAAAATAAACATAGATGTACATAAATATGCATTCACATACATACTTCACTCCAAATTTCGAACATTGCTGAAATCTTGTAATCCCCTCTCAGACACTACACTACTGCGGTTAGTATAGAGCACAACTTGAGAACCGATACTGCCTAAAGCGCCCTGAGGACCTGGCTTTGTGCCTCGCCAGGGAAAGTATATTAAAAGTATCTTTCTTACAACGTATTCAGAGAAGACAACGATTGAAATAAATAGACAGATTTCCATGTTCTGTGAAAACAGCAGGTATACTATATACGAATCCATTGATATAATTCTTTTTGGGGAAGTGTTAGCAAAATACTTTGAACATACTTCGCCGGTGAGGCAGAATTTTCTACCCTCAGGGTTCTTGAAACAGTTTCGGTTGTCAATTTTGCTTTATACTTACCGCGCCCCTTGAGTCGGGTTTCTCAAAATTTATCGACTTATAGTTCTCTTCTCAATCGCACAAATCATCCAAGAAACCAACTGCTACCTCTGCCCTCTTACATAACCAAGGCAGCACCAAGCGATGTCGGCTGTGTCCCATTTCCAGGATAATAAATAATATTCTTTTTTCAAATTTTCCAACGTTCCCCCTGCCGATCCCCCACAATTTATCCTCGACCTTTCATCTCACCTACCCAATTTCATCACTCATCTCCTTTCAAAATCTGCTGATTATAATTCATAACCTGACGCCATCCCCATCAAAATAACAAGAAGACTCTCCTTCAACAAATAATATTTTACTTAAAATCAAAGTTTGTAAAATCGTCAACATGCCACTAACGATTCCAGTTCCCTTCTCTTTACAAAAGTTTTAATCAAAACAATACTATTGATAAACTAGACGAAATACCAAAAAAATATATGTAACACCGCCAAATGAAAGCCTTTATTACTCACATAGGTATTAAAAAAGCCGTTATTAGGTCAAAGCCTAACTTTTAAACAAAAAGTGCGGAGGAAATGGCTGAAAACACCTAATTCACCATTTTTGCGTTGACGGAGAAAAAAGCGATAATTCTGTTTTCCGAAATAATAAACAAAAAAAAATCTTCCTGCGAAGGAGGTAAAAAGAAGCGAAAAACAACTTTTTTCGAGGTAATTTAAGAAAATTTCGAATGTTTCAATGAAGAACAAAGCTTAGGGAGGTGGATCTTTCTACGAAAGAATTGAAAAAGAAACCTTATAGAAACAGAGTTCCAGAGAGATGAAAAATAGCGCTACAATTTTCCAAAAAGGAAATGAATTTGGGTGTCTAGAAAAATAGTCTTTTCAAACAAAGCTAAACGTTGTGTATATGTATATGAGCGTGTGTAGTTGTTTAGATAGAGAGAAGTGGAAATCTTTTCGCTTTCCAGCTTATTTATTCATCGTTAGGAGTAAACAAAAAATACAATCTCACCTTGATTCAATTCACAAATAGGATCCGACACTCGCTTTAGTTTTATGCATCGCTGCTTTCACATGAACCTATTAATTTCTTATCGCTCTATATTTAGATATTAAAAATAAACGAGGGTTTGTTGTTAAGAAAGTTTTCGAAGAGAGGCTTGCAAAAGAGATGTTATTTGAAGTGAAAATGTATAGATACCAAATCAGAGTAACCTAAACAAAACTACATAAGACTGATGTTATGATTGGTTGTCATCGCAACTTTTACTAATAATTTTATTATTTATTTATAACTAATTCAATTGTTTACATATTTACCTTGAAAAGATTCCTAAAAATTGTCCAAGTTGTGTAATCCAATAGGTAGGTTCTTACAGGATAAAACCGAGAAGATTGTAGCAAAAAGAATGAATACGAACCAAAGGAGTAATTTGTATGTAAATGTATGCAACATATGTTCTAGGATAGAATACTTTAAATACAAAAGAATCTGCTCGCATGTTTCGCATCAAGATCAACCTGATTCTTTGAAACCCTTCACTTCATCCCTACAGCATAATTAGGTTGAAGCTGGGGTTCGAAAGAGTGAATTCAAACACCCATGACGCTGTCGTTCTCCTTCCACCCCCATTTTCCCATGTAAAATAGTCCCCTCCCCCTCTATATCGAAATAACGAAAAATAGATTTCCATCTGGATTGATTCATGACACGACGTGAGCTCACAAACATGAAGAATGAGATGCCTACTTTAATAAGGATAAACCCTAATTTAATCGTGACAAGCGTACTTTAATACTTTTAAAAATGATCAATTTTATTTTTATATGAGAAGCATACTTTATTAATGAGAGCCTACGTTAACAATGATGAACACTAATAATGACAAGCCTATTTTAAGATTGATAAACCTTGTTTTTGAGACTGCTCTCACTCAGGCCTACAATTTTACGTGAGATCCGAACCAAGATTTGCTAATTTGCCCAAGTATAATAGGCCTGAATCGGAAATAACACTAGTATTAATCATCACCATAATAATCACTTTAGGAGTGAAACAGTCACTATATTAGCTCTTGGAATTTCTTATCATTTCCATCCCCATAAAAAGGCATTTGCCCTAATTAATTGTTGTCATTTTCTGGTGAAAATAATAAACTTGCAATAAACAATCCTCCATTCCAGATTACAATGGCAATGAGTCCTTCGGTGAATATCAGATTTTATATCAGTAATTCCGGCTGTCAAACTTTATTGGCAAGATGCCATCAGCGCCCCAATATTATCGGTTATAAGAAGGAATTCGTCAGACTCGGAATATGGGAAAGAAAGAGAAAAATCAATGTGTTCTTAGATCCTCCAAATCCGAAAATATATACAAAGGGGAAAATGAGGAAGGATATATGGCATTTTAAATTCATAAGATCTAAATTGCATTTTAAAGTCATGAAAAGTAAGTTGTATCTTACAGGCATGGTGTACATGGGAGAAGCACAGATTTCATGTGCATCAAATTGATATTTTCTCAATTTTGTTAAAGGATATAATGCATGACTACGAATTGGCTAATGTATGGTACATCGATATTAAAGTAACTTTCACAACATTTAGTATACGAGAATTTAACTCCTCTCTTGTAAGTATTTGCTGTCAGCCTGTGAATTACAGAAGCACGAACCAGCTAATACCCTAAGGCCAATTTGAGGCTAGTTCAAGGTGAAGAACAGTTAAAAGAAAGAAAAAATATGGATAGAGATTTAGTTTCACTTGTCTTGGTCTGTTATTTTACAAGAAAAGAAATTGGGTGTCATCGCTTTTTTTTTGTTTGTTTACTACCAGATTAGTATATTAAAAACTTCGAATAAGTTTGCTGCGTAGATTCCGATCTTCCAGTGGAGTTAAAATGAGATAATGCTTCAGTCTGTCTGGTGCGATCCATTTCTAAGTTCAGGAAATAATCTTGCCGCTCGACGCTCTCGAATATTACAGTATCCATTTGGATTTAAGGAGACCAAATCTACCTCGCATACTCTAAAGTGAGCTCATACGAGGCGATATATAAGGTGAAGAATATTTCTATTTAAATGCAAAATGTCTCGCTATGTATCTTAGAACCCTAATCGTTTTTGTGACACTGTAGTGTAGTTGGGAAAATTTCATATCACTTGAGATTAAAAACCTAAATATTTTCTTTTATGTTCACCGTTTAAAATTTGACAACCCATATTGTAATCTATTTGGAGATTATCATGATCTATGTGAAATACCTTACACTAATCCACGTTAAGTTGAATATGCAATCTTTCCCGATATTTGCTATTTTTCAGTAACTATATTTTGTCCCAGGACCTAGTTTATTGGCATGAACACATTTCGTAATTTTACAAGATCTTATCTCTAACAATGGACTCCAAAGGTTTACCAACGACCGAATTGAGGAAATGAGTTGAAGATATCCCTGATGTTAGCGCCCAAGGCCTAATATGAAATATTTCCATTAACCTCTCTCTGCCTACAGTTTTAAAGTCTTCAACCCATTGGCCAGGGTAATACCCCTCTCCCTATTTTTGTTCCCGTAAGGGGCGCGGCGATCTGCCATCCTGGCCGCCGTGCTGACGGGATTCAACACCCCGTCCGACCCCAGCTTAGCCTCTTCTCCTTCCTTCAAAACACTTGTTTCCTCACTTTTGATATAACCTCTCTCACAACTTTCTCTAGGTCAACCTTTAATTTCACAGGGTAGATGCTGACCTTCTTTTCAAGCCAACCGTCCCAGGTCGGGGCTGAGGGGGGAGGGGAAAACGATCCCTAACCCCTGAGCTATGGTTCGGGATGGGTTTTTTTTAACAACTGCTTTATCCCCACCCATACCTTTCTCACATCCCTTTTCCTTTCTTCTTTACACACTATCAGTTTTACGCCGTTTCTAAGGTGGAGCTGCCATGCCGATAGACTGCCAGGCCACCAGGCAGGAAGGGTGGTACCAAATGGCGGCGCCTGGCTCTGCCGGGCCTGTAAGCACCTCGTGCAGTGCGGGCTACTGCGAGAGGTGATGCACGATTGCATCCCGTGTAAAAAAGAGGGACACCATGCCCATGTATGACAAAAAAATAAATAAAAAATATATCCCCAATTTCCCTTGCTCATCAACCGAGCCGCCCTCGGGCAGCTCAACATAAAAAATGTAGGTCCCCCTCCCATGTGCTTGCACAGGCGACCCTCCATATTTCCTTTACCGGAGAGAAGGCTTACTCCTCTCCTACGCCTACGGGTGTAGGGGACACCCCCTCACCCCCTTCTATGGAGGTGCTTTTGGGCACCTCCCTGTTTCCAGCGGCAGTCCCTCCTTTGCTTTCCATGAGGACTGCCAAGAAAGCCAGCAGGCAGCCCATAGCCAACAGCTCCCCATCGAAGTGGCTCGGTAGGGCAAACCTCCTTAGGGGGTAGAGGGAAGCCAGGCCCCTTCCGTCACTTTCCTCAAAAGACATGCTGGCAAGAATATTAAACCTTGCTGGTGTCAAGGACTGTGCTCCCCACACAAAACTGGTGACGCTGCCAAGGGGACCTGCGATGTGACGGGAGGGAAGGGCCAACTGGAGGCCCCTCCTGTGATAGACATGGTCCTTGAAGAAACCTAGCCTCAGGCGGTAGGGCCTTCCATGGGGGAGAATCCGGGCTCGACGCCAAGCACCGAACCCGAATCCGCCCCTATGCAAGGTCCTGCTCAAACAGCTAGGGTCACCGAGGCAGCACAAGGAGGGGAGGGATCTCCTCCAACCGGTGCCCCTGCGGCCACCAGGTCCTTCTCCATTTCGGAGAAGGACCTGGCAGAGGCCGGTCCATCTGGCCTAGGGACTTCTGCCGGCGGAGGTGAGAAGCGGGTTCATTCCCCGCTGTCCTCTCCTAAAAAGAAGAAGAAAAAGACTAAGACTAAAAAGACTCGGGGCGACTCTCCAACCGCGGGGGCTGCGGGAACGGATGGGTCTACTGCCACTTTGGTGGGCGACCAAGCCAAGATCGGTACATCCGGCCCCTCTGCCCCACCGGGTCAGGAGCCCCCGACGAAGAAGAAAAATGCACAGGGTGGAGCCTCGATGACATCGGCGACCCTCATTCAGAGATTACCTGGCGTTTTTGAGCCTGCTGGCTCAAACGCTTCCTCGTTATTCGCTCCACTGATGGCACCATGTTGACCAAGGGCAACATGATCCATCAGAGCAGAGGATTAGCTAGTCAATTGGTAGAGAGCCGAAGGTGATCTGTTTCTCAGACGGGAGTCTTCTGGCGAATGCGGCGAATCCCGCCGAGGCGGCCAAGATAAGTGCTCTTCAGACACTTTATGGCACCCCGGTGAGTGTGACGCCTCACTCTACCATGAACTTTGTGAAAGGAGTAGTTTATGCGAGGGAACTCGTTGTTTCCGCGCTCATTCGGATCCCTTCTGCGGGCTCTACTCAACCTGGGCACTTCCCTGGTAAAGCTGGCGGCAAAAAGGGTTCATACCCAGCTCCGGCTAAAACCAGTGCTCCCCCCTCTTCCCTCAGGGAGACAGATTTTCGTAAGGCGAAACGGCCACGCACCTCCACCGAGTCGTTAGACTCACAAGAGGCAACACCCCTAAAGTTAGGCGCCAGGCCATCTTCCGGGGTTCGTAAAGCTGTCCCCCGAAAGGATGACAGCAACAAAGGAGCTTCGGCTCCTTCGCCCGCGCATAGTGGTGGACCGAGTGGCTCGAAGACGGTGGTTCCTCGAAAAGAGGGCCCCCCCGCCTCCGAAGCCGCAACGCCTGCCTAAGGTTTCGAGGCGGAGGGAGGAAAAGACTCGCATGGCGAGCCCAACCTCCCCCAATAAGTCCTTGAAGGCGAAAGCGCCTTCAGCGCTTTGTCCCACTAACAGCGCCTGGGGTTCTGCCTCCGGGAAGCGTACGGCCATTCCCCAGAGGGTCTTCTGTTCAAAGACGGCCCCCGCGTCTCCTCTGAGCTAGACCTGGAGGGAAAACCTTTCAATGGAATTGCCGTGGACTCCGGGCCCACTGGGAGGAGCTGCGGAGGCTCATCTCGTCCCGTTCCCCGTTAGCTTTTTCTCTTGCAGGAGACCATGCTAGGCGCGTGCCCCCTGCCCGTCCTACCCGAGAATAATGGTCTTGCGACCTTACCACCACGGGATGGCCAAGCTGGGGGATGCGCGGTTTACACCCGGCATGATGTCTCCGTTCTTCTTCTCTCTTTAGATACTTCCTTTCAAGCAGTGGCTGTGCAGCTGCACCTGGATAGGAGCTATACTATCATTTCTGCGTACATTCCACCGTCACTGACCTTGAGGCGGGGGACTTCCGCCGCGTCGTGGCACGGTTGCCGAGGCCCTTTCTCTTGCTTGGAGATCTGAACGGCAGGCATCCTCTCTTGGGAGATTACTCAATAAATCCCAGGGGACTTGTCCTTGCCGATCTGATTGAAGAGCTTGATAGGGGTGTCCTAAACGTAGATAAGTTTACGAATTACTGTCCGAAAACCGCTTCATTTTCAGTGCCTTGACCTATCTTTGTGCTCTTCGGATGCACAGCCTGATTTTGATTAGGGGGTGGTCGATGACCTCCATGGTAGTGATCACTTTCCCATTCAAATATAATTTCAGGGCAACTGCCGCCTGAGAACCCACCTCGGTGGTGCTTGGCGCGGGCGAGGTGGCCTGCATTTCAGGAAATGACTGAATTCTCTATCTCAGTCGAGGAGTTTAGGTCGGTAGATGAGGCTGTTGAGTTCTTCTCCGGCAACCTCATCGCCACGGGCCTGAATACTGTTCCTAGAATGTCTGACCCTTTTGCACGCTGACCACTCCCATGGTGGTCGGCCGAGTGTGAGACGGCCCTCAACCAGAAGCGTTATGCCTACATGCGCTATAAGCGCCGCCCGAATGATTTCACTGTCGCTGAATATTGTCGGGCTAGGGCTAGGTTGGGTATGTTTCGAAGCACCCCCACCGCTCTTCTTGGGGGGCATACGCGTCTTAACTTAACGGGAAGATCCCTTTAGCAGAGGTGTGGAAGCGAGGCAAAAGGATTCGGGGCAAGTTCTCGCAGGCCCCCCCTCCCGTTCTTCAGGAGAATGGGACCGCAATCTCGGACCCTGCGTCCGTGGCGGAATCCTTCGCTACCGCTTTAACCGCATTCTCTAGCCGGGATGCTGCTCCGCCAGCATTCAATGCACGTCGTGATGTTGCGGAAGGCCGCCGGCTGGACTTTACCTCCAGAGGCGGAGAACCCTTCAACGACAGGTTTACTGTGAGTGAGTTGCGCTCCGCTCCTGCTTCGTGAGCGGACACCGCCCATGGTCCGGCCGATGTCCCGTACGCCATGCTTCGACATCTGATTGAGTAAGGCATGGCCTTTCTGTTAGATTTGTTCAACAGGATCTAGGTAGACGGTCTTCTCCCAGACTCCTGGCGAATCGCTACTGTGCTCGCCTTTCGCAAACCGGGAAGAGATCACTCTACTCAGACCGTTTTCCCTCAATCTCTCTAAACTCTTGCGTGTGCAAGTTGATAAAGAAATTGCTAAATGTTAGATTAACCTTTTTCCTGGACAGCGAAGGCCATCTGTCTTCTGCACAGTGTGGCTTCCGCAAGTTCCACTCCACGTCGGATGCTCTGCTCCGACTGGAAAATGCCGTCTGCGAGGCCTTCCTTCGTAGACAGCACTACGCCACGGTGTTTTTTGATCAGGAGAATTCCTATGATACTGCATGGCGATACGGTTTCAAGGAGACGCTCTACACTATGGGGGCGAGGCGAGGAGACGCCTCCCAATGTTTATATCTGAATTTTTGCGAGATCGTCGATTCCGCGTACGTGTGAGGGGAGCCCTCTCCAGCCAAATGGAGCAGGCAGAGGATGTCCTGCAGCTAAGGGTCCTCAGTGTCACACTCTTTGCCCTGAGCATCAACGGCATCACCTGGGTGCTGCTGAAAGATGTTCTCACGGCGCTCTACGTGGACGACTTTTCGATTTCTTTTGGCGTGTCCCAGATGCCAGCTCGAACGTAGACTCCAACAGGCATTGAACCGCGTCTCTCGCTATGACGAAGCACACAGGTTTCGGTTTTCCTTGGCCAGAACTAAGGTGGTGACTTCTGCTGCCATCCACGGCTCCACCCCGACCCCGACTTGTTTCTTAATGGGGTACGCCTGGAAGTGGTCGAATCTTACAGTTTCCTTGGTCTTGTATTCGACCGACGCCTCACCTGGTAGGCCCATATTCGCAGGCTTAGGGTCTCTTGTACCCGCGCCATGGATATTCTCCGTTCCGTGACGTTCAGCGCTTTGGGTGCTGATAGGGCTACTGCCTTACTTTTTTTTCGATCTTTTGTTCGTTCGAAGCTCGACTACGGATGCGAGGTTTATGCATCCGCAGCCGAGCGTTTATTGCGCAAGGTGGACTCGATCCATCACACCGGCCTTCGCCTTGCGACCGGTTCCTTCCGCACTTCCCCCATTGAGAGCTTGTTAGTCGATGGTGGGGAGATGCCACTTGCTCTACGCCGCGTGCACTGCATTATTCGCATGCACGCCTGAGCCTGGCGCCTCCCTCAGTCGCCAACAGCTCTCACTGCATCTGCAGCTGATCTCGACGGTGTTTATGCCGCCGAGCGACGCCAGTCATACCCTAGACCCTTTGGGTTTCGGGCCAGGAAACTCTTTCGAGACGTAGGTATAGCACTCGGGCCGGTTGCGCCCCTGCTTCTGGCCAGGACGCCACCCTCGAGGGTACCACATTTGACTATTTGTCGCCACGCATCTGCTCCCAAAGCTTGTACAGCACCGGGAGTATTGCGTTCGACCTTTTTGGAGCACACCTCGAGGCACGCTGGAACCGTCCTAGTGTATACGGATGGCTCCAACTCCCAAGAGCCGGTCGGCTTTCACGCCGTATCCCCTCTGTTTGAAGTCAGCTGGGCTCTGCCAGGCGCTGCATTTGTCTTCACGGCCTAACTGGTGGCAATACACCACTCGGTATGGGAGATTACGTGACGTGCCCGGTCCGGAGACCGGATTGTGATCTATAGCGGCTCACAAAGCGCCCTGAGTGCTCTCGGGGCATTGGAATCTCTGCATCCCCTGGTTTGCGATATCCGTGACGCCATGGTTTTGGCAAGCCGGGCGGATGTTGAGATTATCTTCTGCTGGGTTCCTGGACATGTAGGAATTGCGGGGAATGAGCGCGCCGATGAGGGCACCAAAGAGTCGGCGAGGACTCTGCGACCGGACCAGCGTTTCGCTCTTCCTCACACTGACTACATGGCAGGAATACGGGCAGCTCTTCGGACTGCTTGGCAAAGAAGATGGGAGACGGTCGTAGGGAACTTAAAGTTGTGTGCCATTGCGCCGTGACTGTTCCCATAGACCTATCCCCCAATGCCGCGGCGGCTTCAGGTTGCTTTCTGTCGTCTCCGAATCGGGCACACTCGTGTGACCCATCGCTATTTGATGGAGCGCTCGCCTGCGCCCTATTGCGACGATTGCGTCGTCCCCCAGACTGTTCGGCACATTCTTTTTGGGGGTCCCAGTCTGGGTGATCTTCGCGCACTTTACCTGTCCCAGATCCGGGATGGGCGGGGTCGCTACCACCTGTCCCTTGTACTCAGGACGAGTGCGTGCACTTTGACTGGTGGACTTGTTGACTTTTGGGGGGATGCCGGCCTTCTCCCTATTATTTAACCAGTTTTTTTTGTTTTGTTTTGTTGTTTTTTTGCCTTATAGGTTACTACTCGTTTCCTTTTCCCTATTTTTAGTTTCTGTTAATGTCTGGGTTGTTTTTTTCTGTGTGTTATTGCATTAAATTTAAAAGTAGCCTAGTTCTAGGCAGTTTTTAATACGGCGACTAATGCCCAAGTAGGCAGTCGCCAGATGAGCTCTTTAAATTAAATAAATAATAAACCCTATTTTTGTCTCTTTAGCATTATCAAGCGTCTTTTATCTGAACTGGTGTCAAAAACTACTCAAAATCGAGAGCAAACTACTTCTACAGCCTTATCTAGGTCAAACGTTGTAATTCTTTCATGAAAAATTATCAAACATATTAGTGAAAATGAGTTCCATGGTCGAAAGACTTGTTGTGTCAGTAATTAAGCTATTTAGCCCCAGTTGCTCCACGGTGCTATCTCTAAGAATGGACTACAAACGTTTACAAACAAACGAAATAAGGGAGGTGGACCAACAAAATCCAGGTTCAGTATTTCTACTTTTTTTAAAATTGGTGTTACATTGCTTCTTTTGAATTATTTAGGAACTATTCCGACGCTAATATCTCTTTGGGAAATTGTGCAAAGTTGTTGAAAAAGTTGATTCCTAATTCTTTAAGATACACAGATTGATAGATTTTATCGGTACCTGTTGTTTTGATAATATTCATTTTCTTAATATGAAAGCATTCGCAAAATTTTCTTTTGATATATTCACTACATGTTACAGATCGTTACTAAAGACACCTCAGAGGTTAAG
Organism: Ceratothoa steindachneri; assembly: GCA_963969495.1. NCBI lineage: Eukaryota > Metazoa > Arthropoda > Malacostraca > Isopoda > Cymothoidae > Ceratothoa > Ceratothoa steindachneri. Next base: position 98,025,540 of record OZ018321.1, on the reverse strand, counting down.
GATTGGTAAAATAAAACAAGGTCTGCTGACCAAAATGTTGCGTACTCTCACTTATTCTGATTTATGAGCTTACAACCTTCAAAACTTTTAATAATTTCCGGAAAACCTTGGGAGGACTTTGGCATTTCTATAATTCGAAAGGGAATTCAAAACAACATAAGGGTTTCAAATTTCGTTAGAATCAGCCAAATAGTTAGGATGTTATTGCCAAAACAAAAGAATTCCCAGGCTAACCTTGGGAGGACTTGGCAATTATATCGTGCGAAATAGAATGTAATTAACATAAATAAATATAACATAAAAAAGTAATCCCTTCCCTCGATTCCTACGTATGAGAAATGGTATTAAGAAATCTATCTGAGGAGCTACTCACTCGAGTATCCGGCTGTTCAGCCAGGAGAAGAAATTGCGCCATAATGAGAGAAGAGATCAAGTGTTCATTGCCATATAATATCATGTGAGTAATTTGGCAATTATACCATATAAAGAGGATCGGCCGAATAGTTATGATGTTATCACCAAAACAAAATAATTCATGAGCTAACCTTGGGAGAACTTTGGAAATTATATCATTCGGAAGCGAATGTAAAACAACATGAGTGTTTCAAATTTTGTTAGAATCACCAGAATGTTACAATGTTATTACAAAAACAAAAATAAAGCAAAACGGGGACCGACCGACATACTGAGATGTCGAGGTATAAATAAGAAACACTGAGGAAAATCGGGGTAGAATACGTCATTCTCCAGGTGACGAAATCCCCGGATTAAGACCCCGGGCTACCGAGACTAAATAGGTAGAGTACGTCAGTCTCCAGGTGACGAAGTCCCCGTATTAAGATCGCGCTACCGAGACTGGACAGGTAGAATACTTGGGTCGTCAGAACACGAAGTCCCTTGCAAGAGAGGCAGGGCTACCTTAAGGGGCTAAGAAGCAGCTCATCATCGAGCTAGTCCCTGGTTATCAAACCAAACGTTAAGTTAACTTGTTCAAGTTCAACTTACGCTCGTCAGAGAGACTCCTCATATCCTGGTACATCTTAAACTCCAGGGAACTTCCTCGTCCTTGAAAAATTAAGAAAAGAAGAAGGAATAGGCTCCTCCCTCGAGCCTGTTACTCGTTTGCCACACCAAACTCATAAGTTAACTTCGTTGAGGAACCAAGTTAAACTTATTCTCGTCAGAGAAACCTTCCCTCCGTTATACTCGCCCTTGAGGAAGGCTGGAACTAAGAAGAAGCTCATCCTCGAGCTAGTTCCTGGTTACGAAACCAACCATTAAGTTAACTTATTCAAATTTAACTTATTCTCGTCAGAGAACCCCCCCTCCCTCATCGATCCTCGCCCTTGAAGAATACCCTCCCCGAGTACAGTCCTCGCTCATGAAGAATTAAGTAACGAAGGAGAAAAGCTCCCCTTCGAGCCCGTTACTCGGTGGTCACACCGAACTCTCAAGTTAACTTGGTTTAAGAACCAAGTTCTACTTACTCTCGCCAGAGAGACCCCGCCTACCTTGGTGCCGCCTAAAGCACCGTGATTGTTCTCATCCTTGAAGACCCCCCTGAATACCGTGTGGACCCCCATCTGCAACCCTCGCCAAAAGTACCTTGTGATCTCGACCACCTCCATCTGGCCGGTAGGCACGCGTCGTGGAGGCAATAACATTCCTCAGGTATTTGAACTCCTGTAGAATCAATAGGCCTAAATCTTATATATTGAAGTGTGTAGCGAATTTAACTAATTTTAGAGGGGCAAGCTAATTAAAATAATCGTTGTGTATTATAATATTCGAAGTATTTCTGTGGTAATGGTTAATTTTTGTGTATTCAATTGTTAAAGTTAAAATATAAGTTTATTTGGGGAATTATTCTGCGTTTCTCTATATCCTTACGTTTTTTCAACGGCTCTTCTTTAAAATAACAATATTAGCGCTCTGTGCACTCTTAGAACAAATCCTACTTCATCAAAGTATATCACGACCACATAGAATACCACGACGAAAGCGGTTTGTGTGTAGAGAGATTAAATAAGGGCATTCTCCTACATAAAAGTGGTATCTAGTGTGGAGTGATCAGAAAAGGGGGAAAATTCTATGACATTTAAAAGTGGTGTCAGGTTTGGGGTGATCAAAGAAAAGGAGGGCATCCTACGACAGATACTATTTTGAATGAAAAGTAGGGGACTGGGATAAAGATTGGGCCTCTCATATTTGCTGCACGCCGTGTAACACAATGTTGACATCGTGGTTAAATAAGAAGAGGAAGGCAATGTCATTTGCTTTTACCATGATATGGTGTGAGTCCTCAAATCACTTTGATGATTGTTATTTCTGCCTAAAACATTTGGCTGGATTTTCAAAGAAAAACAAATCTAAATTTTTTTATCCAAATTGCCCATCAGCGTTGAAACCGGCACCACATGATGAATCTACTCCAATACCGAAGCCACCTAATACAATAAGTGAATATTTTTGTTCAGATGATGATTCGACATTGATTTCTGGAGAAATTGAAGAAGATCAAACATATATTCGAATTGATCAAGATACAGAACCAAATTTGTTTTGCCAACAAAGTTTAAAGAAAAGGCTGAGTTACTTGCCTCCAGATTACAAGAAAGAAATCTTCTCCTTTCAGATATCACGGTATCTTTCTTTAGAGATCGTCACCAGAAGTTATCAAATTTTATTCACAAGAAAATACTGTATGTTACTGCAACAATATTAATGGCTTGATGCAGGAAATTAGCTGGGACTATGATCCTAATGAGTGGATACGTTTCATTGACTCTAGTAAGGTAAGTCTCAAAGCTGTTCTGCTATATAATGGGAATGAAAAAGCTGCAATTCCTGTAGCCCACGCTACAGGCCTTCAAGAAACATATTCATCAATGCAACTATTGCTGAAACTTATTGAGTACAAACAGTATAACTGGAGCATTTGTTGTGATTTGAAAGTTGTATCACTTTTTCTTGGGTTACAGTTGGGATACACAAAGTACATGTGCTTTTTAGGTATATGGGATAGCAGAGATGATAAAAATCACTATAAAAATCGAGAATGGCCAGCCAGAGAAGAACACACTGTTGGTAAATATAATGTTAAGCATGATGCTCTAGTAGATCCCCAAAAAGTTCATCTTAAATTAGCCTTAATGAAAAAAAAATTAAAAGGTATGGATCAAAGAAGTAAAGGCTTTCAATATTTGAAAAACAAATTCAAACGATCATTAACTGATCCCAAAATAAAAGCTGGATTATTCACTGGACCACAAATTCGCAGAGTTGTTTCTGATGATTCCTTCACTTTGTTTCTCAATGGAAAGGAACACAAAGCATGGACATCCTTTTAGGAGTCACTGAAAACTTTTCGGCAGTTTTAAATCTCCAAATTACCGAGAAATAGTAAACAATATGCTGGAAGCCTGTGAAAAGATGGGATGTAGAATGTCACTTCAAATGCATTTTCTGCATTCTCATCTCGATTTTTTTTTCGTAAAATCTGGGAGCGGTTAATGAGGAACATGCGGAATGTTTTCATCAACAGATTTTTGTTATGGAAACGAGATACCGAGGAAATTTTAATTCAAATATGATGGGATTATTGTTAGTCTTTATAGAAACAAACTTTGATGTCTCAAAAAGAAAAAAAGAAAGCTACCGCAAAGTTTCTTTAAACTTAAGTATATAACAAACATAATCAATACAATAAAATAACTTGGGAGGGAGGTGGGGGTAACTTGACCAGTGATGTACACTGTCTGTCCTAAGCCAGAATAAAGAAGAAAGGTCCCCAATTTTGTAAATATTTTTGCTTAAAAATTAAAAAATTACAAAGTAAAAATATTTTTTTATTTATTAATCCGAAAAATTAGCGAAAGGGAGGGGGGGTCATCACACAAAATCTAGACGTGATAAAGAATTTTGGTTTTTAAATTCGGATTCAGTGCCCTAGAACTATTTAGAAACACTTATTCACATGTCTGTTTCAAACGAAAAGTTAAAATTTGGTGCCTAGTAACATTAGTTAAAAATTTCAAGAACGTTTGATGAGTTTTCAGAAAGCTCAAGAGCGTTAAATGAGTTCTTAAACATCTCAGGGTTACATGAGTACTTAAAAGTACAAAAAATAGATAATAACTCGAGCTGACTTTTTTAATGTTAAAAATTGCAAAAACCAATGAGTAATCTCCTCAAAAATGATTTGGAAGAGCGTGTGAGAAATTGACTGAATGAAGAATGACCCAAGTATTCGGCGAGTAAACAGGCAAGGAGCACAATTCTCCGGAAGTGAGATTTCCATTGAAGGGAGGCTAACTCTATGTTAAATTACTGAATAATTGTTAGGAGGTCGACGACCTCGTCAGTATTCTCTGTTTTAATGAAGTTGTCGGTCAAGTGTCAAGTAGCCGAATATTACTCCCTCAGTGATTGACGTTCAGTCAAGTGACACATAAATAAAATATAGTCAAGGGAGAGGGAGAGAGAGAGAAAGAAAAGAGATAGGGATGGAGGGAGGGGAACGAAAAATAAGAGAGTGAAACAAGAATGAGAGGGGGAAAAGTGGAAAGAGATTTCCCATTCGTTAAAGTCAATAAAATGGAAGGAGAGAAAGAGAGAGAAGAAGAGAAAGGAAAAAGAGGGCAGTGGAGTACAAACAGGAAAGGAAATGTCAGTCAGACTTTTTTCACCTACACCATCTGTTTTGGTCCAATCGTTGGTCCAGCTTTCCACCTCAAATATCAATCAAATTCTCTCCTTCATCTTATTTTTCCACTGCCCTCTATATAGCTAATTCCTCTCTCACATTCTTCTCTCCTCCTTGCATTAACATCTTACCTTTCTGGCGCGAACGGGTGGAGTGAGAGAGATGTGTTGTGAAGTACGTCTAGGAGAAGAGGCTGGGATTCGAGCGGCCGCCCTTCGCGAGTCAGCCAGGTGATCATTGGGATTGGAGTCCCGTCTGCCACGCAATTGAGGGTGACACCCATCATGGAAGAGAACTTCACGTCAGGAGGTGGGGTCATGAGAAAGCGGGGGCCCTTGGATTCGATAGGGAGCGATGACCCAGCCCACGCTGTAGCCACGAGACCTGCAGAAAGGAAAAGGGAAGCACTTAGCCGATGTGGGGACCTTCCAGGCTCATGAGCCGCTGATAACCCATAAAGTAGTTTAATAGGGCTCGAATAGGTGTAGGCGGTTACACCTGGAAGACTAGCACACCGCCCCGGCCCTAGTGTCCTAGATTGGGTCTACCTGGGCTTAATTCCTTCTAAATAGTTTCAATTTTACTCCTTCTCTGTGTCACCTGTTCTACAAACCACCTCACACTTATTTTCTTAAACGACGTAAATTTTGCAGATGAGTCGCCGAACAGCCTTCGTTCATTCAGCCCTGGTCGGAGCAAAGAAGGGGGAAAGGGGTCACCCCTCTCTCTTGGCACCAGGGGTTGTATCATGAATGCATTTCCCCCCCATTTCTTCTTCAAATGCTCCAGATCCCGGCAAGGGAGAGTCAGGTGTATTCTGTATACCCTACGTGCCCCGACCCCGTAATTTGTTGATCGGGCCCTAATGTCTTCAGGAGCATCTGCACCTTTATATCTTCCACACTTTTTGACTTCCTCCATTTTCACCAGTTTCTTTACAGATCTTTACTTACAAACTTTCTTCGTGAAACGCTCTCATTGCTATTACTTGGATTTCTAGGAAATCGTAATGATTCTAGCTACGAGAACTTGGTGGCAAGACTTATTGTAAGGTATGAAATCATGGGCCGTCGTATGTCTCTAAATGTTCATTTCTTGCATTCGCGTCATGATTTTTCCCATGATAATTTAGGTACCGTGAGCGAGGAATGCAAAGCGACTTGTAAAGCAGATGTCGTAAAATGGGTAAATTAGAAATTTTTCCATAAGATTTTGCAACAATGGAGAGAAGGTATTAACCAAGTTGTGATATTGCCACTATAGGAGACCTTATATAGTTTTTGGCTAGAAAAGATGAAAGCGCACACAAAAAAAAAGTGCAATCTTCACACCATTTTACATTAAAAATTTCGATATTTCTGAATTTCATTAATTTCTTAAATAGACTTAAAAAATTAAACTTTAATTTAAATGACATTAATTTCCTGTAAAATAAATTGCTTATGAAATTTAAAATCAAACAAGAAGTGGATTTATTTTTGCCCAAATATGATTGTAACTGACCCCAAACCCTAGACAACAGGTGAATTATTTTTAAACCTTTTGTGATAGGATAGGCGTAAATTAATATTCTTCTTAGCTCAGTGGCAAAAATACATTTATAAAAGCAGAAAAATCAGGAAAACTTCCGTTTTCCTACGGCGGCGAATCTTATTCTTTCAATGTTTACAATCTCCTCATCAGATTTACATTTGACCCCCGCCTATACTTGAAACTTTCACTAGCAAGTCACCATACGTATATATCTGTCATCCATTTATTAAAGTGATTAAAGTCAAATGATATATATGAGGGGCGGTCAATAAGTTTTGCGAATCCGTAGTGCAAAACAGAGGAAGGGGAATGGCTGTTTGTGGAGGTGTTAGAACAAGTTATGACAAGTTAGGACCTGCAGCTGCATGCTTCTGTCTCGTCTATTTAAGAAGCAGTAGCTTATCGCAGATCGTCAGTCACAAATTTTCCAACAATGGAGAACGTTGAGCACCGCGCAAGGATCAAATTTTTGACTAAGGAAAGCAAGAATGCAAAAGGAGATACATGAACGCATGGTTGCAGTGTACACCACCCTCCCCCCTCTGCAACCATTGCTCTTTGGTATAGGGATTTCCGCCATGGTCGTGAGTCCCTTAAGGATGACCCCCGTCCAGGACACCGGTCAGACGTGACCAAAGAGAACAATGTGGCCCGTGTGGAGAGGATGATCCTCGAAAATTGACGGGTGAAGGTCGAAGAAATCGAGCGAGAACTTGGAATATTACATGGAAGTGTTATCAACATCATCCACGACAATTTGGCCATGACCGAGGTTTCTGCCTGTTAGATCCCTAGAAACCTCACGCCCCATGATCGACTTCAATGTCGTCAAAGTCCACAAGGCCAAAGTTGCACAAGCTGCCCTGCTCGAGTGCGGATTCAAGGAGCTCAACCATCCTCCCTACAGTCCAGATCTTGACACAAGTGACTACTTTTTATTCTGCCAGCTCAAGGCTGCACTGCGTAGACGCCGGTTTGGGCACAAGGAAGATGTCCCGCTCGCCATCCAGGGATGGATTGAACAGCAGTTGGAAATTCGAAGCCTCAGGGACAAGTGGCACAAGTGCCTTGAAGTCGAGGGTAGTTATATTGAAAAATAATAAAACACTTTTCCTCATATCTCGTTTCCTTATATCCGAATTTTAAAACTTATTGACTTCCCCTCGTATATATATATATATATATATATATATATATATATATATATATATATATATATATATATATATATATATATATATATATATATATATATACAGGGTACAGCGTAGGAACTTCCTTATTTGAAAAGGAGGCGTGGTTAAGGATTGGCAGTGGAGTGGGAAGGGCTCAATGCAAGTGAAACAAATCCTAGGGAATTTCATGAGAGTCCTTTTCACTCGGATTGTGTCACGGTATGGTGTGCAATTTTAAGAGTATGGATCATTGGCCCTTACTTTTTTCAAGGAAACGGTCGTGCATTAATTGTAAATTCAATGATCTAGGATTGCTTTTGCCTGCTCTCGAAGAAATGGCACTGGACAATATGTGGTTTCAGCAAGATGGGGCCATAGCCCACATCGCCAGGCTTTCAATGGAATTTTAGTCGTGTGCGACTCTATATCTCACTTTGTTGATCGGTTAGTCGCTCGGTCGGTCCACGTTTTGTTTTTTTGTTTTGGTAATACATTGTAACTATTAAGGCGATTCTAACGAAATCCGAATCCCTTATGTAGTTATAAATTCTCTTTCAAATAATATAATTGCCAAGGTCCTTCCATGGTTAGCCCTGGAATTATTTTGTTTTGGCAATAACATCATAACTATTTGGACGATTCTAACGATATTTGAAAGCCATATGTTGTTCTACACTCTCTTTTGAATGATATAATTGCCAAGGTCCTCCCAATATTTGTTCAGGAATTACTGACATATTTTTAGGTTGTAAGGTCCTTAATCAGAATAAGTGTTTGCAGGCGATTTTGATCAGCAGACCTTGTTTGAGAGAAGCCTTTCCCGGGCGAGTGATCTCCCTGAGAGAGGAGGTAAACTGGCCTGCTCGCTCGCTGATTTAGCCCCCTGTGATTATTTTTTGTGTGGTTATCTCAAATACCTGGCTTATAACGATCGTCCGCCGACACTTGAAGACCTACAGAATAAACCCCAAACCGAAATTGCCAATATACCGGTCAACATGCTTGAAAGAGTGGACCAAAACTTCCGAATTCGTCTGAATCATTGTGTTGAAAATAGAGGCCGATATTTAAATAATATTCTTTTTAGAACTGTGAAAGATTAAATCTCCTGTGTTGTCTGACAGGCAAAAAATAAAAAAGAGTTCTTTTAACATGAGCTCTTTTCTATTTCATTTTCAAAACAGAACATGAATTATTTCTGTTAAAACTTTTGAGTGGGGAAACTTCGCACAAAATTCCATTAGTGAGGAAATTTAAAGTTAAAATTAAAAACCATCATCAGTAAAAGATGAAAAACACTTGAATCATTTATTGTGTAATAATTCACAAAAATTTCATTAGTTAATCTGAAAGCAAGAATTCTACGTTATAAATCCAACTTAATTTTTTAGTTAATATGTATATAAAGAACAATATAAAGAAAACTTTTAACTTAACAAATGAGAGATAAAATGATGACATTGTATTGGAAACTCAAGTTGTCAGTAAATTGTAATATGAGAGAAAATTTACATGAGTTTTCCATGAGTTTCCATTTTGCCTCTAACCAACTTATCGATACATATCTTATTTATATGTCGGATAAATTTACCTTCTCAAGGGGGGAAAATATATTGAGTTTCAACTGCCATTTACCCACGCAACGCGACTCTCACTTGACTAATCATGCTTAAACGAGTCGTTCTAAATGCCTCCAACAAAGGTCTCAGAATACTATTCCAAGAAGGTCGATGGGGCAACAATGTTGTTAGTAAGAGAAAATACTATGTTAATTAGATTTGTTAGATGTTTAAAAACAGGTAAGCACTCACTAACAACGCAACAAACGCACACAAACGCGTGCGCACACACGAAAAATAACCTTTCCTACCTGAAATATAAACAGACAATATCAATATATCCGTTAATGCGTACATTTCCTTCGCTCTTCAATTCATATCCACACACAATTATAATACAAATACAGAACCTACGAAGCATTTTTAAACATTGTACATTAAACCATTTTGCAAAAAAACTGGTAAAGTATATAACAAATTCTTATTATTATATTTAAATATTATGCAATAAACATACAGAATAAAAATAACATCTTATAAGAACAATTTAAGCTCTTTTAAAAATAAACTTGACAGCCAAATGGTGAATATATTTGACTTAAATTTAAATTCAAAAATCTCTTAGAGATTTAAAAACTCTGGGTCATTCTGTGATTAGCAAAACAAGATTAGGACTAGGATTAGGACGAAAGATTAAAATATACATTTACCTACTATTCACAAGTTAAACCACTGTTATTTCTTAGAATTCCTAAATTATTTTATTAATGATACTAGACGTTTTCGCTTCAAACTTATATTCATAATCGATTCAAGTACGAAATCGAGTTTAAATTTCGATTCGAGTTTTGAAAATATTTTTAGTTCGAAATTTTTTTTTCGATTCGAGTTTGAAAATATATATGTAAAATTTATAAAGGTTTATCGATTTGATTTCCCACCACTGGCTGAAACTAATTTAAATATCCACTTAAATGTAAACGGTTGAGGATCAATTCTTTGGAGAAAATTATAACTATTATTGCAAACTAAAACAAATGTATAGCTTATTTTTGAAACAAAAGTGAATACATACGATATTAAAGATATTTATGGTGTATCCGACAATGGTGATATTAAACCAGATATGTATTGTACCTTAATTTTCTTTTTATTAACAAAATTTATAATAAGGCAAAAAAGAAAGCTTTGACAACCAGGACTAAACAGCATTATTCAAATCTTAGATTTGTTAGGCTTCTTTTAATATATAATTTTATCTTTAAGCTTCCAATTATTTAAAATTGTAAGGACATTAATATTGGACAGAAATGGAATTGAAATATGACATTTCAGAATTAATAAGCATTAAATTTCCTTCACAATACAATTTAAGCTTCGTCCCCTCACATTCATCCTATACGATTGATACTATAGTGTTATGTAGCGCTCACTTTGCAAGAGAGAATGAGACAATCAAAGATACCTAAAAACTAGCACTTTGGAGTCTCATAAATTCTTTTATAATGGGGCAGTTTTAACCAAATAACATTCCATGAATAGGTAATCCGAAAATAATAAGTGCTCTAGAAGGAGCACTGTTCCCAAATTGTAAGCACTTCTCTTCGGCATTAAAATCTGAAATTAAACAGCTTAGTTACATTTATGTAAATTATTGTTATTCTCTCAATCACTTGCTTATTTTTACCACTAACTAAATAATTTTTATTTCCATGATATAAAGAAATTCTCGCTGCTGCTCCTCTTTTCTCCAGATCGAGCTATATATACGTCGATTATCCCCTGTGGGGATGGCAGGGGAGATGAGTGCCCACCTCTAAGCCTCTCTCCTAGGGCATCACCTTTCAACGTTGTGACCCTTTGCTCTTCTGGTTTACGTCGAAGAAAGTGAAATTTCGTCTATTTGGCGAAAATAGACCTAAACAATAGGAGGGGACAGTGAGCCTGTTCATATATTTTTATTCTAAAGGCTATCCCACCCTCCTTTGTTTATATTAACGGAATAGGAAATCTGCTGATGTTTTGCGAGTGATCTCGATGATCCTTGCTCAATGCCCTTTCATGTGCGAGTATTCGTTCCCTTTCTTCTCTTTTTGCTTGCACCCGTTCTTTTCCCATCTGAATTATTTTTTCTTCTGCTTCACTTACTATCTGTATTCTTCTTTTTTCTGCTTCTTTTTCTATCTGTATTATTTTTTCTTCTGCTTCTATTTTTATCTGTATTCTTCTCTCTTTGGCTTCTCCTTCCGCTTGCGCCTGTTCCCTTTCCATCTGTCTTCTTCTTTCTTCTGCTCCTCATCCATCCGTGTTCTTCTTTCTTCTGCTTTTATTTTCATCTGTATTCTCCTTTCTTCTTCTTTCCTTTCCATATGTATTCTTCTTTATTTTGTTTTTATTTCCATATCTATTCTTATTTCTTCTGCTTCTCTTTTAATCTTTATTATTATTTCTTCTGCTTCTCTTTTAATCTTTATTATTATTTCTTCTGTTTCTCTTTTCAACTGTATTATTCTTTCTTTTGCTATTCTTTCCATCGGTATTCTTCTTTTTTTGGCTTTTCTTTTCATCTGTATTTTTCTTTCTTCTGCTTCTCTTTTCATATGTGTTCTTCTTTCTTCTACTTCTATTTCCATCTGTATTCTTCTTTCTTCACTTTCTATCCTCTGTTCTTCCAGGGCGTAGGCATCTAGAGCTTTGGCTGCTAGTCCAAGAATTTGACCTTGACGGTGGAATCTTTCGAACGACGGCATTTTATGTATGTCTGTCAAGAACTCACCGATGTACGCTAAACATACTTATGCAACTACGAAACAAGTAGCGCTCTGCCTAACCCAACCTTACCACTAACACTTTCTGTTAATTGGGATACCACACAAAAAACTAATTAAGGCCATTAACTGGCTAACCAAAGACAATTACTAAAAAATTAGAGACCGACTTGATCCTCTTATTATGTTTAATTTTCCTCGAACGTTTAGGAACAAATTTGTAACTAATCAAGGGGCTACAACACAATCAACTATTATTGAGTTCCTCAAAATACCAAAAACAAACTGACACGAATTTTAATGTCGTGGTGTCGTGCTGTATATGTGTGTAGGTTTGTTACGTACATGAATAACTCCGTTTCTTTTTTCTCGTAGAGTGCTTTACTTTTTTTACTTTTGCTTTTTTGCTTCTTTAACTAAGGAGGATTCGTAATATTATATATCTATTGACATATGCAGCGTTTCAAGGATTTAATTAAACAACTAGGGTAAAAATATACTTTTAATTGCATAAAAAATGAAATATTAAAACTTTAAATATACTAAGAGGATTTAAATAAAAACTAATACTACCAATGAATACTCCCCGATGGTTGACGCAAAAATTCAATTTAGTACGGAATGGTATGGGAATGATTCTCTATACCAATGGTCTACTCTTCGATGTGACCAAAAAGGACAGCCTCGGAAAGAAAAATCGCGCTCGCTTCCACTTCTTTTGATTCCGTTTTACTCGGGAACTGCCCTTCTTCTCTCGATTTCTACCTCGATTCTCCTCCTCTTTTCTCCAGATCAAACTATATATACGTCGATTATCCCCTGGGGAAAGGAGAGGGGAGATGAGTGCCCACCTTTATACTTCTCTCCTAGGGCATCACTTTTCAACGTTGTGACCCTTCGCTCTTCTGCTTTACGTCGGAGAAAGTAAAATTTAGTCTACCCTGCGAAAATAGACTTGAAACAATAAAGGAGACAGGGAGCCTGTTCATAGATTTGTATTCTAAAGGCTATCCCACCCTCCTTTGTTTATATTAACGGAATAGAAAATCTGCTGATGGTATTCCTTTTTATGCGAGCGATCTTGAGGATTGTTGGGACACCGGGGCAAAGGGTAAGGGGAGGGGAAAGGGTAAAGTATAGGACCATATGGAACGTAACTGTTGACGCTGTGTAACCAAACTAGCGTTTGTTTGTCCTCGCGATATTCATTTCCCCACATTCATTATAGGTATATTATATGATAGGGAGAATGGGCAACTGTCATGAATCTGCTTTCACCCCAGACATAATAATTATCAGCAAGTAAAGATATTTTTGTCCCACCCTATTTAAATTTCAATTAATATCCAGGAAAAGCTGGGAACCTATGCTAGTCGTTAATAAAATATATAGGACTTGTTAATTTAATGTGTGATCAAATTAAAATAGAGCCAACCGAAACCACGTTTTTACCCTGAGGCTGTAGCTAAAAAACTGCAATCATACCGCATTTGTTTTTAGAAAGCATTTGAGATCTCTACGTCTGTTTATCTGCTAAAATTACTTATAAGCAATTACTACTCTCTAACTATTCTTGGTTGTAAAAAACGAGGGTTTGCCTCCACAACTGCTCTTTGAGGTTATTTTTTTAATATTTTTATGGATGTGACAGTCTGACAGAAAGCGGGACCCCACTTTATCGTAGGAAACGTTGGCGAAGCCTACAACACAGGCTGTAGGATGAAAAGCTTTCTCTCTTAATCTCCCAAGCAGTCGAAGGGAGCAGAGATGCCATCTGTTCAGGTTGAATTATAAACAACAACATTTAGCTCGATTAAGCGTGGGAGAAGTTAATATCATGATGGCCGTCGATCTTAGTATAGTCTCCGGATGGTAATTAAACCCGATTACAAAATGCTCTCACCTGACGTTTCAAATACCGCCCTGGCTGTTCTACCACAAAGAGTGGTTGGTAGTAGGAAGTCTTATCGTCGATTATTTCAGTTCATCTAAACTTTGATTTTTTCTGCAGCTAAAGAAATTTTCCCAAAGGGAAAGTTAATCGGAGAATCTCACTGTGTTAGCCTTTTACATGAAATAGGTACTAATAATTAATCAGCCAGTTTAGGCAAACCGAGTTTATATTTGTTGTAGTAGTACTCGCCCTCATTTTCAAGAATGTAGCCACCCGTTGTAACAAGTATCGACTAACCTATGAAAACACTTTCCCTCATACTCCACCATTCACGCGCAGAAGTTCCGAGAGAGCGATTTTTAGCTGGCACTTTTCATATTTCTCTTTCTCTCCCTCTCTTTCATGCTTATGTTAACATAGACAGCATGTTGTCAAAGAAATTGACCTTGAACCCCCAAACTTTAATAGCTCAAAATTTGTTTAGTAATCCCTAATAGTTTTCGTTGTTTTTGCTACTCTCCCCATACTTCTCATAACTATAGTTTATTATTTCAATACTTAAGATTTTTCCATGAGCACTTCTTAATATCTACACGCCTACAAGCTAAGATACTGCACACATGTGATTTTAATGTACATCACAATGAGTGGCTGAAATCCCTCGCAACTCATATTGGTGAGAGAAAATTTCTCAACTATTTTAAGCTCAATGATCTGAAACAGATAATTATCAAACGTCCTTCGTAAGTTTCAAACCGACATCTAACATTCTTAACCTATTTTTTTATTTTCAAGTATCATAATTATTTATAATATATCCCATCTTCTTTAGGATCCTCAGACTTCTACCCACGATACGAAATCTTTTGAGGCCTTCCCAACGATCACACACCTATTTAATCTACCGAGCTCGGCATGACAATCTGAGATCTTTTATCCTTGATTTTCCATGGACGGATAACTAACTACTTTCTTACTCAAGACCCACCAACCCATTTGCAACAACAAAGCCTGTTACTGAGGGGCTCATTGAAGGAAGGAATTTACATATTCCTATCTCACTCCGAGCCCTGGTTTAATCATAATTGCTACCGTGATATTTAGAATCGTGACGCGGCATAACTAGCCTTTTTAGAATCACGCTCTGCTGTCTTCCGTGCTGCTTTCAAAGCTTCTATAAAGGGATGCAATACTAAACTTTCTAAGACTAAAAACTCCTTCACTCAAAGGAAGTGCAAAACCCTGACCTTATATCCTACTAGGGTTACTCTCTACTATCCATCCAAATCTCTTACTAAAAAATTTGAAAATCTAGTTTCCCTCCTTTTTTAAACATTAATTTACTGTAGCTGTCTTTCCCTCAGATAGAGCCTCTCTTTTTGTCTCTTTGTTTTCCTCTAACTTCTCCTTACATTATGCCATTGCTACTGAATTCATCACTCACTTTATCTCAGTCCTATGACCAGCACCCCTAATCATTTTTTAAGCAAGATCCACAGAGTACATAGGACTATGAAGCTTGACAAGGCATATGGCCCTGAAGGCATTCTTCCTTTGTTGCTCAAGAAATTTTCAAGTGAATTAACACCTTTGACTCACCATCTCCCTCTCTTCATCCTAAACACTTGTCTTTTCCTTTCCTCTTAGAAGTATACGCTTGAACAAACTGACCCATGATGGGTGACAGGTATAACCCGTCCAACTATGATCCTATTGCTCGTAATTGCACTATTTCTAATCTTCGTGAAGTTAATTAATGTTTACCTCTATAATATTTAAAATATCATACTGTTCTCTCTAAGCATCAGTATGGGTTTCGTAAGGCTAAATCAACTGGTGATCTCCTAGCATATCTCTTTATTATTTAGTCATCCTCTCTCGAGAAATTTGGAGAATTCTGTCAGACGTTACATTGGTACAAGGACCTTTTGTCTAAACTTCCTACGTTTGTCTTTACTCGCGCTCTATGTGCCCTAAAAACTAGTTTCTTGTCTGGCCGTTCATTCTTTGTCGTAGTTGATGGTTCTAAGTCACTCTTTTTTCCATTTATAGTAGAGTTCTTTAGGGTTCTGTTCTTCTACTGACAATTCCTCCTCTTCATCAATGACCGCATTCTTAACCACTCGAGCCTCCCTACTCAGACTACATCCTCTGTATGAACTCACTCTCGTCAAAGCTTGTTAAATGCTATTACTGTGGAACTGGATCGTATCTCTGACTGGGAAAGAGAGAAATTGGTCCGTTTCAATAGTTTTAAGACAGATTTCTATCTTATCCCTCTATCTAATACTTAGTTAGTTAGTTAGCTATTCAGCGCCAATCCTTCCATGATACAGTGAGGATCCCCGACCGGATAATTAAATTTTGATATAAGGTCAGCATGACAATCGCTGGTCGGCTTGAAGGCTCCCAGGAGCTCCGGGCCTCTTTTGGGGAGAGGTGCCAGGAAGTATTATGTTTTGACACCAAACAGCGTTCAGGTGGAAACCTTCGTCACCTCGGGGGAGAAGCACCTGTTCCGCGTCAGAGGTACGTGGATATAGATTTTCATCGGCAGGATTCATTGGAACAGAGTGTGCGTGCCTGTTGTGATGTGAAGGGGGAGGAGGAAAGAAAGCAGTGCTGTGATTGGCTATGTGTGAGGTGAGAAGTATAAGATCTAACTACCCGAAAACGGGCTGAGCACAGCGCGTCCACCAATCGGTAGCCAGATCTGTACGTGCGCTGACGTTTGTGCCCGCTCATGCCGGGATTCGAAATCGAACCCTGTAACGCGACGTTTGGCGGTCAACGCCGTATCCACTCGACTCGACTATCATGAGCTCTTCTATCTAATACTCCTCACGACTTTCCAGTATTGTTTGATAACAATGAAATTCAACTGCGAAATTCTGATAACACTTTAGTTTTTGAAATTTGTAGTAGAATTTCTTAGATGGATCATATTGCGGGTCTGGCTAATTCTGCTTGTAAAAGACTGAGCTTACTGTTCAAATCTAGAAGGTACGTCTCATTGATAGAGTTGAATCAAAAGTCTACCCTCTTTCCCATCAACAACCTTCTTTTTACTTCAAACCTGGACTCACTCGAACTCCGTCGTAAGGTTTCTGCACTCTCCTTATTTTACATATATGTACTATTTTGGTCTTGCTCTACTGCATTAATTGCTAGGAATCCTATAACTTGCCACACCTGAGGAACCTATTCGGGTTACACTTATCTTTGTTGTTTGCCCATCTTTCTTTGTTTTATTATCTGTTTTTCCTCCCTTTTACCGGGTTTGATATTGACTTGAGATTCTCAGGCTCTTCTCAGTCTCTCTTGTATGAAAAATCTCTATTTTCTCGCCCTTTTCCATTTTACTTAAGAAACTATGGTTACGTTGTTGCAATAAAGTTATTATACAAAGGACAGTCGATCTAATTCTCCTTCGTTGCTGTATAACTGAGCAAGTAGCTGCATATTACAAAAATAGGAAAGGTTCTAATGTTTTTTTGTAAGAATGATGTTAAATAATCTTCTTTATTAACGTTGTGTCCGCTATAAAATCAAACAATCAAAATAAAGCTCGTCTTAAAGCAATTGAATTAAGCTTGGGTAAATTTACTTTTGTTTGGCAGGGATAAATTTGTATAAAAATCGTTTCGAAAACCGAATAGAACATTTGAGCAGAAATATTTTCATTTTTTTCCTAAATACATGCCAGAAATTTATATAATTTAAATTGAAAATAACATTTATGGGGAGTAATAACTGCACAAAACTACATAATATGATAAATTACTCTCGGATAGAATATGCTATTTTTTTCAATTACATGTCACGTTAAAAGATGAACATGTAACATGACACCCACTTTTCTAGTATTCAGAACGAATATTAATATATGAACTTTAAAACATCAGACATTTTGCAATTTCCAGAAAAATGTTAAGGAACTTTAAAATAAACCTTCTAGTTTGCTAGAAGGGTTTACGATCATTTTTATTGTTGAGTCGAGTGGAGTCGCCTTTTCTGATTACAGCCAAAGTTAAGCCACGTCGAAAGTAGATGGAATCTCGAATTGTACCAACTTCACGGCGGCTGTCAAGCGCTGCAGATACCCTCAGTACGGGTTTCACATTAAAATTTGTTTTTCTTGCTTCACAAGAAAAACAATACTGCCGGAATAATTATGGATTTTGCAAAAAAAATGAAAACTTTATACAAAAATGGTAATAAAACTAATTTTATTGATCTCAAATAGATTTATTTTGACACATTGGCAAAGTGCTGTCTTCTACACTCATTAATAAGCAGTTCGGCTATCCTTAGCACCCATTAGTGCTTTAATACGTCTTGGCAAGGCATTGATCAATGTTTTTCACATTTCCTGGATTCGCTTAGATCTAAACCATACTTCAATGAGACGGCAAATGAGTTCTTGTTTGGTGATAATTTGATCTTTCAACACATACCATAAACTCTCAATCGATTTCATGTCTGGGGAATTATCGGGCCATGGAATCAGCTGAACTCCATTTTTGTGCACACCATGCCTTCATTGATTTTGCTATATGACATGAGACCCAAGTCTTTTTGGAATATCCAAGGTCTGACGCCATACAATTCCATTATTTGAGGCAGTAAACGACCTTTAAGAACTTCGATACTTTTCAGGATTCAAAGTTTTCTCAACAATGTTCAAACGACTTATCCTATGCACCCAAATGGCTCCAGACAACATGATTTTCGTTGGAAATTTTGCGGTTTTCTTCAGACATTCAGCGATAAATTCTTCTCCAGGCCGCCTTCTCACACTCTGCACGTGGTCATCTAGCAGTGCAATGGTTTATTCGTCAGCAAAAACTACCTGCAATAATCAAAAATATAACATAAGCAGTTGAAAAGCCATAAAGCATTGTAAAAGCCATTGAATAAATGAATCATCCAATAAAATTTATGGTTTGAAAAGAGTGGAGCCAGTACAAAAATGTGGCACTGTTAATGTTAGTAGGTATTAATGCTTTTTATAACTTGCAGGTAACTGGTTAGGTAGATGTTTCATTCTTATCTTTCCGCCATTGTTCTGAAGTCCACTCAAGGTGATTATTTGCTCAGAAATAGCTTGCCTTCATCATTGTTTCCGTGAGTCGAGAGTTCTTTCTCGAGGGATATGATTTTAATCTAGCTTCCAAAAGCCTGCCATTTGCTGCTCTTCTTGCAAGGCTAACACCCTTGGCTGCAAGCTTATTAAAAATCCTCCTGCAAGATGTTCTTCTGTTCTTAAGAGCATGTTGTATAAATTTTCTATCTGTTCTTAGAATTGTTTTTCATTTTCTACCAAATTATACAACCCTTTTGAGTTTAAATCTTGACCATTAGAATTTTCTTTCTTAATAACACGGACTTTTTGAGTTGAAGCACCTAGATCTTTTGCTATTTCTTTCTGTTTTAATTTAGTTTCTTTCAGTAAACCGTTTATTTGTTCAATCTTTTGAGGACATGACTCCGTTTACCATTTTGATTTAATTCATTTTTAGCTAATAAACTACCTGAAACACACAAACCAAACTAATAAAATAACTAATAAATTGAATGGAACACACAAGAACACTATGAGTAACATAAAACATCATATTTGTACTCTAAAGCCAAGATACCAACTGACTCACACAACTGGCTGTGACTTCATTGAAATGGTCCAATGAGGTGTTGTTCCTTCAGTCTTTCCAATTATACTTACTAAGTTAGCTAATGCTTTTGGAAATATAAGTTATATAGTTGCTTGGTGTTGGTGCATAAAATAAATTAATTTACAATAAATGAACTTAGTTTCGCTGGCCTTTTTTTTAGAAAAGTGTCAAACTTTGGAAAAATCCATATTAATTCTGCCAGTACTGTATATTTCGGTTGTAAAGCCACTACCAAATTATTTATCGTATCGTTTTAAATTCGTTCTTACGTTAATGCGAACATTCTTTCAACTTAATATATTCAATTTTACGGTAGATTTAGTCCGTGCAATCCACCAATGCGTGAATCCGTGGCTTTGGATTCTTTCATGTATACATATGTTGGCTAACAGTAGCAAAATGCCTAAAAGCTAACATAAAAAACAAGGTAATAAATTACATATGACTCACCAAATTACTTTAACTCTTTCCCTGGTTATTGGTTATTTTGGTTAGAACTTCAAAGGAAGGTGAGGAAAACTGCATTGTAGATGAAGAGCGTCCCCCAGCCGTGCCAGATGCTGTATGAAGGTGGTTACTCGTTGCTATAGTAACCGAATTTCAAAATATGTCTAATTTTAGCCATGATTTTACTTCTATCAGCTCGAATTTTTCAGAATAAATCCCACATTTGAGAAATCATTATCGCATCTTCATTACCATGAACTATATTATATACATATATGTTGAAGCAAATTATATATTCAACACATTGATGATGATACATTTCTATTTTTATTTATTATTAAGAAAAGAATATTTGTGTTCCATTTCATCATAAAAATCCTCCAAATATCCTTATTAGTGAAATCTTCTGAAAAGGAAGCTATCTGTTGTTTTATTTAAAAAAAAGCGATATAATATTGAACTCTTGACTTACCAGGTTGAAGAAATATTTTCTGGTTTTTAATAGAATTACAAGCTGATAATATTCTAGATTTATTTATTCAATACCTCAAACAAGCTCATGTCATAAACGGAAACCCTGCTCTTCCTATTTCATAAACACTATGAAACATTGGATGACAAATAGCTGAAAGCTGTTCAAATAATTTTCGGAATTTTATTTGCGATTAAAACGTATTTCCAGCATCTATGTAGATTGAATCAGGAAAACAAAATAGATAAAAGTGCGAATGAATAAGAAAACAACCAAAAGTTAAAAATAATAAGTTTAAACCGATCGTTGAAAGGAAGAAATGCATATATAATAAGGGTTATTAATCACAAACAATTAAATATTCACCTGGTAAAAATAAATTACGGAGCGCTTATATTATTTATCTATTCTACCAAATTTACGTACTATCGAACTTTTTATTCAACTTTGGAACATTTTCGCTGGAATTTTTAAACTTTTATTTCAAAAACTTGAACAATTACAATTCAAGAAATTTCTTATAAGATAGAAAAGGGAATTTATGTTTGGAAAATATATCATAGAATTATTAAAAATCCGTTAATGGAGAAAAATAATGCAATATGCTTTAAAATTGAGAACTTCTTGGCATTGATGATGCTACCGTCATTTACCTAACCTATAAGACCAACACTACGATTTCGTTCCATCTCACACCGATGCATTTTAAACAAAGAAAATTCAAGTGCAGCAGGACCATTAGTTTATTTTTTAAACCATATAAAAAACTGTTCACCATACATATTTCATTACTGTCCAAAAAGGTCAGCAGGTTTATATTTATATTAGAACATCTTTCATCAGTTATGGCAGAGAAAATTCAAGGTTCCCAAAATTGGTGTATGATAACCTGTTGTATTACGCTGCCGGGTTCTTGGTTTATCAAAGCCCGCCTTTGTCGCGCCTGCCCGCTGGGCGTTACTCTCCTCCGCCAGAGCCAGACATAGGAATCTTATATGGCCCATGTCTGCTTGGTCCTCCGTTGGGGTCTTGTGATTGGTTGAGTCTAGTCTGGAACCTCATCCACGATCTTACCGCTTTGGGTGGCCCTCCCAGGAGTTTGAAACTCCCGATGGCATTGCTCTTGGAATCATTGGAACACTCAAGCACCTCCACCACTTGAGGTAAAAGTTCAATGAATAGGTGATTCACATGATGCATATATTCGATCCTAGGAACTTTTTTAATAGCAATTTGAAGCCGGAAAATAAAGAGGAATGTTCTACCTGATCTCACACGAGGAATTCTTTGGAGGAGTTGAATAAACTTAAAAAAAACATATCAAGAGTTAAAAGCTCCTGTAAGGAGCAATTTCACCACTCATAATGATACACGATGTGTGTGTGCATAGAGGTTATGCAAATTTGGAAGAAGAAAATGAAAGATATTAGCAAATAAGCAATTTACTAGAAAAGCTTAACTACCCAAAATGATAGCAATCTTACTGTAGGTTCCTTGTAGAGAGAACCGTCACCCCTTGCTTAGCAACCAACCATAGTTCAATATCATGTACGTAGTCCAGTTTGCATGCATAAAAAGTCTGTCACTCACCCATTTTTTGGCCAAAAGATCGTAAGACTGCGCTACCAAGATGGTCTGTCGATTAGAGACATTGCACAAAGAGAATGGTAAGGGCTCCAAAAGTGTAGTCTATAATATTTTGTTGACCTATATAAAACATGTGTAAGGCTAATAAATCAAATGGTAAGCCAAGGAAAACATCAAAAATAGAAGACGCGAGCTACTACCCAAATTGGGAAGAAGGGCTGTTTCAAGACGGCTGCCACAGTTTCTCGAGAGATTACTGAGCTTTCGGCCATTAATGTCTGTGAGGAGATGCCCCTCGAAAGACCAGCGTGAGAGGAAGCTCCGCGGAATACTCCTTTCAGCCCCTTTACTCCAAACCACGTGTTCCTTGGCGTGGGAATTTAAAGAATCATCGAGAAGGAAGCAGTCCCGCGCTAAGTCGCTCGACCCGGCTGTATTTGCTTATGCAGGACGCACCTCGCGATAACGCCGACTTCTCACCCCCATGCCTCACAGGCATGTACTTTCCCCGTAAGCGCGGCTGTACCAATTCAACCCCATATCCTGAGGCAAACTTACTTCGCTGTCCGATCCAACTTGTTATCTCGAAGTAAGTTTGCATAGACTGAAGTCGAGAATCCTCTGTGGACGGCCATGCCCTGGGGCTATCTATCGGACTAGCCACCTGGCTATTTAACCCTGCGTCCACCATTCATCGAGTAGATTGAGAGTCTGCCAGTCCTTCCGTTATGACCGTTTTATCTGTTACCCTGCGAAGTCTCCCAACCCCTGTTCGAGTCGTACCTCGTCGTTAATATCTCACTAGCAGATCGCGTTTAGTGAAGCTTTAGTCCCTATCCAGAGGAAAGTTTATCGAGCAACCTTCTTCCCAGAGAATTTTTCATAATAAATTAGATAATAGGAAATGGATTGTTGTGAAAAGATATTAGGAAATAGAGCCTTACCAAATAGTTAGTAATAAAGCCCAAAACATAGAAAGTAACGGTAAAATTATTTTTAGAAAAAGGCTTTTTATCGTTTGAATTTGGCTTTACTTGGAGAACACAAATCATTGAGAACAGAAAAAAATATTTCAATTAAAAAAAAGACAAACTAAAGCAAAAGAATAAATAGTGTCAGGATTATTTAGGAGAGCTCGATATAATCAACTTCAGAAGAAAACATAGAAAATTAAAAAACAACCCCTACTTTTTACCCGTCATTAGAAGCAAAAAAGGAAGCTAAAAAAAATAAAGGCTTATGATTGGCCAATGACGGTGTTTTATACAGATCGTTGATTGGCCAGTGGGCTAGATGGAAAAGACTAAATAAATACCAAAACAGTAGCCAAAATTGCTAAAAAAATCGTGCGCCACTAAAGTAAACAATTACTGACAAACTGAGCCAAATTGAGGAATATAATTCATCAAAATAAAAACATTTATTTTTTCCTCAGACAGTCCTCTTTTCAATGAATACCGTTCGCAATCCGTATATTGATAAAACATGTGTCGTAACAACTATGTCAAAATAGAGAGTAAAAGAAAATAAATGTAAAAATCAAAAACTATCTATGCAAACGCCGCGAGAATATTGTGGAGGCCTTTTAATAACTTGGTGAGGCTTATGGATGGGGAAAAGTTTAAAATGTATATGTCAGAAATATTCAAAAGAGGAGACTACTTATAGTGCAATTCTCCAATCCTGCTAAATTTTCAACGCCATTAAATCCCGCTGCGAGCATTAGGGGTGGTGAAGGCACGCGATTCACAAGATTTGTGCTACAACATTTTTTCCAAATCTACCTTTGACACCTCCTTTTTGCCGTAATGTCCAGCACAAGAGGGGGGTAACGAATCCATTCTTTGTAACTTGTTTTTCATTTTTTCTCTAAAAATCTTCACATTAAGAAGTTGACCACGAATTAAGCCAATATGTTTTACACTGATATCTCAAATAATTAATTCTGTTTGTTAGCAATTACTTGTAAGTAGTAGGAAACAAGAGAAGCGGTGCCACCACTCCTCCTTACAAGAGGAGCTTGCGCTTCGCAGGCAGCCTTTTGGTCTGTGGCCTACGTCCTATATGGCTTAAGCAACGTGAGTTTGGTCTAAATATTTTAAAATATTTAACTTCATATATCCCAATAATTTAATCTTGGTCAATTTTCCAGATACATGTTTATTTTTTAGGCCAAAAGGTAAGAAAAAAGTTTTACCAGAATTCTTTTGATATACCAAAAACAACAATCCTCAGATATCTATTATTCCCGTCAAAATTTGCTTTTATATACGAAAAATATAAAAATAAGGTCTACTGACCAAAGTTTCGGGCTCTGACTTATTCTGATTTATGAGCTTGCGACCTTGAAACTTTCAATAATTAAAAGGAGTAAACTTGCGAGTAGCTTAGCCAATATATCATTTGAAAGAAAATGTAGAATAACATAGGGGTTTCAATTTTCTTTAGAATCGGCCCTATAGTTTCATTGTTATAACCAAATCAAAATAATTCACGGGCTAACCTTGTGAGGACCTTAGAAATTATATCAATGGAAAGGAAATGGAAAACAATATAAGGATTTCCAATTTCATTAGAATAGGCCGAATAGCTACAATGTTATTACCAAAACAATAAAAAATCAAAATGGGGACCGACCGACTGACCTACGTCATGAGATATAGAGTGGCACGCGACTAAAAACACCCATGTCTTATTATGAATACATTTTATCAATTTCGATTTGTAAATTTTTTTTAAAATTCCAAGACATTCAATAATCATCTTTATTTACCTGAACTCTTTAAAATAATTTTGATAAAAACTTCAACTATAAGAAAAACTAGTCTTGTTGGCTGTTCTTTGAACTTCAGAGAAAGAAGGATAATAGCTTCAAATATACCTAATGTAGTTGAGTCACAAACTAAAATTCAAACTGTTAAAAAAAAATGCATCCTAAATCTATAGTTTTATGGATTACGGCTTTGAGAGATGTCGCGATCAACTTGCTTACCTCTCCCTTATGAGTAAAGATGTCTGCAATTGATTTAACTAGGCACCTTTTCGTCTGTAACGAACAAGTTAAAATTTTATTCCTGTGACTACGTGTGGTACGTGTGAAATTCAAATTTTGTTCCTGGATCTTTCAATGGGTCAATATTGTTTCAAACTTCAAACATGACAATTTAAAATCGTTTTTTTGATTTTTCATTTTCAGTATTTCTTTTCTTTTTGTTATACGCTTAATATTACAATTAATTATTTTATTTTTCCTTTGGTGCCTGAAGTAGCGTGCAGGCAATTATTAAAATAGGTTAAAAAATATGTCCTTTTTCTCATTGATATTTTCAGTCTGACCGTAAATTATGAAGCAATAACACACGAGAAGACGTAGTCTTTGGTACCCCAGTTTGCCGCCTCGTTATTTAGTATGATCCAATACAACAGCGTTTATGGTACTTAGGGTACATACCATGCAGGATTTATTTGCCTCGTGATTCGGTGTACAACCGAGATAACCTCAAAAAAACAGATTACCCCGGGATCTTCAGGTGCATAAATCATATTTAGCCCATATGGGTCGAACCACCTGACCCCATGGAATAGTAAATTCTTTATATTAAAAATAAATTCCTCTTTAATAGACTAAAATTATACATGATTTTAAATAAATTTCATTAGCATAAAAGCTAGACATTATTTCACATTTTATTTCAACTACAATCGAATTTCATTCGAGTGAGTATAATGGTACGAATGATTTCTCCCATTTGTGGTTGATGTTTCTGCCGGAATCGGGTTCGTTTGGGATTCGAACTGTCATCTCATGGACGTCCAAATGCTTCAATTCATATTTAAAAGACATTTAAATTATTTTTTTAATTTTACCTCTTTAATTTCTCGGCAAATAGGGTAGCTAACAAGAGCAAAGCCCCCGCTACATCTACTATATTCTGTACATGTGTAAACGTTGTCAAGAAAGCAATATTGACTTGCTGGGGGTTTTGTAGGTTAAACTATTGTAAATTATGCAAAGAAATCAAATACAGATACAAATAAATCTTAGCAAAGTTTTAAGTCGTCAATTTGCCATTGAGGGTGTATATTAATTAGTCATTAAAGCAACATTCAGGTATATGACTGAATAGTTATTTTAAGTCTGTATGAAACCAAAATAAAAGGTAAGCACTTAACACAAATCTAAATAAAAATAAACTATGTTTGGACTAAAAACATTATTTTAATGACCTTTGAGGTTGGAAACATGTAAAATCATTCAGGCGACTTACGAATTAGATTTAGAGTCGCTCCCTTCTAAAATCTTTAAAAAAAATATTTTGGTATTTCCTAAATTCAAATTGCCCTCGCTGTGCTTATAAAGTTATCTTACCGTTTCCATCTATCGCTTTACATACTGGGTCAAGAATTATATAATGGTCTTAAACTCTGATATTGAAGTTGAAAAAAACAGCACTGATACTCGTATATCATTGCTAATACATCGGAAAAGTCCCATTTTCTGAACAGAACGTATAAAGATATCCTTAAAATATTTTATGCTGTCTTATTCCCTTTATTCGTTAAGTTAATGATATTGTACAACCTAATTGGTGATGTTACATCACTGTTTGTCTGAAGAACATGTAAGTCTTACTAATTCCTTGTTTCCGTATTGCTCTTATAATGAATGTATTCAGTAAATCAGATGATTTTTTATATATGTAGAAATACATATAAAGACATATTTTGTATTGCTTAGTTCTTTGCAATATATATTTCATAGACTACACATGACCTTATATAATATAATTATATATGGATATAACCTGGCTGTTCTGAGGGTTGATTGAATGTTTTCGTTAGCCTGGTGGTTATGAATTTGATAAAATAATTGCATGTTTGGATGAGAGACTGATTAGTGAATTTTTTTTTTTATTCTTTGTAGCTTTCATGAAAGAAGTATAAGTAAATTATTAAACGATGTCATTGCATTTACTTTTCATGCAAATATCTTATAGAAAGAATTACAACTACGTTGACAAGGCGTTCTTTCCAATCCTTAATAAGGATATTTGTTAGACCTTCTTCTGTTGATTTTCTGCTATTTTTTAAAAATTTCAGTTTTTCAATAATTTGGACGTGAATAAAATGTATTAAAATAATGCGCAATATTTTACTCACGTCATGAAGAATTTTAGTGCAAAATAATATAATTACCAAAGGCCAGTAACAGAAGTAACATGAAAATTAACTTGTCAAGATGAGACTACTCAACAATAATTTCGCTTTTAAAAATGATAATTAAACTATATAGAAAGTAAAAGACTTCTAAAGGGGCCATTAAGAAGCAAAAGTTAAATATGTAAAATTATATTAGGGGCGTAATAAAGATTAGTAACACTGGGCAAAGTAACAAGCCTCTATGCATAAAAGACCAATTTGTTCCAACCCTTAGGAACAAATAGCAATCTATTTAAAGAAGCGTATAACGCTGTAAATAACAGGCTAAGACTATATAACAAATAGCTTGGAAAGTACACAAGCACTCCTGACAGATTTGATCAGGAAAATAAAAGTTTTGAAGTGGGAATAGACATAAAAAACGTCGATGGTTGGACAAAGGTCTACCTTAAGTGGAGATCATTACTTACCAGAAGAGCAGAAGAGTATCTCACTGACAGAAGATCAAAAGATGAAATTGTATCAGTGGCAGTAGTAACGAGACAAACTCGAAGGTCCTATGGACTTTCTGATTTATATCTAATATCAGGAACTTTTTCTAGGAGTCGGAGCGTTTCTGACTGGATGGCTTTTATGGCGTCTTTTTTCCTATCTCGAACAGACCGCTTGAACATATAGTTATTAGAGAACTCCGAACTCTGCAGCCCGAATATATTTTTAATTTTATAAACACATCACAGCTTTAACCAACAAAGGCATAGTCACCGCAACGATCAAACATAGGAAGAGAGTAGCAATTTAAATAATGGAAGGTGGCTTTCAAAGCCGTGGCAGTTAGATTAACGAATCGAATTCAGACAAAAATGTTTGGAATTGGACTTTTTTTTCCTCGGGTCAACTATATTCTTATTCTGACATGACCTTTTTGATCTTACCTTTCAAATGTATTTATTTATCTATCCTATCTCTCTATATACCTATTTGTATATAATATATATATAGAAAGAGAGAGAGAGAGGAATGAACAACAACATTTATGTCAATGTGGTGAGAAAAAAGCGATAGTAGGAAATCCTTAACGACTAGAAAGGTTTCCTGGAGTTCTTCAACACTCTTTAGGAGTGCTCCTAAACATGGCTTAGATGCTTCTTCAGACTTTTCTAGTGAATTAAGTATTTCTAACTAATTCCCTTACCTATCCGCATATAATTTTGTGTGTGTTAATAATCCCTAGATTTGTAAGCCAAAGGCAGCCGATTTCGGTCTCTTTTCTTTCGATAAAACAGCTATTGAGGAGTAATTTCCTAATAACGAGCTCCCACTCAATAGAGTGTTGCGCCGAACCACGTCGTTCCCGATACAAGTCTCGCTTCTTGTTGGATCCGATCGGTGTATTCAGAAAATGGAAAATTTGCCCATTTTCACAAAATGAAAGAATAATGAGGAGTATTTCGGTCGTTCTTATTTCTAATACCTATTATAATTTGATCGACTTCATCTATGGATGATATTTATTTCGTTCGACTATTTATATAGGCATGGAAGGGTGCTTGTCATGGTTATTTCTAACTCTGTGTTCTGTAAATAAACATAAATCGAGATGAATAATGAAAGTTTTCTTAAGACAAAAAAAAAAAACAGGAAACAAAGTAAACGTGGAAAATACGAAAAAGCAAGCGGATTTATTACTTATCCAAAACCCCAGAGGTAAAGTGGCTATAGACATTTCTGAAGAACACAGGATGTAACACCAAATCACTGTCAAATGCAATTCGGTAGATCTTATTATCACCTCTCCGTCGACGAAGATCCGCTGTTATGATCCAAATTAAGTTCCAAGAAAAGAGGATTTTAAATTAAGATTTTTAGTTATTTATATTATTATCCGTGTCGCAAAAAGGCTTATATATTAAGTTCTTTTTCTGTATTCTCCTGAAGCAAAAATAAATCTCAATAACAAAATAATTTTGATTTAAAATTTGCAAATATATAAAGAAGAGAAAAATAAAGATCTGGATAAATAATGTTGACCAGCTTTTTTCCATCACATAATTGAGGCTTAAATTCATATTTATTTTTATATAATTGTATAAATTGGTGCTATAAGTTTAGGGATACCCTTTCATACCATGTAATAAGTTAGAACAGAAATATTTGAATCGTGTTTTTCACTAGTGTTCTTTAATTTTCTGTCCATCTTTACTGGTTTGTTTTCTTATTTCTTTTTTCAACTACATTTGTCTACCACTGAATAAAGTGCATCATTGGCTTGTACCGTTTTTTAGCATAATCATTATCTAATTTAGAACTTGCACCTTGATTCTAATATTCTTGATTCATAGGTAAGCTTAACTCTCTTAACTCAACTTCTGTAGAATTATTTAGATGAACATAATATCATAAAGGAGATTTTGGTATATGGCACGTGAAGCCAGTAATGAATCTGAAGTATTTATTATAAGTACTAGCAGACAGAGGAAAGGAGGCCAGACTCTTTGGGATCAAGTTGAGTTTAATTGAAAGGAAATGAAAAAGGTGCGTAAAATATGTAAGTAGTTTGCCACTCAAAACAAAAGTTTATTTCTTTAATAATTTACGACTAATCCTTCCTTTTCGATTTACAATATTCAACAAGTTGGGCATACCTACACTCAGCAAATTAGGGCAAAAAATATCTTAAGAAAATATATAACTGTTAATAATGTTCTTAAAACGTTTCAAAAATCGATTTTAGAGTCTACAATAAGTTTATGCAAGGGAAGTAATTAGAATACTACATAAGGAAGATAAGCAAAGACCATTGGATGCACTAAAGTTCAGCCATCTCCAAATAGGAGTAACATACTGTTCAATCTAATGTTAGGTTTAGCCTCATTGAATGAAATTAATGAGGCTAATCGCTGGCATCACTTAATTTTATTATCACGTTTTGGCAGTGACTCACTTACTGTTCAGTGCTTTTGACCGGCCGTGAATTCCTCAAATTTCTATTATGGAATTCAGTTCTGTCTTTCTTTCATCTAATTTAATGTATTTGCTATAAACAACGTTTGTAAAGATAAATTTTAGGCATATTAACGTTGTATTTCTTTTATTAATATGATAAAGAGTCAAAGAGCTTTGTATCAATGTTTTCCGGGGCATGCTCACCCTTTTATAATTGTTTTTACATTTAGCATTTAAAAGTCTAATTCTTCTTTCAAGTATAGCAGCACATACTTTCCTTATCCTTCTTAGGCTCTCTATTGAATATTTTATAACAACTGATACTAAATTTGTCAATAAATTCTCTATTTATCGTGATAAGCTAACTTTCTCTTACAGGAATTATATTAAATTTTTCTGTAAGAAGAAAAAAGTTAGTTCATTTATTTATCAAACTGCGATCATTTATGTGGATGTAATTGAGGCTGTGTTTTAAGAAGAGGCCGCAATTCTATCATTTAGTTATTTAGTCAACGTCAATTATTCCATGATATTTGGAAGATCCCCGACCCGACAATGAATATAAGGTCAGTATGACAATCGCTGGTCGGCCCGATGGCACCAAGGGCCGGTCCTCTTTTTGAGGAGAGTTGCCAGAAATAATTATGTTTTTGACAACAAACAGCGTTCAGGTGGAAGCCTTCGTCACCCCGGGGGAGAGGGACCTGTTCCACATCAGAGGTACGTGGATATAGATACCAATCAGCAGGATACCTTGGAAAAGGGTGTGTGTTGTGCTGTGAAGGCGGCAGATGAAAGAAAGCAGTGTTGTGATTGGCTATGTGTGAGGTGAGAGGTGTTAGATCTACCTACCCGAAAACGGGCTGAGAACAATGTTGCCAACTCTTACTTTTGCTGAATCTAAACTAAAATAAGAGGTTTTGAGTGTATCTCATTTATCATTCTGCTATAATTTTTTTCTATTCATTTTCTTGGTTTTAACATTAGTTTCCTATCAAGAAAGTCTGTTTTATTATCCACCTGAGCAAAGAATAAGAACAGAAATTAACTTGATATATTGCACCATATTAGTAATATTATCCTAACAAACTCACATTTGCTCCAGAAAGTACTCATACCGATACCTATTCTCACAATCTTTAGCCAAAGTTCTTTAACCGATTAATGCAGATTAACGAAATATTAAGAAGAAAGTATATATATTTTTTAAATCTAGGAAATTTCTTGCATGGACATCGACCATCAGATCATGTCATGCATTTTCGATAGGTTGAGGTCTAGCAACTGTAGTAGGCATTAGGAAATGGATATTATATCTTCTTTCAAATAGAAAGAAACTAACTTCGATGTTTAAGGTCGTTGTCATGTTGAAAAACACATTCCCCTAGAAGCTTTTGAGTATTACTGTCTAGATCTTCGAATAATCAATCTATCGTATTCTTTAGTTATCGTTAAATTGGGTCAATGAAGTGTGTCAATGCTTGTTGCACAGAAACTGCCACATAACATAATAAATCCAATTCCATGTTTTAGTGTGGGCACAGTGTTTTGGGGGAAGAAGTATACCCCTAGTTAGTGGATACGCGTTGGTTTTCAATTGTCGAGTTACCGAGTTCGATCCCAAACAAGGAGCCTTCGCAAGCCTAGTGGATACCGCATTGGTTTTGTATGGTTAGGCTACCTGGTTCTATCACAAACAGGAAGCTTTCGCTAGCCTAGTGGATACGTGGTTGGTTTAATATGGTCAAGGTACCGGGTTCGATACCAAGCAAAGAGCTCTCGCTAGCCTAAGGAATTTAGCGTTTTTGTTTCTATAGTCGGGATTTCGGTTTCAATCTTAAGCAAGGATCTCTCGCCGGCCTACTCGATACAGTTTTGATTTTCTATAGTCGAGGTAGCGGCTTCGATTCTAAGCAATGAGCTATCGCCACCTAGTGGATACTACGTTGATTTTGTATGTTCCAAGTACCGGGTTAGATCGCAAGCAAATAGCCTTTGCTAGCCTAGTTGATATGGCGTTGCTTTTCTATGGATGCCAAGAATGATCCCAAACAAGAAACTGTCGATAACCTAGTGGATGCAGCTCTGTTTTTCTAGGGTTACCGATTTTGATCACAAGCAATGAGCTTTATCTACCTAATGGACACCCCGTTGGTTTCCTATGGTCGTGGTACCCTGGTCTACCCTACAAAAATAGCTCTCGCTAGTCTAGTGGATACGACATTGATTTAAAATGGTATCGGGTTCAATCTTAGGCAAGTCGCTCTCGTTACCCTAGTGGATACGGCGTTGGTTTTCTATGGAGTAGGTACTCTTTTCGATCCCAAGAAACGCGTTCTCATTCGCCTATAAGATACGGCGTTGGTTTTGTATGGTCGGTTACCGGGATCGATCCAAAGCAAGGATATCTCGCTGGCTTATTGGATACGGCATTTGTTTTCTATGGTTAAGGTAGTGGGTTCGATCCCAAAGATCTATACTTTCTAATAGACGATTGAAATTAATTACTTACCAACCTACCATCGTAGGCAAGATTGATCCTTGGCATTCTAGACAATAAAGTTAATTTTCAGAAAGCAGAATGTATGTTGCCTTTATATACCTTGATCCCTTTTGAGTTTTTTCTCGATATAGTACATAAGTATGTTATGTATTCATGCATATATATATATATATATATATATATATATATATATATATATATATATATATATATATATATATATATATATATATATATATGAGTGTATTCATATAATTATTAACATCATGTGCAAAACAATGTGGATATATTCTTCACCCCCCCTCTAATAAGGACTGATCACCTGTTTTCTTTTATTCAGTTTGACATCGCTGGACTATAGGAAAATCCATTAATAAGAACTTATAGAAATCATTAAAAATTACTAATAAGAAATATATGGGTTTGTTAACCTCTTGGATGGTCAACCACTCTTAAACCAAAGATATTTTTTGAAAATCAAATTTTGTTTCCTTTAAATACCCTTGAATCCAAAGAATATTGACTTTTACTTAATCTTAATTTTCTCGATGTACGCATGCAAAAACTCATATACACCCATGACATACTATTTATTCCCTTATTAATCCAGTTGAATATTAAAGCATATAGTATAAGAGTTTTTTCTGATTCCTAGATCCAATGAATTTAATGAATCTAAAATAGAATGCTTCTAATCATGTAAATTTCTAATAAATGAAAGTCAGAAAGCAAAGCATATTTACACGCATGCATACATTTTTTCAAATGGTTGAATTTAGGCT
The DNA here is from genome assembly GCA_963969495.1 of Ceratothoa steindachneri. NCBI lineage: Eukaryota > Metazoa > Arthropoda > Malacostraca > Isopoda > Cymothoidae > Ceratothoa > Ceratothoa steindachneri. Next base: position 97,992,334 of record OZ018321.1, on the reverse strand, counting down.
GAAAATGTATGAATGGAGCGAGTATTCAATCTTCATAATTTAATCTAAACCCTCCATAATTTAAGTTGAGAATGAGATCTCTCGTATCTTCTGATTGAGAATCTTGTTTATAAGTAGAAAGGAAATGCGATTTAATATGTACAATGCCTCGTGGTATGTTATTCATCTTTTCACGCCTGGCCGTTAAAACATCCTCCAAAATATTTACTGGCGCTATTGCACAATCTGCGGAAACTAGAACGCGTATTTAACATCTAAGGGCAGAAATATAGAGAGCGCTGGCATGGAGTGAAAAGAGCAAACCTTATCTCGAGCAGAGAAGAGTATATTCAAAATCTCCAAATTTAGGAGAATGTATAAAAATTGTAGAAAGCAATTTAAATGGTTGAATTATCCCTCCTGAGGTTAACGTAATATAAATACAAGTTTCCAATCCGAGAGATGTTAATTAATCTTAGAATATCCTTTCTCATTACATTTGATGAAATTACATTGGCTTCCTTTGTTTGCAATAAGGAAATGAATCTCGTGAAATGAAGCATAAGAGTTGCTTGAAGAAAAAATAAATTAAAGAAACATAACCAACAGATCTTAAAATTCTTTGCAAAAGGAAAATCAATGAAATTCCTTTTATAATTAAGTACATGCAGTTATTATTATATTTTAATCAAGACGACTCCATAACCTGGCGCATTCAAGACTCATTTTGTCCCTGGGAAGATCTTTGAACACTTTCTTCATCTTCGTCACCAGTTCGGCCTTAGGGTCGAAGGCAGAGCAGTGAATTTTTAACCACGCACCACAGATAGTTATCTATAGGATTAAAACCGGTGGATCTAAGAGGCAAGAAAGTTGCTCTGTTAAAGTCGTAGAAATTATCAAAAATCACTTTTGAATCTCTCTAAAGGTATAGCCTTCCAGCAGCAACCCTGTCCAGCCAGGATTTGACCACAATCTACAGCAGTTCCATATAGTCGTCTAAAATCAGCCTAATTCCCGATTCAAAATTGCGGGGCAATACTGCGTCAGCCTCACATGAGAGACATACGGAAAACGGAAAATCACAGTGCCCACGCAAGACAGTAGATACTTAATAACCCTAGGAAATAAGGCATAATTGATACATAAACGCTAGCACACATTCTCTCTCTTTACTCCTTATCCATGGAAAATATTATATTTATTAGAACACCAAAGACAATCAGATATTTCATCTTCTGTTTTATTTTGCATTTAACACTTTGTGTCAAAATTTGGGTGGCTATAAATATAACATGAATAATAATTTATTAAGAATAATATGAAATATTGGAATCAATTTAAAACAAAGGATAAGTTTGTCAGACTTTTTTACCTCTTTTATTTGTTTTTCGGTGATCAACTGAAGAAAATTGCAAAGCCATCGAATAACAAAGATTAAAATTATGAGACCTCGATACGATTTCTAAACGTTATATTCATACACATATTCGCTTCATATATATATCTCTATCTTTTCACAAACTTACCAATAATGATAACGTGTTCGGTTTTCTCTGTATTTTTTAAATATATTTAATAAATAGATTTATCATAAGATGCTCTTTATTTGCGTTGTATTGATTTTCAATCATAAACTATATATTTATTTTTTCCCTTTTCCAAAATATATTTAAAAAGTCTACTAAATAATCAGAACTTCATGACTCCTTAAGATCTTTGATGGGTCTTCCAAACCAACTGGAAAGAGAACGGGAAAATAAGCAGAAAATTCACATTAATAAGTCTAAAAAAACATTTCATCTTAGGAATATTTATCGAGAGGACCATTTAATTGTATAGTCGAGAAAGAAAAAGGTACTGGTAGGTAGATATTAATAGACGTGATCTACTAATGTGATTCTTATGGTATTAAAGGATGATGATAAATTCCATTGAGATTATAACCAATTTTTAAATGGAGTATAAATATTATGAGCCCACACAGTTATGGCGAACGAGCAAATTCCGAGTTGCGAATGCAGGGCACTAAACCAGACTCCTTTGGTAGATATAATTAGGGAAAAACAGGTATTATTGTGATATGTAGTAATATGAAATTCACCCCTCCCTCCTTCACCCTCTCTCATTCTTCATGTCCTTCCCTATCCCTCACCCCCTTCATGATTAAAACATCGATTAAGTAATAGTTAGAATGACGTAGAGCATCATATGATACCACGAATACAAATTTACCCCCCAAAATCTACAAATATGGGTAAATATGTGTAACTAAAGTTCGTATAAATATGTATACGACCAAGAAATTAGGACCTGTTGAAAGTCAGAACAAAACCCTGTGTAAAACCCTAAGCTCTTTATGAAAAATGAACTTTTAGATCGTAAAAACTTAATTAGTCTTATTCTGGGTTAATCAGTTTTTCTATAATGTAATATTAGGTCTTTCAAAATTGCTTGATAGTTAGACAACTTCTCCCCCATTCTAAGGGGAAATTTTGTGGTAACCCAATCAATCCCTTCCCATAAATTTTAACTTTTTTCAAATTAACTTTCACAAGATTCAAAATTTTAATTATTTGAACGATTATTTGTGGAAAGTTGCCTTTTCATTAAACTTTGTAAGACTTCTTGGAAAGTCGTCCAAGGGTTTCCGAGGGCGCTTATATCAGCGATTTTGAAACTTTGCATTTTACCGGTAATCGCCTCCGAACTAATTACCTAATAATAAGTATATATAATTATATATCTTTAAACCCTCTCTAAATATGATATTTAAAGAAGATCAAGTAAAGATAGGTGCACATAGCGGAGGCCATAGCACCTCGAATACTTTCCTTCTCTAAAGTTACTTTAACTATTAACCATCCCAATATTTTGACTTTATAGTTGCTATGCCCAGTTTGATTTCAAAATAAATAAATATTAATTAGGATGTGCAAACAATTAATTGCTAATCCATCTAAATTTCAGGAGCACAATTGTAATAGCCTCTTTCTTGTAAGCACTACGTATCATTGAAAGGTATATCTTTAATTTTCATCTACCATAGAATTTAATGAGAAAAGTCATAGCAAGTAGGTGACAGGTAAGATTTCAATAACGTATACTCGAAGGAAAATAGGTATTTATCGATGAACAACAAAAAGGTCAGCAAATAACTAATCAAGATGGAGTTATTGCAAGTAATTATAATTAAAATGAAATTAGAAATGCTTCCCAGGAAGAGTTGTAAATGTCAGAGTTTCTTTACTTTCTGATGGGTGACTCTTGTTGTTAAGTTAGTGTCGTGGTTGATTTTTTTACCTAGTTCAGCGTTTGGCAAGCAAATCGTGATGGCTTCGAAAGGGAAGCAAAAATTCAACGAAAGCTAGAAAAAAAAATCTAATGCCACAAACAAATGAGAGGAAGCTTGCATGAATCGTGGGAGTTGCTCGATTCGAAAGGGGTGGCCGTTGACCCCGAAAGAATGGTTGCTTCGTCTTCTGAGCGTAAGCCAATCAAGCTAAGCCTGCACTGAGTGAAGAACTGGGCAATACAATCTTCTGAGACAAATGTCTTTAAAGAATTTTGAACTGCGTATCTATACTATCTATCAGTCTTGCTATCGCTGTCAGGTCGTTTCCCAAGAGGAAGAAATCCACAAATGATAGAATACTGGTATGTACAATGGAATGTAGCTGACACGATGGTTTGTTTTTCTCAAATAGTTTGTTTGGTCAGCTGCATTTCGATTTTTGCTAGCCACCTGGTTATTTTATCATAATAATCCTTCCACCTGTAGTCCGGGAGTCTATGTAACCCTGATACAAAGGAAACTCTATGGAATCAAAATTAGTATATAGATTTCCCATTATTCCATCACGACATATTTGTGATACACATTCCGCTGTGGTCCTTTTAATATGTATTTTCGGCGCTCCGAATATTTAACTATGGCTAAACGCTCCATGGTTGGATAGATTCCCAGGAGGATGTGACACTAAATGAACTCTATTTGCGAAAGAATTTCAAACATTCTGCCAGAATGGCCAATAAATGTGGTTTAATTGTTTGGTTTGAAGATGGTTTGTTCATTAGCGTTTGTTCATTACCAACTTTCAATATTTACAGTTCTATTTCTTGCTAAATTCTCTTATAAACTTTATTTTACTTAATAAATTTTCCTTTTTTTTCTTTGGAATTATTATGTGTAACCTATTTAAAGAAGGAGTTATGGGTATTAACATTTAGATCATCTTTATTACAATATACAACACGGTTTAGAGTAGTGGTTGCCAACGGATTTTGGCTCATGGCCTCCCCCATAGGAAGCTTATTTTTACCTGTAGCTCCATAAGCATTATTTTCCACAATAAGCTTTTAAGATGCAAAATATTTGTTTCCAGGTAAATTAAAATTCTATTATAAATATCTGAAAAAGTTAAATATATGTATTAATAATTTTATAAGATGTAATTCAACTGCATAAATTTAAATTATCAATTAATCTACCTACAATTTTGTCTTGTGGCCCCCTTCATGTAGTGTGTGCCACTTCTATATCTTAACAATTTATTGCGGCCCCAGTTCGGAAACAGTAGTTTAAGGATCTTCGTTAATGAATTGCAACCTGACTATATCTGGTGAGCTTCAAAGGACAGATGTTTTTGTTCCTTGTGTCAACCACTAATATATCCATCTAACACTTTAATCCATCGTCTATAATGTTTTGGGGTCATCTTCAAATGACTCATTTTCAATTGAATGCCTTTTAGCGTCTTTTCAGTAAGACTATCATTAACGTTCTCTGGAACAAACGGTACCAGTTCTATGCCTACCATCGTTTTGCTTTGAATCGGAGGTTTAAATACTAAGGGCAATTCTCTGAAAACTATATCTTACGTGGACACCAGTTCTTCTCTCGTTGGTAGCATGGCCATCTTCTCTTGACAATTATCTGGTAGGAAAGGATCGATGTGAGAGTTCCAGCAAATATTCACGAGCTACCACCATTCAAAGGGTTTTACGTATTTAAGAAAAATAATTAAAATATGAATTTATACACGAGCTTCCCCGGACATAAAATGCTCCTTCTCATTAAATATGATTCATACATGTTTCACCTTAATCAATGAGATCTCACGATAGACTTGACCAACATTTATTTCTTTTAATACCTTACTTATCTTCATTTTTCGATTTTTTCTTTCTTCTTCTCGCCCTATTTACCTCAGTTAACCGTTTCCTAGCAAAATATTAATGTTTAAGATGAAATGGTTCCGTTCCTCTCCTTCTCCGCTTAATTTATTTTTCCTCATTAAATTAGGCGAAAAGCCATTTGAGTTAGCCTCCTTCTAGCGTTTAGCGAGGAATATTGATATAAATCATTTTTAATAGAGTTTTAATATATTTATTTCATAAATAAGCGAAACTAACCCGTTTTATTTCGACAAGAAAAATTTTAAGGTTTCGAAAAGTGATGGAGAGAGGAGGCAACATAAACAACTGATCCCTTTCAGAATGCACCTTGAGGCTTTGGGGACCTGAAGCTGCGCATCCTTTATATAACTCCCCCGTTGGCTAGGCAGAATCTCTTATTAGATCGATACTTCCAAAGCTATATTAGAGAAATGGAATTTCTCTCATAGGTTTCATGTGGTATAAATGAGAAATTCAAAAATTTAGAGAAAACTCAAGTCTTGTAAGGAATGAAGCTTGGCTGAGAATGATAGGATTGCTTTAAGTTTCTAAGGAGTTATGTTGCACTGTAGATCTGCTGGAATGTAACAGAAATATTCTATTTATTTCACATTTCCCTCAAAATTTTAGGATTAATAGATGGTAGTATTTTTTTATAAATAAATATCAAAGCATATTAAATTTCCTTTTGTAATTAGAAGTTATGGATCAAATATCTGGAGTAGTTTGTAGAAGTTGTGACCCAAAGTTTGAGTCAAGAAATAATCGAAACCATGTAGTTAGTCAATTAAAAAATAGCCGGTGCGTTATAAGATATCAAAATATGTATCTTCTTTACCCCCTGAAAATATTATGACTCAAAGTGTTGAATTTAACGCTTTTTCATCTTGATAAACGACGTTTTAGCTTCATAAATATTTATAGAAAATTGTCCAACGTCTCTATAAATCTATAATTTCTGTCTGTTCTTGGTTTCTATTACACTCATAGCACTTTTTGCGTGTTGGAATCATATATTCATCATATGTTTCTTCGTATATTTTTTTTGTCTATTCTTTTGTCCCGAACGAAGAGAAAAGTGGATACGGCATGTTTTTTTTGGTATTATTTAAAGATTGAAAGAAATTCCTATCTTCAAGTTTTCTCAGGCACCAGCCTTCGTGGAAACCCGGCTGCAAAATTTAGGTAGCTATCATGCCCCACATTTGGCTTAGAAAATTATAACTGAGGAAATATTTTAAAAAATAAATTTCATGGTATTCGTGGAAGTTACGAACTTAGAAACCCCCAACGTAATACTTACCAATTGCTTCAACTTACATACGAAAAAAGTTAGAAAAATAGGCCAGAAACCAGCAGATATTGAGTGATCTCACTTCAGCATGTGAAAAGCAAGCAAACACCAAATCCTATTGAACAAAGGCCTAGCCTCGCGCATTTAGTCTTTCAAACATAGCGTATGAAATATCATCCAGCTCGGGGTCGGTATCCACGTAAGTGACAAAACCTGAGTGCAATTCGGTTAGGGAAACATGTCATTAATGCGTTCTCCGTTTGGGGGGTGAGGTCTACTTAGCAAAAGAAAAAGAAATGCTCGAACCTCTTTTGCGGTTAGATGGAGATGTTTATGTTCCAGGATTGATAAAACTTGCCAAACGATTGAAGAGCCAGAAGTGAAAGGTTCTTTTATTATTTGGAAGAAGTGGATAGAGGTAAACCTCTCACCTTGCTGAGCTGATGGAATAGAAGCACCTCTACCAAAAAGAGGTGTGCCATGGCAATCCTTGTTTCCGCCCCTTGATACCTAATTTAGGCAAGGTTCTCTTCATGCGCGGCTTCTCCTTAATTTATATTTAGTAGTATTAGTAGTATAAAAGTTAGTATAAACATGAGGACAGACAAAGCTCTCGACACAGAAAAGGATAAAAAAGGGTTATTGGCTATCTCCCGTATCCAGTCGTTCCCGCCTACCCCATCTAAACTTTTTTCCCTTTCAAGTTTCATCTTCCGGAAAGCGAAGTAGACGTGAATTTCGCCCGACGCACAACAAAACCGACTGGAAGTTGCCCAACGGTCGGCAAAACTCAAAGGCCGCAGCTCCCAACTGAGCAAACAGAGATGTTGGCCAGTTCAGAGGAACGCCTTAATTAGTTTTATCTAGTCATAGACAAGAAGGCAAGGATCGGAAGATCAATCATTTGCAGACCAATCTACAGACACAGAGGTAGAATCCTAGCATTTTAGTTGACCTGGTAGCCAAAGTTAGTAAATAAATTCAGCTTACCATAAGCAGTAAAGCAATAGACATCCAAAGACGGATACAGTGGTAATCATGCTGTTACAGTTAGGGATTGGGTTACTATGGGGTAAACTATTCATCCCATCAATCGTCTTCCAAAACCAATGATCTCGCAAGCTTGGTCTTTTTCAACATGTAAGTGTTGAATTGCGTTGTTTATAGAGGTTTCAAATGCTATCTTCTGAAACGGCATGAGTCAGACGACCCTTATTACTAGATAAAAGGAGTCAGGATTAGTAATGAAAAGCAATTGAAGATGTTAAAGAGGTGCAAATGTAAACCGTATAGAATGCGCCAGCTTCTCTAAGCTAGGACTTTAACGCTGGCAGTTACCATCAACTCCTACGCCTAATTTGCGGTCGCTGGGACTGGGAGGGAACTGTTTGATAGAAGAGGATCGTAGAACAGATGGCGAATAAAAGAGTGAAAAGGATATGTGTAAAGGAAATAAAGCTCAGATAGTTTTGAAACTAGGGATAGCAGTGTGGCTGAAGTACGTAGCCCTTTGTCAGCTTCGTATTATTATTGATAGATGACTATGACGCCAATTTATTCTAGTAGGTGCATCTAATAGGGCCAGAAGGATTAATGTGAAACAACAGTGAGAGTATGGAAGAAGATAGCAGGAGCTGAAAGAAAAGGTTTAAGACGAAGACCAGTAGAGTATGGATAGGATAAATAGAACGGTTAGTCTAGATTTAAGAGGGCTCAGGGATCGTTCACGAAGGGCTCACGAAATGTTAATGTAGTGCTTATTTGGTCTTCAAGGAGAGCTCAACGTGTATTCAGGAAGGGGTGTAGTGGTGTCTTCAGGAAGTGAAAAATAAAGGTTCAAGTAGTGATCAATGGATGCTAATAGAGGGATCACTGGGTGTCGAGGGAGGGCTCAATTGGTGTTCATAAAGGGATCAAGGGATGTTAAGGAAGGGATCCATGGGCGTTCATTGAGGGATCATTTGGGTGTTTATAAAATGATTAATTGTAGTTCAGGAAGTGATAAATGAGTATTCTTGGAGACATCAATTGGTCTTCAGACAGGCATCAATGCGTGATCATAAAGGATGAATGGGAGTTCAGTAAATGATTATTTGGTGTCCAGCAAGTGACCAGTTGCTATTCAAGGAGGGCTGAATAAGTATTCATTAATTGATTAATTGGTGTTCAGGAAAGTAGCAATGTTTTTTTAAAAAGGGATCATTTGGTGTTCAAAGAAAAATCAATGGAAGTTCAGGAAGTGATCAATGGGTGTTCAGGGAGGGAGCAATGGGTGTTCAAGGAAGGAGCAATGGGTGTTCATTGAGGGATCAATGGGGGTTTAGAAAGTGATTAATAGGAGTTCAGGAAGTGAAAAATAGGTGCTCTCAAAGTGATCAAATGTTGTCGAGGAAGTGAACAATGGGTTTTCAGGGAGAGATGACTGGGTGTTCATAAAAGGATCAATGGGTGTTCAAGCAAGGATGAGTGGGTTTTCCTAGAGGGATCAATGGTTGTTCAAGAATTTATCAGGGAGGGGTGAATATGTGCTTATATATGTATCCATTGGTGTTCAGAGAAGCATTAATGGGTGTTCATCAATTGATCAATTGGTGTTCATAGAGGGATCAAACTGTGTTCAAGAATGGATCTATGTGTGTTCAGGGGGGAATAAATGGGCATTAATAGAGCGATCAATGGGTGTTAAGGATGAAATCATTAAGTGTTCAGGAATGGATTAATGGGCGTTCAGAGAGGGATCAAATAGTGCTCATGCATCGATCAATGGGTATTGACAGATGGATCAATAGTTGTTCAGGTAAGCGTCAATAGGTGTTCAGAGTGGTATTAATGGGTGTTCATAAAGAGCTTAATGATATTTTTTAAGGAGGATCTATTGTTTTTCAAGAAGGGATGATTGGGTGTTTAGGAACGGATCATTTGGTTTTAAGGAAAGGATCCAAGGGATATTCAATAAGGGTTCAGTCGGTCTTCAGTAAGGAATCAATGGGACTTCATTTAGGGATCATTCGGTGTTCTGAAACAGATCAATGGGTGTTTAGTAAGGGATCAATAAGATTCTCAAAAAGGGCGCAATGAGAGATGTTCTAAAAATTTGCGCAATAGGGGTGTTCATGAAGGGTTCAATGGATATTGAAGAAAGTTTTTCCAATGGGTTAATTAGGAAATTATCAATGTTTTTGTACGAAGGGACGATGTATGTTCAGGGGAGGATCAATTATATATGTTGATGGCGTATTTTGAGTGGTTCACTTATGAATGGTAATTTTTCACCAATATTTTGGTATGACTCATTGGTAGCCACATAGGTTTCTAGGTTCGTCATGGGGGATGGATACCGGTTTGATTCTTCTGACTCCAAGGGATAGAGTTGTCTTCTTTCTTGATTACAGGTTGGGTAAAGGTGATCAAGGTCAAGACATCTACGGTGCGGGATTTAGTATGCTTTATGCTTCAGAATCCTAGATAGTCTCCACATGTATTTCTCTTCATCTTGAGGTACTTTCTAATTACTCTTTTATGTAAAAGGGCCGCATACACTGCAGTAAACAACAGATACATTCTACTTGCATTAATTTAGTTTATAATGTTTTGCATCATTATAGAATCTTACATTTTTTTTTTTGTATTATACATAAGTAATTCAGTTGATAGTTTGCCTTAATATTTCAACGATAAAGTGGGTTCACACTTAAAGGGTTGCAAAATGCCACCATATCACTCATTTCAGTGCTCAAAGTACAAATTCTCTTTTAAATCCTCCATTGATTTGGTTTAAATTAAATATATCGAGGCTATCGCATTGTAATTATTATCTAAACTCGTTTGCGCATATTTTCATAATTATTCAGCTTAAAATATTATATTCCTTACTTTTGTTTCTTTTTTAAATGGTATTAAAGTTTCTCTAGTTAATGGAAAGAAAAAAATAACTTAGTTAAAGAGACAAATAAGCAACTGATTAAGAAAATGACAATAATTGGGAAAAATTGGATTAAACTATTTATTTTTTACATTAGAAGATATATCGATTATAATATTGACTGTAATTACTCTTTTAAAGTTTACTAATTACTTTTCGGGACTGATGTTGAACTTTATAAGAGCCGTGGTCTTTACTGAGAACTCATTGTTACTAAGACCCAGCACGAGCTTTCCTCATTTCCTTAAGGGGGCTGGCAGTATCTTTAGGAACTCGTTGTTTTTGTAGTTTTTATATTTACCAATTGTAATTTTCATTGCTTGCACAGATCACATCAGCTTAGGGAACAAAGGCACGGTCATTTGACTACTATTCATTTGGCTCTTCCGAAAAAGAGGTATTAGGATACGTGAACAGTGCTCTTTTCAGATAACTTATCCATTTGGAATCCCTTATGTTAAATATTACTTTGGTTCGACGTGAACCCATTAGAAGATTTCATAAAACACTTCGAAGTGCTTATGATCTAGGTTTCCTTGTGTATTTTATTCCAAATTTTATGTAGACCATACACGATAAATATTCCGTATAAAAGATCAATATCTTTGCAAGAAGGTTTCAATGGGTGTTAAGAAACGGTTTAAAAATGTTATATTATGGATGAATGGGTGTTCAGGAAGGGATCCATGGTTATTGAGGAAAGGTTCGATGATTATTTAAAAGGGGATCAATGGGTGTTCAGGAAGGTATCAATGGGTGTTCATGGCAGGATCAATGGGTATTCGGGAAGGGATCAATCGTGTTCAGGAAAATATCAATTGGTTTTCAGTAAGTAATCATTAGGGATGTTTAGGTGTTTAAGGGAGGATAAATGGGTGTTCAGGAAGAGACCAATAGGTATTCAGGAATGGATCAATGTGTGCTCAACAAAGAATTAATGGTTATTTGGAGGATTAAATGAGCGTTCAGGAAGGTCCAATGGTTATTCAAGAAGGGATCGTTGGGTACTCAAAATGGGATCATTTGATATTCAGGAATGCATCAATGCGTTGTTAAGGGGAAGCGATCGATGGGTGTTTAGTAATGGATCAATGTTGTTCAGGAATGGATCAATGGATGTTCAGGAAAGGATCCATAGGTATTCATTAAGGGATCAATTAATATTCAAGAAGGAAACAATGGATATCACAAAAGGATTATTGTGTTATCAGTTATAAATCAGTGGTTATTCTGGAAAGCATCGATGGGTATTCAGGAAGTGACTGATGGATGTTTAGTAAGGGATCATTGAGTATTTCAGAAAGGGCTCAATGGATGTTTATGGGAAGATCAATTGGTATTTAGTAAGGGATAAATAGGCATTCAGAACCAGATCAATTGGTATTCAGTAAGGGATCAATAACTATTCCGGACTGAAAGGTTGTTATGCTAAAGATCAACAGGCGTTACGGGATTAAGTAGCTGTGTAACGCTGAACAAGGGAAATTGGTGGTGCGAGGATGATCTGTTTGCTACAGGTTATTACGGGATAACAGGGCTGTTCAATGGGAGGGGGGGAGGGCTCCCACTATTACGTTATGACTCAGTAATTATTACGGAACGTGAGGGAGGGGCACTCTATTGATAGTGCGAGGGGGCTTTGGGTTCTAAGGGTAGACTCAATAGTCATTACTGGGTTAAAGGAGTCTCAATGGGTGGTAGAGGCGGGCTCTCTCTGGATCAAGGTCCAAATTAAATTTGGACACAGCTGTGCTAAGTCACGGTCGGGGGAGGTAAGGAGATAACTACTTCTCGTGCTAGAGGTCGCTTCCCCCTCCCGGCCTTTAGGAAGACCAACATTGCCGCTGATGACATCTGGGGGATTGCGTGCCTTTCCGACCTCCATAAAAGCATGGCATCTTACTTAATTGCGGAAGTTTGACAGATTCACTAGAGACTAGTCGCCCCCTGCCCCTGTCACTGAGCATTTAAGGTAGTTTCCTCTCTAGGGTCGTCGGGTTATATACTTTCCTAATATTTCCACTTCCCTAATTTCACCACAGTTTCTTTAAGAGCCTCTCCTTCAAATTATTATGGCGTAAATGCCTCTGTTAGTGCATACTTATTAATTTTGTAATATAAAAATAGAAGAAGGGAAAAAGAAGAAAAAAGTAGAAGACGAAAAGAGGAATAAAAGAAGAAAGAAGAAGAAAAAAGAAAAGGGAAGAAAAGAAAAATGAGAAGAAAGAAGAGGAAGAAAAAATGTGTTTAATGAAGAAAGATAAGAAAAGTGGAATAAATGAAGAAAAAAGATAATAAAATATGAAGAGAAGTAGAAGAAGAAACTAAGATGACAAGGAAAAGGCAAAAAAAGAAGAAAATATGAAGAAAGAAGAATTAAAGAAGAAAAGAAGAAGAAAGAATTCGTGCTGTTGTCTGCCAACTTAAAGAGGCCACGAATTACAGGCTGTCAATCCTATGTATGTCTGATAGCGCGAGAAATACTCACGCTACATATTTATCTGTGTGTGTACCAAGAAAAAATCCTGTGGGTTTTTCTTGAATTAATTATTTCATGCTAAGGTTTGGCCTGCGGACGCAAATTTATCTGAGGGCATAACAAATTGAAATGATGCTATTTTCGGTGGTGCTTTAGAATGATGTCTACCAGCGACATCATGCTTTAATGAAAGGTCTACCCGGCGAGTTTACATACATATAACATATTAAAGAGTTACAAAAATAACGGGACTTGATTTGTTTTTCGAATAGAACAAAACAAACTAGCATTTAAGTTTAGAGTAAAGTATTTATGTCAGTAAAAAATGCTCGGAAAAGGTCATTTCCGCCTTTCATTAGGCTCTCCCAAACGATATGATGCATGCGCGATTGGGGGAGCGATGAGCCCTAGCCCCACACGCTTGCTCACCATGTCGCACTACTGTAATGCAAAAATCGTTCTCTGTTAGTCTTTCATGATACACTGCTCCATTACTAGGGGTTGCAACAAATAAAAAATTACCGGTATTTTATCGATAAAGTAAATTTAATTACCGCGTATTTACCGATACCTTTTTATCGGTAATTTAATGTAACTTCATGATTATTTAAGTTTACGCTCAATAAATAATTTTCTTTCGTATTTACCATTAAAATTAATTGTAAATTGTGATAGAAACCGTTTATTTAAAAAGACGAATTAAGACCATGTTTAGTTGTGTTGTTTGTGCTATGTTTTGTTCTTTGAGAATACGAGTGCTATGTATGGATTGACGCAGTAAATCACTGCTAAAATATTTCTTACTCATTGTACTATGTGTTAATAATAATAATTATCTTTTAAAATGGTGCCGAAGTACGTAAACTTCACAGCATTATGTTGTTACATTAATTTACTGGTTGATTCTAAGTAGGTTAGCCCTAATAAATATTAATACCGCCACGTATTTTCGATCGTTTTTAATGTGTTAGCCCTAGATATTTATACCACGTGACTTTAACTATGGTTTTTTGTCCTATTTGCATTATAAGAAAAACTGAAAACGAGAACCGCAAATCTATATCGTTTAGACGATGCATTCAAGACCATCAAGCCTACAAGCTGCGAAGCTGAACTAACATTTTCTTCAGCAGGGTTTTCCCACCACTATTAATGCCTTATGTTTCTTGAAATGTTACTCCTTAAATAAGCATAATAAAATAAGCAAAACTAAGCATCACTGCCATATTCATAATTTCAAAAGATGCATTTAAATTTTTGTCTTAAGTTTTTGAAAATTTAGCGTCTTATGTTTTGGGAAAAGTTATGTTTCCCATATAATTTTTTAATAAGAATGAAAAACAAACTTAAATAATGTCATATTTTCGAAATATAATTTTTTTTTTTAAATGAGGAGAATATTATTGTCCTATGCTATACGTTCCAAATAAAGCTAAAACACTTTTATTGGTTATAGAAACTCTTAATGGCAAAGGATCTCATTAAAAGGTTTTATATGCATGTGATTGCTTTATTTCTAAAACAGTTAATCTAATTATAATTTATCGGGAATTTACCGATAATCAAACATTTATCGAGAATTTATTGATAAAAATATTGTCGGTAATCTACGACCCCTATCCATAACTCATAATTAAATTAAACCTGATATTTTATATACCTACTAACATTTAATTGCGTAATTTAACTCAAGCAGAGAATTTAATTTGTTTAAGATAGTTATTTATGCCCGAACAACCCGGGTATCTTTGCTAGTCGTAAATAAAACAGCACCCTATTTGTTTTATTCATTATTTTTTGTTATGTCTAGGACTATGGATACTCACTTATCTATGTACGTGTCCGACTATGATTCCTGGAGGATTGATCTAAAGAAACTCAAAGCCACATTCACTCCCTCGTGTACACCTACACAACGTAAGAAAGAGCTCCTCACTGACAATCACCAACTAGTGGTCAAAGAGCAATATAGTCACGAGAAGGAGCGAAAGGAAGGTTGATAATACACATCTCTTTCGGAGGAATAATCAACGGCATCTTATATTTATTGGAAAATTATCATGCTTTCCACTTTGTTTGTTCAGTAGATGCTCTCATACGTACTTCTATTAAGTTGTTTGTTGTGTATAGCTCCCCCGAAGCAGTTCGCATCTCTTTTAGACTGTTCTTAGGGACTAGGTTAGATTGGAAGGAGGCTGTTGCATGCTCTAGGAATTTTATATCACCCCAATGTGCTAGCCTATTAGGTAATATGAATTGGGATTTTAAACATAACAGCTGCCACACTTTTCACTATTCGGCAAGGTACACTCTCGCACGTTTGTTTGATTGTATAATAAGAGTAATTTTAAGCAAAGGTAAAGTTGAAACTGTTGTTTTCGAATTTAATTCTATTGTAACGGGTGTTTGTTTAATCCACCCTCTCCAACAGTAGTCTATAAGTAATATTGCTACACCCTTTTAGGATTATAAACACGTAACTTAGTTTGCCACTTAATCGCTATAGGGGAATCGTCCCTTCCCCATTCTCTCTCAGTGGAGACACGAGGCGGTTACCGCAAAGACATCCGGCCCTGGCACCGTGGGGTCAAGCGTGTAACCACAGCGCCTCGCCTCTCGTCACTATGAAAGGCCTAAAGGTTAAAATGCAAGATCTCCCCTACGAGAGTGATAATCAATGTCACCTCAAGTAAAAAATTAGAGACGCTTTTCTCTCAAGTTCGAAGGCTAACGAGAAGCTGATGTAAGACTTAGTGAGAAAAATCGTTTGGAATAAGAACCCTCTTGAGCCCTTCCTTACCCCCCTCCCCTCCCACCCCTCCTCTAGTGAGGTGACGAGGTATAAATAAGAAACACTGAGAAAAATCGTGGGAGAATACGTCAGTCTCCAGGTGACGAAGTCTCCAGGTGACGAAGTTCCCGGATTAAGACCCTGGGCTACCGAGACTGGATAGGTAGAATACGTCAGTCTCCAGGTGACGAAGTCGCTGGATTAAGATCAGGCTACCGAGACTGGACAGGTAGAATACTTAGGTGACTACGAAGTCACTTTCAAGAGAGCCAGGGCTACCTTAAGGGGCTAAGAAGCAGCTCATCATCGAGCTAGTCCCTGGTTATCAAACTGAACGTTAAATTAACTTGGTCAAGTTCAACTTACTCTCGTCAGAGAGACTAATCCTATCCTGGTGCATCGTACACGCCAGGGACATTCCCGCCCTTGAGGAATTACGAAATGAAGCGGAAAAAGGCTCCACCTCGAGCCCTTTACCCGGTGGCCACACCTAACTCATAAGTTGACTTGGTTGAGGAATCAACTTCAACTTATTCTCGTCAGAGAAATTCCCCTCGTCTATCCTCGCCCTTGAGGAAGACTGGAACTAAGAAGAAGCTCATCCTCGAGCTAGTTCCTGGTTACCAAACCGACCTTTAAGTTGACTTATTCTCGTCAGAGAAACCCCCACCTCATCGATCCTCGTCCTTAAAGAAGACCCTCCCCGAGTACAGTCCTCGCTCATGAAGAATTAAGTAACGAAGAAGAAAAGCTTCCCCTCGAGCTCGTTACTCGGTGGTCGCACCAAACTTTAAGTTAACTTGGTTTAAGAACCAAGTTCTACTTACTCTCACAAGAGAGACCACGCTTACCTTGGTGCCGCCTTAAGCACCGTGATTGTTCTCGTTCTTGAAGAACCCCCCTGAATACCGTGTGGACCATAAACTGCTACCCTCGCCAAAAGTACCTCGTGATCTGGACCAACTCCACGGAACGTCCACAGAGTTACCATTAAAACTCCAAATCGTAGTGAGCGCCACGCCCATTAACGACCGCGCTAGGAAAAGTTTTTTTGATCCCCAAAGATCGAACCCAGACACGATCTTCCCGTGTACCTGGTTAAAGGAGAACTATGGGACTCACGTTCCCATCAATTATGCCCCGCTGCAACAGGCCGCTCTAGCCATAAGGGTCAGTTTAAAGTTAGTCAAGTACTATAAGAAGGGTAATTTGAGTAGGTTGAAATACCACTACCGTTTAGTGACATACTCGGGTAGACTTAATAACCCTAACGGCCGACTCAGGCGCGGTACGATAATAGTCACAAAGCCACAAAGCACCATTTTAATATTAGCTACATCAGAGGAGCCGATAAAGTACAGCCGCTCTATAGGCGGAGACAAAGTACCATTGAAGGTTATTTCAGTTCCAAATGAGCGTGAAACCATGTTTTTATTTGTTTTTCGTGTTAATAGTTATCAGTAGGATTTAAGTTCTCAAAAGCTTAGAAATGTAAGGAAGTAGCTTGTTTTTTTTTATTTTTTGTTTTGTTGCGGGTAATTGACGAATTAGGATTTTGTTATTTGAAGGTTAAATTGTATTGCGAGTATGTTAAGGGGCTGGTGTAACATACCCCTCCCACTCTTAGTAGGCTCGCGAGGTATAGTTCGGTACATTGCCTGTGTACGCGCGCGCGTGTGCGCTCAAGTTTAAAGATACTTAATGTAAGAGAATGTTCAAAGATATACAACTTTGCTAATCTCGACTAGGTTGAGTTAGTTGTTTTGAGTTCCCGGGAGTCCCCTCCATCCCCCATTAAGTTCTTCGAAGGGAGGTGTGTAGGGGAATCGTCACTCCCCCGTTCTCTCTCAGTGGAGACACGAGGCGGTTACCGCAAAGAGAACCGGCCGCGGCACCGTGGGGTCAAGCGCGTAACTACAGCGGCTCGCCTCTCTTCGCTATGAAAGGCCTAAAGGTTAAAATGCAAGATCTCCCCTACGAGAGTAATATTCAATGTCACCTCAAGTAAGAAATTGGAGACGCTTTTCTCTCAAGTTCGAAGGCTAACGAGGAGCCGATGTAAGACTTGGTGAGAAAAATTGTTTGGAATAAGAACTCTCCTGGGCCCTTTCCCAAGCCCCCCCCCTTACCCCTCCCCCAGTGGGGTGACGAGGTATAAATAAGAAACACTGAGGAAAATTGTGGTAGAATACGTCAGTCTCCAGGTGAAGAAGTCCCTGGATTAAGACCCCGGGCTACCGAGACTGGATAGGTAGAATACGTCAGTCTGCAGGTGACGAAGTCCCTGGATAAGATCGGGTTACCGAGACTGGACAGGCAGAATACTTAGGTCATCAGACTACGAAGTCACGTTCAAGAGAGCCAGGGCTACCTTAAGGGGCTAAGAAGCAGCTCATGCTCGAGCTAGTTCCTGGTTATCAAACCGAACGTTAAGTTAACTTGGTCAAGTTTAACTTACTCTCGTCAGAGAGACTACTCCTATCCTGGTGCATCGTACACGCCAGAGAAATTCCTTGCCCTTGAGGATTTACTAAAAGAAGAGGAAAAAGGCCCCACCTCAAGCCCTTTGCCCGGTGGCCACACCAAACTCATAAGTTAACTTGGTTGAGGAACCAAGTTCAACTTATTCTCGTCAGAGAAATTCCCCTCGTCTATCCTCGCCCTTGAGGAAGACTGGAACTAAGAAGAAGCTCATCCTCGAGCTAGTTCCTGGTTACCAAACCGACCTTTAAGTTAACTTATTCAAGTTTAACTTATTCTCGTCAGAGAAACCCCCACCTCATCGATCCTCGTCCTTAAAGAAGACCCTCCCCGAGTACAGTCCTCGCTTATGAAGAATTAAGTAACGAAGGAGAAAAGCTCCCTCTCGACCCCGTTACTCACACTGAACTCTCAAGTTAACTTGGTTTAAGAACCAAGTTCGACTTACTCTCGCTAGAGAGGCCACGCCTACCTTGGTGCCGCCTAAAGCACCGTGATTGTTCTCGTTCTTGAAGAACCTCCCCTGAATACCGTGTGGACCCCCATCTGCTACCCTCGCCAAAAGTACCTCATGATCTCGACCACCTCCATCTGGCCGGTCGGCACGCGTCGTGGCAATAACATTCCTGAGGTATTTAAACTCCAGTAGAGTCAATAAGCCTAAATATTGTATATTGAAGTGCGTAGTGAATTTAGCCAATTTTACAGGTGCAAGCTAATTAAAGTAATTATTGTGTATTATAATATTCGTAGTATTTCTGTGGTTAATGTTTAATTTTTGTGTATTAAATTGTTAAAGTTAAAATATAAGTTTGTTTTGGGAATTATTGTGCATTTTTATATATCTTTACTTGTTTGAGACGGTTCTCTTCTTTAAGATAACAATACTAGCACTCCTAGAACAAAGCCTACTTCATCAAAGAAGTATATCACAACCACAAAGAATACCACGACTAAAGTGTGTGTGAGGTGATCAGAAAGGGCCATTCCAAGACAATTGCCTACTTGTGAATAATATTATGTGTAAGGAGCGAAGCCTTTCTTCGGCCGGTTTATTCCTGACGGGGGAAATTATTTTAGGTGTTCTACTTTGTCTTGCTCAAACAGCGCTACGTCAACGTATATTCAAGCAAGGATACCAAAATTGAACAGCGTACTTGAGTTGAGGGCAGGTGAGAGATTCACTCTATATACATAGAAGCAGTGTGATAACCTTTTACTAAAAAGTTAAATTCTGAAAAAAGACAAGCCATAAGTCGCTCTTTAAGATGACTCTAGAATTTTCCTCCTCGTCAATTAGTTATCCACTTTAAGATTACAAGATTCTAAGAGGATGATTTTGTATTTATACAGGTTAAAATTTATCTGCCATTTTCCCAGGCACTCGAAAGTTTCATCTAGGTCCTGTTCGAGGTTTGTCCTATCGCATGTATCGCTGATTGCTTGATTCGTGATTCTTCGATTTGTGAGATTTTGTCTAAGTATACAATTATTAAGATCAATTATGTATACTATTAACACAAAATATACCATGTACTAATCTTTGAGTAACATCTTTTACAAAATTGGGCCGAGTTAGAGTTTGCTACATTTACGACAAGCTATGAATGATGTGAGTGAATATTTTCTCTTCACTAAGGAATTTCTTCCTTTTCTGAGAGCTTTACGTTTCACTATAAGATTCTTATGATAATTATCAAAGGATTTGGCACGATATCCAGGCTTGTTTTATTAAGAGTTTTTATTCAAAATAACACTATTATATTTAAATATCAATTCTAAGAGTTTAACAATAATTGAATTTATACTATAAGATGATCCTGTAGAGTAGATAGAATTAGTAGTTTTGTCGCATTTTCTTAAGATTGTCACTACTACCTAGTTCAATTCATCTGTGTATGTAGTTATTTCTACATCATTTACTCGCGTGTCAGAGAGAACTGGTCTTCCCCAAGTACTGTATATTATTCTTTCCATACTGAGAATAGATGCGAAAACTCATTCAAAATCTTTAGTACGAGTTCGACTTTGTCCGTGAAAAGTACTTATTTACTCCTAATCTATCGTATCTTCTTTTCTACAACCTTTGTACCTTTACTGAAACTAAAGAAAAGTTTAGATCTTTTTTCCTAATACCTGCTCGCCTTCCTGAAGTTCCACTTGACCAGCCAACTAATATATGTATATATGGCTCAATTTATCCTTAAGGCATATTTTTAATGCTGGATATTACCTGTTATTCTTCAAAGTGTATTTCTTGATTGCGCTTTTAATTCAAGGAGCTATTTTTGATTTACAGTATTTTATTTGCATTTGCATAACTAACTCAGATTCTACAGTAAGCGCCACTCGCCATAACTCAGAATCCATATCCTTGGCGTCCCTTTTGTGAAATGAAGTAACCCAATCGTTTGTTTGCCTTCAAACGATTCCATTAAGATATCAAAATTAGAGCCCCCTTCAACTGTATTAACTGTTACTCTTTTACATTTGTTATAGCATTGCAAGAGAAGTACATTGGGATTAGTCAATGTAATTTACTATTAAATAATTATAAGTAATCGATTATTAACGACTAATCAACTAATAACTATTAATTAGAAAATATTATCATAGGTTAGAAAGACACCGCAACTATTTACACTTTATTACAAATGTGTAATATAATTCGTTCTTGCTCTTGAACCGTGCAGCTAATGGAAGAGACTCGGGATTCTTGAGGAAGCGCGCTTGAGCAATCGGGATTAAACCAAGGTCACCGCTGAGGCTGAATGTGAGACACAGTAGGAGAAAGTGAGCAAGCGCGTTGATGGCTGATAGCCATGTAGTGTTAGCTACTTCAAGTGAGTAACGCATGAGTGGGCACTCAAGTCAGTATATGACTTACGTCAATTAGGATCAATCATTGTTATTGAAGGATTGATACTAATCATTTAACCATAGCCTTATCCTAATAGAATTCATATTTATCGCATAAATGAATGATAACAATACTAGTGGAACTGATTATACTAGTAATAATAGATAGTAATAATTGCGATAAAAATGTCCCTAATGTTACAAAAATGGTAATGACAATAGTAATAATAATGGTGTGGCCCCTTTAGTAAGGTTAATAATATATATTTGAACAAGCATTGAAAAAAACATAGTCTTATACGGCATAAGTAAATATAGAATGATACACAAACCTCTGCCTAATTGCCTTCAGACCCTGAAACTCCGTCTGAAATAATGGCAGATACCTGGACCATTAAGAAAGGTCGAAATTCGGCCCGTTCACTCAGCCTGCGTTATCCAAATCAAAGACACTATTGGATTACCCCTAAGTCCAACAGGCAGGGCTACCTCGCCTTCTTTATTTACATCATTACTGCATTCCCATTCTAGTAATCCATAAGCCCCGTAACTGAGTATCAGTTTAATTGAAAGATATTTCTTCGCCCTATTAAAGAGAGATGCATAGGATCATTTCTTTATTCAGTATCCCTTAAATGTTAATTTCGTTAACACGCAGCCATGATAGGTGTGTTACAGGTCTCCACAACGAACGGCGCCTAAGACTCAACGTGTAATACAAATTCATTTTTTAATTTTCTAAGCACCGTTTCCTTTCACATGTCCTCCATTTCTTTCCAAGCACAGTTTCACCTTTGATCGCATTGATTGAACAACTTTTTCGAGTAACTTGTGATTTTCCTTAAGTCTATTGACTTTACGTGTTATACTATCTCTTAACTGGTTGATGCTTTGTGGTGGAGTAGAATACACTTTATTATTTAGATATCCCCATAAGGAATAATCGCACAGTGTTATGTCAGGGGATCTTGGGGGCCATTCAATTGTATGATTTAGCGCGACAATGCGGTTGTCAAACGTTTCTCTTAGTTTTGTTCTTACAGCAAGCTGTCTACGAGCTGGTGCGCCCTCCTGAATCCACCAAAGTCTATTGAATTGATTGCCGTAAACCTGGCGGAGCTCCGGGAAGATCCTTTTATTGATTATGCTCAGGTATACAGCACCATTCAAGTTATTCTCGTAAAACAATGGGCCGATAAGATAGCCATTTCCGCATATTCCGATCCTCAGAGACACTTTCTGCTGACAAATACGTGTGTCATAGTTAAATGCTGGGGTGGGAGGGGGGGGGGGTTCAGCGGCGCATATTGCCGAATGTTATAGCTATTTACCTTTCCATTCATGAAAAAGGCTGCCTCGTCACAAATCACAATGTTTTCCAAGAAACAAGCAGGTTTATGGAGAAGCCATTCAACAAATTGTCTACGACAAGGAAAATCAGTTTCAAGAAGATGGTGTCTTGCATGCATCTTATAGGGATGCCATTTTAAGTCATGTTTAATAATCCAGTTAAATGATGACTTTGACAATTGTAACACATTCTTTCTGACTGATACATGAGGATTTGAAGAAGTGTCATCTGAACATTTTCGATATTTTCTGTTCTTATGGTTCTCATACGAACTGAACAACCTTTATTTAGATTTAGGCCTGTTCCTTCATGTTGGTATTTGCGAACATTTTTCCAAATTGTGGACTTGCTTGGTGTAAAACGTTGTTCAAATGAATCTTTTACTTGTTTAATAGTGCCAGTCTTAATAAAGTTTGTGACTACAATTACGCGTGTATCTTTTGTTAACTGCAGGATTAAAAAGGTTCTATGGAAGTAAACTTTTAAACAAAAATGCTTTGACTTGCTTAGTAAGCAATAATGACGAGACCATACCACAGCGTGGCTGAAAAACCACTGTAAAATGACCTAGGCTAACTAGGCTCCCTACGCTTCTCTTGAAAGTGCACGGTGGCCTAGCCTTCCTAGGCTTCGTTTCATTATTTTACTTCCTTGCACAAACATATTTTTGATAACCTCCACTAAACCCATTAGTGTATCAATATCATAAAAGGGAATTTAATGAAATTTCGGAAATCGACAGATAAATATTTGTTAAATATAATACTTTTTACAGTACCCAAACAT
This sequence comes from Ceratothoa steindachneri, assembly GCA_963969495.1. NCBI lineage: Eukaryota > Metazoa > Arthropoda > Malacostraca > Isopoda > Cymothoidae > Ceratothoa > Ceratothoa steindachneri. Next base: position 97,969,214 of record OZ018321.1, on the reverse strand, counting down.
CTCCAATAGTTTTTGAGTTATATTAATTTAAATTACGGTTAACTATTTTCTGGACACCCAGGATATATATATATATATATATATATATATATATATATATATATATATATATATATATATATATATGAAAGATAATAGCACGACCATAGAATTGATTTTAATGAAGCAAAAATCATTTATAAATCAAACAATTATATTAAGAGAATTGCGGAATCCATCATCATTAACTAAGTTGATAATTATAATTTATTCGAACGGCAATACAAATTGAATAAATATATATCGAATAAATTCGCCAATCGTATTTATAAACTTCTGGAAGCAATGGTTCTCGGAGATTGGCAACTCTTCAGACTGTTTCTGTTTCATTTCGTTTTGTTTAACTTGTCCTTTGCCCCAGATACAATTGAGCTTTTGCCAGATTGTTTCCTGTGGTTTCATTTTGTTTAGAATGTGGCTTACCTTATACACATATATGTACTGTGTTCGTTGCCTAGTTTCTTCATTATTAGTTGAAAATGGCTTTTTGTAAATTGCCGAAACTATTTCGATTTATAAATAAAATCTTGATTCAAATATTGTGGTTTACCATTATCTTTCAATGATATAGATCACTTAAATATGATATCTTCCATTATATATATATATTTAGAAGTCTAAATACCTACATGCATTAATACGTACATAAATATACCGACATAGCTGCGTGTCCCCCTCCCCCTGACACTTATTCCAAATTCGCCTTTTCGAATCAAATCCCCTTCATCCGCTTTTCGTGCCTTTGAGATAACCAAATTCGCAACCGGCCACACAGGAAAATGTCTGCCTCAAAAGACACCTGCCAGCCGACGAAGGCCCGAGTTTCTTTGCGCCGTCATAAACCTGCGACTTGAGACGAGGAAAGCTCTGATGGCGCCGAGGTGTGAATGATTGGCATGTCCTGGTGGAAGAAGAAAGGTCTTTTTGCGCGACGATAAGAACTTTATTAGAATCCGGTGCTCTCTCTCGATTTTAGTTCTTGAGAGAAATAAAAGGGAAAATTCTCCCTGGAGTCAGTCGGAAGATCTTGGACCTACGTTGTGTGTGTAGCTAGTCCCACAAAGGAAACAGTTCGCCCATTGCAAGGAAGAAACTTTGGGAAATTTGTGGTTGCCGTCACGCTACTTGTAGGTGGTAAACTTATCGCAGCCCTCCCCCCCTTTCAGAGTCAGAGGTTACACAGGACCTTACTCTGCGGATTACCCTAGACGCAGCTAGGTAAACATTTTTATCTACCCACTCCAGGAGCCAATAATCGTAACGGATACTGCGAGGAGAAGAATTCCGATTTGAGTCACAGTTTGATTCGCCTTCACAATCCGGCATAGGAACATTATATCAGGACACCAGTCTAGGATTACCCCCACATTGGGTAACCTCGGACGATCGGGCTAAGTGCGGACATCATCATCAGAAGAAGACATTCATCGTCATTCTCCAAATACTTACGAACTCAAAGCTATCAATAAAGTGAATTATTTCCTCCCCTAACTTCGCCAGTTTAATCGTTAACTAGAATTTCCATCCCGAGCTCATAACCTCGAGTATTACAAGTGATTAATTGAGTGCTTAATCCTGTGATATTATTCAATTCATTCTGTCGGGTGCAATTAAGACACAAGCATCCTATTAAGTATATTTCAAGTGTAATCCCCACCACATTATATAGACTTATCAATTCTGTACAAAGATTAATCCAATTTTATACATATATATGCTATTTTAAATTTCCAATTTATGTATAATAAAGTTTATTTTTGTACCTCTGTGTTTTAACTATCTTGGACGATCCTTTGGCAATTGATAAGCAATCCACTCGGCTCAATTCTTAATATTAAATAAGTCCACCCATGACTAGCTTTTACTGAGTAAAAACACACTCACGAGATCATTATCTTAATTTCAAAAGGAAACCACTGGGGTTATTCTTATTCACCGGAAGTGGCTACGGTAGGTGTATTGGCTACACTTCACCCCACTTTACCTTTGGTGCGGAATTAAAATAGATGCTAAGAAAGAGGGACTGGGATTACCCACTCACTAACCCTTGACAATATATATATATATATATATATATATATATATATATATATATATATATATATATATATATATATATCCATATGGAGCTCGGCCGTGAAGCCTGCATTTAATATTGAGGATAAATCCCAGAGCCACGAGAAACGGATGTAGCATCTTTTAATTTTTCACTACGTTTCGAAAACTACAAGTAAAATAATGTCTTGTTGGCCTTTTCAAGTTTTCTTTATGCATATTAACTTTGTAAACTTATTCTAGCCTGAAGATGAAAACTTGTAGTTTTCGAAACGTAGTGAAAAATTAAAAGATGCTACATCCGTTTCTCGTGGCTCTGGTATATATATATATATATATATATATATATATATATATATATATATATATATATATATATATATACATATACATTGAGGGAAATGATATGCACGACTGAGCTTTGAGGGGTTATTTCTGAGCTTTCAGATCCAAATTAGGAATGGTTTAGGTTAGGAAAGGACACATGATTTATAGCCGGGATGCGGCTGGTGAAGTAGCTCTTAGGTTGGGAAAGCACATTAGATGGGAAAGAACACATGATAAATTGTCTGGGTTCTCCTGGTGAAGTAGCGTTAGGTAAGCTTTAGAGTAGAAAATACGGATAAGCCCAACTTTATGGGCTAAGATAGATTAAAAGAACATAATATTCAATATTCCACAATAACGCCGTTATAAACAAATATTTTTCAGGGGTAAGAGTGATTATAAGAACTAATGCACAGTAAATGAAAGCAATAAATCGTCGTGTTATTCCAGACTGTTGTAGCAGCTGAGAATATCGATGTGTCGATTGATGCAAGTTTCATTGGAGAACCAGACTTCGAGAAACTCTCTGCTCCTCTTGTTTCTGGACCGTCCGAGTATTCTGGTTACCTCCCAATTCATGTGGTATTGTTGGTTATTCTGATGTGAGGAGATTGCCGAGAGTGGGTCATTCCTCCGGATTGCCCTCTGGTGTTCTTTTATCCTTTTTCCTAGTTGTTTTCCCGTTTGTTCTATATATATGTATATTATATATATATATATATATATATATATATATATATATATATATATATATATATATATATATATATCCCGCCGGGCAATCGTAGCATTCAATCCAGTACTCAATAATTAAGATTATAATATCAAAAATAGTTATATTTTTTAACCTTTTTTCAACCACCGGTGGAGTATACGTTTTTCTAGAAAGTAATAGTTGGCCATGAAGATTAAGAGATTGTCTAAGAATTGAATAAAATTAGAATATAATTCCTTTTCAATAATATAAATCACATTTAGACGTTCAACTTAAACACAAAATTCATTAAAAAATTGTCTGGAAACTTACCGAGAAAATAAACAATTCAATTGTTAATGGGAAGGGAATAATAAAAGATAGAATTTCCTGCCAGGATTTCAATTAATTGCAAAGACACTTTACAAAACTAAGTTCGTCTTAGACTTTAGAATATAATCTGTTATTCTTTATTCTTGGAGCATCTACTTGACAAAACTCAATAGGGGCATGTTTATATTATGACACTAATAGTGTTTAGCTCTTCTAACGACTCAATTAGTCGGGCGTTAGAGGAAATGGAGAAAATGACGAGAGTAAAAAACAATATGTGAACGTACAAGGATAGTCAAAATATAGTCACTGGTGACAAAACAAGGCCACAAACATTCTCTTCCTTAAAGCTACGGCCAAAAGGGGGATGTCTAAGTAATTTTAAAATCCCAGCCACCAAAACTCGACTAAATGTGACTTGAACCGACTCAGCAAAGGTCAAATTTATTTTTTCTTTTTTTTATTACAATAGTAAAAATTAAATTTATGACAAACTAAAGAAAAAGAACATTCTGACGGGTATACACCAGCATCACCTTAGATTGGCATCATTGAGTATCAGAACGTTGTTCGAAAGCAATTCAGTAATAATAAACTTCCGGATGCAAGATTTCTTAGCATCTCACTAAACAAGGCTTGGAAAAGAGACTTGCGTCTCAGATGCATATAACTAGAATGATAGACCAAGGCAAGACATAAGAAAGCAAATGATGAGATAGATACAAAAAGAAGTAGACCAAGAACTAGGTCTTTCAGACCACAAAAATGTGCCTCCACCGACCTAGATATCTCACCCTTGATAAGAACAGACTGAGTGCAAGATGAAAGATATGAAAAGATCCCCTCAAGGGCAGTTCCAGATGCCGCAATAAATTCATTAAAGTGGTGAAGTAGATCAGTTTGTTTGAGAGTATCATAGGCTCCCGAGAAATGGGAAAGGATTAGAGTGGAACACTGAATATGATCACTCGCTTGACGTAGGCGGTTAGATACAAGTAGAAAAAGATAAACTACCATACTTATCTCATCGATTAGAAATGGACATGTAAGCAAGATGTCACGACTTTTGAATTGACCGAGAGGTAGGTGATGAGGCAGAAGTTAGCAGGGTCGTTTGATCTCAACCATGTTTCTTTAGAATTGTGCAAAATACACCGTGTTTGAATTCGGATGGTACCGCAAAAGATGAAATGGATTTGTTAAAAAGAGCCAAAGGAGGTTAAAAAGAATAACATAGAAGAGCTGACCATAGAAACTTGGCAGGAACAAGTCAAGAGCAAACAAGAACTGTAATTTTGAGGAGATAAGAAGGAAGATTACTTCTTCAGGGGAGACAGAGGTGCAGGAGAGGACTTGGGGTGGAGGGTAGGGGATAGTCCACATGACGTCATAACTTTATAGCATTTATTCTTCTTTTTATATCTGCCCCAACATCTGTGGTACACATGTACACAAAGGATTTAAGCTATGAATTATTATAGATAGTAAATGATTAGGGGAGGAACAAGATTACCGATCCCATGGGTCATTTCTAATTTTACCTGCTGAATTTTTAATTTGTCCAGTAGCATATATTACATGATATTGATACTTTCAAAATACCTGTAGTTGGGTTTTCGGTAAATGAAATTTGAGGTTATGGTTATATAAACTTTTATTTACTGCATCGTTTAAATCCATTTTATTGTTTGGTCTGAGATCCGTCGCTAACTGCATTTTATTATCACTAGTGGCGATAAATGAATTATTATTAATGTTACTAACTGTGAGGTGTCAAAGAAATATCGTGTATATTTGTAACCTATGTGAATAAAAAAAGGTTTAAACAATAGAATTTATCCTACAAATAAAAATTTAATATGTGTGAGATATTTTCCAAACAAAGTAAAAATTGATCTAGGCCTCATCTTGACTATGCGCTACAATTTTGCTCACAATATTGGATATTGTTTTGTGTAAAGAAGAATGACTACGATAATTCAAGGTTTGTGGAGTTAGCTAATGGTGAAAGGCTTAGGAGAATAAATCAACATAGGTAAGAAAGAAGAAGAGTTTGAGGGGACTTGATTGAAGTCTTCAAGTGGTAAAAGGTTATAATAAGTTAGATATAGGTAGAGTTTTTAATTTTATTCAACAGGCTAGGATAGGTAGCAATGGGATTAAGGTGGACAAGTTTTGGTTTAGGAAAGATTTGATTAGAAATTAGCTTATAAATTAAATGGTAGATTAATGGACTAGACTCAGTAGTCATTCGATAGAATCATTCTCACTAAGAATAGACTGGATAGATTTAAGAATGAGGATGCTAGTTGGGACCTAACTTAATGATGGAAACAGGAGCTACCTCGTTTTGTCTATTGACTAGCCCTTTGCAGACCCCTTCAGTTTTTATGTTCGTGAATAAAACTCTTTAGGCGTTGAATAAAAAGGTGAACTCTATCTTCGAGTGTTCATATCAAAGCATCATTCATTGTGAATCTGATGGTCTATAGACAAAAAAGGTAGTTTTCCGAAGGAAACATGTCAGACGAGTAGGGAGGATGAGGCAGTGGCTTCAAACAAACTATTCAATCTACCTCACCCAAAGCGTGTGTCGTGTAGTCGCACATTGATTGCAGAAACATAATCTTTGCCGTAGACCAGTGCTGGATGCTTTTGGATAAGTTAACTTATCCAAGTTTATACGTCACCTTTTTTTCTGAAAGCACACAGATTCTCAATGAAAGATTCTTTGATAAGGACTCACTGGAAAAAGAATTCAATGTTGTTTTTTTTTAAGCATAAGCGTTTTATTCAAAAGACATAAATTTTTCTGTAGGAAAAGATTCATAAAATAGATATAACCTATATTTTACAATAAATTATATTGTTTGAACTGTTTTCATTTATCCACATCTGATAATAAAGACCCGAACGATTATGCTAGTTTTCATTTTGTGTTGAATACTGCTCCTGTACAGGAGCGTTTTTGATGTCAAAATCAGCATATGAAATTCTTTTTCATGCTTCAAAATCTTGAATATTTTTTTCCTTGATTAAAATGTGTTCTATCTACTCAAGAAAGAGTTTTGAGGTTTCGTATTTTTCGGTCTTATAAACCAAACTAATTCCATGTTTTCTTGCATTTTTCTTTCATATGCGTCTGGTTTTCTTTCGATTTTTTTATTCTTTCAAATGAATATTCCGTCAAGGTTTATTTTTTACGCCATTTTAGGGGTATATTTCTTTAGGAAGTAGAAAGGGGAGCAGTCCTGGGAACATTAATAACAGATTCAATGAAGAGGCTGTAGTTGAGGGATTATGTTATTCACTCAGATTTTCCATTGAAAGAGGAAGGAGGCACCTTCATATATCGGAACTCATATGTACATACATGTACATATTAGCACTACACCCCGTTCCCATTCTAAGCATCTTTTGTTCAAGTTTCTCTCTATGCCCTACTTATTCTTTTTAAGGGCATAAAGTGACGTCATCGCCGAAATCGATGTACAACTAACTAACAACTATTACTCTCATAAACATAAGATTAAAGTCGCGAACAAAAATAACAAAAGTACGCCAAATGGAAACTTTGTTCTTAAGTTATTTAATCTCTTGAAATGTTTATTCAGACGATACTCGAGCCCATTAATGAAATTACCATCAATAACTATTATGGATGGACAATTCCTAAAGTTTGCGACTTCCTATAAATTCTGTAGACGTTATAAATATCAGCAAACGCTGATGATCCTGACACAATCCAATTTGCCTATGTGATATTGTCGAATGATTTCAGGGAATTAAAACCTTTAATTGTATACCTTCTTAATCGTTTTAATATCAAGGAAAGTCATGTTCCTGTAATCAGCAACGGCCATGGTTGGTACTCGATACTCACAACTCTCCCACTCAATGACTGATCACCATTCCAATTCAGTCTCACTTATTATTCACACCCTGTAGTCCAGTGTTAAATAACAAATAAATTAAAATCAGAGCTTATCTTTGATCAGTAACCTAAGTTAAACATTTAAGATGCCCCCACGCTTCAATTTTTGCGGAAGAATTTGTGTCTACAGTCAGGTTCAATTAGTGCAGGGGTTCCCAACTCGCAGAGTACCGCGGGCCGCATCAAGTTCGGACGAGACAGCCCGAGGACCGCCCAATCAAAAACTCTGAAAACCACATATTATACAGAACCCCCCAAAATCAGAGAATTTATTAATGGGAAACATGGTGACATTTCTCAGCACAATGCTTAGCAAAATCAAGGGTAATAAGAACATAAGAAGAACATAAGAAAAGAAGGAGACTGCAAAAGACCATTCATGGCCTACACTTGGCAGTTCCTGTGATGTAACTAACCTCCTGACCTGAATTAACCAATTAACCTAACCTAACATCCAACACGCTCTTGAGAAAAAAATATGTTTTAGCACATGTTTATAATGATGGAGGACCGCACCGATGGCCCAGGAAATGATCTGGCGGACCGCACGCAATGGTAATTTTGATAAGTGGCCACGGGCTGCACGGAATGGCATCGCGGACTGCGGGTTGGGGAGCCCTGAATTAGTGGGGTCGACGCTAAACTTTTGCCAGTATAATTTCCTTCATACACAGATCTGGAGCAGAACTATTCTCAACTTTCAAAGAAAAAACAAACCATGGATTTTAAGAGACAAAAATACATATATAAATAGACATAGATAAATATTTTTCTTAGGTAAACCCAAAAGTGTCTCGGAACTTACCAAGAGAAGATTGAATACAACTTTTTCTCATGTACGTGTAAATGTGCTCCATTTACATATGAGGCATTAATAAAATTTGGGAAAATATTAATAATGAAATGAAGCAAATGAACAAAAAGGGTTAAATTCAATAGTATAAAAGGAAACTAATATATATATATATATATATATATATATATATATATATATTGGCTTCACTCTTACTAAATAGCCAGTGGAATTCAGTCCCCTAAAACCATTGTCTAAATTTAAATTCAGCAAAATTGAGGAGCAAGTCGTTCGAGTTAACAATGAAAAAGTCGTCCTTTCATTTCTCGCGAATTCATGTCCTGCCCCACACTCTTTGTTGAATAAGAAGCCCCTTTAGATTTCAAGCACCCTTCCTTGAAGGCACGTGTCCTTGTGATGGTGTAACCAATCCATTGTTCCGGTCCTTCCTGCTCGTTAAGAGATTTCCTAGAACTTAGTTTCCCAACGTTCTTAAGAATTATATTAACAACTCCTGAAATCCTGTCCGATCTTATTTTACCCTCATCCAGCGATTGTCTCGGATATACAGAAAAACGCGCATGAACCACCATATTATGTTTTAATTGTTTTTTTTCCTATTTTAACGCCCTCTTAGTGCTTGCGTAGTAAAGTAATATTGGAAAAAAAGACACACGCTTTGTAATAAAAATAGTATTTTTTTCGTTTTCACCTAGTTCTGAAAATTGTCATTTATAGACCTAGGACATTGTTGTAACTTCACCTTAGCTCAGATTTCTCCAAAGGATGACCGCCTACTCGTTTCATATATAACACCTTTCGAAGGCTTTAAAATTTGTCAAAGAAGTTCAGCTAAAGTGATAATAAAACTTGAGGAAAAAACGGTCATGTTTGTTCCCTATCCATTGGTCGGAACCTCCTCAGTCAATAAAGAGTCCAAATGCTTGACTGCAAGCCGTGACCACAACTAAGTCGCCCTTCAAGAAGGCTTCCTCCGGTGAGAGTCCATTTCTTATCTCAAAGAACCGTTGCGCCAATCAGGCTTATAAGTAAGTCTTCCTGATGAAAAGCCAGTAACACATCTGACTGTGACGTGGTTAAACGCTTTAAAGAAACATCTACCTCATTAAGGGCGTAATAGTCCTTCAAAGAAGGTAACTGATGATTAGAACTCTAACAGTGTATGCAAAGATTTACATAAAAGCTGGCGAGAGGAGTTCACATTAAACTGCTGGACTCAACATCGACGAATTATTAGGTATCATCTCTAATCCGATTCAACTTATTTTCCGGTTCCCAATGGCTCGAACCATTTTAATTAGATAGGAGTACAAGGTCTGACTCCGACGCTGACGTATTACAGGATGAATTGAGAAATGGAATTTAACATAAGTAAGCGTAGTGTACTTAGTATAGGTAAGTGTAATCCACTGAATAATTATAAAATGAATCAAAGAGTTTTTTTAGAAAGGTCAAAGTGTGAAAGAGATATAGGTGCCCTGGAAAGTTCTGACCCACGGCCTAGAAAGCAGTGCATAAGTGCTAGGAATAAAATTAATAAGATATTGGGGTTTCTTTGGAGGAGTGTAAGTAAAATGAGGTGTTGATGCTATTCTGAAACTGTACCTGGCATTAGTTAGGCCTCATCTTAACTATGCAGTACCATTTTGTTCACCATATTATAGGATGGATAATGATTTGCTTGAGAGTAAGCAAAGAAGGTTGACTAAGATGATTCATGGGTTGAGGGGATACCTTATAGTGAAAGGCTTAAGAGACTAAATCTTCATACATTAGAAAAGAGAAGAGTTTAAGGGCACTTGATTGAAGTTTTTAAGTGGGTAAAAGGTTATAAGAGGGTAGACGTGGGTAAGGTTCTTATTTTTAGTGAACAAGTTACGACAAGTAGCAATGGGTTTAAGCTACACAAGTTTTGTTTTAGAAAAGAGATTGGTAGAAATTTGTTCGCAAATTGAGTGGTAGATGAATGGAACTGGGTGAGTGGAACAAGAGATGCCTCGAATATTTGATTAGCCTTTTGAGGACTCTTTACTTTCTTATGTTCTGATAATAATCTAATACAGTTGATTTCAGGATTACAGTTGATCTAAGTTAATTCCCAGTTCTCACTGGCTCCAATCATCCCTAATCCGATTTACTTAATTTCGAGAAACCAGTGCTCCCACCATCTCTATCAATCGATGACGTTCTCGAGCACCTTCCGCTCTTTCCCAATCTTATTGTAAGCTATTCAAAATATTTACGCAGTTTTGAAAGAGCTTTCCCAATGAGGCCAATTGAAAACGCTCATATCAGGAGGAAAATTACACCATCTGAGCGTTGAGACTACCACCATGTATTAATTTATAGGCGTTGAGAACTTTTATAGAGTGTAAGATAACACCAAAGCCTGTTAACCCACTCTTTGTAAACCAATATCCCAAGCTCTGAAAATCATCAAACACATCATGTTGACGAAAATCGGTCTCACTTTAGGACACAACTTGATGTGTCCTAAAGTCCTAATCAAACCCACTTTAGGTCACACTTTGGTGTCGTTAATATTTATATAAACTCTAGCGTTAGGAGGATTAAATAAATAAATAAAAATTAAAGGCCATGATTGATCGAATAGGATAGAAAATGAATTACTATACCAAATCTCATTAGCCCATATTGCAAAGGGGCGAGTGGGACGTGGAATTATTTCGAACGATCAAAGCTACAGAACCAAACTTAGAAATTAATTAAAGGCTTTCCAAAATTCTATCTCCCTTTTAATTAATTGGTGAATCAAAAACTTAAATTCGAAATTGCAGGATAATTCTTACCATTATAATTATGACCTCATTTGTTTCTTAATCTAAACTTCTTCTACTAAGGAAATTAAATGTACGTTCGCACGCTTGTACATTTGAATCTTTCCTCGCCTCTTCCCTTATTTATTCCTTTCTCTTAGTGATCACCATTGTCTATTCGATCCATAACCATTCAAACTCCCTCGGCCTGTAATCTGAGAATGATCCTAGGCCCTTCTAATATTTCTCGCACCTTCCCTTCTTGCTTTTCTAAGGGGCTTTTTAGGCCTACCGCCTTGATTGCTCCTTTGTCACGCCTGGATGGGGAGGACTGCTATCAATGCCTTTGTCAATGGTCCAAAATACCCTAAAACTTAATTATCTCCTCCCCCCCCCCAAAAAAAAAAGATTGCAGGTTGTTTCTGTGTCTGAAGGTGTCACTAGACGGCCTGTTTTGCCAAACAAAGAGAATTGCGCGCCCTCCCCTATCCTTGCGTTTATAAAATGACTCATATTTTGGTTAGTGGGCAGTGTCTTCCACATATTTTATTGTCTCCTAACCTTAACCACTTTATTTTCTCCTTTTTATATATTAAAGTGGATTCAAATTAATTTTTAGGAAAAAAATAATGCCACTTTTTTAAATAGTTATTATAGATAAAATGACAATTGTGTGTAGAATTTCATGGGTCATACACATTTGAAATGTAATGAGACAATCCCGAAAGTTAAACTAAAGCCAATTAAATTTTATTCGTTGAGAATAACACAATAAAAGGACCGTTCGTAGGTTTGAATAGCGAGAAAGGTTTCAATATATTAAAAATAAAGACCATACCCCAATTATGCGTTGGCGAGCGCTAATGGCTTGAGCTCAAACCAAAACATGCACGGTATAGAATCGGATCTCTTACATTCCGGTATAGAATCGGATCGCTTACCTTCCGGTATAGAATCGGATCTCTTACCTTCCGGTATAAAATCGGATCTCTTACCTTATGGTATAGAATCGGATCTCTTACCTTCCGGTATAAAATCGGATCTCTTACCTTTGATATAGAATCGGATCTCTTACCTTCCGGTATAGAATCGGATCTCTTACCTTCCTGTATAGAATCAGATCTCTTACCTTACGGTATAGAATCGGATCTCCTACCCTCCAGTATAGAATCGGATCTCTTACCTTCCGGTATAGAATCGGATCTCCTACCTTCCGCTAATTATATTTTCCTCTCAAAGGCTTCATCGTAAAGCAAACCAAACATAGATGGGTGTAGGCTGCATGAGTTCCTTTCTCTAGCCTTTGTTCTCCAAGGACTCCTTATGAACCGTTCATAACATGCATACACAATTCTTCCTCCTTAACCAGCTAAAATTTTACTTTCTTGAACGCATTTAGTCATACGGTAAAGCTGAATGGATCTAATATGAATTAACACATGTACAAACAAAGGGTACCGATAAAGAAACAGTAAATCAACTCCATTCCAGACGAGCGATGGCCATCCACACTCAGGTGTGCAGTGTTCGATCACCTCCTAAATTTGGGGATTTCTCCAATGGCGATTTTTTTTAGGAGCTCATCTGATGACTATTTGGTAGGACAAAGGTCGCCGCAATTATGTTACAGCCTAATCCTAGGCTAGATTAAAATAAGTACAAAAATGCAAAAATCAAATAAAGATAAAAAACAAAAACAAAACAAAAATTCATATAGTCCAGAACTCTGTGTACACAAACCCATCCTGAGTACAAAGGACAAGCGGTAGCGACCCAGCCCATCTCGGTACCAGGACGGGTAACGTGCGTAGAGATCACCCAGACTGGGACATTCAACAAGAATGTGCCGAACAGTCTGGAGGACAACGCAGTCTTCACAGTAGGGCGCAGGCGAGCGCTCAATCAAATGGCGGTGCGTCCCGCGAATGTGTCCAATTCGGAGACGACAACAGGCAAACTGAAGCCGTCGCGACAATGAGGGGGGGGGGTCTATGCGAACAGTCGCAGCGCAATGGGATGCAACTTTAAGTTCTCCTCGGAGGTTTCCATCTTCTTTGCTATGCAGCACAGGGACTGCCCTGATTCCTGTAGTTGCCCAGTCCTCGCAGACTCTTTTGCACACTCATTCCCCGCAATTCCCACATATCCAGGAACCCAGCAGAAGATAATCTCGACATCCGCCCGGTTCGCCAAAAACTGTGGCGTCACAGATATCGCAAATCAGGGGATGCGGAGATTGCAATGCCCCGAGAGCACTCAGGTCGCTTTGTGAGTCTCTATTAATCATAATCCGCTCTCCCAACCAAACAGGTCGCGTTATCTCCAGTAGTAAAGGGTGTATTGCAACCAGCTCGGCCAAATAGACAGACGCAGCACCTGGCAGAGCTCAGATGACTTCATACAGAGGGGATTCGCTGTGGAAACAGGACCCCTGCCCATGGCGATAAGGATCCACTTTCCATCTAATAAAAACAGCTTTTATCACTTTTATCTAACTATATTGTAGAAGCATGAGAGAAGAGACCACCCACTCAACCCTTATATGGCAAAGCCCCACCAACACTGCATACGATTACATCGAGATTAAGTCACAGCTAGTGTTGTTAGTTGCCAGATGGGGTCCTGATTCTGCTCGACTTTTCGCCGGCTGCCATACCCTGTAGATACTACCGGGTCTAAATCCACATTAATCAGTTAGACCCGCTGAGAAATAAAAGGCATCTTAATGAGTAGAGATCGGTAGTAAAACACGCACCAATTTCTTCCTTCCTACAATACTGTAAATAGACCAAGAGTAGCAATCCTCAGATAACAAAAGGTAAAGATGAGGTACTTCGCCTTTGATTGACTCGACCTCCGTCAATTGATGATTTTTGTAGGCAAATTCCGACTCTTCCATCTAGCGCCATCTCTTTTTCTCTGCTGTTAGCATTTTCCCCCAGTTAGTGAGCGTCTCCTATCGTCATTCCATCGATCATGACGCAGTTTTAACCAATACTACCTTACCCTCTCTCGCCTCTTGACCCCATTATTCACAGCAGATCTCACTAATTTATTCGCCGCCATATATAAGCTCTTGTCTTTAACGCTTCAAGGTGAAATCCCTGTTTCTTTTGACGACCCATCCATGGCAGAAGCTCATTACGCTAATCTCCAGTCGTGCATCCATTATTTTCAAAAGTGTGCGTGAGATTTTACTCCCAATTACGGTGTCACAATTGCATTGCCATCCTGAAGGTAATCACCGATTTCCTCACGGTAAATGATAACATTCCGTTTGGTTGAAACTATTCATATTCATTTGCATTCCATACGGTAATTTTGATCCACTAACGTTTCTTTCCATGCATTTTCCTTTTTACCTCTTAAACCTGCGACTCGACCAGCTCAATGTTAGTCCGAAACTGCGTGACAGCCATTCTGGATCCCACGATCGAGTTTTGTCCGCAACCATCTTAAATCTGCGATAATTAATTAATCCTTTACATCGCTCATTCCTGGTGACATCGGTTTTCCTTGTTCTTATCTGCAGAGATTGGTTAAAAATGTAAATAATAAAACCTCTGTGTAATTATTATCTACGTAAGGGTAGTCCAAAATTCCCTTGTGTCCCCCTTAATCAATTTCCTTTGTATAAATGTAGTAGAGACGCATAAATTTTAAAAACTTTGGATTAATTAAATATATTTTATTTAGAGATTTTGCAATTTATCTTTTAATTTACTCAACTTGGGATGTTTGGGGGCATTAAATAACCCCCTTCAAACTGCATAAGTGGTCTATCGAAACCTTTGATCAACTTTGTCTAGTCATTATGCTCAAACATGGCAGCCATTTAGATACCCGGGGAACGTATGTGAATAACCCCATTTGTTAAGTGCGAATGACAGTAAATATCCTTAATTTATTCCGAAACTAGTCAAATCCTGGTTGCATAGCAGGTAGTGCTCATCTGAAGATCTTAAGGGGGTAGTTTTTCCCCCCCAACACCCTAAAGTTCAGCTCCAAGTAAACCTGATACCCCTTCTTCCATATTAGCCAAATAATCCGAACTTTTAACTTTTAATCTCCTGTAAAAAAGATAAAACAGGACGGCTATCAACAAGCAGCTGAATTCTATGGAGTCTTTATTTTTATTTTCAGTAAATAAATAAAGCAGTACGCACCATACAATGCACGAAATTATTAATTTAATATTTTCCAGAAAGCCTATTTGTATACCACCAAGAATGGGTTTCAACACCCTCTGGGCATATTGAGGCACTACTTCAATAATTTAAGAACATCTGGACTCTAATACAACTTCTTCCTATATATACCAAATCCACGATACCGTAATTTGGGCTAAGTTTCCTCCTCTACTTTTTTTTCCTTCCTTCCTTCCGTTTGCGCCCCCTTCCCAAAGTGACCCCCCCTAAGATAAAAAAAGGATTCATGAAGAAAGAGACTACGACTGACATCATGGTATACCTCGCCCACTCAATCCTGTGCCAAGACTCGTATCAAATTAATCACTACAAAATAACTTCAAATTCCCAAACACGAACTCAAAATTCTTGTTCCAAAAAAAACCTTTCTCACTAAAGAGATTTAAAATTATGGAATTTCAACCCCCCTTAATGCGGTTTAGGGATAGCTACGATGTGGGAGTTTTTTATACGCCTTAGAAGAATAATTTTGATTAATAGTATCGGGATTTTAAAAAATCGATTCAGCTTGGGTGAAAAATGCAAATTTTTGTAAAACAATCCTGCTATTTATTAAACTTTTTCTTCTAAGGTTATAAAATAGTGGTTTGTTAAATTAAGCCTAAATTCACTTATCGAGTGATAAAAATATACTTAATAGAATTATAGAGACCAGCAAAGACTGAGAACCACTATGGATAGTCGTGAAAGAGTGGGGAAGAAAAGGAAAGGAGGTCGTGCGGGGACCTAAATAGTTAAAAAAATAAATAACTCTTGTTTAGTTTTGTGTGCTTTATAAAGTAAATAAGTGTTCATCCAATTTATTTTTAAAGACGTTTATCGAACTGCTTTGAGCTCCATTTGCTGGCAGAGAATTCCAAGTTAAAATGATTTTATAAGTAAAAAAAGGTTTCTCGAGATATACGTCTGATAACGCTTTAATTTCGATTGAAGGCCTTTGTGTTCTATTTGTGTTTTTATTGCGGTCAAAGAGTGAATAAAATTTCATATCATCGAAACCATTCAGAATTCTCAAGACTTCTATCAATTGGGCGCGAAGGCGCCTCTCTTCAAGCAGAACCAATTTTAATTCTTTAAGTCTGTCTTCATAAGACCTTTTTTTCAGCTCTAGAATGAGCTTTGTCGCCGTTCAATATCCAAACAAACCAAGATTCGATTTTCATTCGAGAAAATCGGGAGCAGTAATGCCACGTACAATAAAATTCAAAACTAGGGAACAAAATGCCCAAGTCTACATTTTCTTGAATATCTGCGTTTAATTTTCATGAAAATTTCATATAATATTCTTTTAATTTTTCCTCTGAAAGGGTTTAAGTTTCATTTCTTTAAAGCGCAGCTAAAAAAATATGGACAAAGAAATATATATGTGAGGAAAGGATTCGCCTTAAACGTATTTGTATAGCCATAACAAGAAAACAACATAACTCACTCATAGTTAATTACATAAAATATTAATAAGAAGTCAGTAGACCCTTGTTCTACAGAACTTGACAAATCTTCGGCTATTTGACTTCCCCAATTTGTTGCAATGTTCAGGCTGGATTTAATTCTATTAATTTTTTCAATATTTACCAAATTTTTCAGCAGTCGTGGGTTTCAGAGACAACCTTCTTACAGAATATTTTCCGTAGGTTTCTATCGAGTTTTACTCAAGTTCCTGAATCAGATTCTTGTACCCCGCACCGTTTACTTTGCCTCGTAAACGGACAACTTTACAGACTCCAGCGCTTGAAAACATGGCCCAAACTATAATATTGCCGCCTCCAAATTAAACCGTCTATTTCTTCCATGTGGGATTTAATATTTCACACCTAGACATGTCTTACATGCTGCTTCTTATCCAATAAAAAATAAGGATTATTTGCTTGGTTGCTGAAAAACACTTTCCCATTTTAGCACTCTGCAGGGCATGTTCAATAGAGAAGGCTACAGAGTTGCTGTTTTCTTTTTACTCTGAGTAGTTTCATAGCGAGGGCGCACGCTATGAGTCTCGCCTTTCTCGAGCAATGTAAGACAGTCTGGCGAGAGAAATTCTTCTTCATGTGCTCGTAAAATTGACGTGAAATACCTGGTAGTCTCAAATTTGACCTTCATCGATATCCGTTGCGTCATCGGATCTTCCCTGGGAGTGTTTTTATTGAGGATGACCTATTTTTCTTATCGACTACCAAGACTAGGTATCCTAATTTAACTTTATTATCTATTAAATCACACTTTTTTACGGATCACAATAGCTCGGAATGACATATAGTGTCTTTTCTACACTCACCTAATGAATAACTTGTTTTCTGACAGATTTGTGGATCTTAACTCCTCTCGCCATCCTTATAAATTAGTAATACCTTTAATAAAGGTCTACAATACACGTGCTATAGTGTTGACATACATACCTTACTATTTTTTACGTGTAAACAAAGTTACATTTAAGTTATTATTCTCTGTTTGGGACGTATCCTTTCTTCCAAAACACATTTCTTTTCACATAACTTTTTAGCCACTGTTCTACAAAATGAACTTGGACACAATCAGAGTCAAATTATAAATAGGATTCTGTTAAATTGTAATGGAAATTTAACGGGTGTTTTCAAAATATCTAACTTTGGTATTTTGTTCCTAAATTTTGGTCAGTATTGTACATCTCCAATAAATACCCTTCGCTATTTATCTCCTCAGTATCCATTCATTACTATCGGTTCAAAAAGGTGCATTTACCTGATCCCAAAATTTCCCACGTAAGTATTTTTGCTAGTTTCAGGCCCCATTTAAAAATACCCATTGAGCAAAACGTTCAGTCCTTTGATCACTGAGGGAAAACATGAAAAAAATAGAAACAGAATGGCGAGAAATAAAACGGAAAGTTTGAATTTCCGGGAATTAGACATTATTCCCTGTACAGTAAAGAGGGTAAAATACTCGTATAATCGAAAACTACGAGTCGATAATTAGAAAAGATACTCCCTGCCTCAGGCTCCAGTGCACAATATGGCGGAAAACTCGGGAGATGGAGGGTTATCGGAGATGTACCTGGAATCTGTTCCCTTTATTGGAAATCGATTCCAGACTTGTTTACCGCACGTTTCGTCGTGTTAATTCGTGACGTGTCTTGCATCTCACCATTAAGGGAGGAAAAGTATCAGAGAAGGTGGTATTTTTTGTTTTTTAACCTTCATCTGGCGACTGCCTTCAGGGATACAAGTTGAGGGGTCACCCATCCCTCTTGATTTTAGAGTGGTTTTCATAGTTTCAACCTCTCTGCGACTTCCTTCAGGGGTGCAAGTCGGGGTCCCCCATCCTTCTTAGCTCCAATGTGATTTTTATAGTTTTAGGTCTGTCTGCAACTACCTTCATGAATACGAATCACAGTGTATGATAGAATCAAAGAAACGAGGGTAAATGGAAGAAAGCAGGGAAAGGTCAGCGTGAATGGAAATACATAGGCAAAGAGATAGAAGAAATAAGAGGAAAATAAGCAAAGTGAGTAGATACAGAACAGAGAATAAAAGAGAGAGAATAAACTCTTAAGATGAATGGGGAATAAGAAAGAGCCGAGAGTGGGAGTGAGAAGAAGAAGCTTGTTTATTCCCTCTCAAATGGGTGAAACACGGTAAGAGGGGTGGGGGGGAATAGTTGCATACATTTGGTCCTCAACACTCCTAAGTCCTAAAATGGGAGCTAGATCCATCTTTTTTCTTTGTTCTGTTTTCCTCTCTTCTCCTTAACACCTTGGTAGCGGCACGAAATACCGTCTCCAGTGTTCCCGGGAACCTAAATCAAAATAGAAACTACCTGGGCTTTATTCTTTCTAGCCATCTCCATTTTAACTGCCTTCTTTAAATCTTTTCTACTCAATATCTTTTTTCAGGCCGATAATTTTAAAGGCAGTCCTCAATTACGCTTTTTCCATTTACTCAATTTTTAGGCTAATCCCGATGAAATGTTGTTTAGAACATTGAAGACTGTGAATTAGAACAACAAACTAATATTCCAGATTATGACCATAATCGCTCTCACAGAAAAATTTACATTATCGTATGTAATTTGAGGTGCTATAAATGAACCTGACCTTAATTTATGTCGCAAATACAGCGGTATCGATATAGACCATTATGACCTAACCTAATCAGGAGACCTTTATCTGACTCGGGACAAGGATAATTTTTTTTTTCCCCTTGCGTAATTTTTGTCTTGTCAGTATGGATCGCCTTCATTGTACTCGTCTTGATCTTTGTGTCTTTCAATATCCATTAATCTTACCTTATAAAAATAGCGGTTTCTTCTTTCATGTGCTCATTCATTTCTAATTTCTCTCTCGTGTACTTTATGGTTATATAGTGTGTAAGACGGTTTCTGCCTTCAAAAGGTTTTAGAAAGGCAGAAATGGAATATGGCGAAAGCAGTGACGGATCCAGGATAAAATTTGGGGGAGATAAACTGAATTACTCTCTCTGAGGTGTCTGAGAAAAAATCCATTAAGCCTCAGTGAGGGTCATCATACACAAAATTGATAATAAATAACAGTATAACACACGGGAGTGAGCACTAACTCTTTTAGATCCGAATCTTTTTCCACACATCAGAAAATTATGGATTATAGTTTTTGGACGTCAGCTAAAGTATAATACTAAATTTAATATTTATTTTTTTTATATTTACCTGAATTTTATACATATATAATATAAGGTACATTCAATCGCAACGGTATAAAAAAAAGGTTAAATATATATATTCTAT
The DNA here is from genome assembly GCA_963969495.1 of Ceratothoa steindachneri. Classification (NCBI taxonomy): domain Eukaryota; kingdom Metazoa; phylum Arthropoda; class Malacostraca; order Isopoda; family Cymothoidae; genus Ceratothoa; species Ceratothoa steindachneri. The sequence continues at coordinate 97,949,302 of OZ018321.1, read as the reverse complement.
ATTATTACATAACTCTTTCCGAATAGCAAAATACAAGTATGGCTTAAAAATGAAATATATACATAAACGCGTCTTAAATGTGTGGGGACTTCAGCATCCTTACCCCCCCCCCCCCACTCGAATCTGCGCCTGAGCGAAAGCCCTGTAGTAGTTGTTCCTAATTGCAGCGCCTGTATTTTCTCTTTATTGTATGTTAATTGGATAGAGAGCCTTTAAATTGTGCCTATGGTATAAAATTCCCATAGAGATAGGCACCATTTAGCCTGGAAAGATATTAGGTCTGATAGATTGACGCTTCAAATAGGATTGCATTGGTTTGCCTTGTAACTTAATGGCTGAACATCTGGCCGGAAATCAAAACTCAGATTTCCTGTCTCGTGAGCTTACCCATGCACATTTTTGTTATCTCTCTGGAATCTGGAGTAGAGTTGTCTAATAATACCACTACATTAACCGCACCATATATATATATATATATATATATATATATATATATATATATATATATATATATATATATATATGAATAAGAGAAACTAGAATAATGAATCAGATTTTATTCAAAACAGAACTAGTTTCGGTTTGCGCCATTGTCAGTTATATGATAATGAAACAATGCAGGGCCTTTAGGCTGTGAGCAAAAGAAAATAAATAAAATGGGTACAATACAATAAAAAATGAGAAATAATTATGAGAATTTAACTGTTGGACACTGCTCGGATGGCTATAGGGGCGCGCTGTTAACCCCTTGGATTTATTGGTGTCCAAGAGATTAGAATTGTCCACAACACAAATTAAGATTGACTCTGCAATACGTCTTTCAATGTAATTATTAGACTTATATATAATTTTAGCGTTATTAAAATCGATCCTATTATCAAATTTAACATAGGATAGATTTTAATAACGCTAAAATTATATACAGATCTAATAATTACATTGAAAGACGTATTGCGAGTCTATCCTAATCGATGGTGTGGACAATTAGTCTATATAGTTTCAAATATAATTTATTCCTATTCTAAAGTTTGATGTTGGCCCTAAGTGTTAAATGATAAGGACGACGTTCGAGGCATTTAGGAGATATGAAGAGCAATTTACAAGGAGCAATTAGCGAATAAATAGCAATCTTTGCTTATTGTTGTTTAAATAGTCTAATTTCTGTTGAGTGCCGCCTACTCCCACAACAACGGATTTATCTTACCTAAGAAGGTCAACAGAAGTAATTTTCGCCTCACAATCACTTCCATTTCGACTTCGTGCGAGAGATCACACTAATCCCCCCTCTGCCATCAAAGAGGGGAAATTGGCTGCTCAAAAATATCCTGGGCTTTCTGTTCGTAAAGAATTATTTCTTTCCGGATTCAAAAATGGTCAAGAAATCTATACTGGTTCTAAGTATTTTCTGGCGAAATCAACTGATATTCACGAAAATTGTCTCATACACCAGGTTTACACGTGGTAAGGATCTATCTCCTATTTAATGGTTAAGGGGAACAGAGATATTAAATTGCAGAACGAAATTATTCGCACTGTTATTTTTAATTGCTTTGTAGGAACGAACGCACATTATTAATCAACACTGAGAAATGACTTTTTTTGAGGGTCACTGAAATATGAGTGATTTTCCACGAGAATAAACGGCGCAGTGAGATCGGGAGAAAAGCGCGAGAAAACACGGCTTTCTACCACAACAGCCAAAGCAAGACTGGACCGATTATGCTTGGGCTGTAACTTTGAACTTACCTTGAGGTGCCAAAACATACCTTGCCTGTAGGATGTACACGCATGCACATTGCACATAATCAAGCATAAACTTAGGTATATATATATATATATATATATATATATATATATATATATATATATATGAATCCATTGAACCACATTGAAAGAGAAAACGGAATAATTTTTCCTTGCAGTAATATTTTTATTACCTTATTTCGAAAAAACCCGTGCAGGGAAGCGATTCGAACCAGACACACTGAGGCAGCGAGCACTGCTTTGATCACAGTTAAAAGTATGCCGTTAGTACACTACGCTACGCAGAGAACCAAAAAATTCTCTGAATAGAATAGCTTTTAAGGAACACTCACCTTCGCAAGCTCGAACGGAGACTATGAAAGAAATAGAAAATTACTTGGGAATTCAAAGAATAAATGAGGAATAGTTAAACGCGTGGCAGATATACAAATGTATATATCTCTCAAAGCAGCACGAGAGAATGATGAAAATGAATCCATTAAACCGCATTGAAAGAGAAAACGGAATAATTTTTCCTTGCAGTAATATTTTTATTACCTTTTTTCGTAAAAATCCGTGCAGGAAAGCGATTCGAACCAGACACACTGAGGCAGCGAGCAGTGTGTCTGGTTCGAATATGCTCGGGATGGGAATTCTAGTGAGCGAATAAACTGATAAGGTTAGGAGAGGGGATAATTCACTTTAACGATACCTTTGAGTTCGTAAGTATTTTTGAGAATGACGGTGAATATCTTCTTCTAGTGACGATGATTGCACTTAGTCAGGCCGTCCGAGGTTACCGAATGAGAATGTAATCCTAGACTGGTGATATAATGATCTTATGCCGGATGACGAAGGCGAGCCAAACTGTGGCTCAAATTGGACTTCTTCTTCCTAGATGTGATTGTCCGATTATTTGGTTCCTGGAGTGGGTAGCCAAAATCGATTACCTAGCTACGTCTAGAGTAATCCGCAGAGGGAGGTCCTATGTAACCTCGAACTCTGAATAGGGGGGCCTGCGAGAAGTTTGGCACCTACAAGTACCGTGACGGCAACACACACATTCCCCGAAATTTCTTTCTTACAACGGCCGAACTGTTTCCTTTGTGGAACGAGCTCCACAGACTCGACGTTGGTCCAAGGTCTTCTGCCTGACTTTAGGGAGACGTTTCCCTTTTATTTTCCTCATGAGCAAAAATTGGGAGAGAGCAACGAATTCTCATAAAATCCGTATCGCTGCGTGAAAGACCTTTTCATCTGCTGCCAGACAGAATAAATATTTCACACCTTCGCTCTACGTCGCAGTTTACGACGGCGCGAAAATTCGGACCTTCGTCGGCTATCAGGTGTCTTTTACTGGCAGACATTTTCCTGAACGGCTATCTCGAATTTGGTTGCCTCCAAGGCGCGAAAAGGGGCGGAGGGAATTCGAGGCGAAAAGCGAATTTGGAATACAGGAGGGACGCGCAGTTTGTGTCGAGGTATTCCGGCTTACACTAGTGTACGTGGTATTTAGACTTCTACAATATATATATATATATATATATATATATATATATATATATGAAAAGAACCTCACAACTTGCACGTGAGTCGAAATTATGATAAATAACACCCACAAGTATAATGGAAAAACGATTCCGAGTGCTTTCGTCTTTATTCTAAAAGACCCCTTCATGGAATAAAGACAAAAGGGCTCGGAATCGTTTTTCCATTTTCCTTGTGGGTGTTATTCATCATATATATATATATATATATATATATATATATATATATATATATATATATATATATATATATATATATTTATATATATATATATATATATATATATAAATATATTAGACTCGCCCAAAAGAAAAAAAATTACAAAGTCCTTGGTCTCACCCCTGGATATAGTGAGGCTTGATAAAAAAATGCGCTGTGCAAATTAGCAGCAAAATATAATAGTATTTAGTAGTGCCACAACAAATGTTAGTCTCAAACATATTAATAATATGTGCAAAATATGAAAAACAGTTAAATATTAGTGATTTTTTGTCTTTTTCAAAGTAAGTATTACCTAAATATAAATTGGTAGTTGTATTATGTTGACAGCTATATTAAATGCATTCTAAGTTCCATTATCATCCTATAACCTGTGGTGTTATAGGGTAGGCACACATGACAAATAAACCTCCGTCTAGTCTAGTAGGCGCTCTGGTGTCGCGTTTCATTGTCTCAGCAGCACATCCCATACCAGTTGGCAATTACCAATGCCCTACTCAGTGTTGTGTGAACCAGTGAAGAGTGAGCATTTTTTTTAGTGTATATCTCTGTTTAACAAAGTCTTTCTAGAATATAATTAAAAAGTCAATTTCATTTAAAACAAGAAGTAAAACAGAAGTATGGCTTATTAGTGAAACCATTGATGCAATTCAAACCACAAAACTTCCTTCAAATGGTGATATATTAACACAGCTTTTCTCCTTAATACAATGCAAAAAGAATGTAAAAGAGGCCTTAACATTGTATATTCAGAAATAATTGGAATATGGGACAAAGCGAAGATACCAACTAGAGACAAACAGCATGTGGTTACAAATATTCAAAAGAGATATGAGCACTTCAGAACCATCCAAAAAACAAAATCAAAGCGAGATCAAACTCAAATATCAAAAGAAACTTCATTCCAAGAATCTTTGAATGATTTGTTTGATATAGCTCATGCTAACGCACTAGAAATGATAACCAATGAAGAAGATCATTTATTTTTACAGGCTCAGAGAGAGAAACGTTGACGAGTCTATATATGTTATGTTGATAAAAAAACAGTAAAGAAAGAAGAAAAAGAACGCAAAAGAAGTGAAGAAGAATCGCAGCGAATTGAACGAGAATTGCGTAGAAAAGTACATTTGTCAGTTGTTCAGCTAACAGGTGAAACAACTTTTTACCTGACTAAGTGGCTACATTAGACAGAACAAAAATTAGGGATCATCATGCGATGATGGTGATGTCAGCAAAAGATTAGCCCTTGGAAGAGGGATTGATGATATAACCATAAGTAGAAGTACCCTGCAAAGCAAATGAAAAGAACTGCGTAAAGAAAGAGCAACCAGTTTGAAGCAAATATTGACTATAGGTGCACCTCTTAGAGTCCATTATGATGGCAAATTAATGCCTGATTTAATTGGCACTGAAAATATAGATATACTGCTTGTGTTATTGTTATTGTCTGGTGGTGCTAACTCTAAGCTTTTTTGAAAACCGAAACTAACGTCAAGTACAGGTGCTGAAACAGCAAAAGGTGGATGTGTGACAATAGAAACAAAACTAAATAAAGTTTTTCTTGCTTTTTCTTGCAAGTATCATGTCCACGAAGTAGTTGTATCTGACGTATTTCAAAAGTGTTTTGGTGCTTCTTCCGGACCAGAAATTCAATTATTCAAGCGTTTCCGTGATTCCTGGAAGACTAGCTTGAAGACTATACTTCATCGTATGAAGCACACACTACATGTGTTTCTTGGAAAGAAACTGTTCTTAGTTTTTGCCAAGAACAGTTGAAATGTCATTCACCTCAAACAGATTACAAAGAACATTTGCAACTATCAGCTGCATATTTAGAGAGTAATACAGAAAGCTTTTCCTTCAAAAAACCCGTAGCAGTGCATCGGGCATGTTGGGTGACAACGGTTATTTATTCAATTAAAATTGTACTCTTCAAGTCACAATTTAAAATGATCAAGAAAGACAGACATCACTTGAATGATTTGCACAGTTTGTTGTACAGTACTACTTTCTTAGCTGGTTTTCATCTTCGACTGCATCCACTGCTCCACGAAAGGACTTGCAAAGTTTCCAAGTATCTGAAGATAAAGAATTTGCTTCTTTAGCCAGCAAAGCACTTGGTCTTCACCTTCGGTAGCTAAGCGAAGAACTTGTGTCCCTTGCCTTCATCATGAAGGGTCACTCTAGATTTGAAGAGAAAGATGGCTGCAGCATTGCACATGCCTGGCTCACAGCATCCAGAGAAATTATATAAACTGGAAGAAAAAGAGAGTATCTCAGATAAACTCTTGCTGACTTCGTGACTGAATCAAGTCGACCTTTCTTCACAAAAGTGCAGTTCAATTCCTATTTTTTTAGAAGTAGACCCTTCAGAATGGAGTGAAGGAAATGAGTAGCAAACAATAAACAATATACGCATACTATGAATATCATCAATCAGAATGCAAAGAGAGCTGTAGCCTTGATTGAGAGCTACAATAATCATCTCACCAAAAATGAAGAACATCTTCAGTATCTTCTACAGGTGGTCGAATGTCACAGAGAAAAGTTTCCCAAAACAACAAAATATGCATTAAAGAAATGCATGAGCAATTAACAAAAAAAGCTGAGTTCATTGCAAAACACTGTGAAATAGGCCTCCTGGGGATACATTTAAAAACTGGGCTTATTACAGTTACCTCATGTGTGGTGGGAAAAAACGTCAAACTTTGTAAGCTTTGTGGCACTACTAAAACTCGTTCAATTGAGCTAAAACTTTGTTAAAATTGTTTTAATAGGAAGCCTTACAATTTGCATTGGTGAGACTAAGAAGTTCTTAAGTATTAAAAATCGCCTCTATAGATTTGGGCCAGTCTAATATATATATATATATATATATATATATATATATATATATATATATATATATATATATATATATATATATATATATATATATTGATGAGGGTTGCTTCCAAAGAGCCTAAATTTAATATTTTACAGAAATCCCAGAGGGAGGAAAATGGCTGGCGTCATCCTTTTTATTTTTGCGGCGACGTTTTCGACCTTTAAAAGTCTTAATAAACTTCTGTAAAGAAGACTTTTAGGTGGATAAGAGCTTCAAATAAAAGCTTAGATGGCCTCTTAGGGAGGTTCTGCTAAAGTAAGAACTTGCCTTCCGTAGCTTGCTCACGATTGGAAAGAAGCAGGTGTGAACGCTTCAACGTGCAAAGTGAGGCAGAGAGTTTTCGACAAAGATCTCCTTTCGAGATTGGCTAGAAAGAAGCCTCATCTCACCAAGGTGATATTCTCTGATGAAGCTCACTTCCACTAATTGCAACTTCTAGAAGATCACGTGTTAGGAGGATAAAAGGGAAGCGCTTTCACGAATCTTGTGTCATGTCCACGATTAATCTGGCGGATAATCTCCATGTCTGGGGCTGCTTCTCATTTAACGGAACTGAACACTAACAATTTTTCCAAGAACACTACCAGGAACTCCAACTGGTAGCAAAATATGCTTTATCAGCACCTTTTTCCAACAGTTCAGGAGCAATGTGGGAATGAAAATTGTATTTTTCAGCATGATCGCACACCTTCTCACAAAACAATATCCTTTGGTGAAAATAACATCGAACATTTGAGACCTTAGTTTTGAGTTCGGCAAATTTGAATCTAATATATATCGTAGATTTTGTAGCCGATAATCAAACTGGAGATTGATACAGAAGCCATCCAATTGTTAGCAGGTGCGGCTGCTTAGTGAATAAATATGGAGTGATATCAGCAAGATATCATCACAAATTTGTTCTCCACCATGCCAAAATGAATTTATGCAGTCATGAATAACAATAAACATCATTGTAAGTATTGATTATGCGCATCAATTGCCTATTTATTAATAAAATGTGATTTAGCTCTAATTCCTAGCACTATATTTAAGGAACGGGAAATTTTAGATGAACTGAAGTTCAAAAAAATAAATATGATTATCGAATGTTTTGGAATTTTTTCAAACAAAACCAATAACAAATGGTGAAGTTCAGGAAATTTACTAAAATTAAGGTATAGCTGCTTGTTTTTTCTTTCTATATTAGACGGTTTTATCGAAATTCCTTTTAAATTAAATTTGTCAATTTAATCTCTAGCAGAAGGAAATAGCTACAGGTCCCTAAAAGCAAGTAAAGCAAAATGAAATTATTAAAAAAACTTAGATGGATAAAATGAAATTATTTTCTGGACTTTAGGTCCAGAAAATAAGGATAGATCGGCAAAAATAGACCAATAGTAAATTATCAGGAGACAAAAGGAACGGCTTCGCCAGTTCTTACATAGGCCAAGAGTTCTTTTAGAGTTTGAAGTACAAATATGATTATTGAATGTTTTGGATTTTTATCAAAATAAAAATGATTACAAATCGTGAAGTTCAGAAAATTTATTAAAATTATATGATTTTTTATATATTTTTAGTATATAAAGCACATGTTTATTTGGGTATATTCAAAAAATTCCGATAAATGTTTTTTTCCTGCCTTTATATTATATTTCCTATATTTTTGTAACGATGCCGCGAAAAAATCCTTTTATCGTGTTAACGATAATAGTACATTGTTTAATGCCAAAAAACGCCGTCCTGACCTTATAAGAAAATTTTAAAGAAAATTCCTCGACTCCTCCAACCGCTTAAAATAAATGTCATATTTTCATATGAGTCATCGCTATATCGCATCCTTGTCAAGAACTCCAACATCACCAAGGTACGGTTTATTATTCTTTAGTGAAATAATTGTAGTAAATTTTATTATAGACAAAGTGCTAAAAAACTCCCGGTATGTTTAAGACAACATCAAGCCAATGTAAGCAATCTGCCCTATTTTTACATATGTACATTTTTTACCACGCAATCGAGTGGGATAACTTTAAATTCATCATCAAATGCAATAATTATGGTTCCAGAAATATTTAGAAGGTACAAATATGTATTTCCCCAATTTTAATTTGAATCTTAGGTTATTTTCTTTAGATCCCATTATGACATCGTACATCAGATTTCAAATTAAGATTTCTCTTAATTTTGTCCTTCTTAGGTAGAGTTGGCGGGAAAGGAGGTCCATTATCCATAAAACAGTTCTTTAAAGAAAATAAAAACAAAACGCGTTTAATTATGTCTTTAAAATTTGATAATGAAATCAGACAGATTATTGCGTTAATTCAACTGTCATTTGTCATTACAGCGCCTTTTCATAAAACGTCATTTTCGAGCCGTAGGAACAAGCGATTCCGTTAGGCCAACAGCAAATTATCTTTTAAACTTGCTGGAAATCTTCGCAAACCATTGAAACTTTGCATAAAATGTACGGGGATACCGCTCCAAAGTAACCAGCCTTTTATAAGTACATAAAACATTTTCCAAATTAACCCGAGACCTTAATCCTAGATGAATGAAGAAATTAGGGCCGCAATCCAGAAATCCGTGTAAGAAAATGTGAAATCACGGGTGACCAGGTTTACTGGTAGGGATTATCTCTACCCGCTCCGCATCGTCGCTATTAAGTGCAACCGTGATGGTTTCTCAAAGCCTTGGCGAGGATGGGAAAACGATCTAAGTTTTCGATGGCTCCGTTCAGCGATGCCTCACCGCTAAAAACTGGTATATATAAAAAACAAATTTTTCATCTCGGCTATTAACCCTTTGCCTGTCCTGTGCATCATATGTGATGCACAGTTCCAGTATTACGTAAGGCCATATTTTTTGGTGGTCGTGTGAAAACTAAGGCTTCTCCTTATTAGAGAGTGTGATTTATACTATAATTACACTATTTGTGCATTTATATGGATGAACACAGCGTTTAAAAGAAATTCAATGTGATTGAAAGGTTGAATTAGAAAACATTTAGTTTTGATTATTTATTATGTAAATGAAAGCATTTTCCTACAATAATTAAAGCTTATCTAAAGATAAAAAAGTTCGGAAAACAGGAAATTTCTTCAAAATTGATCCAAAACAAGCAAAAAATTCTTGCAAATACCTTATATAAATAATGTTGAAAAAGTATTTATTCTATTTTACTGTGTGCTTCTCATTGAAGCAAGGTAAGCAAAAAGTAGTGAAAAGGAAAATAAATATACACGTATGAGATTGCGACTGAAATCACGTATGCATCTATGTATATAATAGTGGAAGACAATTAGGTAGGAATAGATTTCCCTGATGAAAAGGATAGAGTGGGATGGGAGAAAATCCCTGGTGATAGGGAATCGCAGGCGTTGTTTGAGTTTGATGTTGTTTCTCAGTGCTTTATCTTAATATTCTTGATTTTTTACGTACTTTTTCTTGATTCTTATTGTGTTTTTCTTTGTTTATGGTACTTTTTCGTGTACATTCGTGTTGTTTCTGTTTTGTGTTTTTTACTGTTTGTGATTATTGGTTTGTTTCTTGTGGTTTATGATGTTTCTTCTTGTAGCATTCAAGCCTTTGTAGGCGTTTTCTGTGTCTCTCGTGTTCTTCTCGTTGTATGTTTATGTGTTTTTATGAAAATGTTCTGTTCGTTGGGTGATCTTTGTTACGTTTATTGTTTGTCGTGGTAAAAGTCCTATGTGTATATCGGCTCTTCTTGTCTTTCGGTCTGCGCTTTGCCGCTAATGAAGTCTAGTCTTCTTCTGTTTCTGTCTTCTGGAGGAATGTCTATGTATCTTTGCCTGGTCTCGTCCGTCATGAGTCGTGGTACTTTCCCTTAGATCTTGCGAGCTCTACTCTGCAATTCCAAATTGATTGAAGTCATTTGGATCGTGCGGTTTAGGTCCCTCTGCCTCCTTCTTTCTCTCCTCTTGGTATTTGTAATTAATAGTACGCCTTTGTTCTGCACTCTTTGGAGGAGTCTCATTTTGTTCCTAGAACTAGTGCAGATAGGTATCGGTGGAAACAGCAGTTTGCATCTTACGAGCGCGTTGTAGATCTTTCTTTTGTTGGCCGTGTTCATATTTTTTTAATCTGAACAGCTTAGAAAGCTCGGCCCTCGCGCTCGCTGCCGTCTGGTTGACGTGGCTGCCGTATCCAGTTTTACCTATCCTTAGTCCCAGAACTGTTCCGTCCGAACTGTATGGAATACGGGCGTCATCTGTTACGATATCGGCCTGTCTCATACGGAAGAATGGGATCACCTTGAATTTTGGGTTGTTAGTGGCGATCTTCCATGTTCTCTCGAACCTGCTGACATGGTCGATCTCACTGGCGGTGATTCGTGCCATGAGTTCGGGACTTTTGAAGGGGGCAGTCATGATCTGGGTGATGTTTTCGGCAAACTGGACGTACAGCGAGTCTTCCCTGATCGGATTTGGTAGATCGAAGGTGTAGATGTTATACAGCAGGTGGCTTAGGCACCCACCCTGCGGTACGCCTGCAGTCAGTTCGAAGTTGGGTCCCGTGTGGTTGAATATTTGTAAGTACGCTCTTCTGTCAGTCACATAAATTTTTTTCTAGTCGTGGGTTTAGTCCAAGTCTCAGTATTTTGAACTGGAGCCCAGTCCTCCATACTTTGTCGAATGCCTTCTTAACATCTCTGAGCACCAGGTCCGCGTACCTTTTCTGGCTAGCGATCTTTGCCAGTTTTTCTGTGATTACAGCCAGCGCCGTATCAGTCCCCCTCTCCCTTCGGATTCCATGTTGATGTTGGCTATGGAGGTTATTCTCCTCCATAAAATCCTGTATTCTGTTGGCAAGGATCTTTTCGAGGAGGAAAATGGGCCTGAAACTCGCTGGGCCGTCTAGCGGTTTCCCGGATTTTGGAATGAAGATCATTTTGGCGATTTTCCATTCGCGTGGGAAATAGCCAACGTTTAGGCACGCGTTCATGATATTGACCAGCCCCTCTAGGATGTTACGGGGGGCGTTCAACCCATTTAGTTTGGTCAAGTTTGTTTTACCTGGCGCTCTCTGTTTGAAGGCACGTAGCGTCGATAGGATTTCCTCCTCCGTTATTTTTTGTCCATCACCAGTCATCTCTCTGTCCGCTGTCGTATTATTGAAATGGGTACATCCTGTCTACTATTGGTCTTAACTGGTCATGGATTTGATCTTCAAAGTTCTGGTCAAAGTGTTCATTTTCCTCTGGTGTGATGGAGAACACATCTTTACAGAAGGCCATGAACACTTCTTCCGTTTCCATTGAGGTCATTTTCGTTCCATCGTCTTTCTTGAGAAGTGTGTCGTTGCCAGGTGGCTTACCCTTCAGTCTTGAAAGAGTATTCCAAAAGGTTCGGAGGTCCACTTCTTCATCCATCTTTTCTACGAGGTTGCTCCAAAAAGCCTCTTGTTGTTCTGTTATATGTCTTTTTATTTCAGTCCTTAGTATCCTTAAACGTCTGTTTTTGGTTCTGTTAGTGCCGGTTAGTCTAATATCTCCAAATAGTCTCTTGTATTCGTCCGTTAAGTCGTATAACTCCTGAGTCCATCTTGGTGTTGGTAGCGTTTTGTATGACGTTCTGGGTACTGATGCGCGGTCCGCCTCCACTATTACCTCCGTTAGTCTAGCCAGTTCCTGGTCGATCTCTTCCAGGGTGGCTTCCTCGAGTGGTAGAAGTCTGAACTCACCGAGAAGGGTGCGGTACTCTTCCCAGTTCGTTCTTGCAAAGCACTTTCTCATCCTGACGGGTATTTGAATGGGGCTCGAGGATATCTTAATTAGGGTAGCTATGTGGTCGTTTAGGATTAGAGGGCCGGGCTGTATGAAGTAATTGTAGGGAAATTGTGAGCTTGTCAGGATGACATCTGGCTTTGTTGCGCAGATTTCGGTGACATAGGTGGGAAAGTCAGGCCCAATATGGGTAACAATACCCCCACCAATAAGGTTCCTTAAGTTCTTCCCTTTCTTATTCAGAACTCCGGTGTATCCGGATTCCGAGCATCTGTTCTTCCATGTGTACAAAGTTGGAGAAAATTGTACTTCGGGATATAGTCCCTTCTTGGGGGTTGGTACCCAGTAGACACTACCAGTGGCCCCAGGATAGTCTGGATCTCGAGTGCCAGATAGGGCTCGTCTAAATCTGGGAGTGACCTAAACTGGATACCTTTCTTGACTGCGATGGCAGCGCCATCGAAACGCCCCTGGCTGTGATTCTTGATTACGATGGCGTAATTAAAGATTTTTATTTTCCTCTGTGTCGAGTTAAGTCCGTGTTCTGATAGCAGAACGATATCAGGGTCACATTGTCTAATGATGTTGCCGTAAGTTACCTGTTTGTCGGTCCAGCCGTCAGAGTTCAACTTTAATACTGTTAAGTCCTTTTTTAGTCTGTCCATGTTGTCTTTCAGTTAGTCGTTCCTATTTACGAGTTTCTTTGGGGTGAATAGGCTGGCTGGAGGAGATCGGGGTCTACTGGATCTCTTCTTGTTGAACTCGGAGGCCGTCAATGTTACGAAGGCCTCCTTGTTCAGCCGGACCATTCCTAAGATGAGGGCCTCTTCGACCTCCCTCTCGGGAACGTCCTCGCTGTACTCCCATTTATAGCGACCCGTCATCACTCCGTCGCTCACGTCCTTGGGCGAATTGGTTTCTGGGAAAGGCGCACTTTCCGTGATAGGCATGGTTTTCTTCTCTAGAGGATGAGGCTGACCTCGCCCCCTTCCGGTTGGATGATCGCTTGGTGCAGCTACCATGACGGGGGTTCGTTTTTTGCACAGCTCCTGTAGTGGGAATTGAGTTGGCTGATTCTTCTGATTTCTTTTTTTTGGGGGGTGGGGGTTGTTGGAGGGGGGACAGTCTCAATTTGAGGGTTAACTTTTTGAGGGAGGAAAGATTGTTCCAGGGCGTTTGATTTGGGGATTTGGGGGGAGGGCTGCATTTTGACGCGCAGCCCTTCCTCGGATGGGGGGTTCTCCGGGAACCATATCTCATCCATCCCGTTCTTGACCAGCATTTGGTTTAGCTCCTTCTTGAAGGAGCCGGGTCTCGTGAGATTGGCAATTTGTGCATAATAAATGCAACACATGATCTTTGTCGATTGCTCATTCTCTACCTTGAGGTAGGTAGAATGAGCAGAGGCCTCTTTCACTGCCACCTTTGCCACTTTGGCATAGGACCTATTATTCTTTGTTTCCTCTTCGTCCCTCTTTCTCTTTTTCTCCTTTCTAATAGCCTCTTTTTTTGGCTGGGCAGGACATCGCCATTGCCCAGTGCTTACCTTTGCAGTTGACGCACTTCTTCTCCAGACTCTTGCACTCGCGCCAAATGTGGCCAGATTTGCTGCATAGGGAGCAGACATCTGACGTTTGTGGGCACGATTTGGTTGTGTGCTCATTGTGCTTATAACACTTGAAGCATGTCTGAAATTGGGTGAACTCCTCCCTTTCTATTTGCTCTGGGCAGACCCTGACATGGAAGAGGAGGAGACCGGTCTCTTTGGCCTTTTATGCCATTGTGGTGTCCTGGAACACCACCTTGAATACGTGGGCGTATTCTTTGAATTTTATAACTTCTGCTACCTTGGCCCACGTATGGTTGTTTTCAATTTCGCTTGTAATTTCTGAGTTGTGTGGTGCCCCACCCATTGGTCTAGTATGGTTGTTTTCAATTTCGCTTGTAATTTCTGAGTTGTGGGGTGCCCCACCCATTGGTCTAGCCTACGGCAGACCACACTACGGTGGGCTTGAATTTGGGGGGGATTTGGGGGGTTAGGTTGATATTCTTAAACGCGGCCGCGGCTTTGGAAGAAGCCAGAATCTCCGCGTTGTTCTCATTTTTGCATATGGCGGTATAGCCAAAGGGGGTGTCAATTAGCCTGACGAGAGCTACGTCGAACTCACCGTAGGCTATAGAGAAGACCTTCCCCCAATCGGGCTTAGTCCTTTTGGGGAGAGTCCTCAGGCTAACCCTGAGTACGTCGTCCGTCATTTTTTTTGTCTTGGTCATTTTCGTCAGATTTGTATAAAGTGGGAGAAAAGAATACAGAAAAAGGGTAGAATTTCCAAAGTTCAATTGAGTACTTTACCTTTGGCAAGCAGAGTCGAGGTCCGGAAACTTGCTGTAGTCCCGAATATTGTGTGGCACTGGCACTGTGTGTGGTCTTGTTTGTGTACCACATTCACTTTTTACGATTAATGGAGGTAGGATAATAACACATAGGGAATTTCACTTTTGAGAAAATCTTGGGAGGCGTTTCGCAAATTTTCACTTACGGTTTCCTCCTTTCGCTAATGTTATGTACCGAGAGAGATGTAGTTTGTTACCAAATCTTAGCAGTCACTCTCTGATTTTTACACAAAAATTCACCTATATAAATAGTAATTTCATCTAAACTTAACTCTATAACATTTCAACCAATCAGGCGCCAGGATAGATTAAAATGTTACTAACGCTTCAATCGTTAACACATAAACACGGCCGAAGTCAGTTTTCCGAATTGACCGGCGTTGTCAATAAGTCCGCCATACAATCACACCCCTGAGAGGATCCCACCCGGACTCATTTCATCCATCTTATCATTCATCCTAAAGGCAAATCCCTGTCCATCTAGGTGGTGGGGGTAACGAGGGAGGGCGCTCTTCTCCCCAAGACAAATAATGCCAAACAATTAATAATAAAAACTCAACATTCATAGAAATACACATATAGACGTGCCACCTCAAGAACGGTAAAGGGTCACCGAGAAGAAAGTACACCCCCTCTTCAAGGGGCGGCACCACAATTATGGCGGACTCTAATGCGCCAAGAGTACCGCTAAGGACACTGGCTGGCAAGGAGAAACCGGATAAGGGAACGGTTTACCAAACCCTATTAGGGGAATTAAATGTCGCCGTGCTCCGCCTGCTGGACGGACAATCAGGATATGTTGCTATCTGCGAGAAGGAGCAGGACATAGAAGAGCTGACGAAAGAAGAAGCAATGGAGATTCTGAGAGGAATAAACCTCCAGCCTACTACCCTACCCCCCCCCCCCCTCCCGATACAGGTACACATAAGTGTGGTCTGTAGAAAGTTGGATCCTTGGATAGGCCAACATTCGAAAGAGGAGATAAAGGAGGAAATAATGAAGCACCAACAATGGGCGAGAGTAGATGTCTTCTGTGACACCTCCATGGCAGCGAGGGCGAAAGAGAGTGGCATTCTACTTTTGAATACCAAGATAAGCGGGGAGCAGATAGAGAGGGAGGAATTTACCCCTATCCAAATCTGCTTCCGGTGCTCCAAGCTTGAAACGCACGCGACAAAGGACTGCAAGGAGCAGGAAATCACCTGTTCCAAATGCAGTGCCAAAGGCCACGGCTCGCGAGAATGCCAGGCTAAGGAGGAAAGATGTCCTAACTGTGGATTAAGGCACGGGGCTATGGCAATGTCATGCCCAAAAAAGAAGGAGCTGGTTAGGAAGAAGGGGGAAGACAGGAGGGCGGAGGGCGTAAGAAGAGCCAACACCTCCTACGCACAAGCAACCAGAGCCCCACCTGCTAGAACAGTCGAGAATGCCCCAGCCCCAAGAACATACTTGAAGGTCGGGAGCCAGATATCGACAAAGATCCTCACGTGCATAATGTATGCCCACGTGAGGAATTTAACAATTCAAGGATGCTTCTCAACTGAGCTTAACACCATGCTCAAGAAGAACGGCCTAGAGGAACTTTGGTTCCCAGAAAATCCTCAATTGGGGAATGTGCTGCAACTGCAGTACGAACCGGAAGAGGAAGCCCCTGCAACCCCATTCCCTCCAGCGGAATAACAAGAAAAAGCAACTGTAACAAAGATAGCCCAAGCCCCCAAAATAACAAACCCCAGAAGAGACCCCAGAATAGAAGCCCAAAAGAAGAGAAAACAAAAGGCGAAAAAAGTTGCGAGGAAGATAAAGGAGGCAGAGGGAAACCTCACAAGCTCCGCTTCGTCCTCGGAAGATGAAGAAGAAGTAAAGGCCCAGCCCCCCCAAACAAAAACAAGAGCAAGAAGCACAAGTAGGGGAAAGGCTCCCCAATTGCCCAAAACCCTAGATGGGGAAGAGCTTAATATGCTCTTCTTCAAAACGGAACATACCCCTTTCCCAGAACACTCCACCATTAGGGAGATAGTCGAAGGGGTAAAAACTGGGCAGTTGAACTGGAGTTTCGACACTCCATTACAAGAGTCTATAGTTGACGAGGCACTCATGGCGTCAAGGATAAGACTATACACAGACTCCTGCTTCACAATCAGTGAAGCAGAATTCACAAAAATAAGAAACGGGAAGAAGAGAAAAGAGAGAAAGTGAAAAAGGAAGACACACACACACACACATACAAACACACTTAGAGAACAAAAACACTAAATTAACAACATGGAAAAAAACAGCAACAAATTAAAGATACTCACAATTAACACGAACGGTTGGGTAGGAAAATCCATCCTATACGGAAAAAATTTCCGCATGGTGGATCCCGACCTGATATTCATATCTGAACACGGTGTAAACACAGAAACAAATACAATAAAAATACCAAACTACACTGTGATCACAAAAAAAAACACACAAGAGAGATACGATGGCGCTGCTATCGCTATCCGTAAAAACATAAAATTTAAAACACTTCCAGACTTAGAAGAGTCCTTTGTGGCTGTTGAAATCCTAACCCTAGTTGGAGCCTTAACCGTGGCTGCGGCTTACCAGCCCCCACGCCGAAAATACCTGCCCATTCCTAACCTATATAACATCTTTGGACGAGGAAAAATGACATTGCTGGGTGGTGACCTAAACGCCTGTTGCGCAGCTTCAGGTTACAGTCACACCAACCAGAGGGAAAGGAACCTGGAATTACTCATCGAGAGAGATAGACTCCAGAGAGTAGAACAAGACTTCCCGACTTACCTAACGCATCATACGGCAACAAAACCGGATGTTGTATTGGCAAGCCGAAACTTCCCTTTCAACATCAGCAGCGTTCCCGGTCCTGTGGTACCGAGTGACCATGTCCGTATTCTAACAACCATCTTGCTGGCACCGATTCTCATGCCAGTGCCACTTAGGAAGAGTTACACGAAAGCTGACTGGGAGTTATATAGAGAGATGCTCGGCGAATACCAACCTGCCGCCTTGGGAGACGCCAATCTTGAAGAGATGGACGAGGAGATAAACACCATCACCAATCTCCTCGTACAAGCCGACGAGAGATGCGTCCCCAGGATCTCCTATAAAATGCTCCCGCGACCTAAGTGGACAGACGAGATGAGGGACAACGCTCGGGAACATAGAAAGATCCTCGAGGAAATAGGTAGGACAGGCCCAAATAGGGAAAGGACAGCCAGAATAAGAAACCTAAGCGAGGAACTTAAACACATTATGACAGAAAAACAACAAGAAACCTGGAATGACATCATTGGTAGACTGGATAGGAAGGTCAGTCCACAGAGTTTTTTAAATACAGTCCGAAGACTAAGGGGACTGCTTACCAAAGCCAGGATAAGGCTAAAAGATGGAGAAGATCTCATTGAGGATCCAGAGTCTCTTGAAAAAAGATTAAGGACTCACTGGAAAAAGATTTTCGCTATTTCCCCTGAGGAAAACGACGACTTCGACCTAGACTTCGAAGACCAACTACTAGACGAACTCGGCACAATGATACAAAGAACTCACCCCCACCCGCAGGTATCTCAGGATAGAGAGATGGTTGGCCATGGTTGCCCGATAACCTTTGAAGAGACCATGAACACCATAAGGTCCTTCAAGCAAAGTGCACCAGGCTGGTCCGGGATCACGAAATGCAATCTCGCGAATGCCCCGAGGCAAATCATTCAGGGACTGGTCAACACCATGAATGCTTCCCTGAATGTAGGCTACTTTCCGGACGGGTATAAGATGGCTAAAATCATCTTCATCCCGAACGTAGGTAAGCCCCGGGACCAGGTGGCAAACTTTCGCCCAATCTCTCTTCTGGAGATGCTCGGCAAGATCTTTGAGAAGATCATAGCTAACAGGCTAAAAGCTTAACTGAGCGAGTTAGGAGCGCACAACCCACAACAGCATGGGTTCCGCCAAAAAGGGGCACCTAGACGGCCCTAGCACTCCTGACGGAAAAAATAGCCTATTGTCGGGCGAATAAGTTCTATGTAGACATTGTGTTGAGGGATGTTCAGAAGGCCCTCGACAAAGTCTGGCTAAGGCGATTGCAATACAAGATCCTTAAACTCCAGCTAGATCCAGTCCAGAAAAGGATCCTTTGTGACTTTATCATGGACAGGAGGGCATGGCTCATGATAGAAGGACAGAGAGGACCCGAATTCAAGCTAAAGTCAGGTGTTCCTCAGGGAATTTGCCTGAGCCCTCTGCTTTACTTGGTCTTTACCATCGACCTCCCAAAGCCGGTGCATAGGGACACGATGTATCTGCAGTTTGCAGATGACATCGCCCAGATCGTCCCGTGCCCGGTGAGGAAAGCAAGGGAACAGGCAGCGCGAACAATAGCGGAAATAAAAACATCAACCAGTACAAGAAACGCTGGAAGATAAGAACAAACAGGGACAAATTTAAGATCGTCCCACTAAGCTGCACGTTGACGGACCCTATAATCATCGAGGGGAGGAGATACGGCTACTCCGCCGAAGGCACAGTCCTAGGCCTAAAATTCATAGATCACGGATACGCGAGACACTACACGGAGAGGCAGAACCTGGCAAAGAGAGAAATCTCTAAGCTATACAGGTTTAGAGACCTTAGCTCGGCCAACATCAGCAAGATATACCTGATGTATGTCCGGGCTAAGCTCATCTATCCCGCAGTAGTGACTCAAGCGGCAAACAATTCCTCAATGAGAAAATTGCAGAGAGTGCAAAATACTGCATCCCTACTGATTAACAAAGTCAGAAGGCGAGAACACCGCCGTCAGAGGGATCTCCATATAAGGAAGAAACTAGACCCTATCAACATCTTCACAAAGAAACTGGGAAGAAGGGTCTGGTTAACATTTACTAATGATGTCATAACAGAATTACGAGAAATAGGGGGCAGAATGGGCATCACTGCCCGACTCCGTGGGAAAGTTCCAAGATGCACCCGATTCCCAAGCACCAAACACTGTACACAGGAAATCATAACAGAACTATACACTTAACAGATACCAAAGATACATCACAACTGTAACGAGCAAAACAGAAAATACATAATACCAAACATTAAAAAACAGGTAAATTGCCGAGCCAAAAGCTAAAAAAGGCTTGAATGGTCAACAATTTTTTAACAAAAATAAGTAAAACAACATCTGACACACGAACAATAAGAAGAACACGCCTGCTACACGTAAATAGAACAATACATGATAGGCAATACATTACACAATAAGTAAAATAAAATAACCAAAAGTAACAAGTCTGCGATGCCCTCCTACTAATGCACCCCCCCCCCCCAATCTTAAAACTTTTATTTTTTTCACCTATTTTTATCTACTACTATCCAAAATCTTTCAAAGAGTGTAATATACCATCATCATCCGAATTGACTGCGCTTCACTCTGAATAGAGTTTCTCCAGCTGCATTCGAAGAATTCACAAGTCCTTTTTGCAAAAGCTTCGGCTTCAAGATTTGCAAAGGTGAAAATTGTCCTTACGCGTCAAGACCGCTGATTTATGGCTACTCGTTTGTAGTGTCGCGGGCGTAAACGCGCACCCGCGCGCGAGCGGGCGTGCACGCAAGAGCATCTGTTTGACGCCGACGCATCTCGTTTTGGATTTTCTTCCATTACACAGCAGCACACCTCGTTCCTCATAACTTGTCTGCTGGTTGAGGCCTGTAGAGACCACCGGTTTCTGTCGTGTCTGAACCCCTGAAAGAAGCCCTACAGGGGGTGCGAAGAAGGAAGCCCCAGTAGGGGGCGGAGTGGACAGCACCGGCAGGTGGGCCCTGCTAGACATTTTAGTAAAGGTAGGGCAGTACAAGGTGGAACGAGTCTGTAAATTAGGTAAACACCCTTAATAGACTGGTAGGTCCCGTGGAGAAGACACCCCTTCAGCGGGCCGTCATCGCCGACCCCAAGGGAGAGAAAAGGATCCCGCTCTGGGTCATAGAGCGTCACGCCAAATCGACGAGAGAGACTGTCTTCCAGACCATCTTCTCAGATATTAAAGTCGCACTATGCAGACTTGTTGATCAGTCATACGGCTACTTGTCCATATGCGACAGCAACCTTGACGTAGACAAGTTGCTGGGCATGGACTCCCGCACGAAACTGCAGAACATTGGCCTGTCACCCAAGGTTCCGCCCCACGTATCGGTGCAAAGGTCAATCATCTGCCGCCGCCTCGACCCCTGGGTCGGGACACACAGTGCAGAGGAAATCAAAAATGAGATCAAAGAAAAACAATCTTGGGCTAAGGTCGATGAGATCTACAAATTAAGGAACCGCGAGGTTTACAGACAACGGAGATGGCTGCCAAGGCATGGGAAGGAGAGCTGATCTTGTTCTGCACCAGGATAGCGACATCGTGCATAGAGAGGGAAACGTTTGTTTCTGTGCAGGTTTGCTTCTCCTGCTACGCTCTCGAGCAGCATACAACGAAGGAATGTACGTTTCAGGGTAAAGTGTGTTCTGAGTGTGCCGGAGCAGGGCACACCTGGAATGAATGTACTAACGGGGTTACAAAGAAATGCCTGAATTGCGGAGGGCCCCAACGAACTTTGTCTATGTCGTGCCCAAAGAAAAAGTCGCTGGTCGCCGATAAGAAGAAGAACTTGCATGAGGAAATGGCCCGTAAGGCGAGCACCTCGTATGCCCAGGCAGCACAGAGCCAAGACAAAGTGAAAACCCTGCTGCAGTTAGACCCGTCTATGAATCTGGATTTGGTCATGTGCGTGATTCACGCAAATTTCGTTAATATCACGAAGCCTGGGAGCTATGCCACGGAGCTCAATAAGATGTTGACGCAAAACGGGATGAAGCCTATGTGGTTCCAGGATAATCCCCCCTCAAACGAACTTTACCAGACACAAACGGGTAGCAAACCCAGAACCGTCTCTAGAACCCGATCGAAATCTAAAGATCCTCGTCTGACGAGACAGGCGGAGAGTACGACACCCGAGGTGATGGAGACTGACCTGCCGCCCCAAAAGACGGACGCCCAGAAAGGAGCAGTTCCTGGTACCAAACCTACCAAAGAAGATAAGAACACACCACCCTCGAGAAAGACCACAGACGTGAATATGAAAATTTATGCCTCACCTTCGTCACCGCTCCCAAGGTTGGCTAAGGTTAAAGATATTGTTGAGGGCGTATTAAGAGGCAGATTTAAATATGAGTACGACAGCGAAGAAACAGAGGAAGAAATGCTATTCACTCTCAAAGCAGGTAGCATTGTAGTCTGTCCAGAATCGTGTTACAATTTTTCTCACGATCAATTTAAGAAAGAAAGGTCAAGGAGAGTGAGATCACCAGCTCGCGACGATCAGGCAAAGATACAAAACGTCCAATCTGAATAACATGGCTCATAATATCAAGCTTATAAATAAAATCAAGATCTTCTCGCTGAATTTCAATGGATGGGAAACCAAAAGATTCGCGTACAATAACATCATACGCAAAGTGGGCCCTGACATTGTACTGATCTCAGAACATGGCATTGGTTCAGACGCGAGTTCCCTGAAGATATATAACTACGATGTTATATCGGATAACCACTCTAACTCAAGATTCGATGCCGTCGCAATAGGAATTCGCAATGGCATCAAATTCAGGGAAGTTACAGATTTAGAAGAGTCATATCTGGCCATCAAGATTAAGACGACCTTCGACGACCTTGTCATCGCAGTGGTCTATCAACCCCCAAGACGCAGGTACCTCCCCATCCCGAACTTTATCAGGCTCTACAGGAAAACGCCTCGACCATCTTGATCAGCGATCTCAATGCCAGGTGCAGAGAGGCTGGTTACACCACTGGTTTCAATGGATCGGGAACCACTCTGAGCATGCTCATCGCCTGAGACCTGGTACGCAGAGTCGGTCCGGACTTTCCAACATACTTGACGAGGAGATCCTCGACGATCCCGGATATCGTCCTTGTGAATTCAAACTTTGTGCTGAACCAGTTGACAGTTCATGGCCCATACACCCCATCGGACCATATAAGCATGGTTACTACCGTCTCTACGTCCCCTATACAGGTGGAGGTTCCATCTCGGAGGTGCATGCCTAAAGCAAACTGGGGGAGTACAAAAGACTCCTGCAGGACTACCAATTGGACAATCTGGACGGGTCGTCACTGGAAGATCTTGATAGTCACCTAGACGAAATCATGACGAGGCTGATGGAGGCGGATAAAACAACCATCCTCAGAGTCGAGTACAGGACTTTCCCAGCGCCACGCTGAAACGAAAGGATAGTGGATAGAAAGGACAGGCTGGACAAGCTGGTTGGTGAAATAGGACGGACTGGGTTCACGGAAGACCGCTACTGGGAGTTCCGGAACCTCCTTCTGGAGTTGAAATTGCTCATAGCGGAACAGTCGAGTACAATCTGGGACGGGTTGATAGATCAGATAGATGAGAAAGGAGATCCCCGGAGATTTTGGAGCCAACTTAGGAAGCTGAGCGGCACTATCCCCGTGAGAACCAACATTGATATCAGAGTCGACTGGGAGAAAATCTCGTATGACCAGGAGATCGAGCGTCACTCCAGGAACCATTGGCAAAACAGGCTCACGATCACAGATGAAGAAAACCTGGCCTTTAATCTGGAATACGAGTAAGAGATCTTGGCAGAACTGGAGGCTCGTCGGCTGGTCTTGACTCCCTTCGGTTTCGTTGATAGCACCAGACCAACGGAAGAACAGGGTAGACCATTTACCCATGACCAATTTGAGGTTGCTCTCAAGAGCTTCAAACAAAAGGCCCTGGGCATTTCGGGCATCACCAAGGCTCACCTGATCAATGCTCCCATGAATATCAGAATGGCGGTTCTGAACCTATTTAACGCTTGCCTTAACGCTGGTTACTTCCCCGATTGACTCACAAGGGCCAAGATGATCTTTCTTTTGAAAGCGGGAAAGCCCAAAGGAGAGATAAAAAGGTACAGGCCCATATCACTCCTAGAGTTCTTGTGAAAGCTCCTTGAAAAGTTGATAAACGACAGACTAAGAGACTTCCTGGAAGATAACGGGGGATACAATGTACAACAACATGGATTCCGGAGGTACCTGGGAACCGAAACGGCCATAGCCCTGCTGACCGAGAACATCGCCGTTGCTGAGGCTGATAACAGGAGGGTTGATTTGGTACTCAGGGATGTATCATCTGCCTTTGATAAAGTATGGATCCCCGGCCCTATAAGAAACTCTGTGACCTGAACATGGACACCAATATTACCATACTTCTTTGCGACTAGTTTGAGGACCGCGAGGCGACCTTTAAAATCAACAGCATCGAAGGTCAGCCATTCCCTATGGACACCGGGGTGCCTCAAGGTGGTTCCCTAAGTCCGACCTTGTACACAATCTACACCAGCGATCTTCCCCAGCCTACCCAAGATTACGCGAAGTATATCCAACTAGCAGACGACATATCGCAACTAGTCACCAGCAATTACCTCAACCCTATCGACATTGCAAACAGGACGGCGGGGGAAATAGACCACCTTAATGCCTATGATGCCCGAAATAAGATACGCAACAATGTGGAGAAGTTTAAGGTTCTTCCCATAGGACGCAGAAAGACGGCAGAAATCTTAGTGCGGGACGAATTTTACCCGTATTCACGCGAAGCCCGCGTTCTCAGGTTAATTGTGACGTCATCGGGATACGGTGCACACGTCCACTTGAAAGTCGCACAGGCCCACCTTCATTTGCGACCACTTTATAGGTTTTAGAGACTCTCTTTCCAAAATAAGAGGAAATTATACCTAGACCTAGTGAGACCTATCTTGCTGTATCCCGCTATCCCGTTGCACCTGGAGTGTAATACCCAATTGAGGAAAATGCAAGCGATACAAAATCAGGCACTCCGCTTCATCCTCGGAGTGTTTAAAATGGACTTCATACCTTCGACCAGACTCCACGCCCTCGCGGAGGTGGAACCCCTAAATCTGATCCTTCACAATAGGGCAAAATCAATTTGGACGAAAATCGACGAGTGGACGAATAAAGAAGTACGACAACCAGAATATGACAACCGATTACGACTCTACAAACGTGGATTTAAGAGCAGCCACCTGCGTACGCAGGAGCATGTTTTACCTTTATTCAGATTAAGATTTACCGGAAAAACCAAAAACTTGCAAAGTAAGGACAATGGGAACCATAGTTCACATGTTTTATATAAAAAAGTAACAAAAAAGGATCCGTAGTGGACATACAACCAATGTAAAGTAACGTGAATTTAACAAATAATAAATGAAATCGTTTTATGCGAACAGATGTGCAAAAAAAAAAAAAACCCACTCAAACAAAGAAGAATCCGTAAATGAAGTCAATATAAAAGACCCGAAGTGGACAAAGTAAAATAAGAAACGATCTAACATGTGTAAATGCTTAGTTACGTGTAAACTCTAAGCCACAAGCTCCAAGCCGTACGTTTACAAAGGCTTGAACGCTTTATTATTATCATCAGAAATGCTTACGAACAAAGAAGACGATGTGAAGACAATGCCAGGAAAGCTGGCACACATTTCTTCTACTATTACACCTTTTCTCTCTATAACCTCTCCTACTATCTCACACCCATTCTTCCCATCTTTTATCATCAAAATCACAAAACAAAAATTTCCGAAGGAGGAAAAGTCGAGGGAAGGAAGGTCAAGAACGCCATCGATTTTTACCTTTTCTCCACGGGACTTCACGAACAAGATCTATTTTTGTACGGAGCTACGCATGGCCGACACAAGATATCGTACTGCGTACTGGGGAGTCTAACTTCCTATTTACGAAGGAGAAATATCGCAAGGGGGGAAGTTTATCTTCTTATTTACAAAAAACGTTATTAACAGCGGGAAGTTTATCTTCCTATTTACAAAAGAGAGCTGTTAACAGTGGAAAGTTTATCTTCCTATTTATAAGGTTCAATGTGTGAACCGTGTAAATTTCCAACAAATGTTTCCTAGGTTCATGCGTGAACCGTTTAAATTTCAAACAAATGTTTCCTAGGTTCATGCGTGAACCGTTTAAATTTCAAACAAATGCTTCCTAGGTTCATGTGTGAACCGTTTAAATGTTTCCCACAAATGTTTACTAGGTTCGATCTTCGACCCCCACAAATTCTCAGAGGTTTGGTAACACTGCTTTTCTCTCCTAAACCTAACAAGGCACTGCCTACAGACTTTGTGAATGATGAAAGCTGAACAATCTTTGCACTATAAAACTTATTGAGAAGAACTCAACTATTCAAATACAATGATGTTTATACATTCTATCAGCACCTGACTGTACCACTTCACACTTTTTCTAGCAAGGCTATAGTACTCGTATGATATCATTTGATCTGAGGGATCAATTCTACCTTTCACTTTATTATAATCCTGTACGTATTACTATTGGTTTTGACACAACATTGCCTTGACGTGTTCTTTTACGTTTCCATCTGATTAACCCCATGAAAAGTTGATATCATGAAGACTTCTCTTTTATCCTGAAACTTCATTATCCTAATTCCATTTTCATTCATAGCTCCTTATATTTCCCCCTGTTTCAATTTTGCACATTTTATTGCATTCGGTATTTCGTCTCATAGTTCCACAAGTACTCTGTATTTCTCTTCTTCAGATATTTATCTAACTAAATGCTGCTGTACCAGTTGTCAGCAACTAAAACCCTGTCCTCATTTAGCAAATCCTTTGCAAGTTCAACAACTGCAGGCCCAGGATGATCCAAACTAGGTAATGTATTTGTAGATCCTTGTCCAAAATATACTGAGAAATTCCAAACGTACCCGCTCAACTCACATAGCTTGAACAGTTTTATCCCATATTTATGAGCTTTGTTTGGATTGTACTGTCTAAATGCAAGTCTGCCTCTATGCGAAATCATAGTTTCATCAACAGATATGTCTTCTCCTATCATCGGGCTGTGCAGTTTCATTGTTTGAGACATGGCAGTTTTTTAGGATCATTGAAAATCTATTATAGCTCATTATTAATGTTATGAAATAAAGAATGAAAATAAACTTGATCGGTTTTCATGCTGCACTTAACTTTCCCGTGCGGGCAACAACTTCGAGTTTTCGCCCTTATTGGTTACCCCATTAATATCCTATTTTTTTATGCGCTCTAAAAAAACTCAAAATTTTCCCTACTCCACAACCCCATCTTGGTTTTTCTAACTCAAATATATTTATATTCGTAACTAAGGCAATTATTTCGCAAACCCTTGAGTTAAAACTCGAGGGGAAACTTTTCCCTCAAAGAGTTGAAATTTTGTACGGAGTCCATTAATTGTAGCTAGGAAAAAGAATCAATGAATTATTAAAGCATATAATACGAGAACACAAATTTATAAGGCAAAAATGATGAGTAATCGCAACGTCAACCGATTAGTTCTCGGGGATTTAAATTCCTCCATGAGTCTTGGGATTCAAACTTCCCTATGTGCCTTGGGATTTAAATTCTCTTCATATTCTGAGGATTTAAATTTCCGAGTGGGGCTTGCGGTTTAAATTGCCCCGAGGTTCTTACGATTTAAATCCCTATGGTTCTTTGGATTTAAATTACCCAATGGGTCTTGAGATTTAGATTCCCCCGTAGTTCTTGAGGTTTAAATTCTCCTGTTGGTCTTCGGATTTAAATTCCCGCATTGATCTTGGGATTTAAATTCTCCACGAGCTTAGCATTTATATTCTCCAGTTGGTCTTGGATTTTAAATCCTACCGTTGGTCTTGGAATTAAAATTCTCACATAGGTCTTGAGATTAATAATTCTTCCGAGGGTCTTGGGATTTAAATTCAACCAATTCATCTTATATTTAAATTTCCCCATGGGTCTTCCGGTTCAAATTCTTTCTTTGATCCTTTGATTTAACTTGCCCCATGGGTTTAGCATTTAAATTCCTCCGTTGTAATTAGGATTTAAATTTGCCGTAGATTAGCAAATAATGAAGAAAGCGGTCGCAATCTTGGGGATTAAATAATTTCCATATGTGTTGCAGGTTTAAAATTTCTTATGGTTTGGGGGGATCTAAATTCTTCCATGGTCTTGGGATTAAAGTTCATCCATTGGTCTTTGAATATAATATGTTTCCCAATGGGTATTGGGATTTAAAGTTCTCCCTGGGCTTTGGAGTTAAAATTTCATGTGGGTCTTGGGAATTAAATTCCCAATTAAATTTCTTCGACCAGAAGTTCATGTTCGACCTCAACCACTCTTTTATGGTCTTGGCCGTGTTGGCCAGGGTACCGTCTTGCTGAAAGACGTAGTCCGCCTTGTTCATGATCTCTCTTGGCTAGGAAAGGACTTTCATGGCCTAGATGTTGATGTAATCGGCCGCGGTGAGCTTGTAAACTGCTGAGAACCACACCGGCAGGAATCTTCTCGCTATCCGAAGCCACAACGCCAGGCATCATCAAAGAGGCCTGGTGCTTGGTCCTGGAGACGTTCCGGACCTCAGGGTCGTCTTGTCCGAAGCTTACTACGCAGTCGTTCTGCCGAATGGTAACCGCATCTACCGTGAACGTTTTGAATCAGAAAAGAATGAGAATTTGATTGCCAGGACTCATTAAGAAGGCAACAACACCGCTCCCACCATTGTTCTCGCATACTATCGTAAACAGAGGCCTTTCCACTGACCTCAAGCTTTTACTGCCTCTTCCTTGACGACTATATACATCTTGACTCTAATATTATCTTTGCAAGCGCAGTCATTTCGAGCTTCGGAGTATTTTCGAAAGCCTTTCTGACAGCCAAACTGTTGACAACTTGTGGTGTGTAGGAATGAGGTTGATCTTTGAAGTTTACCTTGTTCTTAAGCGTCTTTGCCAGTTTGCGAAGTCGGAATTGTGTCCCAAGCGCGAGAAAGCAGATTCTCGATTCTTTACTCTTCCATCTTGACACGTACGCACACAATGGAAAAGAAGTTTTAAATGGACGTGCCTGAAAAGTAGAACATTATGTTTGTTTGATGAAATTTTCTATCACAAAGGTCAACTTCTCGAAAAATACAAAAGTTTTACAGTATTTTTATAAAACCTGGTATTACCCCTGTGGGTCTTGGGATTTAAACTTAGGTCTTGACTTTTAAATTATCCCGTGAGTCTTGGTAATCAAATTCCCATATTGTTCTAGGCATTTTAATTCTCCCACGGCTCTTAGGATTTAAATTTGCCCATGAGTCTTGGGATGGAAAGTTCCCCCGTGATTTTTTAGGATTTATATTCTCCGTGGTTCTCGTGATTTAAATTCCAAAGGGGGGCTTGTGGTTTAAATTCCGCCATGGGACTCGGGATTTAAATTTTCCCGTAGGTCTAGAATTAAAACTACACTAGGTTCTTGAGATTTAATTTTACCTTGGCTATTGTGTTTTAAATTCCCCGTTGGTCTTGGAATTCATATCCCTCGTGTGTCTTGTGTTTTAAATTATCCCCTGGCTTTTTAGATTTCAATTTTCTCCATTTGTATTAATTAGGATTAAAATTTCGTTTTGGTCTTGGGATCTAAATTCCCCCTGGATCTTGGTATTTAAATCCCCCCAGGGATGTTGGGATTTAAATTCCGTCTTGTAATTTAAATTCTCCATGGGTGTGTTCGTCTCGTTTAAACATAAACCCCTCCGTTACACTTGCTTCTAGATACATAGTAGCAATTCCTCACTCGCATCGTGGACGAGATCCCCGGACCGGATTATGAAATGCATATAAAAATCAGAACGATAATTGTTAGCAAGCCTGAAGCCGGTCCTCGTTGGGCGAGGGGGAGGTGCCAGGATAGTAATGACTATTTCCCCATGGGTAATGAAATAGGTGTTGCAATTGGTTGGGTGCATGATGATGCCTGTAGAGCTAAGTATCCCCTATTGGGTGAGTATTAGCGTATCCGCCTAATGGGCGGCCAGCTCGTGCCTCACAGAAAGTTTTGTATCCACGCACGCTGTAATCGACCCCACTTTTTGTGTAATAATGTTGTACACTGTACATCTAGCTCTCCGGAGTGTGAGTACATTCCATGCGACCCATGTATCAGTTTTTTTTAATCTATGGTCTGAATGCGAGCATGTTTCAACGCACTTCGTAAGAGTCGACTAAAGCTGGATATGGGCCGATGGCCTGAAAAGCCGTGCACTCGAAAGGATTTGTTCCAGGAAATGCGATACAAGATGGCTGCAATGAACAAAGCTATCGCGCAACGCGTCCACTCATTCTTCGGTGGCATTGATATGTGCTAACCATTCATAAGAAAGAAGTTGAGGATGGTGGTAAGTTTTCTTTGTGATTTATTATTGCTGCAAATTTAATCAATTTTAATCTCTTTTTTTAAGTATAAATTTGTTGTAAAAACTCAAATTTTATAAATTTGGTATATTAATGAATGGAATTGCTGAATTAATTAATTTAATAATAGAATTGATGAATTAATGAATGGAATTGAGGAATTAAAGAATAGAATTGATGAATTAATGAATGAAATTGACGAAGTAATGAATGAAATTGATGAATTAAAGAATAAAATGGATGTAATGGATGGAATCAATGAATTAAAGAATAGATTTGATGAATTAAAGAGGGGAATTGATGAATTAATAAATAGAATCGCTGAAGTAATGAAATGAATTTATTAATTAATGGAGCGCATATATATTATATGGCTTAGTTCAATTAACTTAGAGAACTTTAAGATGTTTCATTTGTTGTTATTTAATACAGATTTGTAGGAAATTGAACTTATTGAATGTATAGTAGGTTCCCTTTGCTCTCCCTCTGACTTAATTGGATTGGCGACACATTCATACATATCTTCATTACCCAATATTTTTTCCTCTCTAATATGGCATATCGCTGATGGCATTTTTAATTTTATCCTGGCGTATCTTTGAGTGCGTCTATGACCATATGGATTCCCTGACATTAAACGGAAAAAGAAAAGAACCAAACCAAATTGATTGCATGGATTCTTTGTTGTTACAGATAATGTTATTGGAAACTAAAATAAGCCAAAAACGTGAAGGTTTAAAAAAAAAGATAACCCGACGTTATGTCTATAATTTAATCCACATAGGCAAAAAAAAAATGCTTCCCGCGTATCAAGAAATTCTCCGTCATTTTATTAACACGAGACCATAACTTGTTGGGTTTAAATCCATTAAACACAGACATAGGATTACGCACACATGTACATAACTACAATATTCGGTATCAGATTTTTATCTAAAATTTCTCGAAATACATGTAGTAATTTTTTGTCAAATTTACACCTTGGCTTTCACGGAATAGATGTTAAAATGAATTGTTAATTTCCGACTCCTGGTACCAATCAATGTAACCTAGAGAATAGATTTCAAATTTGAGTGATGTTTTGAAGTAACAACAGCTCTCCTCAACATCCAAGAATGGTTGTAATTGCCACAGCCCTCGATTTAATTACGATGTTGTTGATTTGGGTGTGAATTATTTTTCTTGGAATCTTAAATAATTTAGTTCTGTCTCTCCTTCTTTCTCTTACGAACTTCAGACGCTGTTGACATCAGTCCATACTAAACTATTCAAATTCTTTATCCTACTTTAGTCACATTCCTCCTCTTCCTTCTACACACTTTCTAATAATCTCATTAACTCTTTCCCTATCTTTCTCTCGCTAGTTCTCACTCTGACTAGCCCAATCTTTCTTTATCGCTGCTGATAATTTTTCTTCCCTAGCAGCTCTATTTTTCTTGCAAACATCACCAGCGTCTGTTATCTTAAATTGCCATTTTTTAACCTCATTGGGGAAACCGGGAAGGACGGAGAGGGAGGGGGGCTGCGGCTTCCCTATATTACCCTCCTTTCACCCAGGAGGAATAAAAAGGACAAAAGTGCATTATCAGAGGCTCCTTTTTTCTCCAGCAAAAAGACTGAGATTAGAACGTGGAAATATCTCGTGACGTCCTTCTATCACAGACGACAGAATACAGCCATATTTGCGTTGCCTTATTTTGTTTTAGATAAGGGCGGTATCACGGGACGTAGATAGTAAGGTATTTTTCCTATAAAAAAATCCCCTCGTTTATATTGAAACTAACTCCCAAAGACAACAGGACCATAAGTTTGGCGATAGGCTGCTTCTGCAGTCATTTTTATTTGATTTATGGAGTGTGTGAGTAAAAGGTATAACTGGCTCTAGATAGTGTGGATGCGAAGGACTAGAAAGAAGTACTAGGCCTCTCTTCGACCGTTTCTCTATTATTGAATTATATAAAATGTACCTTAGATTTTCTGTTATCTTATCGGGAAATTGGGTAGTTTGATTGCCATTGGCAATTATGTATGCAGGGGAGGCTCCGGTTCCGGTTTGGGTATTGGGATTTTGCCAGGACAAATCTATTGTCTAGAATAATTGATAACATTGTGCATTTTGTCGTCCCTTGTAACAATCGTAATAAAAATGGTTCGCGTTATAGCGAGAAAGGAGAGATTAACTAATGTTAATCCTTTGTTACAAGTTTATAGCGAGAAAGGTCGTTAAGAATTCATTGTCGCAATCGTTAAACTACGTGTATGTATATCTCCTTTAAATGACGATACACAGTGGAATGTTGTTTTGCAGTCAATTGTTCAACACTTACAATCGATTTTTCCTTCACCTTATCTTGAGTCGCGTCGCGTCACTCTGTAAGTTACTATGTCGGTCCGTAGGTCGTCGGTCCGATGGTAACCATTTTACTTTTCAATAAGCTTTTTGGCAATAACATCGTAACTATTCGGCCGATTCTAACAAAGTTTAAAACCCTTATGTTGTTTTACATTCCCTTTTGAATGATATAATTTTCAGGATCCTCTTAAGTTTATCCCTGGAGTTACTGAAGGTTTTGAGGGCGTAAGTTCGTAAGTTCATAAGTCAGTATAATTGAGAGCACGCAAATTAGGTCTGTAGACCTCGCTAAATCTATTTCCAGGAGAATTTAAAGAGTCTCTAATTTCATAAAGAATCTCTTACAATGGCAACTGCATAGGTCCGACAGCTTCAAAATCTCAAGATTATCTTTTAAATACCCAAGAAAAGATTGAGAGAAGAAAAATTGAAAAGAAATCCTTGGGTCGTTTCTTTATCATCTTTCTGTTCGGAACGAAATCCGATTTGCAACTACTAATACCATTGACCGAGCCGATGTTTTTTGGTTACGATCCAAAATACCTACTAAGTATCTTAAAGGTTGTATTAAGAAACTTTTGGGGGAATGGAAGAATTTAAAGGAAAATAAACTTTAAGGAACTAAACCAGAAAAATAATGAACCAAAGTTTTAGAAAAAAAAACTGGATAAATTTTTGACATATGTATCTCATTGTTCCTTGAATATCAAAGGAGGAAAGAACGTGCAGGTTTCATTTGTAGGTTTGACAAAAAAACACTCAAAAGAGAAAAAATAAGAATTTGAATAAAAATGTGATGAGAGATTAACGTGAAAACGTAATCTTATCTGAAACAGCTATATTGGCAATCAGCACTAGGAGTAATTCAGAAGAAAAGTTGATTAACACCCAAGACCTCAGCACAAGATCCAAAATGCTAGCCGAAATAGTCTAAACGACAGAGATGCCACAATGATAATTCACTAGCTAACATATTTTAACTTTTTTCAGCAGACGACGACCTGACAAATGTCTTTTACTAGTTTGCTGTCGCTGAACTCAAGTATGACATTTTGATGGCCAGCACTAAAATGCACCCGATTATAGAGATTTTCACAATCATTTTAATCCTCTTATTTTATTCATAATGCTATTTACTAATAATCATATTAATAAAAACAATAACATCAAAGTAATAGCTTGACAAGCATGAATCTAATTACATTAACTGATTTCCTTCCCTCATGGAATAAGTTTTCCTTTATAAGATTTTCAGTTTTGCTGTATTTACAATAATCGGCAACATGTGAGTAACTCAATTTCTTTGGTACTCCTCCTCCATAGTTTTTAGATTTTGGTGGAATCTTTCACTTTGTTCACCACTTAAGTTACCTAGATTTTCAAGAAATTTATCAAGATTACTGTTGAGAAAGTGAACTTTATGCTCAATCTACAAGCAGTCAATGAAAATGTTAAGGCAATGTTTCATTAAGAGCTTTGTATCTCTTTGATTTTATACTTTTCCTGCTAACCTTTCACGAAAGCCATTTAAGAATTATACGCGTTTTTTTTCCATATTATTTACAAAGCTTGTAAATTGTGTATCTCTAAACAGTTGTATTAATTGTGCCCCGTCAAAGTCGCCATGGTGTAATTTTCATTACTGAAGTCAGTAAATTCGCGCGTATGTACTGAAAACAGCCACCTTCTCTGTTCAGTGCTTTAACATACTGCTTCATTAACCTAGGTTGATGTGGAAAGGAAAAATGTTGATTTTTCTCTCTCAATTTACTTGTGGTTGAAATATAAAATTTATTTCTCCTACATTTAATCATGCTTTCATCGGCCAATCTTCCGATTCCAATGTTTATCATTAGGTCTTCTCTCCCAACAGGCAAAAGAAACATGGTTATTTGGGGTATCCTACTTGATTAACTTGTAAAAAGCATTTTAAGATCTACACAGATGAACAAGTTCTGTCATCATAAATGAATAACTCAAATTTGGGGGGAGGGGGGTCTTTGTATTCTTCTTTAAGATATAACGATTTACTAATTAGGACTGAAACATATTAATTCTCACGGTGAATGGATACATACTTGAGGCTCTAGTTTGAGCTGTCTAAAAGCTATCGTCATTCCATTTGAGTCATATGGTGTCACACCTATTGTATTTAACAAAAGTGACATATCATGACAATAAACTAAATTAATCTCAACTGCATTGTACAGTATTGTAAAAGGCTCCCTGTTACGGTAGTTCGTTACTTTAGTCCATGATGGAGAAAATTTTACTCATTCATTTGTGAATTTAGATGTTCAGATGATTCTTTTGAAAGATCTAAATCTCTTACTAAGTCATTCAATTTGACGTGATTAAAGCATTGGCGCCTTTAGATTCAATGATGCTCTACAAAATCCAGGCTAGAATCTTGTTTCTCACCATCACTTATCATGTCCTACCCGTCCGCAAGTTAAAGGATCTCCCGAAAAACTGGTAGAGTTATTGAATCTAAATGAGACAATGGCGAATTACACAATTCAGGCTTGGGTAAGACAGTTTTTTGTTTTTTCACTGAAACCATAATTCCTGCCCAAGTAAAAATAGCAGTCAGCTACGTGGGGTTTTGGTTTTCTTCATACTATTGTAATACTAAATTACAGTTTCGCTCTCCTTCACTCGTTCCATTGTTGTAAATTTACAACACAAGGATTCCATAAATTATGTGAAGCCCAAGACTTATCCTGATTTTCAAGCTTTAATCAAAAAACAAATTCTCAAAATCACTTATATTTAGACATTGACTGGGCATAATGAAGCCAACACTTATATAAAAAACACTTCTGGGCTATTCAAACCATTTATCCGCAGAAAAGCCTGAATTTTAGTAACCTTATAAATGAAATATTGTAAAAACAAACACAATTTCCGACTGTCGGAGCTCGACTATCAGCCTCGCATATATATATTAGCGTGTTGCATATATTGTGAAGTGCAATAATTTTATCAGCACGGGCTTGCCTTTTCACCTTTTCTATAAAAAGTGCTTCGCGCAAAACCTTAGCGAAATCGAACCATGTCAACAGGGCGTACACTTTTGTCTTTTCTTTGGTGTCCAGTGGGAGCACGGGGAGTTTCATGGTGGGTGTATTAACTTTCCCTTCTGAATGACATGTTGACGTTTTTTCAGATTATTTCCTTCACACGAAGAAAGAACCTTCTCTGGCTCCTGGAGAAGTCACCGAATCCAGGTTTCTTGGGAACCCGCCTGCCCTCCACGGGAAGATGTCCTCCTGGTCTTCCTCCACCACCATCAGGTGCAGAGGGAGACCCTCCTGGAGGCAGCCAAGAGCACCTCTTTCAAGCTGCACGAAGCGTGTGAAAAAGCGAACCTTACTGATAGGGAAGATCACGTGATCCGTCGTAACATCAGGAACCTTCACAAGGAGTACGTGAGCTTCAAGAAGGAAGCCAAGCGGGAGACACCTGCTGCCTTAACAAAGAGGGAGCTTTTAAAGGGCGACCTACAGGTTGTCTTCGATATCGCGAGCGGTAGGATTGCAGAGGCCAACGTCCCAGAAGAGGATTTGGCCTTTCTAGAACTGCAGAGGGAGGACAGACAGTCCTGTTCAATGGGAAGTGTCGATACACTCCATACGTCCGCTGTCGCCAAGAAGGCTGACAAAATGAAGAAGGGGCAGATGAGGAAGAGGAAGCAAGAGGCTGAAGTGGAGTAGTTGTTATAGAAAGTTGCCCTGGAAGACACTTTTGATTCATCTGGTTTCTTCTGGGTCATATGTGGTGGATGAAGACTTCCAATGCTGCATTTTTTCCGCAAAAAGCACAAGGAAGAGAAGGCTGTCTAAGAACTCAATAACCCCAGCCCTGACCACGACTTGGGCTCGGGAAAACCTTTCATGTCATCAAGATGCTGCGTCCTTCGTTGCTGCATAATTTCTTGGAGATCTATGCCTTTGCCTCCCCAGTGCATCGAATGAGGAGAAACAACCGGGAAACTGAAGCAAAGCGCATTGAAGAAGAAGTTTTCCGTGATCCGCCTCCTCTTGTTCTCCACTGGGATGGCAAACTGATTCAAAAACCTACCACATTTTGGATCTCAGAGGAGAGGATCGCTGTTGTGCTTACTTAGACCAACTTCAAGGAGCTTCTTGGATTACCTATTGTCATTGAGGGGACCGGGAGAGAAGTAGCGGCTACTGTCCTTTGGCTGCTGGAAACATATCAGATTGCTGATAAGATCATCGCTCTCTCTTTTGATACGATTGCGTCCAACAGTGGCATGATTAGTGGAGCTTGCGCCATAATTGAATAGTCCCTTGGAAGACCTCTTCTTTAGCTGGCATAACAGCATCACATTCAAGAGGTGGTACTGAAGGACACCTACCAAATTCTTTAGGCCCTCCCCCAGGTCTCAAGATTACCCTGTTCAAGCGATTCCGAGAAAGATCAAACTTCTTGGACAAGACATCCGTCGGTACCCTCAACGACGAAGAACCCCTAGATGAGTCAAACGAATCACAGAGGCTGAAGATGATAGTCTTCCTCAGGGGAGTCATCCTTGACAGAGCTTACCCAAGGAAGGACTATCTCGAACTCCTTTAGCTTTCTCTTATCTACCTTGGAGATGGAGCGGGGATCTGTCTCGATTCAGGGCCCCTCAAGCCTACCATCAGACGACATGGTTGGCAAAGGTTATTAACATCCTTAAGATTGCCCTGTTTTCGTAACAATGGAGCTGGCGAGGTCGGAAAGATGTGCAGTCTGACAACTGGCCCGTTTCGTCAGTCTCATTTACGTCAGATATTGGCATGAGGCAGCCGTCCCAAACTATGCACCAAAGAATGACCTCGAGCTCTTGGCGACTCTCGAGGTGTTTGTGGATAGAGAACTCGTGTCAACGGCAGAGAAGGCCCTTCAAAGTCACCCCTGGCACCTCTCGGAGCAAGGACGGCCCTAGCATTCTTCGAAAAACGAGTGTCTCTCGATGACTGGGCGGCCATGCTCAAGAACTCAAGCCGTCCAGCGACATCAAAAGCACTCAAGAGACTTAAAAATAAGAACTTCACTCTTCCTGAAGGTCTTTCCGAATTGGTGACAAGGCAAACTTTAGAGGCTATTGGGGTCTTCACTGGGATGATGGTCACTATCTAGAACGTAGATCATGTTCTTCAAGATCAACGAACTGGAGCTACCGTCCGAGGCCTGCATGTCACCAATGATGCAGCAGAGAGAGGAGTGGCACTGATCCATAGACTCCAAGCTCGAACCAAAGACGAGCAACAGAAGCAGTTACTACTTAAAGTTGTTCATCATGACCGCAAACCCGTCAAGAGAACAAACGCTGGAGTAGTCGCTAAGTTCTCTCCTGCTCCTTGAGCCCCATCGACCAACGACCTAACTGCCTAGTTCTACTTAGAGAATTGTTCTGCATTTCTTGGAATTTTTCACAACTTTGTTTGGTAATTTTCTGTTGAATACCTTTCGTTAAAATTTTTGTCTTCTCCTCCAATTGATTTTTTCGAAGTTTCACTTTAAATGTGCAATCTTGTCAACTTGTGCGACCAGTAAATATTGACGAATCAAACCATGGGCCATAAGAAACAAGGGGACACCCGTGCTGACAACTTTCAGCACATTTCATTTTTTTTATCCCTGGGAGTGAAACACCCTAATATATATATATATATATATATATATATATATATATATATATATATATATATCGTGTTTTGCCAAAGTTCTGTTACATTCGGTATTTTTTTTATCTTGCAAGAGGCTTACGTGTGGGATAGAAAAAGTTAAGTTAAACAAACTTAAAGTTCTACTCTTTTGCAAGATATGTCATTAAAACGTCTTTTCCATTGTGTGCACATATATTGAGATGGAAGTCAAAAGAAACCAGTTTTCTTCTCACCTACGCGAAGGCCATAACTTGTAGCACATTACCAAGCGACTCAACACCAGCCGGATGACCGTCCACAGATTCGCGAAGAGGCTTTAGGACGGAGAAAGACGCTAAAAATCGACCTCGTTCACGCAGAACAAAAGTTGTCACCGTTGGTTGTGAGAAAGGCATTCGATAGTGCTTTGAAGCTCAAAATGACTGCTCTTGCGAAGATTATCTTGGTAGTCAAGATGTCTATGACCGACAAGGAAGAGGGCATTAAGAGCTTGAGGTCCATTTAAAGGCTTCTGCTTACAGATAGTATGAGAGAACAACGTCAGAATGTTGTCGTCTTCTTCCTAACAACTCGAAGTCATAGCAATCGAATTATCATCTTTTCTGATGAAAAAACCTTCACGGTTGATCCCTTTATCAGTATTTGAACGACCGCATGGTAAGCTTCAGCCAAGACGTCTCCGAGGTCCGCTAGGTGTTGATTACCGAGCACCAGGTCTCCCTGATAATAAAATGTGTCGTGGCTTCGAATAGCTGGAAGATCCCTCCGGTGTGGTTCGTAGCCGGTTACAAGGACATTTTTGGAACAAAAGTCTTTCCCTGGGTGAGAAAGATCACGAAGAAGGCTGACTGCGTCTTTCATCAGCACGGTACCGCAACCCACACGCTCAAGACCGTGCAAGAGTGACGGGGTCAAACCTGAATTTTAGATCGAAGGATTTTTGTCGCCGCTGTCGCCCGACATCAATACCCTCGAGTACAGTGTGTGGGCGCATGTCAAGGGCAAGGCTTGCAAGGTCCGCCACAGCAACATTGACGACCTGAAGGCCTCCGTCAACTGCGTGTGTGCCAGCCAGCATAGGTAAGGACGTCCGCAATGTGTGCGCGGCCTTCAGTTGCCTGGAGCGCGGATTCACTGCCAAAGGCGACCCCATTGATTAATATTACAATTTAGTTATATAGTTACAGGGAGCTAGCAAGGAGTACTTAGTCCACTTAAAGGCCAGTCCCATTCTATCATATTACTCTAGTAGTCCTATTTTAGACATTGTCGTTACAATGTTTATTTATGTGGTATTTAGTCTACAAGAGGGCTCTATATTTAAACAATATTATTATTCATCAAATAACTTTTAATTTTGTTTTTAAAACTATTCACATTACTAGCATTTACTACCTCCACGGGCAGTTGGTTTCCTTTATCGATGACATACCGGATGGTGTAATCTTCCAACAAGACAATGTTCCATGCCACACATCTACAGTCTCAAAGGGTTGGTTTAAAAAGAAAGTGGTAACGTTGATGGAATAGCCCCCTCAATCTCCAGACCTCAACCCCATTGAACATTTGTGGTCACATTTGGGCACAAGAGTGAGGATGCACAAATGTTTCTTAAAAAGTGAATTAACAGCCAAAGTTCATGAAGAATGGCAGAAAATTGAGCAAATCACCTGTGCCAACCTAGTCTCAAGTATGCAGAAACGCATAAGAACGGTTATAAAGGCAAAAGGAGGACACATCAAATAATACCTATTGATAGAATATACACAAAAATGCTCATTTGTGTTATCTCTAGTATGAAATAAATGAGTTTCATTCATGTTCTTCACTTTTTCCTACCTGCCCCCAAATTTATTTTGCCATGGCTGTATTCTCGGAAGGATGCCTGTAAATGCCACGTTCCCATTCCTTTCTTTCAGCTTCCTCATCAGCTGGCGGTACCATTATAGAAGTTCCTCGGACCCTGTAGATAATACATTATTAGTACTGATATGCATTATATGAGCTGTGTCTTGGGTTTCTCCGCTTGTAAAATCTTCCATTGAATCGACAAGATCCTCAACTCTTCTTCCAGGATAACAGTACCTCCTCCGTTTGGTTGGTTGGCTCTTTAATAATAGAATCCCCTACAAGTTAAACTTCTGATTCATCATCTTTCTCAGTACCCAAAATGGAAAATTTGTTAGTCGCAATTACCGGCTGTCTCTGCTTAGGCCGACTTGGAGAGGCTCCTCCTCGAACCATAAAGAACCCATCACCCCTGGTTCCGGAAAGCCGGCCAGGCAGGCTATCTCGATGGGCTGGATCAGCCGCGGTTGAAGGTCTTCAGTCATCTCGCAAACACATATTCATATGTTAAAACAATTAAAACGTGTCTAACTGCATCAAAACTGCCATTATGTCCTTCGTTGAGGGAGTCGTAACGAGTGTAACAGGACTTTTGCAATACCTGGTATATATATAAAGGGATGTTGGGCAATATAAATGAATTAATAGAATGACAATCAACGTATTGTTGTATGGTGAATAAAAAATTTTTTTTGTATTAAACTATTAATCTATTACAAAAGAAATTAAAAGATGTTGCATCCGTTTCTGGTGGCTCTGGAATTTATCCTCAATATTAAATGCCGGCTTCACGGCTGAGCTCCATATATATATATATATATATATATATATATATATATATATATATATATATATCAGAACAATTGTTAAATCGAATGACAGATTCCAAATATGTTAATAAAACCACTGTGGAGGAGCGACGCTTCTCCACAGTGGTTTTATTAACATATATATAAATATATATATATATATATATATATATATATATATATATATATATATATACATATATATTTTTATAGGGTGACTAACAGAAAATGATTTGTATTACTTTATGGATAGAAATAATCGAAAGCAGGTTTGTTTTTACTCTCACCTAATCCGCTAAACTCGACGCTTAAGTACTTGCAATGCATTAGCCTAACCCGAGGCTTACATGTCATCATCACCTAAGCTATTAATTTGATTAATTTTGTATTATTATTGTTAATTTAATAATCTTTATCGTTAAATGATAAATATTATCGCAGTGTTAAAAGAGCACTTTGGCAACATAATTTCCTGTCATTTTAGAAAAGGCAACAATGTAAAATTAACAAAAGAAAGATGGCTTCAAAATTTTCGCTCGGGAAACGTTAGTCTCAAAGATGAATGCTGTTCCAGGCGACCAGTAGAATTCGATCAAGATCTTATAAAAATACCATTGCAAGAAAATTCGATTGTGACTGATGATCAATCTGCTGAAAACAACATTTAAGTCCTTCCACAGTGCATCGTTATTTAAACAATTGGGGCAATGAATTACACACGACCTGCCAGACGACCTCTTGTAACAAAGAATTAACATTTGTTCATCTCTCCCTTATCAACTAAAAAGTCAAAAATTTTAGTATGATTTTTAAATGAGACCAAAAGTGAGTTTGGGTAAAATAATATTAAACATTCTAGACAAGAGATCAATACTCGGGAAAACCAATACCAAAGCCGAAACAGGAGCCTCATCCACTGAAGTTGCCCATATCCCTTTGGTGAGATATTTAATGGCATAATACATTTTGAGCT
The DNA here is from genome assembly GCA_963969495.1 of Ceratothoa steindachneri. Lineage (NCBI taxonomy): Eukaryota > Metazoa > Arthropoda > Malacostraca > Isopoda > Cymothoidae > Ceratothoa > Ceratothoa steindachneri. The sequence goes on along the minus strand of OZ018321.1, from coordinate 97,907,813 downwards.
TCTTAAACCAAATTTGGACAATTTACATGCACTACTTAAAAGAAAATGGGCAGCATTAATCAAAAGAAGAAAAATGCTCTTTCATCAAGACAACGCACGACTTCATATCGGAAGAGATACCATAAAAAAATTTAATCATTTCGATTAGCAACTAATGATTTATCGTCCATATTTATCCAACTTAACCCCATCAGATTATTAGATTTTTAACGAATCGCCTGAAGAGAGTGAAAATTTCAATAACAGATGAGGTTGAAACAATCTTAAAGAAATTTTCTAAATCAAAGTCAAATGATTTTTACACACATGTTATTGAGATATTAGTATTAAGATCGATAGGAGTGGCAGAAACTGGTGGAAGTTATATTATTATTAAATTAATAAATATATACTTATTCAAATATAAGTACCTTCAAATAATTATTTCACTTATACCCATAAAAAATTATATCCATGCAAAAAAGGACGCATTACATATGGCATAATGTTAGCATTAAAAAAAGCCGTTGCAACAAGAATGTTCTTGAAAGCACTTAGAATCTGTGAAGCTTGCTTTGTAGAAGACGAAATTACATATATCTCGTGCATATTCATTGAATTAAATTATAGCATGCAAGTCATCAATAAGAGCTTATCTAAAGCTAAATCTACATACTACCGCTCCAAGGATAAAAACAAAGAGAGTAGTACGAAATGTCTATCCCTGTCATTCCCCCACCCCCCCTAAAAGGAATAAAGAGTGTTATTTCTCCAGATCGAACCACGTATAAATACCCTTTTTTCATCTTCAAATCTTTTCCTTCGGCTAAGCGCATGGATGAGCCAAATGAAGCAGGTGTATATGTAATCCATTATGCATCCAATAACTGTCCCTCGTTCTATATAGGAGAGACTGGAAGAACATTAGAAAAACGAATCTATGAACATAAAGGTGATATCAGGTGAGGCAGTAATACATCTAGTTTTTTATCACATTAACAATTACAACCACCAAATAGATTATTCGAAGTCACAACTAATATACAATTGTGAAGATTTCCGTAACAGAAAATTTGTAGAATCGATACTAATAGGAGAGATTCCCTATTTCAATCTTTCTGACGGTCAATTTTAATGTAGCTCCTATGCCCGAAACCTGATCGTAAACAGTATAGTCAATGATCTCAGAACCACACCCCCCAATTAATGACCTGTTTCTCCTTTTTTTTCTTTTGTTCTCATATTAAGGCTGTGTCGCGACTTTTTTATCTATTCCATTCTCAGTATACGACTGAAGAGGGTATGGTAAACTTTATACCGGAACTAGTCTCGTATATAAATTCTATGTTCCTATAGAGTGGTTTCATTATTATTATCATTATATATATATATATACATATATAAGCGGCATTATACATAAAGTAATAGAATTGAGGTGAGTGCGAAAATTCCTTTAATCGGTGCATTTTTGTGCTGATATATAAAAATGAAATAGGCTTTTGGAATCAATTTGCTGGGTAAAAAAAAACACTCATATTTGAGTTCGTCACCATAAAATTAGTAGAAAACAATAGTTGTGATAAAACTACCGTCCAAGCTATATTCAATGCTATATGCATTTGGAATATCAAGAAAATTGTTCAAGGGAAGAGAGATGTACAAAAATGGTAGCAGTTGATCTGACAAAAGTAAAGCACAAAAAATCTTTTTGATATTTTAACTAAGAACAGTAGAATTGTGTTTGCGATGTTTTGTTTGCTAGATGGATTTCTAGCTGAAGACTATGGTACTAGGAAAAATAGCGAAGATTTATTGCTACCCAAGCAATTCTGTAGTCTTTAACAACAACTAATGATCAGACAGAACGAGATGTAGGTTTAATTCAGAACTCTACAAAGTCAGGACGTTTCAGAAATGAAGATCAGCTCCAATATGCGCTTCAAGATACTGAAGATAACTGCAAAAAAAAAATCGAGATAAAAAATTCTACATCGTTAAAAATTACATTTAAGTTATAAGTGGTAATACAAAAGAGATTATTTTTTTCTAAATTGTTTTAACGTTTTTTAAAGGTATTAAAACATATACTCTTTTATTCCCTCAATAAAAATATTATTTACCAAACACTATATTTTATTCTTAAATTTAGCAGAAGTAACAAACTGACACTTTTGAACCACCTGTAAATATTTATATTTTTTAAATTATGATTTTTTTTTTTAAAGGGCCAAAATGAGGGGGAAAAGGTCAGGCATTGAAGTGCACTGAATTAATAATTCGTTTCTATTGCCTGGACCACCCAAATGTAGGTATAATGCCAAGTTATATGAAGTATTTTAGTGAGATGTACTAGACTAGAATGAAATTACATGGATGAGATACTTTCTTATTGCAATAGAACTAACACTTTCTAGCTGTTGCATGGACCGCAAGCACAGGGGGGAGGGGGATATAAAATTCCCACAGCATGCAACAGCCTCCTTCCAATCTAACGAGGTCCCTCGGGACAGTCTCACAGTAGGTACGGGCCAACTTTATCGGGGTAACGTTGACGGGAGTCTACAGCACAGGCTGCAGAATCAAAGGCTTTCTCTCAAGCAGTCGGAAGAAGCAGAAATTTCATCTGCTCCCCGGGAGCTATAAACAAAATCAACAACAATTTATTAATCATATTATTCAAAGGGAGACGCTGGAAAAACAAGACAGAAAATAGGGGGGAGGAGTGGACACGGTTATAGAAAATCCTCAGATCATTAAACATGCTCTGAAATTCTTAAAAAAAAAGAACACCCCAAAAAGGTTATAAAAAAATCAAGGAAACGACATGAATATCATGCAAAATAATTTTAATAAGACGGATCAGCTACTTTTCATTGAGCGCCGTCTTGTTTTATACACAGCCAGATTTGCGTCTCCGTGGAAATAGACGCGATTCCAATTAAATAATTAATAATTGGTTGGATACAAAGTTCTTTCGCAACTTTTATTGACAATGATTTACAACGAAACAATGCAGCAAAAAAATATCAATTAACAATCTAATCACCTATTTTCGAGCCCCTGCTACCAATGACGGCAGAGACCATGGGTGCCTTTGTTGTAAAATTTAACTGGTTTGCTATCAAAGAGGTCTCCAACTGCAGTTTTCAGTTCGTCAGCAAGAAGCTCTGCAGTGCCAGGAATAAATCGTCTTCTGCTTTCGCTAGGTAGGGTGGGTGAGGAAGAACATCCCAGCCCAGATTCAGGAGTTTTTCAAGGGTATGATTTGCCTCGTGTGATCGGTCATATCATGAAGAAACATAACATCAGTCAATTTTGATCGTTTCTGCGCAATTGCATCTGTCGACTGTTGCAGTTGTTGAATGTATAATTGAGTGTCGATAGACTGATTACGTTCCAACATTTCTCAATAAATCACTCCTTTCAGATCCAACCAGACAAAAACCATTAGCTTCTTTTGATGTCGGCCGGCCTTTGCCTAAAGTTGTACAGGTGCTACTTTGTCTGTCTAGCTTCTTTTGCGTACCATGTTCGAGTATAGATACCATTTTTTATCTGCAGTAACCACTTTGTTCTGCCAATCAAAACAACGTTTCCTGGACAGTAGTGTTATGCAGCCGTCTATGCGATCAGTTTACGTGGAATCCATACGTCCAGTTTGCTGAGTTTGCCCATTTCCTCTAAATGAGGCAAAAGGATGTATGTCTGACACTAACCTTTTCAGTCAGCTCACGTGTTGTCAGATGTAGATCAGCTTTGACACAGTCGCACAAACGATCATTGTCAATAATTGAGGGTTGACCACTTCTCGGTTGATCTTAGAGATCGAATTGGCTACGCTGAAACTTCTCAAACCATTTGTAGACTGTGCGATGACTTATAGTGTTTTCTCCAATTGCTTGGTTGATACGACATTGCGAGTTGGCAGCGTTTAAGGCTGGACTTGTAATCATTCAGTAAAAGAGTCCGTTGCTGTTCACGAGAAAGAGTTATTTGATGGGTAATTTTTGAACATTTTGATACCATATTTGCTGTCCGACTAATTAATGCGTAGTGGCCTAGGATTCCCTAGGCCTCGCTTAGAGGTGCATTGAGCCCTACTCTACCTAGGCCTGTGCACTTTCAAGCGAGGCCTAGGACAGACTATGTCATTAGAAATTAACTAGTCGTACACCCCGTATAAATCTATAAATAAAGGAACTTTTAAATAAACCTATGATTATAAATCTATAAATAAATAAACTTTTAAAAAAGGTTGTGGGCAACGTTTTTTCCCCTTTAATACATCTCGAATTTATTGAGTTTATGATTAATGCTAGGAATCACTTTAATTTCGAGAGAAGTTAAAGAGCGTAGGGTCCGGGGAGACTTCTTTCCCAAAGTATATATATTTTTTTTTAATTTGACATAGCCAGACAAAAAAAAACGACCACGTGAATATGAAAAAACAAAAAGTACATGAAGAGATATAAAAATCGTTCATTATGACTGTTAGGTTCTTTCCCCGATTAAGAGCGCCAAACTCGCCTTTTTGGGGTGTAATATTTTTGAGAAATGAAAATTTTTGTAATTCACGGCGAGAAATTTAGCCAATCGACGACGAATGATGAAGAGAACAGACAGGAAAGAAAAGTTTGAATGAGGCAGTGTACAAAATAGTAGTAGTAGTTGCAAGATGGTAGTATTAGCAATAGTAGTAGTAGTAGTAGTAGTTGTTGTTGTAAAATAGTAAGGTAAATATGTAGACGAGCGGCCCGGACGATAAGATGTACTATTTCGTCCGTGTTCCAAAATGTTTTACGTTTTGGGAGTACATTTAAGTGGACGGCTCGTGGGCGGGGGGGGGGGGACACGATGCGTGGACCACACTACGATTATCCTGAGTTTCATTAAATTGGGATGGGGGTCTGGGGGGCACAGCCCGCCAGTGTATAATCCTAATTGTTATAATGTTCTGGCATTTACAGAGGTGAATGTTTTAACTACATCATGTCAGCGCCTTTAATCGTTTTTGCGAATTATAATATGGGTTGGGGGTGGGGTATGACGTCAGAAATGCTTGATTTCAATTTTTTCCACTTAATAGGTTTTTGATATCCTCCTTTGGAGACATTTTTATTTATGAATATAGTTTTCCCATTTTACTATTTTTATTACCTTCTTTTATACATTTAATTCTATTTAGCTGGATCATTTAAAGGAACTACTTTTTTTAGCAGTGTGGTGTGTCAAACAGACCCAGTGTGCAAATGACTCATACAGACGTCTTTTAAGCAGTGTGAAAATGGTATCGAATTGTGCACTTTGTCCGCCCTCCATTTCGGAATTATTAACTCTAGTTTCTGATAAATATAAATTGTTCACCTTTTTGGATGTTCATAATTTAGTTAAAATTAAAAGCGAATGCGACATTTGTGGCCGGGCATTAGATGTGACCCCTCAGTTTGAATTTAGATGCTCTAAAATAAAACGTGATTTAAGTCAGCTATATTTCGAATAGGACGCAGACGCGAGAAATAAATAGGCTTTCCTCTTCGCTATTTCAGAAGTATAACCACTGCAATAAAGTACGTAAACAGCGTTTTTCGTTTGGCTATTTTCGGACATTTTGGTTAAAAAAGGCCTATGTAAACAGCGTTCTCCGTTTGTTTACTTTCGGGCATTTTTTTATACAAAAAATGGCGACAGCTATAATTCGAAGAAGACTCAAACGCGCATGAATATACAGACACGGGTGAACGATAATATTTACACAAAATATTTTTTTTAGGCCGGGCCGCTCGTCTACTATTTACCAATAGTAATAGTAACAGTAGTACTAGGAGGAGGAAGAAGGTTACACCTGAGTTATCACCTAAGATTTCTTTTATCGTCCCTTGCCATCTTTCTTTCGACTCATTCTTCATTTATTTCAATTCGTTGTTTCTTCTCAATTCCTCCCCCGAAAATCGCCCGTCTTGGGTTTCAATTTCACGTCGATTCTCCTTCATTTTCTTTGCTCATTTGTGACGTCATAAACAGGCGGTGAGGAGGGAAAGGTGTCGTATTTTCGATTTTCACAATCGGATGAAACCCTAGGAAGCGAAATTAAAATTCGAGATCGAACCTCTCTTTCACGTACACACATATTATATTTCGTTCCACACAGACTTTCTCACACACACATATATACCTACCTTATATTTTATACACTTTAATCTTTCGCACAAACACAGCCTATCTATCACTTTTTCACAAACTTTCTCAAACTCTCCCAAACACTCTTACTCAGTTTCTCTCTAACTATCACACACAATCTTACACATATTTATATCACTCTCCCTCTCTCACTGATACAGTCTCTCAAACACACTCTCTGTTTTTCTTTCCTTCTCTCTCTCAAACAGACCCTATCTATCACACACGCAGAATCTATCTCACACACAAAAACACCCTCTATCTTACACACTATGATAGTCTCTCATATTCTATAAAAGACTCTCTCAAACTTTATCACACATACTCTCACATTTTCTCTTAAACATCCTCGTTCATACTCTCTCTCAAAGTCTCTGAGACACACCTCTCTCAACACATTTTCTCTCAAGCAATCTCCCAAACTCACACGAACTCTATCACACACACACCATATATTACCGTTTCTTTCTCTCTCAAACACACTATCTATCTATATCAAACACAATCCTTTATACTGTCACATTTGTTGAAAACCGACACTCTTATACTCTCTCTTTCTCAATCTCTCTCTATCTCTCTCTTTCAATCTATCTCTCTAATCTCTCTCTCAATTTCTCTCTCTCTCTCTCTCTCTCTCTCTCTCTCTCTCTCTCTCTCTCTCTCTCTCTCTCTCTCGTGTGCTCACCAAATCGGCATTAATTATTTTTATCGCATTGAGGATTTCTTTTTGAGCCACTCGGAATAATTAAAGTGACAGTATTATCAGCTCCAGTAGCCGATTCCGTGTACATAATGCGTTCTTCCACATGTGTGTGATATTTATTACTATTTTAAGGTATACTTCATAAGGAATAGTAGTACCTCAAATGATATTGCTGACCATACCGTGGAGGTACTATTTTGGGAAGGCCCTAACCTATAGCATAAGAGAAAGTATAGCATAGATAAAGGCTCTCCCCGCCTACCTCTCCCACCCGCATTTGCCGGCCAGAAAGCTTAAATTATACCTGAATATGCTGAAAAAAAAACACAAACAGGAAACTTTTAGAGAAAGGTTGAAACCTATCTACTTGCCACAAATCTATAATCTATACTAAGGTGGTACCATCTAGGTTAAGGTGTGGATTATCTTGTCAAGTCAAGATTTGAACTGTTCGACTGACGGTTCTACGTTTCGCAAATTTTGTACGAGAAGAATTATATGGAATTGCGATAATTCCAGTTTGTAACCGTGGTTACGTGTAGAATTTCGTTCAGCGTGAACAGCCTCCTGTGATCTACGTTTTCAACTCCTCGTATTATCTTAAAAGTTTCAATCAGCTGGCTTCTTAACCAGCGCGTCTCAAATGAGAACATCCCCACTTCTCGTAACCTATGCTGATAACATTTATGTCTAAGGGGGGGGGGATCAATTTTGCCAAGGGAACGAACTTTATTTATCAACCTGCGGTGTGGTACCTTATCGAAGGCTTTTTGAAAGTCCAGGTATAAGATATGCACAGCTCAACTACGGTCATACTCACTCAAAATACTATGGAAATATTCTAGTAGATTAGTGAGACATGAACGGTTCTTACTAAATCCGTGCTGGGAATCCAAAATCAGGTTGTGCGACTCTAAGGGCTGCACTATACGGTCTGAGATTATTCCCCCGAGCAGTTTGCACACGATGGATGTCAGACTAATAGGCTGGTAATTACCCTGGCATTCTTGGTCCCTCTTCTTATAAATGGGAGTTACATCTGCTATTCTTCAGTCTTTCGGCACCTCTCCAGTTTCAAAATATTTGTTGAAAATGGTAGTGAGGTGTGGAACGACCTCTTCACTAACTTCTCTGAGGACTCTAGGAAGAAAGCCATCCGGACCCGGAGACTTATACAGGTTAAGATTTTCAAGTCTGGCTAGTACTTCGTTTCTCTCTAAGGCTATTTTGCATAGGTTTTCGCCCTCTTTGAGATGAACCCCTGGCCTCGGAGCTTAACCGTCAACTTCCTTCGTAAATACGGAGGCGAAGTAGCCGTTCAACACGTTGGCAATGTCTGGTTCTGACTTCCGTAATACCCCATTGTCAACTCTCAGCGGTCCTATGCTATGACGAATAAGTTTGCAGCTATGCAAGAAGAATTCTTTCAGGGTCTCTTTACAGAGGGAAGCCACCTGAACTTCCTCTCTGCGCTTAGCTAAGCGCAACAGTGCTACACTTTCCTATACCTTTTCTTGTATTGAAGAAGCCTTTCTTCATTACGGTTGGCTTTCCAGTTATTGTAGGTAGTTTTCCTGTTTCTTATCGTTGCGGCGATGCCTCGATTGAACCATCTCTGTTGTAGAAGCTTGCCGCTCATCTTTTTACAGGGGACAAACGTAGACTGTTGGGTCAGAAAATTTTCTTTAAACGCCAACCATTTGTCTGAGGCTCTTTCTTCTGTCGCGTGCCTAAGACGAGCTATCGGATCCCGAAGACCCCCAAAGTTCGTGCGTTGGAAGTCCGGTTTAAAGATAGCGACGTGAGAGCGTCTGTCACGTGGAATATGGACGGATAACGTGATTGTGCGGTGATCGCTCTCGCCCAGAGAGTCCTGATACCATGTCGTCATCGGTGGTAATCAACAAATCTAACATGTTCTCACCCCTCGTTGGCTCCTCTACCCACTGTGTCAGGAACTTATCCTGAGCGAACTCAATCAATCTTTTCCCTTCTGCATCGCGTGTCCAGTTCCTCGTGTTAGTCACACGACAGTTGAAGTCACCAAAGACCAACCTCGTGCGACTATTTATCAGGTCGGTGAGCTTTGCGTACAGGCTTGACTCTGACTCTTCTGACTTTCTTTGCGGCCTGTAAACCACCATAGATAGCATGTTTTGATGTCAATGTGGGTCTTTACATCGCTCTCTATTACAGGCTATGTTTTATATGATACTTGAGTGTGAGTGCACTTAACTGAGACACAGTGCGTTTTGAGATGTATGGTTGACTTTCACCTACTAAAAGGCCTTCAGTCCTGGGTTTGGCTCATAGGCGAGTAATATTTAGATAAGGGAAAGGATGACACGTTGTAATAATTGTGAATCATGTTTACAAAATCAGACTGATATTTCCGCCATCTACGCAATCTCCTCAGACTCCAACCCAACCTCAAATCATACTCCACAACATCCTACCCCAAATAAATACATCCGAAGCTCTTCTCGACAGCCTGTCTCCGTTCACGAGATATCATCCCTCCACGCTAGTCCACAAAGATAAACTGAACCCAAACTTCCCCCCTCCCTATTCACCCCACTTCAACCCCTAACACTTCAACAACACCAATACATCCTTTCGTGCCTGGCCCCCATTAACCTCAAAATCTCTTTCCAAAGTCCTCCCAAGAGTGACCTCTGGTATCAGCCTTGGGGCGTGGCGTGTTAGCCGAGTGCTACCGGGATCGAGTGAAGCGAATATTCGAGCAACAAATTAAGCTGGGGGCTATTTCTCCTTGTCTACCATTTTTTCCTATTCTATGTTCATTTTTATTCTCTTCTTCTGTCTGAACACTTTCTTATTATTCGGACGTGCTTGAAATATTTAAATTGGCGTTTTATCCTTTTAGTAGTCTTCCTCAATCTCTTTTTGCTAGTATATTTGCATTTTTTTTAATTACATCTTGTAATTTATCATTCTTGGAGTCCTAAGTAAAGGTATAAAACTCAAAGTTCCTACTAAGAAGACGGTAAAATGATTGCCCCAGGGGATAATGGGCAAAAGAGCTCAGTCCTTCAAGCAGGTTCTAATTATAAGAGAAAGCAAACAAAATATGTTTGTATTTATTTTTTTAAATCTAGTTAAAAAATAAATAATATAATTTTATTTTATTTTTTTAACTCTACTTCTGCTTTATTGTCTGGTCCACCAGTAAATAGGAAAGGTCAAAATATCGGGTCATAACATTAATCGATACCCAACCAGAGGTAGAAAATTTAACGAAGTTGGTTAGAATTATTCATTGTAATTGTTAAAAAAATACCTTAAATGTTTCTTAACTTAACAAAAATAAAATTTCAAGTGGGCACATAAACACAAAAGAAAAGTGTGCGAAAGTTGCGCGCAAAAAGATAGAAAGAGATAATCTAACAAGTAGGTTTTCTCTATAAAGTCGTAAACATTATTAAAAGTGAATCTTAAATGGTTGTTTGTAGTAAGTATATAAATGAGTTTTCGTATAATTTAATTTTAATACTTAAATATCTTTATTATGGAACTAGTGATAATTTCCTGAACATCAAACATTGGTAAAATCTCGGTCAACCTTTCACCAAACCCGAGGTAAGGCTACATCCGTTTTGAGGTTTATTTGATTAAATCTGCGCTCGTGACACGAGATGAGAGGAGTTCACCATAACTTTCAATTTCTTTGCATCCCTTCATTTTCAACAGAGGGTTATACATCCCTCCAACAACATCAAAATTAAACTGTTATTATGCTGGAACCTAACAGGGTATGCCGACTAAAAGTCGCGTGCTCTCACTTATACTGATTTATGACCTTAAGATAAGACCTTCAAAACTTTTAATAATTCACGGAATAATCTTGGGATAACCTTAACAATTATATCATTCGAAAGAGAATGTAAAACAACAAAAGGATTTCAAATTTGGTTAGTATCGGCCTAAAAGTTATGAAGTTTGTCGTGGTATGACATCACATTATATCAATACCATATTATATCTATCAGGGAGGGACCAATAACTTGAAAGCGAACCAACAAAGGGGACGGAAAACCATGAGTTCAGACGGGCTTAGTAGCGAGAGAATGCAACGAGGTCAGTTAAATTATCGACAATGGCAAAGCTCAAGGTTATTTAAAGAGGCATGTATACAAATATAATTTTATTTACACAAAAAAAATAATAAGAGAATTGAAGGGTAAAATTACCTCAGAGAATTAACGGGCAAAAATCACATCAATAAACGAAGGGGGAAAGATTAACTTAATTGGGTTACTGAAGGGGGGAGGGGGGTTGGCTTACGGATGTCTTCTGTACGTGAGGTGAGACCGCTCGGACTTCAGAGCGGGAGGTTGGAGTGATGACGGTTTTCCAAAAGCAAAGGTGGGGGGCGGTAACTTCCGGTCCAGGGGAGAGTATTTCGGCTACCCGAAATAAGGAGGGCTTCGACAGGAGTTGATGAAAGAAGTCGGGAAAATCACTCGGGGCGATCGTTTAGTGGAATTACCTCCTTGCTGGGGCTAATTCCAAATACACAAAATAGTCCAGCTGTCACTTTGCTTTGTTGCTAGCACTTGACTTGGAACCATGGGGAAATCTTCTGGGTTCTGGCAAGACTTCTCAACTCTGTGTCTCTTCCGGGGAGTCAAGCGTTATTTATGTCCGAGGCTCTCCCCGGAGTTGGGGGTTAGCGGGAAACAGCTCTACTTTCGAAGGGCCTCTAATCTTCTTGCAGAGATATTTTAGCCCGCATAAAGGTGAATCGTGGGGGACTCGATTCGAGGCTACCGCTTGTGGAAGGGGGGGGGGGGGGTAGGCTTATCACTTTAGGCCTGGCCGGGCCTTCTGCTGCACATGGGAGTTCCTTTCTGCTAAAGATCTTCCACGTGGGGATTCCCTCACAAAGTTAATGCCAAGTAATTCCAAAGGCTAACCTTCGGAAAACTTTGGCAGTTATATCATTCGAAAGAGAATGTAAAACAACCTTAGAGTCTCAAATTTCGTTAGTATCTGGGAAATAGTTATGATGTTATTGCCAAAACAAAATAATTCCCAGTATAACCTTTGGTGGTGATTGTGTAAATGCTGTAGGTGGTGATTGTGTAGATAGTGCAGGTGGTAATGGTGTAGGTGGTGGTTGTGTAGATGGTGCAGGTGTTGCAGGTGGTAATGGTGTAGGTAGTGGTAGCTTAGGTAATGGTGATGTAGGTGTTGTAGAAGGTGGTAGTGTAGGTGGTGCAGGTGGGAGTGGTGTAGATAGTGGTTTAGGTGGTGGTGGTGTATGTTGTGGTGTGTACGCATTAGTGTTGTAGGTGGTCCACTTGAAGGTGGCGTAGTTGGAGGTGATGTAGTTAGAGGTGATGTAGTTGAAAGTGATGTAGTTGGAGGTGGTGTAGGTGGTGGTGGTGTAGGTGTAAGTGGTGTAGGTTGTGCAGGCCGTGTCAGGGGCGGATCCAAGGGGGGTATAGAGGCCCCCCCATTACCAAGGGAAAATTCCACATAGTGTGCCTGTCTTGCATCGCCTTTCGAGTCGGCACCTCAGTCTTGATTCACGACAGACACACGTCAGCTTGACTCGCTGACCAGTCTGATCGCGCATCCTGACTTACACGCCTGGCCATTCTGTTCTTTGTCAGCTGGCCTGAGCTCTGCATGTGCTCGCTGGCATCTTTCACTTTTGGAACTAATTCCAGCATTCTCTCTCTCTCTCTCTCTCTCCTTGCAACTACACCAGCATCATCGCGTCATCCTCTCTCTGAAACCCTCAGTGCAAAGTAAGTGATTTTTTTATTATATATTGTTTCGGACATGGAGTGATGTCAGCGGCTGGGCTTTTCTATATGATGCATTAGTTCCCTCTCATTCACAAGGCGTGTACTATGAAGCGAGCCGGCGATATGAAGATCACCTCGTTCTTCAAGAGCGAATGAGCCAAGACGAGTGGTGATTGTGAGCGTGATGTCAATGAGCTGGATCAACAGCCAAGTACTTAGAAATCGACAGCCTGTAAATCCTCCAAAGAAGCGAATCTTACCATTAGGAGCAGGTGGGCGAGGAACTCGCTTCTCTTTTTTTCGCATGGTACACTAACACTACCCGCAGCTCCAGTGGACGTTACCAACTTCATTGGGAACAAGGCGGCTACAGAAGCCGAGAGAGTGGCCTTAATCAACCAGACTACTCCCGTATGTTGAATTGCTACCCTTTATTGAAGAAGGGGGTCATGTGAAACGATTCTAACCAAGCTGGTGCATCACATACCCCTGGCTGAAGTACTCGTTGCTAAACGAAGGTGAATACCGCGTTGCATGTGTGCTATTCGGCAGAAATACTGGCAGAGTTGGAGACCAAAAGCTGGGCACCTTGGTGTTAAAGCCGATGTGCATTTACAAAATAGCCACATAACTGCTCAGCAGTCACAATAAGCATGGATATCAAGCCACAGCTATGCCGAAAAGGAGTGGTTTGTCGATACATTGTGAAACCCGATGGGGGCTGTAGACACCATGCTACAGGCAAATAAGAAGGAGCAAATCAAGACACCTCGGCGTCTGCTGGTTCTGATTAATGAGAGCATCCTCTTCTGCGGACGAAATATGCTGTTTCCCACTGGGCATCGAGAGGATGGTCCATTGGACCTCTCTATTCCGACCAAAACGGAAGGAGTCTTCAGAGCACTTCTGCGTTGTCGAGCCCAGGAGGAGATGCCGACGTTAACCGCCTTCTCATCAGCTTGGTCAGCCGAGCCACTTCACCCTCATTAGCAAAACCATTCAGGATGAGCTGATCGATATCACAGGAGGGTGACACTGCAACTTCTGTCCAAAATATAGGTCTCTTATTCCAAAAGTAGAATTCATGCTATTTTCACATTATGAGCAGGTGTCAGCATAATCATATTTTGCTTTACAGATCGACTGGTGCTCGAAAAGGTCTTAGCCGGAGTGTCAGGGGTATTCGCAGTGCTAAAGAAAGAGACTACGGACGTCTCAGGGAAGGAGTAAGCCACCATTATCTTTCGACACGTCAAATAAGACATCAAGGAGGAATTTCTTACTTTTGTCCATGCTGAGAACCTTACCGTTGAAGGCCTTGGCCAACTGCTCATTGGCACCGTAAAGGGCCTTGGCTTGGAAATGTCAAACAGCCTGGACTTCGGCTTCAATGGAGCGAGTGTCATGATGGGGCAGTTCAGATGTTGTGCTACCATCATCATGGAGAAATACCCCCTCGCCAAATCGTTCCACTGCTTTAATCCCTGACTGAACCTGGTGCTGATCAAGGCCTGCGATGTAAAAGAAGTGAAACTCACCTTTCAGACGCTCTACGAAGTTCATAACTTCCTTTACTCTAGCAACATGCGGACGATCCGGTTCTCCAAAATCGTGAAGCTTTCCTCAGCTAAGCGGGAGTAGTTGGTGCCCTTATGACCCACCAGATGGGTTGAGCGGCATGATGCAGTCCTCGTGTTCATCGAGTTTCTGCCTCACATCGCGGTCTTCATAGAAGAGGAAATGAAGCTATATGCCAATCATGGCATCTTACTCACCGCGATTAGGGAGCCTCGCTTTCTCATTAGGCTGGTTGTGGTGGAGTCAGGTTTGAGCCACACACTGGAGCCAAGCAGGACCCTGCAGAAGAAAGACGGTGACTTGTCAACTGCCTACGCACTGATTCGTGAGATCGAAACTGTTTTCGCCAAGTTCAGAAAGAATGTCAGGACACTTCCACACTGTATTTTCAAAAGTCAAGGATATCCTGATTGAAATGGACTCAGCTTACGATGACATCCCTGTTCCCGGAGTCTGTGCATGACAGACAGCGTGCGAATATTCTGCTGAGGAGTACTATCGACGCTCGGTCTATATTCCGTTCGTTGACCAAGTGATCGCCGAGCTGAAGAGAAGATTTGAGGAGGATACCGTGCCATTGCTCTCCGGTTGAAGGAGCTTCTCAAAGGCTCAAAGGCAGACGTGGATACCGTCTTTAAAATGCTGTTAATCTCTACGAGAGCGATATTTTGTCATTCGTGCTCGTGCAGGAGGAGGAACAGCGCTGGACAAATTCCGCTCCGGTCTTCGGGATGCCGAGACCCGTATGTTCCCGAACATTGCGAAGCTCCTGACCAACCTAACGACTATGCCGGTCTCAAATGCAGAGACCCAACGCTCATTCTTAGCCTTGAAACGGCTAAAGGCGTACATAAGGAGCACCATTGGCCATGATCGCATCAACGGCCTCGCACTACTCGCCGTCCACAATGACATTCAAGTTTCAAATGATCGAGTGATTGACAAGTTTGCGGAGGAAAACCGGCTTCTCGTCTTCGCTTAGACAAATAAAGGGGGACAATGAACATGGGGTTACGTTTTTTAGAGGGCCTACTCCTGGAAAATAAAACTACTTTTTCTATTATGTGCCTTGTTACTTAAGTGGGCGAAATGACTTGCAAATAGCCTACGTCATTATAATCTACACTACATGTACATATTCATCATTTATACCTATAACTTATTCGTATGTATTCAACACTGATTATTTGTACGATCATAGATGTATTATTCGTAAAATTATATACTTTAACAAATTTCCACTTATGAAAATCCTGGCATCGTCCCCCCACAATTCGTTTTTTCTGGATCCGCCACTGGGTGGTGTAGTTGGTGGTGGTGCAGATTGTATAGGTGATGATTCAAAAGAGAATGTAAAACAACATTAAGTTTTTAAATTTCTTTAGAATCGGCCAAATAGTTACAATGTCATTACCAAAAAAAATAAAAAGCACGCGCCTAAAAATGGATCTCAATAATTTTCTTGTTAACTCTGGAATGAGAGATAGCAAGGAATTTTGGAGTTTTCAGGCTACGAATATTCGACTTCTATCTTAGGACGTCGATTGCCAAAGGCCCTTTTCAAAAATCATCTTTCTTATATTTTCATAGATTTCTGTACATTTTCCCATACTCATTGACCCGAAAAAGCCGAAAACCACAACTAGTTTGACCTAAGATGAGAAACAAAAGCTCTGAGAGAGAACAACTTTATTAGTTCACAAGAACACGGCTAGTTACGGAGCATCCCGCTGCATCCTTCATCTGTAAAATGACTGAAAAAATATCACTTTAAAACATTTCTTTTATACAAAATAAGAGGAAGAGAAAATACCTTCAAACAAGAAAGGGACAGCGACACACATAAAAATACATGAAGCCATATTTATAGTGAGAGGCTGACTTTTCTGAGGGATCAGGTGATAGATTAAAGTTTGGGAGAGAATCGAATAGTGTGGATTGAACTACATGTTGCTTAACCCGTTTATTTGATATAATGGGTTGGAATCAAAGTTTTCGCACACTGTGGTCGGTTGCAGACATATGCAATTTTTCGACATATGTCTGCAGCTAACCAGGATGCTGACTGTGACAAAACGGAATTCATATAGATATATATCAAATGATTGGGTTAAGCGACATGTAGTTCAATCCGCACTATTCGATTCTTTACTAAACTTTAATCTTAGGTGCAAGAAGTCGTGTCATTTTACCTGTTCAGTATTAGAATGAATGTTAAAGTGGGGCACGACATTGCTTACCAGTTACATGACACTGAGAAGCCAGGCACTTTCAGAAAAGGAAAGCCTCTTTTCTAGAGAGGCAGAGCTAAGACCACCCTGTTGATTTCATTGGCCCAGAATCACATTTCCTTCCTACTGGACACACTGAGCATTGGATCGATCCGAGCGGTCACGCCTTGGTCACAGAATGAGGAGTATATAAAATGATTGGACTATGTTAAGAATCTGAAGGAGGTGAATAACAATGCTGAACGTCGTTTCAAGATGATGAGCGACTTTGCAAATGTCATAACAACAGATGCCAAGCAAACAGACGCCGCTTTGAAAGCTCCAAGAAACAAATTCTCAACAACTGAATGTATAAATGCCATTATGAAATTAATCATCTTGTAATGCTTTCAGTTCTTGATCAAGTCGACTTGTGACGAAATGTTAATCTCAAATTTGTGTCATAAATAAGGCGCCTTGTCGGCCTTAGGTGTAAGCAAATGAATTTTGCGATATTTCTGAAATCTTTGTATGTGCCAATGTGCCATTTTCCATAATATTATCATAATTGTGTGAAGTTAGAAAGAGTACTAAAAATACTCTAATCTGCTGCTTATTTTGTTGCCCATCTTTTTTATGTGGATAAAAAGTTATATCGCTATACATGATTCAAGTGCATCAGGAACTGGTGCTTTTTGGTAAATTTTTTCCCAAAAGCCGAGGCCCAAATCATTGTGATTTTCGGTTTTTTCAGGTAAAAATGCTTGGGAAATGTATAGAAACGTATGACAATTGAAAAGTTGATTTTTGCACAGGCCTAATCTATGCACCTATACTCCATGCATTCATGAATACGTATGCACATGTAAATATAAACATTAGAATGCTCACAAAATGCGCAATTTTGCAAGGAGTCATGAAAACGAGAATATTATTTACATGTGAAATAATGCAAGCAAGACCATTGCGTCAATTTCGAAAAAAAACATACATACAAGAATAAAATTTCACAAGCAAAAACAATTTAGTTCCTTTTACAATGAAGTATAAACTATACATATTTTATACACACAAACCTAACCCCATCATTTCTCATTAAAATGTTCATATTTCACTATGAGGATCATGTTGATAAGAAGCATTAGACCATCTTCGACGAAGAGGTGTATCCTACTGCATATTCTTATATGGAGCAAAAAGCCACTACAGGCCGGGGAACAGACATCTATGTATTTTAATTTGTGCCGCTGAGATGATGATAATAATAAGAAGTCGGTGATTTCTCTGGTAGAGAGTACATCATAGTTTTCTATATAGTTCATTATACCAAATAGTGATTAATAAATATTATTCTTTAAGGAAAAATCATCTGAATTCTGAATGATCTTAAGCTACTCTTGATTCCAACGTGCAAATGCGCCAGCCACCTGAATCCGATGTAGAAATCAGAGTTTCTCGAGTGTTTGTTTTCCAGCTATGCGACCCGCCATAAAGCAGATGGAGCATCGCGCCGAGCTTCGAAGCGTGAATTGGATGGATCCAAGTGTTGATCTCTTTGACACACAAATACGTGGTTGAAGCAGCCAAGGGGAAGGGGGGGATTTATTTCAGTAAGAAAGAGACGTTGTATAATGTTATGGACTATCATGGTTGCCATGCCTGAGTTGTAACCATTTCCTTGTGAGTTGAGGATTTTAATTTGTTTATGCCCTCGATTACCTGATAGATTTTAAATTTTGAGATATATGGATGGAGCAAACATTGAGGGCATCAAACTTTTTACCTTTGTTTTATTTTATTAGCCTTTTTCATCAAAATACGCATCTAATTTAAAGGCACTGTATATATGAAGAGATCCTTTAGGGATAATGAAAAGTCAAAATTATGCTCAAGTGTTTTTGTCTTTATGAAGAGATTTTCAAGGAGCAGATGGTAGAATTATGACGCTGAGACACATGGGAGCAGTCAATCTCTGAGACATAAACAAAGAACAGTTGCAAAAGATAAAAGAATATATATAAATAAATATATATATATATATATATATATATATATAAGATTAACTTTATAATTTAAATTTATAATGAGTCCAAATTATATAAGTGTTTTGGTGATTACAGCACTGGTGGAATTATTATCGATCTTTCCAAAATTTGACTTTTTTCTACAAAAAAAGCCAGTGAAACCAATTTTCTTGATTGCAAATGAATTTATTTTATGCACCAACACCGAGCAACTAGTTAACTTTTATTTGCAAGAAGCTTAGGTAACTTTGTAAGCATAATTGGTAACACTGAAGGAACTACAATGCATTGGGCCATTTCAATGAAGTCATAGCTAGCTGTGGGAATCAGTTGGTATCTTGGCTTTAGAGTACAAATAGGATGTTTTCTGTTACTCATAGTTTTTTGTGTTTCATATAATTTATTAGTTATTTTATAAGTTTGATTTTGTGTGTTCCAGGTAATTTTTATTTATAAATGAATTAAACCAAAATGGATAAACAGAGTGATTTGAATCCTCAAAATATTGGACAAATAAATCTTTTACTGAAAGAAACTAAATTAAAACAGAAATAAATAGCGTAAATCTATGTGTTTTAACTCAAACAGTCAGTGATATTGAGAAAAAAATTATAAAGGTCAAGATTTAAACTCAAATAGGGTTGGAAAATGTGGTCGAAAACGAAAAGCAACTCCAAGAACAGATAGAAAATTAATGCAAGCCTGTTAAGAACAGAAAAACATCTTGCAAGAATATTTCTATTGAGCTGAAGCAGAGGGTGTTAGCCTTGCTTGAAGAACAGTGAATGACAGGCTTTTGGAGGTGGATTGAAATCATATCGGCTGAGAAAGAAGCCTCGACTCATGGAAACAATGTTCAACTACTTATGTCGCACTTTCTAGTATTTCTGGCAGTTTTCTCTGACGAATCAACCATTACAGTGCTAGATGACCGCGTGCAAAGTGTAAGACAGCGTCCTGGAGAAGAATATATGGCTGAATGTCTGAGGAAAAGAGTAAAATTCCTAGCGAAAATCATGGTGCGGGGAGCTTCCTTATAACGAGCTACCTTTTACACGTAGCAAATTTAAAGAAATATTTTAACGTTAATGTTGTTTTTTGCAATAATTTCCTATTTACGTAGTATTTTTTTCTAATTTTCTTGTGACCTAATGCCTTAGTTTGTCAGTTAGTTTCAGTGACGCCATAACCTTTTCTTTAAAGCTTGTTTGTTTTTCTATTGTTTATCTACTCTGCGCCCGAAGATGTAGACACGAAGCGCTTGTGTTCTCGGTTATTTTTTTTGCTGGATTGTAAATATCTTAGATCACGTACAATAATATTTATCGTTTCTTACATATATATATATATATATATATATATATATATATATATATATATGATGAAAATTAATGCAATATCGCAAGAAAAGATGAGGAATTAAACCACATTCTCCGAAGACAATTTAATTCAGAACAGTTTCGGTGTATCTCACACCCTTTTTCAACTGACACTAGGCAGAAAATATAAGAGCAAAGCATAACACAAGATCCCCTCTTTTTCCCCCCAATCCCCTACTTGTGGCTAATCGGGGGGGGAGGGGTTATGCCTAAACATATTGAAGGGCTGACATTTTACTATTTTATTTATTTGCGATCTTATTACAGGATTAAAAGAAAATTGACCCTAAGATATATTTAAATTAGGAACTGACGATATTAAGCTCGATTCTACGATTCTTCTCTTAACATAGTTAGCCGATTTAAATAACATTTTACTTCCATTGAAATCGATAGTATGATTCTTGTCTCTAACATGGCAAAAAAATCCCCTACTTTCGCTGCCC
Organism: Ceratothoa steindachneri; assembly: GCA_963969495.1. Taxonomy (NCBI): domain Eukaryota; kingdom Metazoa; phylum Arthropoda; class Malacostraca; order Isopoda; family Cymothoidae; genus Ceratothoa; species Ceratothoa steindachneri. The sequence goes on along the minus strand of OZ018321.1, from coordinate 97,887,540 downwards.
ACTCTAATATCTCTTTTGTGTTCGTACAATCTCTTGTCTAGATTTCTCCCCGTTGTCCCTATGTAAACTTTATGGCAATCGTTGCATGGTACTGCATATACTCCTATGTTTTGATGTTCTTTGGGGTCCTAGCCATCATCAATTGGTTTAAGGAATTATTATATTTAAAGGCTAGATTAATACTCGCTTTTCCAAATATGTCCTTTAAACTATTTAATTTATTATTAAATGGCAATGTTATACATTTGTTGAGGTCGTTAGTGCGGGAAGGCTTATTACCATAGAATGTTTTCCTAGCTGCAAAATGTGCAGACGATATGAACCAATGGAGGTAATACAAATTAGAAAAAATGCTCCTGATAATGACAATTTCTTCATCTAAATAGGAAGGATGACATATTTTGTATGCTCTGAGGAAAAGGTTAGAAATTACCGATTTTTTAACAGTATTATCGTGAAACAAAAAATAATGTATATAGGCATTCGAGTGGGTTGGTTTCCTATACACGTCAAGTTTTAATTCATGGTGATCTTTATTAATGAGGACATCTAAAAAGGGTAATCTATTATCATATTCCCATTCATATTTAAATTTGATGGAGACATGCAAATTATTCAAATTATTAAAAAAGGTATCAAAATGATGGCCATTAGGCCATACAGAAAATACATCGTCAATGTACCTTAACAATATAAAGTTAGGGGGAGAAATTGTGGGAAGGAGTTCAGTCTCAAAATATTCCATGAAGAGACATGCCAATATCGGAGATGAACCATTTCCCATGCTAAGGCCAAATATTTGTCTATAAAACTCATTATTTACTCGAAACACATTGTCAGAGAGACATAATTCAACTAAATCGATAAATTTACTCGTAGAAATGGGAAGATCCAAATTAAGTCTAGGCATGATTTCCCGCAGAAGGCCCATGGTTTGGTCAACCGGAACTTTGGTAAACAAAGAGTTTACATCAAAGCTCAAAAGTTTTCCATCCGGTAATTGCAAGTGGTTGAGGCGGTCAACGAAATCTTGAGTGTTCTTAATGTGTGCAGATGAGATTCTTCCTACTGCTGGAGATAAATGCTTGGCGAGCCATTTGGAGAGCTTATAAGTGGGAGAATTAATATTGGAAATGATTAGGCGTAAGGGACATCCCTCTTTGTGGGTCTTTGGGAGCCCATACATATAGGGAAGTGAAGGGTTCATACTCCTGAATTGTTTAATTAAATCTGCGCTTTTTAATATTCTCTTCAATTTGTTGTTGAAATTGCTTGTTTTTTTATTGATACTCAAGTCAGTTTATGTTAAAATTTCGCTTCTTCCAGTATTTTTCCAATATTACACTGAATATTTTTAAATAATTCAAACTTTCCCTTCCCTCGCAGAATCGGGCATATGTTAAAATTTCGCTTCTTCCAGTATTTTTCCAATATTACACTGAATATTGTTAATAATCCAAACTTTCCCTTCCCTCGCAGAATCGGGCATACAAATACTCGGGTTATTCTGTAGTTCGAGGAGTCCTGCCCGCACCTCAAGGCGGTTCTGATCGCCTCAGGTCGAAGTAAACCCCATTCGCGTTCGTCAGACAGCAAGACTTTCTCCGCCCTGATTTTATCTCAGTCAATTGGTAGCTTTTGTGAACGGCAAGCCTTTGAATTTGCGTAACCGTCTTCCTTCGTTTAATCGAACCGGAGAAAATTTCCATTGATTACCTTTGAGGAAAAGAAGTTTCCTCTTCCAGTGGAATTACGAGTAATCCCACATTTCCCGTCGAAAGTCATCTTTGAAGTTTGGCTATCTTCATTGGAAGGTTGGTTCGGATTGTGCCCCACTTTCCTCATTCTGACCGTGCCCCACTTGCCTCATTGGATCGTTTCCCACTCGTTTCATCGCAAGAACGACCTTTATCGAAGTCACCGACCCGTAAAACTGAAAGCCCCTCTATTATAAGTATTGTCAAGTTCCCCCCTTTTGATCTGAGCCTAGTAACATTAATCAATTAATTCTATTTGAGAATCCCTCCTCATAATAATTATCAAGAGACTATTTTAATTTAAATAATTCCCTTTTGCCTATTATTATTCTTATTTTGATCTTTGTAAATAAAATTATATTTTTGTTGTTTTATCTTTAACTAACCTTGAACGATACTCTCGGCGTATTTAAGTAAATCTCGCCAACCATTTATGCACTCTATCTGAATTATTAAGGATTTGAAACCCAACGCCTCAAGTTTGATCTCCTAGTCGGTTGTCAATCCCTGTGAACAGTCCTTCAACGGTTCGCGTTGCAGTAGGTGATTAAGTCACCCCGCACATAATATAGGATTAGTGTATGGTATAGAGTCTTGTACCACGACAGCCATAAAAAATGTCCCCATCCTTTTTTTATTTGTATGCCTGAGTTTTCATCTTCGTTACCACCATCTTGAAACAGCAGATTCATGAATGAAAATTAAATTAAATTCACCCGACCCTTCGGATATTGCTCCAGTTATACACTTCTTTGTTCGCCTGTGAGTAGCTTGAATTTTAAGGTCTGGAGTTGCGGTGTCTTCATTTGCCGTAGCGATTTCTAAAGTAAAATTCTGGCGCAAAAATGAAACAAAATACAAATCTCCTCTTTAATCTTCATTATATCTAAATAAATCTTATAGCTAGACGAATTACGTTAACTGCACATTAACTTGTGAATAAAATGTCGTGTAGAATTTAATTAATTCACGCTGTTTTACAAATAACCACTTCATTATGGCTGAGATCTGGATTAATTGCACCACGACGTCTTGGATTTAAAATTACATGGAGCTTTAAGTTGGCAACCACATGCAAACACACTTTCTAAAAGCTTTCCTGGTAACTACTAATTTGTCGTTATTATCAATAACCTTTTCCAACAAAGTGGAATCGACGCACATCAGCGCCATTAAAAGCTACCAAATACGCCCTAAAATGCAAAAATCCTAAATCGTTTTATTTTATGACAAATTTCACTTCATAGTGATAGGGTGATATCGTCTGTTAGTTAATAATCTCCTAAACTAGTATAGTTAAAGCAGAAGTTTCTTTGATATCAATTTTTAAAAAATTCATTCCTAAATAAACAATATAATTATTTGGGATATATATATATATATATATATATATATATATATATATATATATATATATATATATATATATATATATATATTTTCCTCTTCTTCTGTCTTTCTGCTTTTTTAGGTATGATGGTTTTACCCCTGGAAACTTATAGTGATCTAACTACAAATCTAACCAAACTTAAAAATTAAAAAAATAACCATAGCAAAAATCTGGTATATATACATCCAAAGTAGAGTCTAATTTAGAGACTTCCATCACCGCTACTCCCTGATCTTCTTCACCATCCAACCACCAACTTGCATAGAGTGCTGTGTACAATATTTTATTGAGTTCTCCCTCAAAATTACATTTTCTTTTAGGCCTCTGTGCAACGGACCTACCTTTCCAGCCCCTGTTCAAATTTGGTTGACATTAATTCCACATAATGAAATTATTGGATGACGAACATTGGCTCTACCTACGGTAGTCTACTTCTACACATAATTTTGATTCCTCCCTTCCATCGCACACAATACACCAGAACTTCACGGATTCCCCGTAAAGGGTTAATTGAAAATTAAATTTGTCATACACGAAACGAGATTGGGCGTATGCTGGCGTATTTTGAAACAAGGCAGGCTTTTTAAATGCATTTGTATCGTTTTTTAGCTCGTAAATAAACGAATTAAGCGCCATGTATGATAAGATTTAGGTGGGCGTGTTTGGATTACAGTGATCCTGTACATGCCAACGTAAGGTGGGGTAAATATTTACACACCGGCTGGAATTACAACCAACTGGTTCCAAAAGCTCATGTAGATGCATCAGCCATTATCAACAAAAGGTCACTAGTAGAGAATTTAAACAGAAAAAAGGAAGGGAGGTCAATCTAGGAGAGAATTTACAATCATAAACAAAATTAAAAAAGGTTAAATAAAAAGCAGAGAATATATATAATAATAAATAATTAACGATTTTAGAAGTAGACCCCGTACATCTTAATATAAACATCGATGAAAGTCTACACACATACACACATGAAGACATCCACTCTAACGCAAATAGGACTAACTTCACCAAAGAGCCAAACACCCTCATATAAGAGCACGCCAAAATTAAGATCAAAACACCTGACGTCTCAGATGGAACCACAAACACACACCTACATTTACATTCATTAAATCATGCAATGTACAGTACGTCCAAAATTATTAGAACGCCTGTATTTTTATCTTATTTTTCATACTTTTTGCTAGAGAAAATTCAAGGTTTCTAGATTTGTTCTATTATTACCTACATGAATATATTGCGTATGGGAAAAGATTCTGAAAATTTGGATGAATAAAAAGAAAGTTATTAGCAGATAATCAAATTCTATAAGTGTCCAAAATGATCCGAACGACAGCGGAAACCTATTTATATTGGAATATAATGACTAAATTATCAATGGAAAAGATGTGTATAATTTATAAGTAATTAATATTTAGTGCGTAGTCCTTTGACAGCTCCCGCCGCAGGAACGAACCAGCTGTTTACACTCTTGCGCAATAATTCATCTCCATTTATCTTGAAGAATTTAAAAGAATTCTTAAACTGTTCTGGGATTTCTCACATTAGACCTCTCTCCGACTGTCTTCAGGGGATTTTCAGTGGAACTCAAGTCAGGATTGTGCAGGCTAGTTCACAACAGTGCTGGTTTCCGTCCAGTAAGATCTTCACCGACTTGGCGGTGTGTTCGAAGGCGTTATCCTGCATGAAAATTGCCTATTGGGCATCTGGAGCAAAATAAGGCATAAGTAAGGCAAAGTATGCTGTAGCAGCATTTCTATGAACACTTGCTGTCCTCCGTAAGCGCACTTGGCGCGCAGTACCTTCTTCTGAAATCCATTTTCAGTCCTTGGCACTTACCCACCAAACTTCACATTCATTTTGGTGCAAATGACAGTCAATCTTTCGCCTCATCTGCGAAGAACGAACCTTCTGACATCAGATCCAAACATCAGAGCGCGGACAGATTTCAGAAGCATGTTTCCTGGATGACAGCTGGCAATAGAATGAATAACGTAAAGTATATGAGATTGAATTGAATTTATTTGTTATGCAAACAATGCCGGTTCTCTCTACAATTGACCAAAAAGTTCGGATCATTTTGGACAGTTCAATATTCTCGTAATTTCCTTATCTGCTGATAACTTTTTATTTATCCAAATTTGCTAACCTTTAACCACTACATAGTGTATATATGTATGTTATCGAACATTAATTTTGGAAACCTAGGTTTTATTCTAGCAAAAGGTATGGCAGATACAATAAAAATATAGCCACTCGATCTTTTGGGACGGTATTATACAGTCATGGCCAAAAGTTTTGATACTAATATATCTTCTTTTTTTATTAGTGTTTAAATTTACGTGATAGGATTTATTAATCTAATATTTAAATTATAGCTGAATCCAAAATTACGCTCTGGTCCTGTTCCTGTAGGATGGAAATTTCAGTCACCGGAGCTTTGCTATTGGATCAAAATGGTAAAATGTGGCAAATATGGGTTAAAGGAATGATGTGTAATTATAATATATCTCATAATATTACTTAGAAAAATAAATGTTTGAATCTTTTTCAATTCCTAAAATGGCTCTTTCCGAATAAAAGCGTGTATCCATTGTTGCTCTGAACCAGAGGGGCTTAAACTGCAAGGATATAGTTGCTAGGGGTATTACATCTAGCAATACCATCCTTCAGATCATTAATGACATTAAAAAGACTCGCTATAGCCCTGTGAAGAAGTCTTATGGACGTTAAAGGGCTTCAAATAAATGCCAAGATCGCCTCCTGGCAAGGTCCTAGCTCAAGGATCGGGTTGCCTCCAATGCCAAGCTTGCTCAATATTGGAAATAGAAAGGTGTGAACGCCACACCACGCACAGTGAGACTTGAGACTTCGACGAAGGTCTCAAAGATAGAAACGCTGCGAAAATTCCTAATCTCACTAAAGAAAAACTTACTGAGAGGTTCCAATTTTGCAGGAAATATGTATAAAGACAAGAGTGTTGAAGTATGGAGCAAAGTGATATTCTTTGATGAAGCTCCGTTTCGCTTGTTTGGAACTTCTGGAAGATCTCTCATTAGGAGAAAAGGAAGGCGCTTTCACGTGTGCTGTGTTGTGCCCATGGTGAAGTATCTGGGCAATTTCCATGTATGGAACTGCTTCTTATCTAAAGGAACTGGAGCGCTAACACTTTTGCCCAAGAACGCTGCCATAAAGGCAAGTGTTACAAAAAAAAGTACTTTATCACCACTTTATCCCAACAGTTCAAGACCAATTCGGAGATGATAACTGTAGTGCTTTTAGCATTATGATGCATATTCTCACATAGCAAGAGTAATAACAAAGTTATTGGCTGAAAATAACAGCGAGAAAATTGTGACTTTCGCTCTGGAGTTCGCCAAATTTGAAACCAATAAACATTCAGTGGGTGATAATCAAACTGGTGGTTGATAAACAGAAGCCATCCAATTGTGAGCAGGTACGGTTCTTATTAAACACAAATAGGGTAGTATCAGCAAGATGTCATCCTACATTTGGTCTCCAGCATGTCAAAACGAATTGAAGTAGTCTTGACGAACAAGGAAGATAATAAAATAAAATCAAGCGTTTGAATAGGTCTATTTATTTTGATATATGATAGAAATGTAGTAGTCTCAAAACCTTTGCCTATCATTATAGATCATAAACTGAAAGAAGAAAACCACTCAATTTATTTCAACTGAAATATCGGAATCTGCAAGACCAATTTATTGAAATCATAATTACTAAACAGGTTAACCGTTATAAATTATATTATAAATCAATATTTGAACTAGATACCCGAGTGGCCACTAAAAATAACGGGGCCAAAATAGTAAACAAAAAATTTAACACTACAATAGTCCGAAATTTATTTTCTTATAAGATAGCAGCAACTTAGAAGAATGGCTGGTTTGGGAGTGTCAATGAAAGCGGTACACTAAATATGTTTAAGTAAAGAATCTATAAATTTACTTTAAAATATGACCTTACAAAAATAAGAATTATTAAAAGAATTATTAATCCATATTCTTTTTTCCTTTTACTTAAATGATCGGAAACCAATTGCATCGAACCCCTTCAGGATAGCAAGGTAGTCTCTAAAATGTAGACATAACTGAAAATTAAATTAGTATTTATATTAAGAAAAATAAAAAAGTTTAAGCGCAATCTTCCCATAAATATATTCAATCCACCTCAAAGAATTAGAAAGCAAACTATTAAAACCAGCTCTGTATAATTTTCAATAAATAGTCCATTAGTGAGAGAATAGTTCCTGAAGAGTTCAAACAAACAAATGCAACACCAATTTTCAAAAAAAGAAATGACTGATCCGGAAAATTTTCAGTCCATTTCCCTTACTTATGTCATGGGCAAACTCCCGGACTCCACTGTTACAGATAGGATCTTGGAGAATTTATATACCGATAAATTAACAAATGACTCGAAGCATTCTCTCTCTCTAACCCTAACTCTCCTCCGATTTCTAAAACCCTCTCACTCTCCTCCCGTCCCTTCTCCCAATCAAAATCTCTCTACGCATCTCTCTACCCCTCCTCTCTCCTTCTCCACCTTCTTAACCTCTCCCTCTCACCCTTTTGCCTCTACATAACTCTTCCCCACTGTCGTTCTTTCATTATCAAACTTTCCCCCTATCCATATTCTCCTTTTCTTCCTCCATCCTCTCCCCCATCTCCTCCACCCATCTCCCACCACCACTACCCCCAACCTAATTTCTCACCCCTTTTCCCTTCCCCACCCTCTTACCCACCCCTCTACCCATCTCCCTCTCCCTCATCTTACTCATATTTCTCCATCTCGCACATTTCCATCGCCATCCTTCTCTTCCTCTCTCCCTTCTCCATCTCCCTTTCCTCCTCTCACTCCTTTCACTCTCGCTATCCACTCCCTCCCGCATACTTTATCTCCGGTCACACGCTGATTTATTAGACCGAAGTTACGAGTTCAAGAACATTAAAAACTAATCATTGGGAGTTCTGTATAATAAACTAAAATATCATCCAAAAAGATCAGAATCCTTGTGTTTCTATCACAACATATTCCATATCTACCGGGTTTTGCAAAAATTCTGTTACACTCAGTTTTTTATTCGTTCGAGAAGTTTACATGTATAATAGAAAAAGTTTCAAACTTAAAGTTTTACATTTCCGGTACGTGTCATTAAAAGATCTTTTCCATTGTGTGCAGCTGTGTCGAAATGAAAGTGAAAAGATTCGAGATCTCTGCTCTCCTGCGCACGGGCCACAACAAGTTCGACATCGCCAAGTGTTTCAACGTCAGGCGGATGACCCTCCGCAGAGTTGCGAAGAGGCTCAAGAATGGAGAAATCATCAAAGCTCGAACTCATTCAGTCAGACCTCAAGTTGTCAACCATTTGGCTGTGAGAAAGGCTTTCGAAAGTGCTCGAACGCTCTGAATGACTGTTCTGGCGAAGAAAAAGAACATCTCGCTTGCCTCGGTGTCCAGGATCTTCAAGGAAGAGAGCAACAAGAGCTTGAGGGGCGTGGAAAGGCCTCTGCTCAATGAACGTATTCAAGAACAATGTCGGTAGAGCTTTCGTTGCCTTCTCAACAACTTGAAAAGTCTTGACAATTGAATTTTCATTTTTTTTCTGATGCAAAATGTTTTTGGTAGATGCGGTCATCAATAGGGAGAACAATCGCGTAGTAAACTTTGGACAAGACGTCTCCAAGGTCCGGTGCGTGTCCAGGACCAAGCACCAAGCCTCTTTGATGATGCATAGCGTTGCATTTTCGGAAAGCAAGAAGATTCCTGCCGATGTGGTTCGGAGCAGTTTACAAGCTCACCACGGCCGATTACATCAACATCTTGGCCATGAAAGTCCTGTCCTGGCTAAGACAGATCACGAACAAGGCGGACTGCATCTTTCAGCAAGACGGCACCCCGGCGAACACGGCCAAGACCATGCAAGAGTGGTTGGAATCGAACATGAGCTTCTGGTCGAAGTTTAGGCCACCATAGTCGCCTAATCGCAGTCCCTCGGCTACAACGTATAAACACATGTCGAAGTTAAGACCTGCAAAGGTCCGCCGCAGCAACGTCAACGAGGCTGAACTACTCCGTCAACCGCGTGTGGGAAAGCATGAGAAAGAACTTCGTTCGCAGCGTGTACGCGACCTTCAAGTCTCGCCTGGATCGCGTACCTGCTGCCGAGGGCAGCCACATTGATTAATATTACAATTTAACACATATTTATTTCTTAAAAAAATAAAATCGTGTCTAACTGCATCAAAACTATCAATGTTTTCTTTGCTGAGATCGTTGAGACGAGTGTAACAAGACTTTTCTAATACCAGGTTGTTATCTATCTCGCTCTCTCGTTCTCTGTTTGTTTCTGTCTCTCTCTCTCTCTTCTTCTCTCACTCACGTTATCTCTCTCTATGTATGTGTGTGTGACTCTTTCTTTATCTTTCTCTCTTCTGCTCAATCTTTCTTTCTCTCGAGCAACATCTCATTATATAGTTCTCATTCTCGTTCACTGTTTCTTACTCTATCTCATTCTTTCTCTCTTATCTCCTTTTTTCGTTGTCAGCAATGGCTCCAGAGCTCACTTTTGTAACGCAGCTTTACGATCAACTAACAGATTTCTTAGGCATGTTACCTGGGCAACAGCTGGCAAGAGAATAACCTAACGTAGGCAAATTGAATTTAAGTTAATTGTTATGCAAACAATTTATCAACAAGAAACTTAAGTGTTCAGATCCTTTTGGATACTTCATTTCTTTTAGTAAATTGCCTATCTGCTGAGAACTTTCGTTTTTCTCCATCCAAATTTGCCTAACCTTTACTAAGATTATCATGCACTAGTTTTGGAAACTTTGGAAGATCTCTGGCAAAAGTTATAGAAGATGTTATGATAGAAATACAGGCGTTCTGATCATTTTTGGATTGTAATGGTGAAATAAATTCTCTCGGCTCCGGAACACTTAAGATTGTTTTTTTATTACCTGTGTTTTTTTATTAATTTCAATTATTTATTTAAATAAATTAAATTTATATTTCTCATTAATAGGACAAATATTACAAGAACTACATATATTCAAAGGAATTCAGCCATATGAGACAAGCAAAATACTGCAAATAATTCATTTTTGCCAAAGATATTTCAAACAAATCTCTTTTTTGTGTTTGTTAAGAAAACGAATGACAATCTTTTTCTTATTTATCGCGCCAGCGGTAATAATTTGGGAAAATTAATACCATCGTTGATCATATTATTTTCTATTCACAGCTTTACACGTCAATTTTACCCCAAACAGAAAACCGATTGCCGTTTTTGTTGGGGAGAGAATGATTTACGGATTTCTGGAAAACGCCACCCTACTTCCGTTGAGGAGGAAAGCAAAGTAAAAATTCTCGATTCTGTTCGAAGGTTATCCTAATCAGAAGATAAAAACTACATGATTGAACTATGCGAGAAAAAAATATATATCTTTTTGGGATATAAGTAATCAGTATAAAATCTAGCACCACCAAACCTAACAAAGAAAACCAGCAGAAACCTAGAACCCATAAAAAGCTAGCTGGTATAAATAAAGATTAACGATATCTTTCGTCTTAAACATAAAATTCCTGGGAATATATCCAACCATCAGATCTGCTTTTTCAGAAGACGAATTTTTGAATAGTAACAGAAACAATACCTAAAGTTAAAAAAATAATAGTAACTTACAAAATGAATACTTACTATGCAGTATAAAGAAACACCCACAAAGGAAAAATTAAAAAACTATTCAAAGCGCTCTCGTCTTTATTCTCAAAGACCTTTTCAAGGAGTAACAAAAGACAGGACATACATACGTTAGCTTAAATAGTAGAGAGGGAGGGATTAGGCTACTTTTCTCTGAACGTTATTTGTCCCCCGTGTTCGCCAAACTATATATATAATTTTGAATCTAGAATATTACTCCAAATTAATGAAACCTCCGTATCTTAGATGCAATATATTTATTGATGACATTCTTTCCCTTTGGCCTAATAATTTAAATATTAATACATTTCTAACTTAGTGACCTTGATTAACTTTCCATTAGAAGTTGAAAAAGATCGCACACTACCCTTCTTAGATATTTTAATTCATCGGACAAAACATTTATTCAAGTATAAAAAAATAGAAAACACATATCCATAAATTCTTAGAAATATTTTTATTCAAATCACCACAATAGAATCAAACAAAGTGTTTTTTTCTTCATGTTTTTACGTGCCCTTAGAATAGTCTCACCAGAATATTTAGACAAAGAAATCGATAGAATATATAGCATTAGTATAGGGTTAAAATTGTGCTACCTTTTGTACTTACTTGACAATTGATATATGTCTCCTAAGCGATCCTTTTAACAAATTGACGTCAATAACCCAAAATTCCAGAAGAAAAACGTATTAGTTTTACCTTATAACCAAATTTTTAATAAAATATCTCCTCTACTCAGGCCTTTGAACATAAATGTTATATTCAATTATGAGACTACAATTTATCGCATCCTGGTCAAAAATTCTTCCTCCCCCAACCAGGCATTGTTTATTCCATAGGTTTTAGCAATTGTCAAAAATGCTATTATGGGCAAACCGGGAAAGAGTAACAAGTTCTTGTAAAACAACACCAAATCAATGTACGTAACCACAGTCAACAATCTGCTCTTTTCTTATATATGTATAACTATAACCAAATAGGTCATTCGATGCAGCAATTACATTTCTAGAAATAATTTAGAGTGTATATCCTCTAATACGTTCCCAAATTTCAATATTTGCCCTGGTTTTTTTACGCTATACTTCCTATATAAAATCAGAAATTAATATGTTTCATGATATTATAGCCCCTAATTAGGATTCAGAGAAAGGTAGCCTAATCCCCTCCCTCTAATATTTAATCCAACGTATATATGTCCTGTCTTTTGTTATTCCTTGAAAAAGTCTTTGAGAATAAAGACGGAATCGCTCAGAATCGTTTTTTCACTTTTCATTTGTGGGGGTTTCTTCATATTTTGACTCACGTGCATATTGTGAGCTTTTTGTCACTATGCAGTATGTATAGTCGCGGCCAAACGTTTTGGACATTTCGAAGATTTATGAAGTTTGATAAATTCAGGGTCGTCTAATTTTTAGTTGCATATCGATAAGAAAATAACAGTGAGATAAAATGAAATAAATCTCAATTAGTTATATGTGCCCAAAACAATCAAAGAGAATGAACAAAATGCAAAATTTGGCAAAGTATGTAACATCAGTAACATACAACAGAGAAGAAGATGAACTCTGTGAAAATTATAGCAACACCAAACTGATACAGGAAGCTCAGTAGCTTGCTGATAATCTCTTGGCAGTGATGCGAGCACTATTTCTTCGACACCTAAGGAGTGTGAGGTTGGTCCACTCCTTAATGATGACTGCCTTCAGTTGCTCACTTGAGGTTGGTTGACGACGTCTTACGACCTCTTCCAGGTCCTGCCAGAGGTTTTCCGGTGGATTCATATCCGGAGACTAAAATGGGCAGTCCATTATCGTGATATTGGTGTCCCGAAACCACTGCATGGTTGACACAAACTTGTGACATATATCATTGTCCGGCACGAAAATCACATTCCGGGCATTTCTGAAGAGGTCTCGGGCTGAGGAAATCATATAATTTCTCAGGACAACTTTAGGATTTCTCTGAATTTATGATGCCATCACAAACGGTAAGAAAATCCACCCTTGAACTTGACATGCAGCCCCATACCAATAAAGAGCGCCCAGTATTCTTTACTGTTATTACTATGTACTCTTGATTCCGCTGCTTTCCTGGACTCCTGCAAAAACTAACGGTGCCTGAGATCGAAAAAAAGGAACGTGGACTATTTGGTCCATAAGACACGTCCCCACTGACTCATTGTTTAGTTGTGGTGAGCAAGTACCTAAGCCAGTCAAGGGACTGTTCTGGCCGATGCATTAACCTGTCAGCCCACTGTATATTCGTATTACATCTAGCCTGGAGATTTCTGGCGATCCCAAAGGCTCATGCAATGCAGAGACCTGTCGTCACATCGCGTACTTACCCTGAGTCGCTGGATGATCCTGCTTTCTCGGATCCTCTTCAACACTTCTGTAACGACTGAATGTGATCCCTCGACCGTCCGAGTGACTTATCGACAGCTGAGACCTTCCTCGTGCAGCCCGCATATCACACTTCTTTCCTTCACAATATATCGTATCATTATCAGATTCTTTAGACATGGAATCTCATATTGATCACCAAATATGATGTACTATATGAAAACATTTTGAAGGTAACATGCTGCATTCTGATACTTGGATTTTCTACATTTCAATAGCATCGCTAAGTTAAAAACTTCTAAAAGAGTTTTAAATATTTAAAAAAAATTATAATGAAGTTTTTACTTTTTTATTTTGCTTTCCAGTCGTATTGGATGCATGCATACAAACTTACACCAACATATTTATAGAAATACCAAAGGAATAAGAAAAAATGTTAAGGAATGTTAAGCAATGAAACAATTAAAATGATCAATTTGACAGCAAGAGTTAAAAAATACAAGAAAATTGCCAAGTAGAGCAAAATAACCACACAAAACAACTGCTAAATGAAATCAGTTAAACTTTCCTCGTAAAAGGAGGGGGGCGGGAGGATATAACAATATCTCAAACTCATATAGCAAATGCAATGATTTGGGCTTGGATTCTTCGTAGAGAGAAGTTAGAGGCGAAGTATTGGACGAATGGGACGAAATAAATATCGCTAGATTTGATTTTTATATAATAGTTTTCCCTATCATTTTCAAAGTAATAGTGAGAGAGAGTAACAAGAAAAGAAATGAACTCAGAAGACCTTACGGTCCATTCAATGAGGGTACATTTGGACTAGCAGTCGAGCGGGCACATCTCTGTTAAAATGTTTTACGTCCTTAAACGGCCATTTTTCAAGACCATGTCTAGACTTGACTTAAAATGGTTAACAGGTTCACTGTTGGCAACTTCCACTGGAAGTGCGTTCCAACTACCGCAGATACTGTACGTGAAAAATTTCCCACACAGATCGGGGTTGTAACGCTTCAGTTCAAGTTTGAGGCCGTGATTTCTTGTTCTGATCAAAACAAGTGTGAAAATATCCCTGTAGTCCACATTGTCGAACCCTCGAAGTATTTTGAAAACTTCGATGAGCTGACCACGCAGTCTACAGGTTTCCAGTGAGAACAGATCTAATTCCCTTAATCTATCTTCATAACTTTTATGTCTGATAGAGGGAATCAGTTTCGGTTGCCCTGGCTTGGACGCGTTCCTTTCTCGCGATATCCTTTATAAATGAAGGACTCCAAAATTGTACGGCATACTCCAGGTGCGGTCGGACAAGTGAGTTGTACAAACACAGTACAATCTCCTTGTTCCGAAGTTCAAACTGGCGCTTTATGTAACCTAGCATCCTTTGGGCTTTTTTCTTTGCTTCAATGCACTCTTCCGAGAACTTGAGGTTACTAGTGATTGTTACACCCAAGTCCTTCTCAGTGTCGGTGGATTCAAAAGTAGTGCCCTTAAGGGTATACTGAGATTGGGGGTTTCGGTCACCGATATGCATCGCTTTGTGTTTATTTACGTTAAAAGGCAATTACCAAGTGTCCGACCACTCCCCAATCTTCCGAAGATCTTCCTGAAGGCGGGCAGTATTTCCATCATTTGCAACGTTCATACCAAGCTTGGTATCCTTGGCAAATTTGGAAATCTTAGCAACCATGTCACCGTCTATGTCGTTGACGTAGATGATGAATAGTAGTAACGGCCGCCTGCCACTTAGCAAGTTCTCTATCCAGCCTGCTACTTTTCCGTCTATGCCCAACGCTCGCACTTTCCGCAGAAGGTGGCGGTGTGGTACCTTATAAAAGGCCTTTTGGAAGTCTAGGTATACCACATCCACCGCTTGTCCCGATCGTGCTCACTGAAGACGAAGTGCAAGTATTCCACAAGGTTCGTCAAGCATGACCGTTGCCTTCGGAAGCCGTGGTGGGAACTCCTCAGTATCAGCTTTGACTCTAAATACGACGCTATTTTGTCCACCATGATGCTTTCCATGAGTTTACCGACTATCTAAGTCAGACTGATAGGTCAGTATTTCGACGGTTGGCAATGGTCTCCTTTTTTAAAGATAGGAGTCACCTCCGCTTCACGTCAGTCTTTAGGAACGCATTCGGTCCGGATTGACATGTTGAAGATTACGCTCAGGTGTCGTGACACTTGATCCCCCACTTTTTTCAACACTTTAGCTAGAAACCCATCCAGGCCAGGTGACTTATTCGTCATTAGTTCAGTGATCTTCTTTTCTATTTCTCCTTCGGTGAAGTCCATATCCTCCAGCTTTTCCCCCGGGTAGGAACTCGTTGGCTGGAGGATTGGACCACACTCTTCAGTAAACACTGAAGAGAAGTAGTCGTTGGGGAGGTTAGAATTTGCTGCATCTGACTGCTTTAATGTCCTCTCCTCATTCCCTAAAGGGCCAATCGTTCGACAGATTGGTTTACGGTTGTTTAGATATCCAAAGATGTCCTTGAGATTCCCATTACAAAGTCTTGCTACTCAGAGTTCCTCAGACCGCTTAGCCGCCCTAATGCTGGACTTCACTCTCTTGGCTAGTCTCCGGTATTCGTCAAAGTCACCCAAGATCTTTGATTGCCGGTACACATTTCTCTTCTCCCTAAGCCGTTGACCGATTGCTCGATTAAACTACTTTAGTTGAACAGAAGACCGACGGGGACATTTCAGAGGGATGAAACGCGATTGAAGACTCATGAATGTGGTTTTGAAACTATTCCACGAGTCTTCAACAGCATCGCACACTTCTAGCCTCGCGCCAGTCAGCCCAGCACGAAAACCTGCAAAGTCGGCCCTTCTCAAATCAAGTTTCCTCGATTTACTAGTTGCAGGCCCTGCCTTCTGGACTTTGACTACAAATCTAATTAGTCAGTGGTCACTGCCACCGAGCTCTTCGCCAACAGAGAGGTCTTCAACGATGTCATCCTCAGAGGTAAAACCAAGTCGAGGATATTGTCTCCTCTTGTTGGCTCTCTCACCCATTGAGTCAGGAACTCGTTGTTCGCGAACCTTAGGAGTAGAGCGTTCTCTCCACAGGGTTCTCTGGTTTGCCAGTCAACATGGGTATTGAAGTCACCCATGGTGATATACACAGAGCTGGTACAGACTCCTGTCCTGTTCTAAGAGTTGGGAGGGGGTCTGTAAAGCACCAGTGTCCTGTATCTGACAGGACCTATCTCTAGGTCAACACCTAGTAGTTCATAGTCGGATATGATGTTGCATTCCGTCGAGTTGAGAGTATCCTTGACATACATCATCACACTGACACTCTCTCTGTCTGGCCTATCTTTTAGGAAGAGCTGGTAACCGGGAATCGTGAATTCACCTTCAAAATCTCGGCTTAAGGTTTTTACCCTCGACTCTGTTATGGCTACCATTTAAGGTTCTTCCGTCGCTACGAGGCCACTAAGTTCAAGAAACTTGTTCCTGATCGACCTCGTATTAAACAGAAGAACTTTCAGGGGGTCCCCGACTGTAGGAGTGATACGGGCGTACTGCCGTACGTCCGCCCTCATTTGGGCCCGATACTCCTTTTGGTCCTCTCTACGACATCCTGGATTATGTTCGACAGAAAGGCCTTTCCCTTAAAGGAAAGATGTACCCCATCCCTTTGGTATAGATCATTTCTACCATAAAAGGTGCGGTACGGGTCCACAAAAAAGACCCCCTCTGCCGTACACAAATCTGTCTGGCGCCGGTTTAAAGAGACGTTCATCGACTGAGCGGTCCGTGTTGGACCTCTCCTCGGAAGCATCCCGACTACCACACGCTTGCGGGTTTTGAGTCCACAGTCGTTCACGGTGCCCATGACCGTGTGGAGGATTTTATCCGTAGGGCCTACCCTACCTCCTCTCAAGTAGAAGTCGTTTCCACTGACCATCAGTGCAACGACTGAGCTATCAGAAATCTGTGATTTCTCAGCCTCTACTCTGATGTGGTGGTTACCTCATCCTGGCAGGCAGCTTACCTTCACACTAGTGCGAAGGTGGGCCGCTAGCAGGGACTACAGACCCCGTGCTTGAGAATCACCAATAAGGGTGACCCTTGCACATTTGTCTGCAGACGACTTAGTCTTCCCTTTCGGAAGCGACTTACCGCTTTCCTCTTTTATCTCTCCTTTTTTTCTTCTTCTTCTTCTTATTTTTCTTGTTTTCCTTTGTTTTCTCTTCTTCTGTTTCTCGTTTCTCTTCTTCTGCTTCTACTTTCTCTTCCTCTGTTTTCACTTTCTCTTACTCTCTTTCTACTTTCTCTTCTTTTCTTTCTACTTTCTCTTCTTCTATTTCTACTTTTTCTTTTTTTTTGGCTCGTTGAGGCAGTCCTGCAGTAGAAGAAATCTGCTGTTGGACGTCGGAAGCCTTCTCGCTTAAGCATCTGCACCTCTCTGTTTTTAAGAGTTAAACCTCCCTTTTGAGCAGGGAGTTCTCTTCTTTCAGTTAATTGATACTTGTTCTCGAGTTCGCAGAATTCACAGACACTAACGGCATCTGTGAGCTCTTTGCAAATCCTTCCCCCGATGTCTTCACTCCATCTGTAAACTTTGCATATTTTGCAGGTTAACATGCGAAACGGAGGACCATACGCATTAAAAAAGGGTTTTTTGTGTATGATTTTCTCTCACACTAATCACATCCGTCTATTTCCAGGAGGTTTTCGGTCGTTCAGCGAACAGAAACCCTTTGACCAAGCACACCAACCCTTAGGTCTTTCCTAGGCCGGACGTCCCCAATCGTGCCGCAGGTCCCAACTGAGCAGCACGAGATCTCCAGTGAACTGGTTCTCTGATATTTCGACAGGGGTGCTTGAGGTGTAGCTGTCTTCCTACTAAGCCCTACTAATCAACTAAAAACGGCCAGACTTAAGGCAAATAGTAAAGCTAAGTGCCCACGACTTCATCCGAGATCTTTAGCTGATCTGGCAACCAGTAAGGCACAAAAGCTCTCTCACCAAAGAGCAGTTGGGCTTTTATTCACCAAGTAGCGTTCACAGGGGGCTGGTCAGGTCATTGCACGTTAGGAGAAAGCTTCTAAGGGGTACCCAGTATTTCTCCATTAATCGTACCCCAAACGCCTGAGATCCCTTCAATCTCCATCTCTGGCAACCTATGAGTGCTCCAAGGCATTATTTAAAGAGCTTCCAAAGCCTCTCTTCTCACGCGGCATAAGGGAGCTGATGAGGCCCTTATTAATAAACAACTTATGTGTAATAGAGATGAGTGTTTGTTTTTTGTTATTGGGTTGTTGTTGTTTTTTTTGTTTTATTTTTGGGGGAGTGACAGTTGAAGAGAGTTGGTGAAACTTAGTACTAACAGAATCGAAGAGGTTGGTAGGGGGATGCAAGAAGGCGCATCAAATAAGTGGTAGAGAAGTTTGAAAACCCTTAGTCTGGATCCTACTACAGCTACCTTACTGGCATGGGTGACCCTACCGGACTAAAAGTCCCCCAGCTTAGCTAGCTTAACTCAAGCAGATCACACAAGCTCTCTCACCGACGGCAAGGTGGTTGTTTTGAGAGAGAGGATGCGTGTGAGAGTGTAAGAGAGAGGATGTGTGTGTAAAATATTGTGTAAGAGAGAGTGGGTGCATGAGAGAAATAGACTATGAGAGTGTGTGTACTAGTGTAAGAGAGAGTAAGCGATGGTGTGAAAATTAGTGTTATAGAAAGAAAGAGTGTGTGCAAGATAAGAGGAAAAAGAGAGTGGATGTATGAAAGAAAGACTAATAAGAGAGTGCGTAAGACATAGAAAGAGTCTAAAAGAGAGATCAAGTGTGTGAGAAAGTGAAAGATAAAGAGTTTCTTAGAGAAAGAGAGGGGGGAGAGAGTGTGTTTGTATGAAAGGGTGTGTATATAAGAGAAAGTAAATAGTAGGAAGATAGTGCATGAAAAAGGAAGAGAGAATATGAGTGCGTAATAAAAAGTAAGAGAGTATAGGAGAGAATAAGCCAGAGTGAGAGATCGTAAGGACGAGTAAGAGAGAGAAAGCGAAGTAAGAGAGTGAAAGAAATTAAGAGAGAGAAAGCGAGAATAAGAGAGAGAGAGAGAAATTATATGGCAGAAAGAATGATATAGATAACGATGAAGCAAATGAAAGAACGAGAGAGAAAAAACAAGAGAAACATAGAGAGAGAATGAAAGAAGAGAGAAAGAACGAGAGAGAGTAAGAGAAAGTGAACAAGAGTGGGAACTATCTAAGGAGATGAAGTGAGAGTGTGAAAGAAAGCGTGAGTGTAAGGAAGAAACAGAACGCAAGTGAGAAAAAAGAAGAGAGAGAGATACATACATAGAACGGGAGTGAGATAGGTAGCAACCTGGTATTGCAAAAGTCTTGTTACACTTGTTGCGATGCTATATAAAGCGACAGTTTGGATAGCGAAATAAGGAAATAGTACTCTGTTTGTACAATTCACTTGTCGGACCGCACTTGGAGTATGCCGTACAATTTTGGAGTCCTTCGTTTCGAAAGGATGTCGCGAGATTGGAACGCGTGCAAGCCAGGGCAACCAAACTGATTCCCTCTATCAGACACAAAAGTTACGACGATAGATTAAAGGAATCAGATCTGTTCTCGTTGGAGACTCGGAGACTGCGTGGTCAGCTTATCGAATTGTTTAAAATACTTCGAGGCTTCGAAAATGTAGACTACATTGATATTTTCCAACTAAGTAAGGGCAGAACTAGAAATCACAGTTACAAACTTGAGCTGAAGCGTTACGACCGTGATCTGTGTAGGAGATTTTTCACATACAACATCTGTGGTAGCTGGAACGCACTTCCAGTGGAAGTTGTCAACAGTAACTCTGTTGAACAGTTCAAGTCAAGACTAGAGAAAGTCTTGAAAAGTGGCTGTTTAGGCACGTAAGCCGTTGAGCAGAACTGTGCCTGCTCACTGCTAGTCCAAATGTACCCTCTCTGAATGAACCATAAGGTCTTCTAGGGTAGTTCTTATCCTTGTAACACAATGATAGTTTTGATGCAGTTAGACATGTTTTATCATTTTAACATATAAATATGTGTTAAATTGTAATATTAATCAATGTGGCCGCCCTCGGCGGCAGGCACGCGCACCTGGCGAGACCTGAAGGCCGCGCACAGGTTGCGGACGAAGTTCTTCCTTATGTTGGCTCAGACGCGGTTGACGGAGGACTTCAGCTCGTCGACGTTGCTATGGCGAACCTTGCAGGTCTTGCCCTCGACATGCGAGTACACGTTCTAGTTTAGGGGATTTAGGTCCAGCGACTGCAGCGGCTAGATGTGCCTTCGACCAGAAATTCATACGCAACCCCCAAAACTCTTGTGTTACGACTGGTATGGAAGGTTACGCTAGCTTTTTGCTGGCAACGTCGTCTGTTATGACTGGAGAAGCTACAATGCTCGGAACGTCGTCTGATACGACTGGTGAGGAGGATTACGCAAGTTTACGGCTGATAACATTGTCTGATACGACCTGGTGAGGAAGGTTCCGCCAGTTAACGGCTGGTAACGTCGTCTGTTACGACTGGAGAAGGCACGATGGTCGGAGCGTAGTCTGATACGACCGGTGAGGAATATTACGCCAGTTTAAGGATGGTACTCTTGTCTGTTACGACTGGAGAAGGGAGGATGCTCGACGGAGGAGGAGAGGACCAGTCGCATAAGGTGTAAATCGGTTATGTCGAATTATAGGGGACAGAAGGGCGTAATGAGACAACTTCAAGGTAGTGCATTTATGTCTGAGATTCTCTACTCTCTCAAAAGAAGTTCTATAATTTTCTATATACTCATTCCAAGTGGGTGTGGTTACATAAAATATGAAACAAAGTAGGAGGCGTTTTATAATAATGGTCCAGTTATATTTGATTTAGTTCCTAGGTTTTTTAGATTTTTACAATTGAGCCAATGGATATATAGAACATTGAACACAGTGAGCTGGTTTTACAATAACTACCCATTTATCTAAATTATAAGGTTTAATGGGCGGAAATTTCTACAACTGTGCCAATGTGAATACATTTTGAATATAGAGGATACTCCTACCTTAGTATATAATGAAAGGTGATTAGAGTTGGAGCCCGAAAGGGTTTACCTAAGAATGCCTTTCGAAAACAAACCCTCAGTGAAACACAGGAAATGAGGCATTGTGGCTTGTCACATAAACTTTAATATATAGAGGTTACCATCTCTCCTCTAACTATTTCCTAATGCACAATGAATTCCAGACTCTAAAGTCTTATTTTAAAAATAATTGTAGCCCCCCCCCCCATCTTTGGTTGACAAGTTAATCAATAATTTTCTAACCAAAAATTTACTCTCCATCCTTTCTCTCATATGTTGTTCCCAAAAATGAAAAATCTTTCGTAGTACCTGAAATGGGACCTTACAATAAATTATTCACTAGAAAATGCAACAAATTACTCAAAAAACATTTCTTTCATACCAACTTTAAAATCACTTTTGTTAACCTACTTTCCATAGGAAGTTTTTTATCGTCAAAAGACAAACTTCCTCTTGAAATGAGCAGCCGTGTTGTTTATGCTTTTACTTGTCCTTGTTGTTTGCAAGGAACCTATATTGGTAGTACGCTTCGCTCATTGAAAGAGAGGTTTTGTTCTCACATAAGAATAAGCTATCGTACTGGAAAATATTTGTCTAAGAAGGAAGCTTCTGTAATTAGAAATCATATTATACAATGCAAGACAGAATGTTCCATCGATAATTTTTAAATAATTGGTCGCAATAACAATGAATATGGTCTAAGAATTTTGGAATCCCTACTATTACGGAGAAAATCTCCTACACTCAACATAGATAATACCGCTGTTCCCCTTCTTATTTTTCAATTTTAATTACCTCACTCAACAACCAACCAACCAATCAAAATTCTATCCTTCTTTAAACCACTTCCATTATAATTTCTTCACTTTGTGATTTCTCCTCAACTTCACCGGTAAGCCATATTAT
Source organism: Ceratothoa steindachneri (assembly GCA_963969495.1). Lineage (NCBI taxonomy): Eukaryota > Metazoa > Arthropoda > Malacostraca > Isopoda > Cymothoidae > Ceratothoa > Ceratothoa steindachneri. The sequence continues at coordinate 97,865,331 of OZ018321.1, read as the reverse complement.
TCTGTAATTATTTACTTTTGTTGTTTTTGTTTTGTTTTTTCGTTTCATTAGAGGTTACATTAGATTGATACTTTGATACTCTTGCCTTTTAAATCCCTGAGTTATTTTTTTAATTTTTGATTTATCTACATGGTCTTAACTTGATTATTTTTAATATTGCAAGTTTAAATTTGTTCTAGTCCTTTTTAGTTTTCTTAACTTTTGTATTTTATATTGTCATTTTTTACAATATAGATCTTTTACTTTAGCATATTATATTCTTAATAAGATCTCAATTGTCTTTTTATAATGTTACTTTTATTCATAATTTTGAAGTTTTATACTTTTATTCGTCTTAATTTTTCTAGCTTAATGAAATTCCATTACTTTAGCATTTAAAAAATCCCTTTTTAACGACCCTTCCCTATGAAAATATTTCAACTTCTAGTTTTAGCAGAATTTCTGATTTCGTAAGAAGTTTTCTGAGAATACAATTTGATCAGATTTAACTGTATTATATTGTTTTATGATTTTAGAACCTGAACATGGGTGATACGCCCGAAACGTTGTTCCATATATATATATATATATATATATATATATATTCTAGCTCACCAACATCCACCCATTTTCCTTTGTAGAGAGGGGAAAAAATTATCTGAGGAATTTAAAAGAACCGCTAATATGGCTGGGAAGTCTCAACTGAAAAAAAGAGGGTTAAAATTTTGTACTTTTCATTCCCTTTTAAAGAACAACCAACACCGTGCATACCAATAGACTATTTGTGCTGCCTTGAAGAATCTTGGAACCAATTGCTCAACTGAGTGCACACAACTAATTACGTGGCTCTCATGAAGCACTTACGAGACTTGGCAACCGAAAACTCCTCATTTATTATACTCAATACCCTACCAAGGTACTCCTGGCTTGTGTATGAATACGGATACTATTGATAAGAGGCCTAAAACTACCATTTGACATGTCAAAAAACAACAAAACTCACGCTAAGATTCAGCTGTGCCCCGACCGACATTAAACCGCGTCTTCAGTCCCACTGTTGCCAGATGGTACAGAGGAAATGGCAGTAGATTATTGCGAGAAAAATCAGTAGGTAGGTAAAAATTCGGCAGACGCACTTTAATATAGAGGTATATATGTTATCTAGATATAATTAAGTTAAAAAGCATTATATCAGTATTTTTTTTATAATTATTTGGTGAAAATTTAGAAAAACAATATACAAATTACATTGGGGAACAATGTATTTGGTGAATTGACAAAAGTACATTTTCCTACCTAATTCGAACATACTGAATTCAAATCTGAAACCAGATTCTTATAAATGCTACAATTTTTTTCGTAATATCAATAACTAATATTATACAATAATTTTCATTTGATCACGCCTATCATCATGCCCAGAAGTAATCTTGAATCATCCTCTTGCGTTATTTATAGTAAAGCAGGTTTTTTTTGCACAAACATTTTATTCAATATGAGAAGAAACTTGAATTACACATTAGGATTACAAATACTGTAATCAAATAGATTCTAATTTATTAATGACCATACATCAGGCTGGAGGACCTCTTCTTGATTTCAATAGAGCAAACATTTGCCTTTGTAAATCTTTCTCTTGTAAATCTTCTCTGGCTGATCTCTTCTAATCGTCCAGCAGTAGTCCGCCATCATGTCTCTATCCTAGTGACCTTGGTAGCGCTCTTTCGTCGTCATCAAATCCTGATGGAAGTGTTCCCCTTGTTCGTCGCTCACGGTTCCCAGATTTTCTGGGAATCGGTCGAGGTGACTATTTAGGAAATGCAGCTTCACACTCATGTTGCAGTCCAGATTACGATATGCTGAAAGCATATTAGTAACCAGATACTCGTATTTATGCGCTTTATTGTTTCCCAAGAAGTTACGAACAACGGCAGAAAATGTGAGCCAGGCTGCCTTCTCTTTTTTATCCATGGTGTTCACGAATCTAGAATCACTCAGAAGCCTTCGGATTTGGGGACCATCAAATACTCCTGCTTTTATTCTTTTCTTTCGTATGGCAAAGCAGGAAACACCGATACTATGTACTGAAAACAATCACTTTCAGTGCTCAACGCCTTGATATAGTGCTTCATCAACCCCAGTTTGAGATGAAGTGGAGAGAAAACGATCTTCTCTCCACTTACGATTGGCTCATTAACAATGTTTGGCATTCCTGCTTCCAAAGTTCCCCGAACTAGCCAATCTTTTGGGGACCAGTGTTTGTCACGGGCTCGACTGTCCCACATACAGATATAGCATGGAAACTTTGTATATCCCTTTTGCTGGTCAAGGAGAAAGTTGACCATCTTAAGGTCTACACATATGATCCAATTGTGTTCATGGTACTTAAGTAAATCCATGACCATTCTTATGTCATCGGGAGTTTCTTGCAGATGGACAGAGTGACCGAGAGAAATTGCACCAAAGTCATTGCCATTATGCAAAAGAACACACTTGAGGCTACGCTTGGAGCTATCCAAAAACAATCTCTACTCAGCAGGATTATAGGTGCCAAGTCCCAACTCGGGAACAGACCAGGAACATCGTGGCAGTATACAAATTGTTTGTCCTCAGAGAAATACTTAACAAATGTACTCTCCCTTGTTCGCTAAAATGATACCCGTACCGACCTGTCAAGATATGTCTTTCACTCAACCTGGAGGCTAAAAGTTCTGCAGCTTTCTTGGAGAGCGCCAAATCACCTATCAAGTCATTCAAATCCTCTTGAATGAAACAGTGATGAGCTAATGACTGTTCAGCATCTGATTTTTAATATGCAGACTCTGAATCCATTCTGTGGACGTCCATATTCGGTACATCATTTTCATCCTCGGAGGAGGAATATGCACTGAAAATCGGAACTGGTAAAGAGTCAGAATGAGGTACTGGCCGGATCGCCGAGGGAATGTTAGGGTAGTCAATCTTGTGCCGATTTTTCTTGCCAATCCCTTTAATATTCACCAGACAGAAATAACAGCCCGCTGCATGATCCTTTGGCTCTCGCCACACCATGGGGATTCCAAAAGGAAAGCCATTTCTCTTTCCTTTCGGCCACTCACAAAGATGTTCCACACAAATATGGCAAACAGTATGTGGGGCCCACTTCTTTTCTTGATCGCCAAGAGGAACATCAAAATATGCCTTATAGGTGCGGATCACAAAGTTTGATATATTGCGCCTTTGACGAACTAGCATGTAACAGCCACATATGTAACAGAAAGTATCTGAATCATTAACGCAATTTCCTCATGACGAAGCCATCACTCTAACATGAGACCTGAAAAAAGAAACAATGATGTCAATATTTTGCACACTAACACTTATTACTATCTTACGATTATGAACTGTGAAGTATTTGATTTCTACAAGCACCCTTTCTGTCCGTCCGGAAGGCAGTTTTTGTGGAAACGAGAAAATAGAAATTACAGAATAACTATAGATGTAGGAATAAATGGATTATATATTTGAAATTAGCATGAAAAAGCGAATTAAAATTGGCAGATAAATCTAAGTCACCAGAAAATGTGATTAAAATTATTTCCCTGTGTTATTCATGAGATTGATAAATTATTTCTGAGCTTCATCAAAATTTCAGTAATTCTCATGATATTTTGGTAGATCTGGTAACACAGGTCTCTTCACTGAACCACGATCTCAATATTTCTCATCAATATCACCACCCAGCTGCTTTGTCCCATTTTCTGTTATTGATATTTAATATAAACTCTACTAAACTTTTATCTGCATTAATAGATTAAGTACATCATGTATAATACATCCCAGACATACCTTACAGTCAGTTGAAGGGAATACACATTTAAGAATCCATCGCCGGGACCTTCATGCTATTCAATTTATATGTTTATTTCTGCTGCGCCCAAATGGTCCGGATTTGGACCGCGGGCTGCCAGTTGAGTAGCTTTAGACTATACATAATGCTAGACTTATACTATTTAGTATGCTCTAGTGAAGTTTTCTATATTTTTATTATATATATTAGTATCATATATAATAATAATTATTTTGTCTCGGCCATCTGTGCCTAAGGGAAAACTTAATTATTACTAATTTTTTACATCCCCGCAGGGCTCCCTAAAGCGCGGGGCCCGTAGCACGTGCTACAACTGCTACTGGATTAAACCCACACTGCTGGCAACAGTGTCCAGATCCGTCAAGGAGACTGGCGGCAGGAGCTTGAGGTGCGTGGAAAGGACTCTGATCATCGACCGTATACGAGAACAATGACAGGAGCGCTATCGTTGCCTTCTAAACGCGTAGAAGTGTCATAACATTTGAATTCTCATTTTTATGGTGAAAAAAAATTCACGCTCAATCTCCTTCTCAGCAAGTAGAAGGACCACTTAGTAAGATTTTGCCAAGACGTCTCCGAGGTCTTATATGTTTCCACAACCAAGCACCCAGCCTCCGTGATGATGCTCGACATCGTGGCTTCGAATAACGAGAAAATTCTTGTGGGTGTGATTCACGGCCGGTTACAGGCTCACCGCAGCTGATTACAGGGACATCTATTAATTAACAAGAGAATTTGGAATTCATCTTGTCCCAAAGAATCTCTGGCAAGGCAGTTAACTTTTCCAAAACATATAATGAAGATTGTTGCCTAGCCTAAGGCTTTTAATTAAACAGTAAAAACTACCCCCCCCCACTTACTTCGGGGGAGGTCGAAACTAACAAAATTTGAAATTTTAAAGTCTTCGCTCCGATTGATTTAGATAATCTTTATATAAAGTGTTTGCTCCGATTGATTTGGATAATCTCTATCTCCTGTGATTCACTCGTTGATTCCTTCTTTTTTTCGCTAACTAGAATCTGGTCATCCTAAAACTTGTTCCTCTTTGAAATATTTTACTTTCAAACATCGAAAGGAACAAGTTGAAAAAGGTAAATGCAGTCGGGTTAAATTTTGAGAGTCTGTCTCATTGGTGATTCACTCATTGGTTCCTTCTTTTTCGCTCATCTGACGCATTCATCGTAAAACTTGTTTCTTCATTCAAATATTCCTTTCAACAGTCATAAGGAATAAGGTCACTGGTTTGTTTACGCTCGGAATATTGTGTACATTGCAAGAACTTGTACTTTTCCTGGAAATCCTGTCGTGGGTTTTCCACACTTTCTCTTCGACTATTGAGGTTTCTTAAATTACATTTTACACAGCGATTTTTATTTCTTTTTCTAATTTAATTTTATACAAAATGGCTTGTGAGAATTTAGCCTTCCTCCAATCCGAATCCGAAAATTCTATTTTAAATTTAGGTAAAAGACGTCATTTAATTAAAAGAAGGAATGACCTAATTCTACACTTAAGTCAATGGAGAGGTTAACTTAGATTCTTTTACCGATCTTGAATTGCGTAATAGAATTAATTGAGTAAAATCGCTCTTTGTTTATGTAGAAGATTTAAACGAACAAATGAATCAGATTTGCATTGCTTTCTTCATGGACGAAGTGAATGACTCTCGGCTCGAAGAAGAATTGTCGTCTCAAATTGACTTCAACTTCGAAGCCAAAATATTATTAAACGATATTTCAAGAATCACAAATTCCCTTCACCTAACTCCACCAATTCCTTCGGTGCTTTAAAGCCTAATCTTAAAGGACCTTTACGTAACCTTGATCCGAAACTCTCTGAAAAATCTAATCCTTACCACTGTTCAGATTATCATGCGTTTCCTCCCGTTTCGCCGCTTCCTTCTACGTCAACTTCAGAAGATCCCTCTTCCTTTCTATTTATATTTTAAATGTTGCAGAATGAGCTCCTAAATTTCAAAATTTATATCCCAATTCTCATTCTAACGAATGTTCTAAATCCCTAAAGCGGTGAATTTTTCGGTGGACGCCACTCTGACGGACCTTTGTACCGCGCAGCACTCTTCCTTCTCTCACCAGTGCAGCTTTTGCGAAGTGGAGACATATAATTCCACCTACTTTCTATTAAAAATCAGACGTCAAACCTCCGGTTCAAATAAGGGTAAAATGGTATTCCTGGTTTCGATGGCAGAATCTATTGAAGGTTCTAAAGCCCCAGCTAAAATGAATCAAAAGTCAATCATTCATATATTTATTGGAAATCTTGGATTGTTAAGTGAGTTCAGACCTGCTTTGGTGCCTCTCAAAATTTCCTATTATATATTCCCCGTGTCTGAACTATTGGTTACTTCGTTAGTTACCATCAAAGAAAAGCTACACTCACATACAAGCTACACTAGCACAAGCAAAACTTTCATCGGCTCTCAGAAGAAATACTTTGGAGAAAGAAGGGTCATTCTCTTCTCTGGGCCCGTGAAGATACCGGCTAAAATTTGAATCGACTCAAACCTAGGCGCACAGCTTGCTCTGAGGGCTGTGGTTCATCTCGCCGATGGGGCACTATAAAATCAACTTGGTTTGAAAAATCTAGTTGGGGGGAATAAACTGTTTGCTCTGGTTCTAATTTAACCAGCGCCTGATGGTTGTGCTTAGTACAGCTTGTCGGTAGGATTTTGTTCGGCGACCGCGTTCGGTTTGGTTCTTCGAACAAACTACAGTCATACCACGAAAAATGGGCATAAAGGGACATTTAACTTCTCGTGTGGCGCCTAAAATCAGGAAACAGCTATGATGCCCCAAGTGGGAAAATGTAGCTGGCCTTTTAATAAATTAAAGGGTTTTTTAGAGCTTGTAGCCGCCAGTATATTTGGGTAGTATATTTACTTCTGAAAAGGAGAAAGAGGCCCAGCCAAAGAGAAATGGTCCTTCTAATTTCTCTCATCACTTCTCAAAACCATCAAACTCGACACTATAGTGCCTTCAAGTATATCGATACAAAGTTGAAAGTGTGCCTAAGGGCTAATGACCCTATCAATGTAAGTAACTTGACCTCGGACACACTCAGTAAGAGTTTAGATTTCATGCGCGTAAGAGCATGTGTGGTTTCTTATTAGAATGCCAGGTGAAATCGAAAAATCTAAACCTTGCTCGCGGCCCTCCGCGCCAGGAGAAGCCTGAAGGAGATTGCGAATTTGTTTACCTAACTGACGAATCTTGTGTTTGGATTACATTCAACTGTACTATGTTATAATAATATTAATAATGATGGTGATAATAATGATAATGATTATAATAATGATAAAATAATAATAATGATTATAATAATGATAAAATAATAATGATGATTATAATATTGATAAAATAATAATAATGATAATAGTAATAATAATGTGAAATGAAATAAGAGCTCAGAATTTCGCACAAATGTACATTATCTTCCGAAGCTAAAAGTGCAGTATATGACGCAGACATTCTATTTTCCCAACCTGCTTCTTGTTGACCCAGCCTCCCTGCTTCAGTTCAGCCCCATGGCAACAACAAGCGATCTTCTCTCGTAAGTATCAAAATTATTTAATACCGCCGACTAATTTCCTGTAGTTTCACTGGGTTTTTTGGGGGGAGGTTACAAAAGATATTCTTAGGTAAACCCTTTCGTGTTCCACTTCTAATCACCTTCAATTATATACTATTGGTTAATACTAAGGTAGGAGTATCATCTTATCTTCAAAATGTATTCACATTGGCTCAGTTGGAAGAAATTTCCGCAACATTAGCCTTATGAAAAGTTAACTGGAGAGTTATTGTAAAAACTATCGCACTGTGTTCACTGCTCTATATAACCATTAGCTCAATTGTAAAAATCTAAAAAACTTAGTAACTGAATCAAATATAACTGGAGCATCATTATAAAACCCCTCCTACTATGTTTAATATTTTATGTAACCGCACCAACTTGAAATGTGCATGTAAAAAATGATAAAACTTCTTGTGAGAGAGAAGAGACTCTCAGACATAAATCAACCACCTTGAAGTTGTCTCATTCCGTCATTCTCTCTCGTGTAATTCGACATAACCGATTCAAATCTTCAAGCGACTGGTAGTCTCTTCCTCCGTCGAGCATCGTGCCTTCTCTAGTCGTACCAGACGACGTTACCAGCCGTAAAGTGATGGAATCTTCCTCCAGTCGTATCAGACGACGTTCCGAGCATCGTGCCTTCTCCAGTCGTAACAGAGACGTCGGTACCAGCCGCCAACTGGCGTACTCTTTCATACTAGTCGTAACACTTGCTTCCTACGTAAAATGGCAGTATGGAGAGGCCGATAATAAATAAATAGTGCTTACGGTCATACTAAGAAAATTTCCCGCCTCTTCGATGTTTCTAGGCGTGCTCAGCAACGAGGGTCATGTTATATGCCTCCTTACATCATCTTCAATGGCCTCACTCTCATTGTGGACGTTTATATTAAAGAGCTGGAGACTGTAGTCAATCCATTAATTGACGAGGTAGCCGCGGGAAGGCCTTACGTTTTCCAGCAGGACTCTGTTGTCTCACACAAAGCAAGGAACACACCAGTCCCCAGACTTATGACCACCGAACCACCCAGACTACAACCCCCCTAGACTATTTTGTGTGGGGCATTGTTGAGAAGAATGACAACAAGTCTGCTCACAATCTGTAGGATCTTTGAGAGGCGCCATTTTAGAGGTAATGTCATCCATTGTTAAGGAGTCTCTAACAAGGGCATGCCATCAGTTCGGGTCCTGCAGAGATAAGGTCGTAAAGGCAGATGGTGGCCATTTCGAATGATTCTGCAACTATATATATCGTTCTAGTTGTGTGTAAATTCTCATGACAATATATTATTGCTTCATTCGATACACAACTTGTTTCCTTTTAGCATGTACAATTTGTATCCATTTACCTAAAGCCTCCTGTATTTGCCTAGCATAACTTACTCTCACAACACAATTTAGTGAAGGCTCACTCTAACATTCAAAAGGTTGCAGTGAATTACGAAGACGAGTGTAAAATGAAATCACCTAAGAGGTACACAAATATGGAACGTAAGGTAGAGGAAACCTTTGAATTTAGGGACGGTATTGGCCTGAAATTGGTACTATTACAATTATATATATTTAATTATTCACTATTCGTTAAGGACTCTGTGAGCCAGGAAGATGTCTTTTGTTTAAAGGCGTCTGGTAACACAACTAAGGGATGAGGTCTGTGTCCACATTTCGAACTTTAGACCAGGGTATAATAATTGCAACTCTTCAATCAGGAAAAAATGGAGGAAATTGGAGTACTTCGCTACTCTGTAAGATCACAGAAAGACTAAATTCAAAGTACCTTTTCACTTTCAAACTTTGTCCTTTGGCTTCGATCATCCTCATGTTCTATCATAATAAGAAATAAGGAGACATGTTAAAGGGAAAATATTTTTTATTAGTTATATGGATAATTAAGGATAAATTCCCAAAATACAAAAAAATTGTCGATTTAAGCTCTTTTTAGCTTCAAACCTCTTCATGATTAAACACTTTCCATAGAACGAAGTTGTTAAAAAATATTTTCGACCGAGGGAATTCCTCCTTTCCTCTATGTAACCTTCTTTTGTCCATTTTTTCCCTTTCTTGGTATCCCTTTTCTGTTAAAAGATTTGCGGGCAGCGCTTAGAATTCTTTTGTTGAAATACAATGGTTAAGTGGACGGCGCAGAGTGGTTAGCGTGTCCGCACGTTCTCGTTTACGCAGACCCTGAGATATTTTACATGAGGTTACGCCTCTCCACCAATATATGTGTTTAGTTGGGGTGGAAGTACATTTTGGAAGTGTAGGATCAGGATGTGTAGGATACACCTCACCCCGTCTGATGGGGTTAAGTGGGTTCCTTTATTAAGCTACACGTTTTAAAACAAAATGATAAGACTCACAATTTGAATCAGATGGTAGTGCCCTGTCGTGTTTTGGCGGACACATCCTTTCATGCAGAGTGAAAGAAACCGTGACTTTTGTTTAGCTTGTCATCTTATCTCATCCTAAGTATAAAATTTGTAAAATGTTGTGAATTAACATTAATTTAATTAAGGTTATACAAAGGAATATGGTAAGTGATTAGCTTCATTATTTTGTAGTGGTGTGAACTTGTACTCTCAAATAATTTACATTGCTGGAATCTTTGTTATCTCGCACGTACTGTCAAATTAATAAATCATTTTCAGACTGCAACGTGGAGACTCTTTCGAAAATCATTCTTTTAATCAATCTTTAAAACTTTTTTTCAATATTCACTTCATCTTTCAGCTATTTCTACATATAACTACCAATTAACGAGATAATTTGGGACTAACTTGTCTCGAAGTATCTTTGGTAAGGCATTTAACTGTTCCAAAAAATTCAATCGAAGTTTGTTGCTTACCCTAAAGCTCTCTATTAATCAGTAACCCTAGCCGCATCCCCTTGCATCTGGGACGATCGATACTAACTATATATATATATATATATATATATATATATATATATATATATATATATATATATATATGGGAGGGGTAATTGTGTGTATAGAAGGGAAGATTGAACGGGCAAGAGAAGAAAAAGGAATATGGAAATTTGGCTCAACTTCGATTAAGGAAAAAGCACTGAAAGCAAGAACGTTTCAATTCAGTGCGATGGCCTCTCTTTAATCTCGATAGTAAAGCCTCTCTCGAGCGAAGGGTGGCTTAGGAGGGTCTATTCTAGAGGCACTAAAAGCCAATTCCACTGCGAGTATCCAAAATCCCTTACCTTGTCCACTGTTATGCGTAAAACTTTCTCACCTTTAAAAATACCTTCCGCCAAAGTGGAGCGCGAAAACGCTCGAACTGACTACTAGCAACGCTAAAGTTTAAATTCAATATAGATAATCTTCCCTACGACGCTTAATACGATATAAAATGAATTTTCTACGTTGCAAACTTTGCATGTCCACAAGGAACAAAATCCTATTGAGGGGCGGGGAGGGGGCGTGGGCTGTACTTCGTGCGCTATTCGTGTCATTATAAATACAGATTCACCCTCTGAGGTGCATAACCGAATGTTTACGAGCTAAACAATTCCTCTACGCAGAATTTTAAAATAAGAAAAGTTTACGCGTTTGTTTTAGCCGGTGTAAACTACCTCTATGGCATTTTCTATCCCAACGGAAATTAAAATTCGTATTTTTGCATATGTATGCTCTCTTATACGAACTTTATTATCAGGAAGGTTTGGGAATACACCCGCTGGACGCCAAGAAAGGAATTTAATAGGTTTTTGTAACAATTCTCATATTTTTTTAAGCTAAATTATCTTGCCTCTGTCCTTTTTCCCATAAAACATTGGGTAGCAAACTTTTTTTTTTACCTCTTCAGTAAATTTAATGTTCCCTCGCTAAGCAAAGATTGAGCTCAGATTGATAATGCATTTTCTTTTTCTTATTATTAGCTTGAAGGTTATTAATGAGATAGGGAGGTTAGTTTAAAATATAAGCCGACTTAATAGCTTCAGTTGAGATGATAACACGTTAGGGAGATATTTAATAACATAAAATACACAGATATTCTAAAATAATTGGCTTGTATCTTACGGTTACTGTACCAACGCGTAGCTACCTTCACACTGCATCGGCCATGCCTGAGCTACGCTCTCCATCCACTCCAAGTAAGTGACTGTAATCTAAAAGGGCTGTTATATTGGTCATATTATGATACAGTCACTTGCTAGCCGCGTAGATATGGCGTTGGTCCGCTAACGTCGCGGTACCGGGTTCGATCCCGGCATGAGCTCACATCAGCGCACGAAGAGATCTGGCTACAATTGGTGGACTCGCTGTGCTCACTCTTGTATTGGGGTGAGGGGATCTTACACTTTTCATCACACACATAACCAAATAAAACACTGCTTTTGTTCATCTCCCGTCTTCGCAGCACAGCACAGACACACTGTTCCAAAAAACCGTGTCTATGGTTATCTATATTCCCATACCTCTGACGCGAAACAGATCCCTCTACCCTGGGGCGACGAAGGTTCCACCTGAACGCTGTTTGGTTTAAAAATACTTCCTGGCACCTCTCCCTAAAGAGGACCAGGTATCCCTAGTGCCCTCGGGTTACCAGCGATTGTCATACTGATCTTTATATCTAATTCATTATCCAGTCGGGATCCACTGGATAAAGGCAGGCTGGCAAACCACTACTACTACTTATTGCTATACTAACAACCCACCATCAGTGTATATACGAGGGGTGGTCAATAAGTTTTGCAATTCGGATATAAGGTAACGAGTTATGAGGAAAAGTGTTTTATTATTTTTCAATATAACTACCCTCGACCTCAATGCACTTGCGCCACTTGTCCCTGAGGCTTCGAATTCCCGACAACCAGAAATCTCCCGACTGCTGTTCAATCCACTCCTGGACGGCGAGCTGGACATCTTCATCGTCCCCAAACCGGCGTCCACGCAGTGCAGCCTTGAGCTGGCGGAATAAAAAGTAGTCGCTAGGGGCCAGATCTGGACTGTAGTGGGGATGGTTGAGCTCCTCGAATCCGCACTCGTGCAGGGCAGCTTGTGCAACTCTGGCCTTGTGGACAGGGGCATTGTCGTGAGGAGCAGGACAACGCGTGTCAACTTGCCTCGCCGCTTCTGACGGATGCACTTCTTTGACCCAGCTAGTTCCTCGGCGTAATATTGGCCTGTGTTGGTCCTTCCACGAGGCACATAGTCCACCATCAACACTCCCTAAGAATCCCAGAAGATGGTAGCTATGATCTTCCCGGCTGAGGGTTGGGTCCGGAACTTGATGGGGGTCGGAGAGCCCCTGTGCTTCCAGGCCATGCTTTCGAGCTTGGTCTCGGGATCCCAGTGATGGACCCACGTTTCATTACCTGTCACTATGCGTGACCCGAATCCCGCCGGGTCTTGGTGGTACAGGAGCAACAGCTCCTCCAAACTTTAACGACGTTGAAGTCGATCATGGGGCGTGAGGTTTCGTGAGGTTTCTAGGGGCCCAACGGGCAGAGACCTTGGCCATGGTCAAATTGTCGTGGATGATGTTGATAACACTTCCATGTGATATTCCAAGTTCTCGCTCGATTTCTTCGACCTTCACCCGTCGATTTTCGAGGATTATCCTCTCCACACGGGCCACATTGTTCTCGTTGGTCACGTCTGACGGGCGCCCTGGACGGGGTCATCTTCAAAGGACTCACGACCATGGCGTAACTCCCTATTCCAGCAAGCAATGGTTGCATAGGAAGGGGCGGTGTTGGTGTACACTGCAACCATGCGTTCATTGATCTCTTTTGCATTCTTGCCTTCTTTGGTCAAAAATTTGATAACTGCGCGGTGCTCAACCTTCTCCATTGTTGAAAAATTTGTGACTGACGATCTGCGATCAGCTACTGCTTCTTAAATAGACGAGGCAGGAGCGTGCGGCTGCAGGTCCTGACTTGTCATAACTTGTCCTAACACCCCCACAAACAGCCATCCCGCTTCCTCTGTTTTGCCCTACCGAATCGCAAAACTTATTGACCGTCCCTCGTATTTCACTCAGCCTTTGAAATTAATCGCGGTAAACCTGTTAAATAAGTTTAGGTTAAGTGGGGTTAGGGATGGTTAAGGTTATTATAGTTTAGTTAAGGACATATTGGTTCTATCCAATTAGGTTCCTTCACCATATCAGGTAAAGGAATATTTCCAGATATACTTTATAAGGAGAATTATTTGCAATGGTGCAATTAAATTTAGGCAGTTTAAATGGCAATGTTGTAGCTAACTAAGCTCTTCATCAAGCTCTCGGAAGCAGCTCTTCTTATTGTCACGAGAGGATATCGCATAAGTCAGCCTTTCCAACGCAAACTGTAAGAAGAGCTCCTTCCGAGGGCTTGAAGAAGAGCTTAGATAGCTACAACATTGCCATTTTACCTACATACTTTATAACATCCACCTTTTTATAATTTCTAAACCTTTTCATTCGTATTAGTTAGAGCAATCGAAAGAAATGTAATTCCTCTTCTTTGACACAATTGTATTTAAAAAAATAATGCGTGAAGTAACAGGAGCTGAGTATATGAAGCGGACTGTGGAGTATAGGGGAGCGGAAGGTGGAGTATAGTGCGGTGGCTTGTGGAGTATATTAAGCGGGCTGTGGAGTATACTAGAGCAGAAGGTGGAGTATAGTGCAGTGGCCTGTGGAGTATATGAAGCTGGCTTTGGAGTATACTGGAGCAGAAAGTAGAGTATAGTGTGGTGGCCTGTGGAGTATAGTGAGGGGCTTGTAGAGTATACTGGAGTGGTTTGTGGAGTCTAGTGGCCAGTGGAGTACAGAGGAGTGGCTAGTGGAGTATAGTGGATTGTCCTGTGGAGTATAAAGGAATGGCCTGTAGAGTATACTGGAGTGGTTTGGGGATTATGGTATAGTGACAAGTAGAGTCTATTGGAGTGGCCAGTTGAGTATAGTGGAGTAGCCAGTGGAGTATCGTGGAGTTGACTGTCTACTATCCTGCAGTGGCATGTGGAGTATAGTAGAGTGCCCAGTTAACTCAATTGGAGTGGCCAGTGGAGTCTATTGGAGTGGACAATGGAGTAGAGTGGATTGGCTTATGTAGTATAGGGGAGTGGCACGAGGAGTTTAGAGGAGTGGCCTGTGGATTATAGTGAAGTGGCCAGTGGAGTCTATCGGAGTGGGAGGTGGAGTATATTGAGTTGGCGTTGTAGTATATGAAGCAAGCTTTGGAGTATAGTAGAGAAAAAGGTGTAGTATAGTGCCTTGGCCTGTGGAGTATAGTGGAGTTGCCTGTGGAGTATAGTAATTTGGCCTGTGCAGTATAGTCGAGTTGACGGTGGAATATAGTGGAGTTGGCCGTGCAGTATAGAGGAGTGGCCAGTTCAGTATAGTGGAATGACCTGTGTAGTATAGTGGAGTGGCCTGTGGAGTATTGGGAGCGGCCCCTGGAGTACAGTGGAGCAGCATGGGGAGTATATCGGAGAGGCCTGTAGAGTGTAGTGAAGTGGCCTGTGGAGTATAGTAGAGTGGTATGTGGAGTATAGTGGACTGGCCAGTAGAGTATAGCAGAGTGGGCAGAGGAGTATAGCGGAGTGGTCAGTGGAGTAGAGTGGAGTGGCCAGTGGAGTATAGCCGAGTGGCCAGTAGAGCATAGTAGAGTGGAAGGTGGAGTATAGTGGAGTGGCCTGTGGAGTATAATGGAGTGGCCTGTGGAATATAGTGAGGGCTTTTGGAGTATACTGGAGTGGTTTGTGCAGTATAGTGTAGTGACCATTAAAGTATAGAGGAGTGGCCAGAGGAGTATACTAGAGTGGCATGTGGAGTATAATGGTGTCCTGTGGAGTATAGTGAGGGGCCTGTGGAGTGTACTGGAGTGGTTGTAGAGTATAGTGTAGTATCAGTGGAGTCTGCTGGAGCGGCCAGCGCAGTATAGTAGAGTAGCCAGTGGAGTATAGTGGAGTGGGCTGTAGAGTATAGTGGAGTGGACTGTGGAGTATAGTGGTGTTTCCATGGAATTTATTGCAGTGGCCTGTGGAGTATAGTTTAGTGGCCAGATGACTCCATTGGAGTTGCCACTGGAGTCTATTGGAGTGGACAGGGGACTAGAGTGGAGTGGCTTGTGTAGTATAGCGTAGTGGCCCTGGAGTATAGAGTAGTAACCTGTGGATTATAGTGGAGTGGCCAGTGGGGTTAATCGGATGGACTGGTGGAGTATAGTGGGGTGGCCTGTGGAGTATATGAAGATGGCTGTGGAGTATAGTGGAGTTTCCTGTGGAGTATAGTGGTTTGGCCTGTGCAGTATAGTCGAGTTGCCTGTGGAGTATAGTGGGGTTGCCTTTGGAGTATAGTGCAGTGGCAAGGGCAGTATAGTGGATTGGTCTGTGTAGTATAGTGGAGTGGCCTGTGGAGTATAGGGAGCGGCCTGTGGACTACAATGGGGCAGCATGGTGATTATAGTGGAGCAGCTTGTGTAGTATTTAAGATTGAGTTGGCTGTGGATTGTAATGGAGTGGCCAGTGGAGTATAAGGGAGTGACCTTTGGGAGTATAGCGGGGTGGCCTGAGGAGTATAGTGTAGTGGCCTGAGGAGTATAGTGGAGTGGCCTGTGGAGTATAGTGGAGTGGCCAGTGGAGTATATGCAGCGGCCTGTGGAGTATAGTGGAGAAGCATGTGGAGTATAGTGCAGTGGCCTGAGGAGTATAGAGGAGTGACCTTTGGATATAGTGGAGTAGCTTGTGGGGTATAATAGAATGGCAAGTGGAGTAGAGTTGAGTGGCCAGTGGACAATAGTGAACTGGCGAGTGGAGTATAGTGGAATGGCATGCTGAGTATAGTGAATGCCGGTGGAGTATACCGTAGTGGCCTGAGGAGTATAGTGGAGTGAATTGTGGAGTATAGTTAAGTGGACAGTGAAGTATAGTTGAGTGGCCAGCCGAGTATAGTGGAGTAGCACGTGGAGTCTAGTAGAGGGGCCAGTGAGGTATAGCGCAGTGGCCAGTCCAATATACTAGAGTGGCCTGTGGAGTATAGTGGAGTGGCCGTTGGAGTAGAGTGGAGTGGACTGTGGAGTATAGTGGTGTTTCCATGGAATCTATTGCAGTGGCCTGGGGATTATAGTGGAGTGGTCAGTGGAGTCTTTTAGAGTGGCTAGTGGAGTAGCCTCTGGAGTCTTTTGGAGTAGCAGTAGAGAGGCCAGTGGAGTCTATCGGAGTAGCAAGTAGAGTATAGTGGAGTAGCATTTGGAATATATGAAGCGTGCTATGGAGTATAGTGGAGTTGCCTGTGGAGTATAGTGGTTTGGCCTGTGCAGTATAGTCGAGTGTCCCGTGGAGTATGTGGAGTTGGCTGGGAATTATAGTGGAGTGGCCTTTTAAGTATAATGGAGTGGACACTGAAGTATAGTTGAGTGGCCACTAAAGTATAATGGAGTGGCCTGTGGAGTATATTGGAGTGCCCTGTGGATTATAGTGCAGTATCCAGTGGATTCTATTGTAGTGGCTTGTGAAGTATAGTGGAGTGGCCATTGTAGTCTGTTATAGTGGCCAGTAGAGTCTATTGAAGTGGCCAGTTGAGTATAGTAGAGTGGCCAGTGCAGTATAGTGGAGTGGCCGCGGAGTATAGTGGAGTGGCCTGTGGAGTGGCCATTGGATTATAGTGGGGTGCTGTGACTTGAGTTAAAATAGGATTAGTCTATGTAATGATTTCTCTGATTGTTTTATTAGGGCGAGGGCTCGTTTAGGATGTTGTTTGGTCGTATTATCAATGTTAACTTTTATGTAATTAATTGTCGATAATACTCAATGATAAAACATGCTTATCGCTATATCCGTTTTGAGCATTCGGTAATGATTACTAATTTTCTCGGGCAAAGTCAGTCCTTCCCTTCCTTTTCGGAGATCTATCCATTCTCATTTTGCGTGTAATGGAAATTGCTATAATCTGTGGAGATGTGTAGGAATTATTGCTGATATAAGAGATATAGCAATCATTTTACAAATTAAATATGCCCCCCACCCTGTTACCTATGCCATGTCCTCTCGATATGTATTTAATTATAATACGCGATTGTATATGGCCCTCTTTAAGACCATTTGTCCTCATAGAACGCTGATAAGCTTGAGAATACAAGTTGTTCTGAATGTCTTGTTATCCCCCGAGACCAACTCTAATATTGTAATACTTTATAACTCACTTCGGTAATCAATACATGCGTAAATATTTTTATATACATAGAAATCAATATTTCTTCCGTTACTTTGTACCAGTCTCACAGTTGTTCTTCATGGAGTAACAAGACATTCGGGACATTTTATAAGGGTGGTTCTTCAAGACACCCTTGAAACCATCAAAGGAAGAGAAGTAGTCTGTAGGAGCAAGCATATCATTCCTCGCCTAGGGGTGAAAAACGCAATCTCCCATGCAGCAGAGATTACTATAAGGAGCAAAATTTATGGTAGAAAGTTCAGAAAAAGTGGATTTTCTCATGGTCATGGCGAGGCTTAATGCGGAAGTCAGGTAGGAGGGTGTTGCTGTATTTAAGATCTGATATGTAAGGAGGACCTTGAATGTGATTTGAAACTAATGGGTACTCGGTATCCAGTACAGTCCACATGGGAGTGAAGTTGTATGAGAGAAACGTCCCTGGCAGAGAAGAAGATAGACTGCTAATTTCTGAACAAGTTAAAATGGTCAAAAACTGGAAGTATGGAATCCAGCGAGAAGGTAGGACTAGTAGTCGAGCCGGGATGAAATCAAAGCGTCAGTGGCGATCTCGAAACTATTGTGGCCAAGTGGGAGAGGATACGGCTAAGTTTTGGGGAGAAGCAAAGTTAACTATCGAATTTGGCGCCCAAAATTTTTAGCAGTGATGGAAAATGGAACCAGGTAACAAAAAGGTTAATATATGGAGCAATATTTTTACATTGTGCCTAATACGAAGCGGTAGCCGGCAGCAACACCTAAGTTTTGTCATGAAGGGGATTCAAGGTGTTCTCTGAGAATCATTCAGTAATGATATTTCACGCAGATAGAATTTGTCTGAATCTCAGCAATTGTGGCTGTGGAGGAAGATAGGTTAATTTGCGTATCTTCGGCAATAAAATAGTATATATACCAAGATGACAGATAAAAAGGCAAAGAGGGGAAGAATGTAGATACAAAAAGTAGCAAACAAAGCGACGGTCTTTTCAGAACACCAGATCGTACCTCTGCCGGCATAGACAAGCAAGATAAAATGTTGTTATTTACATTTTTTGCCATTATTTTGAGTAGTAATTTATTCCATCTTTTCAGAATTTACTATTGCAATTATTAACCATGCCTAGAAAGCAAAATGCAAAGGAAATTTCAGATTTTCAAAGAAGAAGGAAGGTTGATCAATCTGAGGGTGAACTGTCCCCAAAACAATTGCTACGAATCTTGGAATATTCCTTTTTTCTATTAACGGAATTATAGTTTAATTTAAATAAACTGGTAAAATATCTCCTTAGTCACTTCCTGGGACTTCTGAAAGA
Source organism: Ceratothoa steindachneri (assembly GCA_963969495.1). NCBI lineage: Eukaryota > Metazoa > Arthropoda > Malacostraca > Isopoda > Cymothoidae > Ceratothoa > Ceratothoa steindachneri. The sequence goes on along the minus strand of OZ018321.1, from coordinate 97,846,447 downwards.
TGTCCTTATGCTGTTCGAAGATCCACTGAGAACAACCCTCGGTTAAAAGCTTCTCTAATGGCAGAAATATCTAAATCAAGCCAAGAACAGCAAATTACCTTCACTCTCTTGGATATTTATGGAAGAAGCCTCCTTTAACGATGACAAATATCGATAAGAGTAATGAGTGAGCTGAAGAAATGAGAGACAAGCCTTTGAAATTTTTGCGCGGCCTATTTTTTCTGAAGATGGTAAGTTTGCTCAATTTTCAGACAGTAGTCGGCTATTGGCTCAGTAATTAACACCTCAAGAGTTTCACATAAACAAATTACAATCAAAAGTGAAACATGGTGGCTTTTCTGCTTTGGTATGTGAAGCAGTTTGAATGATAGAAAGTCAGAGTTGGTTGAGTGTGTTGGCAATATAAACTCGGAATAATTCTTTCTATTTTTATAGAAGGACTTCTACTACTATTTTCAAATGGTGAGCTAAAAAAAAGTTGTTTTTTGTGGAAAATGAGGCTCCCTTTTATATTGTTAAAAAGACAAAAGAATTGGAGACATAAACGGCATCAAACGACTTCCTTGTCCTTGACATGAATCCATTAGAACTTGTGTGGAAAATACTAGACAAGACTTTACAGGAAAAGTAAAAAAAAAAGAAAGAAACAATTAAATTTGTTGAATGCCCTATGCTGCCACAAGCTGTGGTCTGAGAACTGACTAATTTTATGCCTAGGGGATTTGCACCTATAAATGCCGCAAAAGGAAAGTCCACAAACTTTTATTAATGTACTTTTATCATTCAAATTATATTTCATATTTTAAATTTACCAATAAAGGAATTTCATTAATTGACTAGATGTCGATTTACTTCGTGCACGTATATCGATCTTAATATAAAAAGTCAGTGAGTGCGTGGTGATATAGGCATGAGTGAATCATTATACTCGTAAGATGATTCCAGAAATCTACAGGAATTCATGAAGACGATGGAGAAGAACAATGCTATTGACATTATCAAATACTGCCCATAAATGGAAAAATACTAGAATGGAGGAGTGAACAGCAGCCGCCGCTTGATGAAAGCATTCATTCACATATAAAAGGGCAGATTCAATGCTGTGACCTACCTTGAAGCCACACTAGAAGATCTCAATGTGATCAAGAAGAACCCGAGATCACACAAGCTTTGAATGACTTTGAAAAGAGCATTAGGGGGGAAAAGTGGTGATAATTTACAGAAACTGGTCGTTGGGGCTTATGCATGGTTTCTTTAGAATTGGAGAAAAGGCCGAATTTTTCAAATTGGATGGTACCACAGCTGATGAGAACGAGGTGTTAAAGATACTAAGAAGGTGAAGTAAGGAATACGTTGAACACCTGCCGATAGAGAATGGAGAAATGCGTCAAGCAGGGAGTAGGTCTCTTTTGAGGAGAGAAATTGGTAGGGGAAAGGGAAGAGTTAGAGGCATTGCAGAGGAAGAGAGACACGTAAAAAGCTTAAATAGTGTGTAGATTGTTATTATTATAAGCGAGGTTACAGCGCATGTGGGCTTTCTTTCTTTCTTTCTTTAAATCTTGAACTGACCATCCCTATGGAAAAAGTCAAAGACAATAAACCTAAGGGGTTCCAGAGGGAGATCAGCCTGCAAATGAAAATAAGATAGAAACAAAATAAGAGTAAAGATTAAATATAATGAAAAAACAAAATTAAAACCCCACTGGAAATCAGGTGATATCAGAAGATAATAAGAATGAGTTAGCTTCCCTCGTAAATGTATGGACACCAGTAGACTCCACAACAGCACTAGGCAAACCATTCCACATCACGGTTGCAACAACAATAAAACTCCTGGCAAACTAGTTAGTACTATACCTGATACTAGAAAATCTTAAACTATTAGCAGTCGCTGCCTAGTAAGGACAAATGCAAAGGATATTTATCACTGTAGTACATTTTATGCAACAAGCATAAAGAACTTATTTTACGCTTATGTCACAGGTTAACATAAATACTTGGTAAAATAAACTTGACCGAAGACATAATACTCTCCAGGAGCTTAAGATGAGAATCTGCATCTGAGGACCACACAGGAGAGCAGTACTCCAAACAGGAAAGAATGAAGGAATTAAAACACTTAGTTATAATAGCTTCGTTTCCAAACACTCTGATACATATCCTCAAGATACCAACTTTCTGGGAAACAGAAGGAGGTGAGGATGGACTTAGTCCCTTAGGTAATGCTACAATATTTCCCATCCTTCACACTGATGGAAAACTAGCAAGTCTAACTAACGTGCGAAAAGTTTTAGCAATTTTTGGAGCGAAAAAAATGGGGAATATCCAATTAGATTCGATACCACCATGACTGTCGAGATTCAAAAGCAAGGTTTTAACCTCACTAGATCTGAAGGCCATTGAACACAACTTAGGTTTACGAAAGCATGACTGAGGCAACAACAGCGACTCACCACACTGCCTTACTATCAAAGAGGTCAGCGAAAAGTTCAGCCTTTACTTTAGGGCAGTAGATGGCACTTCCGTCAGCATTTAGGAGTGGGGGGGGGATACTAGAAATCAACTCCGAAGAGTGATGACTTAAGGGTAGACCACCACATATGATCACTTCTAATAGAGAGCAGGACCTCCTTCTTTACACCATCAGTATAAGCTCTTTCAGCTCTCACATAGATAACCTGAGCTTGTCTTCTAAGCTCAGTGAAATTATGCCACAAGAAGTCACATTTATTGTTCGTCCATAAAAGGTAAGCTTCTTGCTTTGCTTGATAGGCAAGCTTACATTCAACATTAAACCATGGCTTATCCTTAATTCTAAACCTGAGGAGTTTAGAAGGGATTCTCCTCTCTATAATTGGGCTAAGATGGTCATTTAAGCATTCGATAATATTCGAGCTTCTATAAATATCACTCCGAGTGCCATAAGGTCATGAAGAATACCATTCCAATCGGTACGGGACTTAAAATAAACTTTCCTAGAGAAGTGAACATCTGAAACAACCTGATTCATATCAACATCAATCTCAATCGAACTATGATCAGATAAGCCTACTGGAGAATTCACTCCGCAAGTAACAATACCCGTAACATCTGTAAACACAAGATCAAGACGGTTGCCAGATTGATGTGTGGGTTCATTAATCAGCTGCTCACAGCCAGAAATATTTGAAAAATGTAAAGTAGCTACACCATTGTTATCTGTAGCAGTAACAGAGTTCAGCCACTCAGTATGATGAGCATTATAATCGCCAACGAAAATAAAGCAAGAGTCAGCCTGTTGAACTGCTAGAGTCAGCCTGTTGAACTGCTGCCATTTTAGTTAACAAAAGGTCATAAATAGATTCATCTAAATCTGGGTTCCTATAGCTGGCAAATACATAAAGATTTAAAAGTGTACCAGAGACTTTAACCACCTGTGTTTCATGACATCCACATGCAAATAGCGGCTTATGAGACGCAGTGAAACCCTCTTTAAAATACAGAGCTATTCCACGGGCTCTCGGGGTGGCACTACGCTTGAGAAAAGCGAGCTTTTTCAATCTTTAATTAACAATTCGGAAATAGGACGCAAATCAGACACGAGGGTCTCAGGACAAAGGAGGATATCAAATTTATCGGCAGCTACGTCCAAGTCCTTTTTATTCTTATACGAGTATAATCCACGGACATTGCTATATAATATTCGACATTTCGGGAATCGATTTTACGGACCAGGATTAAGTTCAATGTCACCAAAAAGTAGCAACAGCAACTTGTTCAACGAAAATAAAAGAATATTTAAGAAATTAAGAAAACAAGTAAACGGAATAATATATACAATGAAATTAGACAAATGTTCACCCATGCGAGAGAAAAAAAGTACCGGAAATAAACTGGTCAACTGGGAGGATCCGCCACACCCAGCATGGTCAAATACATCACCAGGTTTACCAGACACTGGAGGAAGGACAGTAATGATGGCATTTTAAAAGAAATAATAGAGGAAGACAAAGAAGAAGATAAAGATAAGGTAACCTCAGTAGATTTCAGAAAGGTGCAGTAGAAAAGAGTGTTCAGCGTGCAAGCGTTAGTGGCAGAAGGTTTATCAGTACCACTAGCACGAGCTACCTTAAAGCGCACCTCGCAGGGTCGTCTGTGCTGCTTAGCTATCCGAATAGGATCGGAAAACTAAGTGGGACGCCATAAATGAGAGGGAAGACAAAAAAGGTATAAAGAAAATTCGACAGGCTACGTGGGATTAGTTTTCCTTACCAAGAAAGTTATGTATACGCCTAACACGACCATTGTTGCACACCAGTCTCGATAAAGTGTAAGATCAGAACATTCATTTGAATTTGAACTTAAAATTTACAGTTATATAAATAATCAAAGAGAGGGAGAAAGAAAGTGTGAGATAGAGATTTAACACTATATTTAACCTTGGCGTTAACAAATCGGTTATGCTATGTGGTTATGGGTTTGTATGTGGGAAATGACAATATCAAGTATATTTGCATGTATGTAGATGTGGAGACAATATGAGAGAGGGAGCAAAACTTGAATATGCCCATAAATCAACGGAAGAAGAATGCGAAAAAGAGTGCTCACCTCACCTCCTGTACTATAATGCACACGTTGGTTTTGTTTCCGGGAAAATCAACGGTTCCTTTTTCTCCACCCTCCATACCCATGACCTTACTCTGGACATGTCCTCTGCCGCCGTTTCAGCCCACGGATATCATTTTAAATCCTCTCCAACGCGGTAGTAAAATCCGGGGTTGTGAGGGCTGAAAATTAGCTAAATTCCTTCAAAATATAGTTATTCGGTATAGTTTCCCATTTAACATATATAGATTATTGAAAAGTTCCTCGGCTGCCTTGGGCATCTGCTCCACATTATTCGGGGAAGGTCATTGATATTAAGGTCCGAATATTTTCCAATATTTAACGGATGACCATTTCAGTCAAAAGTAGTCAAAAAGTTCAATTGATCATCCATGACCCTCACAACCCCCTTTAAATGCTCCAGGAAACGCGTGGGACGCCATTCACCCATTTCTGGATATTGAATAATCCCGACAAATGTTCGACCTGAGCGTTCCCGAATTCCATTCGGAAAAAGCCTCCTTCAACTCCCCCATGCACTTATCCTTAAACTGTCAAGTAGAATGCCAGGAAAATGTGTATATATAATAAATATATATATATATATATATATATATATATATATATATATATATATATATATATATATATATATATATATATATATATATATATTCGTATAGTTGGGCAATAGATATATATTTTCGTAACATATTTTATTAAGGGCGACTGCTAACTTATTTATAATTGTTTACTTTCGAGTGTCTTGATTTGTCTTATACAGGGTGACCCCCTTCCCCCCCCCAAAAAAAAACGGGCCCCAAATTTAAATAGGCCTCATTTCATAATTTCTGCAAGGATTGAATGAAACTTCGGTGATAACTAGTTTATTGTGTTTAAAAACATCATATCAAAACATGAGAGTCTTTGTACTTTTCTTCTTTATTCTAAGGCACGTGTTCGAGATGACCTCCATTTAGCTCTGTGCATTTCTTGAGGAGCAGCACAAAGTTGTCCATGACGTCCTTACAAGCCTACCGCCTATGGCTCTGATCTCCTTCCTGATGGCTTCCCTGAGTTCCGTGATGGTCCTGGGTCTCCCTGCGTACACTGTGTCTTTAAGGTAGCCCCAGAGAAAAAAAATCTTGGAAGCCCACTCAATATCAGTCTTAAGACTGATCACACAGCCACCAAATTACTCTTTAAGCCAATCTCGGGACAGGTTTGAGGAACAACAACTTCCCCATAAGCGACGAAAATAGGGTCTGCAGCTCCCTCTTGAAGGTTTTGAGGACCTTAACATACCGCTCCTTGGTGACTCTCACTGTCGCGCCAGATTCCTCGAAGAAGAATGGTCCGATGATGTCTCTGGCTGAGATTGCAGTCCATACCGTGATGGTCCTGGGTCTCCCTGCGTACACTGTGTCTTTAAGGTAGCCCCAGAAAAAAAAATCTTGGAAGCCCACTCCAAATCAGTCTTAAGACTGATCACACAGCCACCAAAGTACTCTTTCAGCCAATCTCGGGACAGGTTTGAGGAACAACAACTTCCCCATAAGCGACGAAAATAGGGTCTGCAGCTCCCTCTTGAAGGTTTTGAGGACCTTAACATACCGCTCCTTGGTGACTCTCACTGTCGCGCCAGATTCCTCGAAGAAGAATGGCCTGATGATGTCTCTGGCTGAGATTGCAGTCCATACCGTGCACTTAGGTGAGTGTAGGGGCTTGGTGGCTACCTCATTTGGTCTGGAGGTCCCAAGTTTACCTTTCCTTCAAAATGGAAGTGAACTTCATCTGAGGTACAAAGGAGGTTAAGGAAAGTTAGGGTCTCCTGAATCTTCTCCAGTATCTTGACTTCCATAGCCTTTCTCTGCTCCTTGTATGAAGCTATAAGGGTCTGCTTAGTCTGTATTCTGTATGGGTAGGCCTTTACATCCATTACTAGCACTCTCCTGCAAGTTTCACGGGATATACCGAGGGACTGAATTCTCTTGTGCACATAGCGTTTTGGACTCTGCTGAACTGACTCTCTCACGCTCTCGACCAGCTCAGCTGTACGCTTCCTGGGGCGTCCTGAATGGCTTGGACGTTTGTCACTGCCTGCATCGAGGTTCTCAATTGTCCCATAGTTCTCAAAGTGGTCCACCAAGTCCTGAATTCTGCCCTTGGAGGAGGCTTTTTTACATTCGAACTGATGTACGAAAGTGTCCTGCACTTTCTTGAAGAGCGTGTCTTGTAGTAATGTTTGGCGCAGTATATTCTTTGCTGGAACCTACATTGGGATATAGTTGTGTTCACAGGCGTTGCTTCTGTCGTGTCCTGCAAAGTAAGGTTGATTAGTTAAGGATATATCACAAAGTGTGTGCAGACCCGGGGTTTTTTTTGGGGGGGGGAGCAACTTTATTCCGCTTTTGGTCTTGGCTTAACCAGTGGATTAGTTCCCCAAAATTTTTTAGAAAGTTGAGACGCACGAGGGCAGAAAACTGGTTCACTAAGCAAAACGAAATTCATTATTGGCCTGACGCGTTTTGATATATACACATATAATTTTCAAATATATATATACATTAATATATATATATATATATATATATATATATATATATATATATATATATATATATATATATATATATATATATATTCTTAAGGGTACATTCTATGTAATGGACATTATCGTCTCCTGATCTGTGAGAACGTAAAGATTCGTTTTGATATAATACAAATCCAACTACGTGATCGGACTCGTGCTATCGAATGCTCTACTCACGCGCTACTTTGTAAAAAATTTCTCATATATATATATATATATATATATATATATATATATATATATATATATATATATATATATATATATATATATATATTGTAGGGGAATCGATAACCCACCTTCACATCTGAGTCCCTGTTCCTGAACCACAACGTCCTGGCATTTTTGGCGGCGCCGTAGCCCGACTACTTAACCTCCACCCCCCCTTTCTCCCCTCGCCTCGAGGAGAACCTGAAAGGCGCCCAAAACCACATAATGCTCTAATCATCACATGTCAGACCACGGGGAGCCTATCATTGGTTAAAACAGCAAGATTTCCCTTAAGAGTTGATATTCAATTTCACCTCATATGCGAAATTAGAGGAGCGTCGGCCTAAAGACAGAAGGTCCCCTTTATGGCTAGCTGAAAGACGCTCTGAGAAAAACCGTTAAAGAGGGAGACTTAATGCAGCCTCCCCCCCCCTCCTTCCCCTACCCCCAGTAGGGTAGCGAAGTATATAATCTTGCTGGAGGAAAAACGAGGCAGATCGTGTTAGTCCAGGCGACAACTAACTCAGGCTGGAGGCCCGACAACTAGTGAAAGGGACACAGAAGAAGCTCATCCTAAGCCAGTTCTTGGTGGTCACACCGAATTTAGTATCCTGTCACAGGTGGATCGTGAGAGTCCTCAAGACAGCGAAGTCCGGCGAGTGCCCGGTACCCTACGAAAGCAGCTTAGAAGAAGCTGAGCCAGTTTCTGGTGGTCCCGTTGGTGAGATCATCTCCCACGAAGACGTGCATAACCCCATCCGCCACACACTCCGAATTCCCCTGCGGCTTTAAAGCATTCTCCCTTCAGACAACATCTGGAACGGCAAGGCTACGCGCCTACCCGAAAACAACATTCTTGAGGCGACATAAAAATTGAGGGCAAGGTCAGGCTCAAACCCGATTCTCGTCGGAATCTAGAAAGGTATTTAAATCCCATTATCTCTTTTGTTGAAAGTCAATTTGGGTTCAATATAAAAGTGAGCTTTGGGTCAACTATTACTGTATATTCAATTGTGTAATTTAGTAAGCCTCACTTAAATTTGTTCAATTCATTACTGTGTAGTTTGTTTGTTAAATTTCAATTTTTGTTCATGTTTTTAATTAAAGGTCTAGTTTTCTTAGAAATATTTTTAATTCAATCCTCAAAACGCTGAGCATGGCCCTAGAAACTCCCAAAGATAAAAAAAATAACGTAATAATAATAATCATAATCAAATGTAGCACTCTTAGAGAGAAAACTTAATCACGAAGTTTTGAAGTACGTAACAAAACTAGACGTACGAACACCATCACTTGGTCCTTGCTATGCCATGACATAATATATATATATATATATATATATATATATATATATATATATATATATATATATATATATATATATATATATATATATATATATATATATATATATATATAAGGTGTCCCAGAAAAAAAGTTAATCGTACTTTGAATTAGTATAACTCAAAATCTATTAGAGATTTTTGAGTTTTTCAAAACCAAACAAATTTAACAACTATTTAGCTGTCGATTCTGGTAATTTCATTAAATTCTCTTGTACGATGTTGATATACTAATGGATTTAGTGGAGGGTATCAAAATTTTGTTTGCGCAAGGAAGTAAAATAATGAAACTTCAAAGTTTAAAATCAACAAATATATTTAAATCCATTTTTAACAAAAACACCTCTTCATATGTGTAATACAAATTCATTTTTTAATTTTCTAAACACCGTTTCCTTCCGCATGACCTCCATTTCTTTCCAAGCATAGTTGCGCTTTTAATCGCATTGATTGAAAAACTTTTTTTATTAACTTATGATTTTCCTTAAGTTTATTGACTTCACGTGTGATACTATCTCTTAACTGGTTGATGCTTTGTGGTGAAATAGAATACAGTTCATTCTTTAGATATCCCCATAGGAAATAATCACACGGTGTTAAGTTAGGGGATCTTAGCGGCCATTCAATTGCATGATTAGCGTGACAATGCGGTTGTCAAACGTTTCTCTTAGTTTTGTTCTTACAGCAAGCTGTCTAAGAGCTGGTGCGCCGTCCTGAATCCACCAAAGTCTATTGAAATGATTGTCGTAACTCTGGCGTAGTTCCGAGAAGCTCATTTCGTTGATCATGCTCGGGTAGACAGCACCATTCAAGTTATTCTCGTAAAACAATAGGCCGACAAGATAGCTATTCCCGCATATTCCGATCCACAGAGACACTTTCTGCTGACAAATACGTGCGTCAAAATTGAATGCTACGTGGGTAAAAAGCGGCGCATATTGCCGATTGTTATGGCTATTTACCTTTCCATTTACGAAAAAGGCTGCCTCGTCACCAATCACAATGTTTTCCAAGAAACGAGCAGGTTTATAGAGAAGCCATTTGACGAATTGTCTACGACGAAGAAAATCAGTTTCAAGAAGCTGGTGTCTTGCATGCATCTTATAGGGATGCCATTTTAAGTCAAGTTTAATAATGCGGTTAAATGATGACTTTGACTGATACATGTGGATTTAAAGAAGTGTCATCTAAACATTTTCGAAATTTTCTGTTGTTCTTATGGTTCTCATACGACCCGAACGTCCTTTATTTAGATTTAAGAATGTTCCTTCATGTTGGTATTTGCGGACATTTTTCCAAATTGTGGGCTTGCTTGGTGGGTGCCTACCTGGAAAACGTTGTTCAAATGAATCTAGTACTTGTTTAATACTGCCAGTCTTAATAAAGTTTGTGACGACAAATACGCGTTGATCTTTTGTTAACTGCATGATTAAAAAGGTTCTATGGAAGTAAACTTTTACACAGAAACGCTTTGATTTGCTTAGTAAGCAATAATGACTAGACCATACCACAGCGGGGCTGAAAAACCACTGTAAAATGGCCTAGGCTTTGCTTGAAGAATGGCACAGTGACCTAGGCTACCTAGGCTCCCTACGCTTCTCTTGAAAGTGCACGGTGGCCTAGCATTCCTAGGCTTCGTTTCATTATTTTACTTCCTTGCGCAAACATATTTTTTGATAGCCTCCACTACACCCATTAGTGTATCAATATCGTGAAAGGAAATTTAATGAAATTTCTAGAATCTACAGATAAATAGTTTTTGAATAAAACACCCGTTACAGAACACAAATATCTCCAATAGTTTTTGAGTTATACTAATTCAAATTACGGTTAGCTTTTTTCTGGGACAACCGGTATATATATTTATATATATATATATATATATATATATATATATATATATATATATATATATATATATATATATATATATATATATATATATATATATATATATATATATATATATATATATATTCCTACGGCTAGATTCTGTGTAATGTACATTATCCCCTCCTGATCTTTGAGAGCGTAAAGATTCATTTTGATATCATACAAGTCCAACCACGTGATCGGACTCGTGCTATCAAATGTGAGGAGGACGATGGAATGGTGCGTGCTCCGAGAACTTCCATCATACACATAAGGTGTTGGATTCATGATTGTTGCTGATGAAGCGTTGCACATCGTTAAAGTAGTAACTCTAGCTTGGGCTGTTATTACGGTAGGCATGGTCATGGCAGCCATTTGTATCACCATCAGATTAAATCTATGTTATGCATACTATTATGAGCGGTTGTCGTTGCTCCGAACGCTTATGGAAAAAATAAATAAGGAAAAATCGAAAAAGGAAAGATGAGGAATGAGAAAATTGAAAAAAATACGACGTGGAAATAAGAAACAGTTAACGTCTTAATTGTTCAAGAAGCTTAATTATTTTTTAAGGAAACCTGAAAGTTTCACATATGATATACCAGGCAATGGCTTCGCGGGGGGAGCTTGTGCTTCGCAACTAAGAATAAAATTTAAAATCTAAAACAAAGCAGCCATGGTTAAATTTGTATAAATTTTTGAACTTCTCCAATTATAATAATTTTAAAAAGGAACTCTAAACTAAATTTCATCCCTTTCAAAATATCACGTTGCTAAAATATAAAGTTATAGAATAGAAGGTATATATAAAAATAATTTTTCTGAACATTTACCATTTGTAATTCTTTGGGTTTTAAAAAATTCACAAAATTTCGATACTTTGATACTTATATTTATTTCTGAACTTCCCGATTTTGTTTTTTGATATTATAAAAGAATTATTAGAAATAACTTTGATAAAAAAAATAACCCAACTAAGATGAAATTATTATTCAAATACTCAAAAGAATCCCCTTCTTAAATTATAGAGTTAGTGAGATGATAATGGTAGGGGCGTAGAGTTTTAAATACCCAAAGGAGAAGGAAAAGATTATTATTTGGAAACTAAATCAACGAGGGGAGGAACTGAGGAGGTGAGAAATAATTTAAACAAAGAAAAAACACCATCAAGGTTATAAAACAGAAGTAAGTGGGAGAAGAGAGTAATATGATGGGCAGAGATAGGGAGAACTTACATTGAAAAGGCGAATATAGACCCAATCTAAAACAACGAGGCTACACATTAAAAGAAGTGTCAATTATTAGAAACGGAAGCATAGAAGTGCAATGAACTAAAAACTTAATTTTTCGCTTTCATTTTTAACAATGTTTTACACTTCCTACATATCGGTCCATATCACAGCGATGTTATGATGAAGAGGTCAGCTATTACATAGAAGTTTAAGGGAAAATACTATAGCTTGCATTTAGTGAAGAAGATAGCATTCGGATAGGAATGATAATAGGGTTGTTTCGGAGAAGTTCGTTTCGTTGGAAAACATACGGGACAACCGTTCTTATGGTACTAATTGTAGAAGTCGAAAAAAACAGTCAACGGTGGCCAGTGGATATGTGGTAGTCAGTGAAGATTCGGGCGATGTTTGAAGGGTATAGAAATATTCTCATCGTGGCTGTGACAAACTGTCCACATTGAGCACGCAACCCAATGTGGCATTTGTGGAAAATGCCCAATATCAGAGTCATGGCTTAATAGTGTTAATTTTATTATTTGGGAGAGAATTTCATTAGTTATGCAATATGGAACGAAGGTGGAGATGGTAGTATGCAAAGATAGCTGATATCGGGAAGACTAAGAAGGTACTGATTGAAGGCCTCGGTCACTCAATCCCGATCTCGGCATGGACCCATCAAAGGGTAATTGATTTCAGCATTGAGGATTGGAAGAAATCGACTGGTTGTTAGATATAACAGACTATAGGGTGAGTAAGATACATTAAGAGACCAAATGGATGACGCAGGGGCTGTCTGAAAGAGTCAAAATGAATGAAGCACAAAAACTGATGGAAATGTATTAGTTAATTTGTGAAAAGGGACGTAATTGGCTTCAGATGTAATGCATAATCTTCTTGATTGAATCGGGTCAAGGTATTTTAGATATTATCTGAGGCTTGGCTGGATATTTCACAGCCTTAGTCGATTTGAATTAAAAAAAAAAACATATACGTCCAGTTGAGTATGTTTGATTTCTCCAGTGAATTTACGAAATATGACCTAGTAAAGCCAGGGGTTTGGTGGTCTTGCGTTTTACTGAGAGGATCTAGGAGGACCATGATAATCTTCGATCAATGGTCTGCCATAAGAAACGGATGATATACACACCATCCAAGGGTTGGACGTAGAGAATAATGGAGAGATTTCTTGACTACGATGAGTTATAGTAGAGGCTGGATGCATTTGGTTTTACTAACCAATAGTCGTAAATCGTTAGTGGCTGACCACTGGTAGACATGGCTGATAGTTAATTTGATTTACCTGTCTACTATAGTGGCGTCGCATACGGCATATCGTGATGTCGTCGGTACATATGGACCAGCTGAAGAATCAAGGGATCGCATTTACGACTATGTTCATTACCACTGAGAAACAGTGGCCACTGCTGCGCTTGCTGCCTTGTGATGCGCCCTCCTACTTGATCTCTGGCGGTGTAGAACCTACCCTCACGCGTAAGTAACTTACAGTTAGAAAATTCTTATAAATGTAAGGATCTGGCATTCATACCGTGTCAATGTATTTGCTCACGGGTTGGAGAGCGCCGGGTAGTCTCATAGGCTTTCCCAATATCAAGAAATGCAAAGAGTACCGCCCGTCGCTTCAAGAAAGCTGTGTGTCACACCTAGGGATTAGTATAGGATCTCTTCTCGATCTACATTGAGGTAAGTCAGCCTGTTTTTCTGGATATTGGCGTTGGATCTCGAGAATGAACGTAAGGCAATATGCTACCATTTATTCAAGGCTTTACACACACAGTCAATGATATGGGGCGGGAATTGTAGTGATTAGCTTTCTCTTTACCTTTTGTATGCAAATTACAATAGCTTCTTGCCAATGAGTGGCAAAGGCTCTCTCCACCATATTCTATTTTATAGGTCAAAGAGGAATTTTGGCATGAAGTGTGCAGGTGGCGGATCAGCGTACATTGATGTTATCAGGGCAAAGCGCAGAAGGGGTGCGTCTAATATGGGTACATACGTAATTGAGTCAGACCGTCAAATCTCGGCCTTGTACTCAGGCAGGTATGCAGCGAAGGAAAGTTAATGGCCTCCCAAAGTAAGAGTGCAAATTAATTACAGGTTGGCTACTCAAAAGGCGAACTCGTTTGCCAGATTCAACTCAGGAATTATTTAAGGAAACACCTCTACAAAAATAAGCTATAATACAAGATAAATGATTAAATATGGAGACAAGAATAATAATAGAAATTAGCACAAATGTTAGCGTGACAATGAATATTATAGCAAGCAGGAATTAATGGAAGCTGGGCCTGGGAATTATTAATTAATTCGATGGTTTAAATAATAGGAGTAAGATTACTAAATTTTTTCGTTATGAGATTACGGGGTCTTCTTAGTACTTGAGAGAATGAAATGACTTTCAAGGGTAGGATTCTGGATTACCTCGGATGATTGACGGGAGCGGAAGACCAGTGGCTAGGTCTTCGTAGAATGAACTCTGGGTATGAGCGTTCAGGGAACTCAAACGAGTTTGCGATTACTCCGACTTCCGGAAGGGACGGGGGAGCACAGTACAGACTCGTCAACAGAACGGCGTATGAATCTCCAGGAAGATGGATGAGAAGAGGTGAAGCCCAGGGCAGTGTTCTGGGACCTAATAAACTACTGGTAATCTTCCTCTGAACAGAGCGGATTACGAAGAGGATCTGCTCAAGAGATCACGACAACGAAGCTCGGTTATACTGGGATAGAGATGCACTTGATCAGGGCCAAAAGACTTCCTAACTCGCACTCTTTGATAAGAACTATGCAATTCCTCATAAATATGGGAGTTCGTCTGAAGGCAAGGGAGGGGGGGGGGGACGCGAGACGAGCGAAGTCCCAAGGAATAGCATGGCGTCAGGCAATGCAAACAAGGGAGTTTGATAAGCGCCGCTTTGACGAAGCGACCGAGTGGTAGTATTAGAATTCTTTCTACCCCACAGGGTGGGGAGACAAGGGAGACACCAACAGCCAGACGGGTGGTACACGCTATCAGAGTGGGGGACGGTGGTCATAAATCAAAACCAACATAGCTGGGGCCAGTCTAGGCCTGAGAAATTTAAGCCACACGCCGCGTTCGAATTCATAGTTCCCCAGGGTGATATACGAGAACGCTTTCCGTAGTTCATCCATAATGTAAATAGAGCTATAAGGTGAGATCTCTTACTTTCGTGGTGCAGATTTGGTTATCGTGAGTTTAAATTCCAGGTTGATGAATCATGCCCAGAAAGTTCCCTTGGGTGCTAGATATCACTAAGATTCACCTGAATGACAGAATAAAAATATAGGTGTGTTGTGCTTTGTAATGGGTGCTACTTTATTCCAGATGGGGTATGTGTTTATGAGTACCGTATTGGTAAGGTTCCGTGAGGGAGAAGAGTGGATAGTGTATAGACAGCGGACTCAATGCGAAACGCAACATTATGTAGTGTGATAGAACGAGTTCAGAGCTGCATTCATTTCAACTTCTATCACATTTTACTTAAAACCATGAGGCTACCCACGTGCATCTTCGATTCGAGGCTTGGTGTCTTATCAACAGCTACCGGACGCCAATGTTTAAACAAGGAGGTTATCGTCCCCCCCGTTCGCCCCCATACGCCGACCTCGCCAGATCGAGTTAGGCTTATGGACAGATAAGGCATTTTTCTCCTGCCCAGCTGTGCGTTCCCTCGAAGCTTCCACCCCATTCTCCCCCACGCCAAGGAGATGTCCTGGCTATTTATATGGAAACTTTACCACTAAGATCAGATTGGAGATCCAGATTTTCGTCGCGAAACATCACCACGACCCTCTCTCCCTTTGTGCGCCAAGGGACCTCGACCTCGAGATTCACCATCACTTGTCCAGAAGGAGGACAATATTCCTTGAGTGCCAAAGGTTCGAGCCTTTAGTGACGTCAAGTCCCCAAGGCATTCCCCCCTGCTGTTCAAGGAGAACAGCATTAGAACAGCCATTGTTCGTTTTGAGCCCTTCGCCAAGAAACGGTTCTCATCCCCCCCCCCCTGTTATTCAAGGAGAACAACATTAGAACAGCCATTGTTCGTTTTGAGCCCTTCGCCAAGAAACGGTTCTCATCCCCCCCTGTTGTTCAAGGGAGAACAACATTAGAACAGCCATTGTTCGTTTTGAGCCCTTCGCCAAGAAACGGTTCTCATCCCCCCCTGTGGTTCAAGGAGAACAACATTAGAACAGCCATTGTTCGTTTTGAGCCCTTCGCCAAGAAACGGTTCTCACCCCCCCTGTTGTTCAAAGGAGAACAACATTAGAACAGCCATTGTTCTTGAGCCCGTAGACAAGAGACGGTTCTCATCCCCCCTTTGTTCAGAAGAGAACAAAGTAGAACAGCCATTGTTCGTCGAGCCGTTCGTCGAGTAACGGTTCTCCTTTCCAAGACGCCTCGTCAGGATCCTTTTATCCCCCCCCTTCGGCTGGAACTCGCCAGCGGACCGAATATTCCTTCAAGTACCTTCCACTGCACCCTAATGAAGTTACGTAAGCCAAGCGTCACCTTTTGAGTATTGATCCCTTATTTGTCAATTCTATCCTGTGCTTTAAATGGTTTATCGAACCATCCCATCTCTTTAACTCCATATTTGTTTTACCTTTTTTGATCCCTTAAATCCTTGGATTAGCCCGAGTCTCCACGACCCTTTCCATTCTGTTTGTCAATATTTTCCGTTTTTGTGTATTGTTTATAGTTATTATTAATAAAACTCTATTTTATTAATGATAGCAATATTATTATCCTTGAGCTCAGTTCCACTTCTTAAGCATTTTGAAGATACATAATATCGGCCGCCAGACAGTAAAACGCACTCTAAAGATAATTAAGGAAGTTCCCTCAACGAATAGTGTAATATATGGTATCGTCGGGAGTCATTCTACGACATATATATATATATATACTATTTAATTTGGTATCAGGTGTGTAAGGTTTAACGCTATATCTTTGCAAACACTGGTCTCAGTCGAGTAAAGCATAGTGTTATTCGTTATAATAATAGAATATAGTAGTTCCCTTTTGTTTTAACGATTGCTATCCCCTTTTTTTTTTTAAACTTAAGAAGCTGGAGTAGCTCAAGGAACGGTTAAAATAATTTGTTTGTGTTTTTTGTGATTTTAGTCAGTGGTTATTTAGATTGAGAAACCAAGTACGAATAGGTCAGTGCCCATATTTAGGTGGGCTAATTCTATAGAGGCATAATTCTTGTTGCGAGGAATTTTAGTTGGTTGACTAGTGCGCCCCCAAGTGCAAAGATGACTCAGTTTGAAATCTTTAAAGCGCAAGGAGAGTCCTGTGGACTTTCCGGAAAAGAACTAATTAAGTACATTCGAGAGGAGCAAAGAAAAGAGGAAGAAAGAGAAATACAAAGAAAAAAGGAAGAAAGAGAAATACAACGAGAAGAAAGAGAAAGAGAGGAACGGATAAGACTAGCTGACCTTCAGATTGAATTAGCTCGGATTAAAGCAGAAGTTCAAAGAAAAAAGGTAGAAAAAGAAAGAGAAAGAGAGGAACGGGAAAGAGTAATCCAACGAGAAGAAAGAAGGACGGATTCGCGCCCCTTCCCAGGAAAGCTGACAAAGTTTCCGAGCCCCGTAAAACCCCCAAACTTCTTTCCCCAAAACCAACAAAGGGACTCCAAACCTCCCGTTAAGACTTCTCCTCCATCTCTCTTCCCGAAGCGACCAACCATATGCTTCACCTGTGGTGTAGAAAACCACATGAGCTGGAATTGCCCCCCCAAATTCTAGGCTTAAAAGCGGACCAGCCCACCAAGTTCACCAGATTAATGCAACCCCGGCTCCCCCGGTGGTGCAGACCCAAGCAGAAACTTCTCCCCATCCGTCAGGCCACCAGGTAAATTTTTTTTTGATAAAAGTTCAGCGGGAACTTTGAAATATGAGGAGGGCAGCGTGGACAGCTGTCGAGTATCGACTCTCGTCAGGGACACAGGATGTACATGCTTCATCGTGTCCGACGAACTCCTCCCAGTGGCCTCTAACCACGAAAAATTTGCGGTGGTACGTGACTACCTTGGGCGGGCGAACAGATTCCCCGTCGCTAGATGTTACCTGCAGTGTCAATATTATAATGGCTGGGCTGAAGTCATTGTAGCACCAATAAAATTCTGTTCCGTACTTATAGGAAAGAGCCCCCAAGTAAGTTTCGACCCTGTGTTTCAGGCCGCCCTTCCTCAAGGCCGAGATAAGAAAGAAGCCCAGGAGCCCGTCCCCATCAGAACCCCGATACCGTCCAATTTCTCGGAGACCCCTAACCAGGACTTTAGGACGGAAAAAGAGGAATGTGATTCACTAAAACCCTTAGGTGATAAGGCCCCAGACAAGGACACGGAGACTGTCCCTGGACCCCAAGAAAAAAAGAAACCCCAACGCGCCCATGGAGATACCTTCGTAGAACTGGACGAAGCATCGGCGCTTGAAGAGGATTGCCCCGCGGAGTCCCTTAAGGTAATCCAGACAGTGTGCATCCAACCTGATGCCGATTACCCTCCTCATTCCCTACCAGGCGAGTCTTTGGAACCCTCTGACCTGAAAAGTGACGCACAGCTGACACCACGTCAGAAGAGTCAGATACAAGAACTAATTAAATGGAATCACCATTTACCCGCCCTATTAGCTCTTTTCGAGCAACTGCGTGAAAATGGCCTCACCATTGGCCCCAGCAAATACTATTTTGCTCACGATCTCATTAAATATTCGGGTTTCAAAATAGGACCAAGCCAGTTAGGTCCCCAAGGGAACAAGATTAAGGCAATCGCCGACATGCCCCTCTCGATTACAAAGAAGCCATTAAGATCGATCCTAGGATCAGCTTCTCCCTATCAGCGATTTGTTCCGAATTTCGCTGCAATTTTGGCCCCCCTATGCCCCCTTCAGGAAAAGAATTTCCCCGATCGTTTACGTTGGAATGATGTCGCTGTTTCCCATTTTAATCAGCTCAAAAGTAAGTTCATTTCTGCCCCCATTTTTAAGTTGCCCAACCCGGAAAAATCCTTTGGGATTAAGACAGACGCGTCCAACGAGGGCATTGGAGGTGTACTCCTTCAATACGAGGATGACGGCACAAGTCATCCAGTTGCATATGCTAGTCGTCAATTATTACCACGCGGAAAGAGATATGCCACTAGAGAAAAGATAGCTCTATCAATTATCTGGGTCATAGACAAATTCAAGCTGTACTTGATATGTAAAGAATTTCGAATAGGAACCGACCACCCTCCGTTAGCCTATATTAGGAATTTGAGACACTCAAACGGCCGCATCATGCGCTGGAGTTTACTCTTGCAAGAGTATCAATTTAAAATAAATTATATCAAAGGTTCCGATAACCAGGTCGCTGACGCACTCAGTAGGAATGCGTTACCGAATAGCGTAGAACAATTGTATTCATAGGATTAGTATCTCCATGTAGGTATATACCGTCTTGTACCACTTAATTTAAGATTCTTTTGTAATATAATTAATTAATGTATATGTCTGAATTTTGTAACGCTCAATGTCTAATTTTTTTGATGTATATATATTTGTTCTTATTAATTTACGTATAAATTATTTTGTCCCGTATGTACTAAGTTTATATCACTTCTTTGTTCCATGCCTTTTTTTTTTTATTAAGTTGTATTAAAGGTTATTTTCCCCTGTAATCTAAAGATCGAAATAATCATGTATTAAGGTAATAATAGTTAGGTGCAGGAAGATACGGTTGGTACAAGAAAACGAGTTCCCTACAACGGAGCTCTATCGTTGTCCCTTCTCTTTTTTTTTTCGAAGTGACAACTTCCCCTGGAATGGAGGGGTGTGATAGAACGAGTTCAGAGCTGCATTCATTTCAACTTCTATCACATTTTACTTAAAACCATGAGGCTACCCACGTGCATCTTCGATTCGAGGCTTGGTGTCTTATCAACAGCTACCGGACGCCAATGTTTAAACAAGGAGGTTATCGTCCCCCCCGTTCGCCCCCATACGCCGACCTCGCCAGATCGAGTTAGGCTTATGGACAGATAAGGCATTTTTCTCCTGCCCAGCTGTGCGTTCCCTCGAAGCTTCCACCCCATTGCCCCCCACGCCAAGGAGATGTCCTGGCTATTTATATGGAAACTTTACCACTAAGATCAGATTGGAGATCCAGATTTTCGTCGCGAAACATCACCACGACCCTCTCTCCCTTTGTGCGCCAAGGGACCTCGACCTCGAGATTCACCATCACTTGTCCAGAAGGAGGACAATATTCCTTGAGTGCCAAAGGTTCGAGACTTTAGTGACGTCAAGTCCCCAAGGCATTCCCCCCTGCTGTTCAAGGAGAACAGCATTAGAACAGCCATTGTTCGTTTTGAGCCCTTCGCCAAGAAACGGTTCTCATCCCCCCCTGTTGTTCAAGGGAGAACAACATTAGAACAGCCATTGTTCGTTTTGAGCCCTTCGCCAAGAAACGGTTCTCATCCCCCCCTGTTGTTCAAGGAGAACAACATTAGAACAGCCATTGTTCGTTTTGAGCCCTTCGCCAAGAAACGGTTCTCACCCCCCCTGTTGTTCAAAGGAGAACAACATTAGAACAGCCATTGTTCTTGAGCCCGTAGACAAGAGACGGTTCTCATCCCCCCTTTGTTCAGAAGAGAACAAAGTAGAACAGCCATTGTTCGTCGAGCCGTTCGTCGAGTAACGGTTCTCCTTTCCAAGACGCCTCGTCAGGATCCTTTTATCCCCCCCCCCTTCGGCTGGAACTCGCCAGCGGACCGAATATTCCTTCAAGTACCTTCCACTGCACCCTAATGAAGTTACGTAAGCCAAGCGTCACCTTTTGAGTATTGATCCCTTATTTGTCAATTCTATCCTGTGCTTCAAATGGTTTATCGAACCATCCCATCTCTTTAACTCCATATTTGTTTTACCTTTTTTGATCCCTTAAATCCTTGGATTAGCCCGAGTCTCCACGACCCTTTCCATTCTGTTTGTCAATATTTTCCGTTTTTGTGTATTGTTTATAGTTATTATTAATAAAACTCTATTTTATTAATGATAGCAATATTATTATCCTTGAGCTCAGTTCCACTTCTTAAGCATTTTGAAGATACATAATATCGGCCGCCAGACAGTAAAACGCACTCTAAAGATAATTAAGGAAGTTCCCTCAACGAATAGTGTAATATATGGTATCGTCGGGAGTCATTCTACGACATGTAGAGTAATGTGAAGGGGATAGCATTAAAAGGGGCTGGATGTTTTGTTAGAATGGCAGATCCCTGGCGGGATAAATTAACACAATAGGAGAGAAGAATATAGAAAATCACGGGGGTGGGAGGGCTGCTCCTTGTGCTCACGAGAGCTAAAGATCAGTCCTCAGGGTCTCTTATAGACCCTCCTCCTCTAGGCCTTTTTAGAGTTGCCTGATGGTTAAAAAACATAATTTTCTTAGGCTTATTTAGATTAGGTAGGATAGTAATTCATTAAGCTCAACTTAATCTTGAAGTTTTGAACCTACCATACTCATCCAAATTGAAAAGGCAACTAAAAAAAAGCCTAGGGTAGAGGCTTACAAGCTATTCATTTTTTTTATAGGATTATGTATGCAGGATTGAATTATCTAGGTAGGAAAATTACTTTTTATTTGACAAAGATTCTAAGACAATTCCTAGGAACCATATTAGGCATTATTGTCTTGATAAAAGGGAAGTTAGGGGATATTTGAGAACTGTGTGGAGGGGAAGAAGGAGGGTTAGCAATCGGTGATCAGGGTTGGAATGTTACCTTCGCAAGAAACTTCCTAATTAATAATTGTATGAAAGTAAGTAGAGGTGAAAGCAAGACGGAAAGAAATGTGAGATACACAGGATTCTCAAAAATCTAAGAACTGAGTATAAGACTCTATTTATTTATTTTTTTTTAGGAGGCTACCGGGCGACTGCCTACTTGGGCAGATCTAGGCTACTTTAAAATAAAAATATGAAAACAAAACAACGATAAAAAGGGAAGATAACAATTAGAAAGCAAGCTTCTGTGTCGGGTCGAGGTTTCCCCGGCGCAGGAACGTGCAACCTATAAGGGAAAAAAAAACAAAAACAAAACAAAAAAATTGGTTAGATAAAAGAGAGAAGGCCAGCATCCCAGAAAAAGTATACAACTCAACCAGTCAATGTGCACGCACTCGTCCCGAGTAGAAGGGACAAACGGAAGCGACCCCGCCCATCCCGGTACCGGGAAAGGTAACGTGCACGAAGATCACCCAGACTGGGACATTCGACAAGAATGTGACGAACAGTCTGGGAGACGACGCAGTCATCACAATAGGGCGCAGGCGAGCGCTCCATCAAATAGCGATGCGTCACAATAGTGTGTCCGATTCGGAGACGACAGAAAGCGACCTGAAGCCGTAGCGGCATTAGGAGATAGGTCCATGGGAACAGTCGCGGCGCAATAAAACGCAAATTGAAGTTGCCTTCGACCGTCTCCCATCTTCTTTGACAAACAATCCGAAGAGGTGCCCGTATTCCTGCCATGTAGTCGGCGTGAGGAAGAGCGAAACGCTGCTCCGTTGACAGAGTCCTCGCGGACTCTTTGGCGCGCTCATTCCCCGCAATTCCTACATGTCCAGAAACCCAGCAGAATATAATGTCGACATCCGCCTAGCTCGCGAAAACCGTAGTATCAGGAATATCGCGACCCAGGGGATGCAGAGATTCCAATGCTCCGAGAGCACTCAGGGCGCTTTGTGAGTCGCTATAGATCACAATCCTGTCTCCGACCTGGGAATGTCGCATAATCTCCCATACCCCTGAAGACAGACGCAGCGCCTGGCAGAGCCCCACTGACTTCAAAAAAGGAGATACGGCGTGGAACTCAACCCCCTCTTCGGACTTAGAGCCATCCGTATACACCGGAACGGTTCCAGAGTGAGACGAGGTGTGCTCCAAAAAGGTCGAACGCAATACTACCGGTTCCATACAAGCTTTAAGAGCAGAGGCGAGGAGACAAATAGCCAAATGTGGTACTCTCAAGAGTGGCGTCCTGGGTAGAACCAGGGACGCCACCGGCCCGAGAGCTATCTCTAGCTCTCGAAGGAGTTTCCTGGCCCTAAACCAAAAGGGCTTAGGGTAAGATTGACGTCTCTCGGCGGCATAGACACCGTCGAGATCAGCTGCAGGTGCAGTGATGCACTGCACGCGGCGTAGAGCGAGTGGCATCTCCCCAGCATCGACCAACAGGCTCTCAATAGGGTAAGGGCAGAAGGCACCGGTTGCATGGCAAAGGCCGGTGTGGTTGATCGACTCTACCTTCCGCAATAACAGCTCGGCTGCGGATACATAAAACTCGCATCCATAGTCGAGCATGGAACGAACAAAGGATCAATAAAAAAGTAAGGCAGTAGCTCTATGAGCGCCTCAAGCGCTGAACGTCACGAAACCGAGAATATCCAAGGCGCGGCGACAAGAGACCCAAAGGCTGCGAATATGAGCCTCCCAGGTGGGGCGTCAGTCAAATATAGGATAAGGAAAACGGTGCGATTGAACCACTTCCAGGCGCACCCCATTAAAAAACAAATGTGGGTACCGGTGGAGGCGTGGATGGCGGCAGAAGTGCACCACCTTAGTCTTGGCCAAAGTAAACCGGTTTTCTTCGGCCAAGACTAAGGTGGCGCACTTATGCCGCCATCCACGGTTCCACCCAGACCCATATTTGTTTCTTAATGGGGTGCGCCTAGATGTGGTTGAATCGCACCGTTTGCTTGCTCTTTTATTCGACTGACGCCTCACCTGGGAGGCTCATATTTGCAGCCTTAGTGTCTCATGTCCCCGCGCCATGGATATTCTCCGTTACGTGACTTTCAGCGCTTAGGGCGCTGATAGGGCTACTGCCCTACTTTTTGATCGATCCTTCGTTCGTTCGAAGCTTGACTACGGATGCGAGTTTTATGCATCCGCAGCCGAGCGAATATTGCGGAAGTTGAACTCGATCCACCACACTGGCCTCTGGCTTACGACCGGTGCCTTCCGCCCTTCCCCCATTAAGAGCCTATGGTCAATTCTGGGGAGATGCCACTCGCTCTGCGCCGCTTGCAGTGCATCACTCGCCTGTACGCGCGAGCCCGGCGCCTCCCTCAGTCGCCTTTCATTGCATCCGCATCTGATCTCGACGGTGCCTATGCCGCCGTGAGACGCTAGTCATACCCTAAGCTCTTTTGGTTTAGGGCCAGGAAACTCCTTCGAGAGCTAGAGATAGCTCTCGGGCCGGTGGCGTCCCTGGTTCTACCCAGGACGCCACTCTTGAGAGTACCACATTTGGCTATTTGTCTCCTCGCCTCTGCTCTTAAAGCTTGTATGGCACCGGTAGTATTGCGTTCGACCTTTTTGGAGCACACCTCGTGTCACGCTGGAACCGTGCCAGTGTATACATATGGCTCCAAGTCCGAAGAATGGGTCAGCTTTCACGCCGTATCCATTCTGTTTGAAGTCAGCGAGGCTCTAATAGGCGCTGAATCTGTCTTCACGGCCGAACTGGTTGCAATACACCACTCGGTACGGGACATTACGCGACGTGCCCGGTTCGGAGACTGGATTATGATCTACATATAGCGATATCCGTGACGCCACGGTTTTGACGAGCCGGGTGGATGTCGACATTATCTTCTGCTGGGTCCTGGACATTTAGGAATTGTGGAAAATGAGCGCGCCAAAGAGTCCGCGAGGACTCTGCGACCGGACCAGCGTTTCGCTCTTCCTCACGCCGACTACATGGCAGGAATACAGGCAGCTATTCGGACTGCTTGGCAAAGGTGATGGGACGGTCGAAGGGAACTTAAAGTTGCGTACCATTGCGCCGCGACTGTTCCCATTGACCTATCCAGCAATGCCGCGACGGCTTCAGGTCGCTTTCTGTCGTCTCCGAATCGGGCACACTCGTGTGACGCATCGCTATCTGATGGAGCACTCACCAGCGCCCTATTGCGACGACTGCGTCGTCCCCCAGACTGTTTGGTATCCTCTTGTCGAATGCCCAGTCTGGGTGATCTTCGCGCATGATACTTGTTTCGGTACCGGGATGGGCGGGGTCACAACCGCCTGTCCCTTGTACTCGGGACGAGTGCGTGTATATTGACTTGTGGACTTGTTGACTTTTGGGGGGAGGCCAGGCTTCTCCCCTTCATTTAAGAAGGTTCTATTTTTTTCTTTTGTTATTTGTTTGTTATTGTTTTCTTTGTAGGTTGCACGCTCCTGCACCGGGGTGAGGGGGACTTACCCCCGACGCCGGAGATTGTTTTCTAATTGTTAAGTTTTTCCAATTTTCATCATTGTTATTTTTTCATATTTTTATTTTAAAGTAGCCTACTTCTAGGCTGTCGTGTTTCTGGCGACTTATGCCCAAGTGGGCAGTTGCCAGATGGGCTTTATAAAAAAAATCCAGTTGGCCATACCCTCCGGGGACATCGCAGGTCCCGTTGGCAGCCTCGCAAGTTATGTGTGGGGAGGCACAGGCCTTGACCCCGGCAAGGTTACATATTCTGGCCAGCAGGTCTTTTGAGGGAAGCGACCGAAGGAGCCTGGCTTTCCTCTCCCCCCTAAGGGTGTTTACCCGACCAAGCCGCTTCACTGGGGAGTGGTCGGCTGTGAGCTACCTGCTAGCTTTCTTGCCAGTTCCCTTGGAAAGAAAAGGGGGGACTGCCGCTAGAAAAAGGGGTGCCCGAAAGCACCTCCAGAGAAGGAGGTGAGAGGGAGTCCCCTACACCCGTAGGCAAAGGAGAGGAGTAAGCCTCCTCTCCGGTTAGAAAATTATGGAGGGTCCCCTGCACAAGCACAGGTGGGGGGACCTCCATTTTTTCTGTGGAGCTGCCTGAGGGCGGCTCCGTTGTTCCTAAAAGGGAAAATGGGGAGAGATTTTAGTTTTCTAAGTTTTCATCCATGGTCATGGTGACCCCTTTTTTTGTACGGGATGCAAACGCTAATCACTCTGCGCAGTGGCCCGCTCTGCTAAGGGTGAGTACAGGCATGGCAGAGCCAGGTGCCTCCATTTTGGATCACCCCTCCCGCCTGGTGGCCTGGCAGTCCTCAGCATGGCGGCTCCACCTTGGACGCGGCGTAAAATTGATAGAGTGTGAAGAGAGAATGCAAAGGGATGCGAGGAACGTATGGGTGGGTATGAAGCAGGTTGTTAAAAACCCAATCACAAACCCGAGCTTGGGGTTAGGGAACATTGTCCCCTCCCCCCCCCCCTCAGCCCCGCTTCGGGATAGTTAGCTGAGGAGAAGGTCAGCATCTACCCTATGAAATTAGAGGCTGACCAGAGAAAGTTGTGGGAGAGGTTGTATGAAAAGCAAAGAAACCGGGTAAAACACAAGTGTTTTGAAGGAAGGAAAAGAGGCTAAGTTGTATAAGACTCTAAAAATGTATAACAAGTAACACTAGACACACTAGAACTCTATAACACAAAAAAAAACACTAAACCGATAGAAACTGAATAAAAACGTGAAAAACAATCCAGCTAACAAAACACGATGAAACTTTAAGAGATTAAAGGAAACGTCGCGTAAGGCTCACAGGTTACAGGCGCGAAAGCACGGAATAGAGATCAGTCGTAGCTTCCCACAATATTTTCTTCTGTGTGTCTTATTCTACTCTATTTTCTTGTCCCGAGTCGTATCCTCTCCCGAGAAGAGAAATATTTTTTTTACCATTCTATCAGTTCTTTGTATAGGCTCCTAGATACTTTAATTACACCCTACAGCCCCACCAAGTATTTAGTGTTTCAAGTGTTAGTACTCTTTTGATTGTACTCCCCTTCATTATTTTCCACTAGATATCTCTTATATGCATTTCACTCCCATTATTTTTCTTTTAATTCTCTCGTTTCACCACGAAACGTCATTCGCATAATTTGGGGGGGCAATTAGCGGGAAAACACTTTTGATTTTTATTAGCTCAATAACATATGTAGACATATACATAGATATAAGTTCATGTAACGCATAATTTAGATACGCATGTAAATATAGTAGCACGTGAATGCAATGTGGTTGCGTTGCCCACATTCGATTCTTGTGAACATTTGTACACATGCAACACTTTCACTCTCTCTTTCACTCACACTCTCTCTCTCTGTATATATTTGGGACAAAGACATCATATTGATTTTGTTTATACCACATCCCAAAACTATGCGGTTTACGTTTATGAAACGATAAAAGAAACCTAGGAAAAAATATATAATTTCAATAACAACGACTGTAAAAGCAAAAAGATTTTTACACATCTAGTTCAACTCGTATTAACTTCAACAGCGGTACATAACAATTATATCACTCGCGCTTTAGCTAATTACAGTACTTTCGGTTTTGGATAGTTTGTTATGCATCACATCGTAGGTCTAAAATCCACCCTGAACGCAATTATGGAAGCCTCTCTTTACTCTTCTTTCTCTACTAAGATTTTTCTAACTTCCTTCTTCATTTTTCAATGGATCAATTTTGTTCTTTGCCAGGGCTTCTTTAGTTACTAAATCGTATCCACTTTAGCACCAATAAAATTATGTTCATGAGGGAAGCGAGCCCTCTCCCACTCAGAAAGCTAACTAATCTTTTCTTTGGCTTACTCCGGTTATATACATTTCACACATTTTCACTTCTAACTTCATTGTCTTCACAATGCGTTTATGTATTTTTTGCCTTTTTTCCTTACAAAAAAATATCTATCTTATTCTCCAGTAATGCTGCATCTAAGCAATGAATTTTGCAACAGAGCCATCGTTCGGACGTCATTAAACCTACTAATGAATGTTGTGCAGCAAAGCCCTACGACAAGTTTCTATGTGAAGAAACTATTCACGAACTACATTTAGGATCAGAGATCCAAATAGTACACCAGAAACTAAGAGAAGTTGTTAATGCATCCGGACACCGTTAGTTGTAGACCACAACTGTAAAAAACCTACAATGAGGTTTCAAAATGCTTGAATATTCCATTAAAAGAGAGACTTTTCCAACTTAAGTTCTTCCTTTACATCCTTGTACTATAATTTATTAATGCAATCTTAGCAAACAATTATTAAGTAGTTTGGGTTTGAAACCGAAAAATAGCTGCCAACAGTTTAATGAAATACAAAACTGCAAGCGCCACATCACAACATGGTGCATGTGTAAGTAAGCATGCAACCATAAGCAAAGAGAACTATCTTTTGGCAAGTATTTGACAGAAATTTGTGAATAACGTTTCCCTACCGTGAAAGGAGTTTTCTAATAAAATATATTCATTTATAGTAGTTCTGAAAACATCCAGAGACTTAGTCTTATCCTATTAACTAGTACACTTTCTTCGCTAGCTTTTATCTCTAACAATTACAGAGTAACTTTACACTTTATCTACAAATTAGACCATACACGGTGCACCGATTGTTTCAGATATTGTACACACTGTTAAGAGATATGACACTTGTGTCAAAACAGTAAGAACGATGTCCCAAGCATTTGGTGAACAAATAATGTAAGAATCGCAACTAACGTATTAAAGGTGATTATACAGATTGTGCATATGTAAATACATTAAACGCTAATTAAACAACAATTTCGTCAGAGATGCCTCGCTTTACGGGATATCCACACGAAATATTTAGCCTATAAAGTTCATAGAATGTTTTGCATTAGGAGAGAGTACAAAATTGCAGATGGCTTATAACATTTCAGAGAAATTATTTGATAAAGGTCCCAACTCTAGTTTTAAAGTAAAAAATACATTTTAATGGTACATTGGAAGTGTTTTATGTAAGTTTAACCTTATTTTTTTGTGCAAATGAATAGAAGTCTAAAACATTGAAGTCCTAATTTTACCAGATTTGTTATATTGACAAAAAAATGAGGTTAGATTTAAGCGAAACATCAAATGTACCATTAAAATGCACTTTTTACTTTTACCTAGCTATTCTATCCTAATAGAATCAGGCACAATGAAATGTGGTATTATAGGTATTAATACATCAGTTGAACGTGTCCAGTAGAGGCAAAACATTCTTTTTCGATACTCGTTCAATACCAGCAATGCCCGAACACACGAAATTTCCCTACCTATATTATATTTAAATTTTCCAAACTTGTTTGGATCCATTTCGGCATTAATCTCAATTCCACCAGTCTTGCGTTCTGAACGCATCGACTTCCAGTCGAACCACTACTTGTGAATCGATAGCTAATTGCATTTAGCATAACAAAATAATTTCGTTTTTCCTATGCATGCAATTCCGCTATTTAGGAATTCATAGATCGTGTGACTTGCTTTTCGATCGTCTTTTGTTTTTGATGAAGTCACTTCTTGCTTATTTTATTTTTTAAATCCATTCATTTTTTCATCAATTTTCAAATTACCATTTTTTTTAAACAGTGTGAAGTTTCGCCGACACACCTTCCTTGTTGGTGGAGGGTTCCACCCCCCACCCCTATTTATTTTAAATAACTATTATAAACAACTTGAAAATAAAAATGAAAATACTGGAACATCCCAAATGAACATAGGGTGTATCCTCATGACATGGAAATATATTACGTTATTAAAATATTAAATTTTATTTAGGACATAAAGAAAGCACACAAAAAATCACTCGGATAAGTATGCTCGGTATTAGTGTTTCTCGCTGTGACCTGTATCAAATAATAATTTGTCTAAATGCTATCAACACCCTTCTTATTACCATCTTTAACTAATTAGTAGTCTTAGTCAAATACACTATATTTGTTCCCAATGAGTACAGCAGATGACGCAAGTAAAGGTTTCTATTACACTATTATTATATCAGGTTTAGGCTAAATTCACAAATAAATGAGTAAAGTTACCGTATTTACATGAAATAGGAAAATACAATCTTCATAAAATAGCACAACAAAGTGATTTCTTCCCTATTAGTCGCTGTTAAATTAGGTTGTTTATCGTACTCCAGCTAATTACATAAGATTGTTCAGCGGCGGATGAAGGCATTGCAAAGTTTTCATTTACTAAACTGAAGAACAGGAATCAAATAATACAGCAAGTTCTAGCTAACGTGTAACAAAGATATCAAATATCTCTCAGTCTTTATCGAATTTGAGTAGGTTAAATTTATAGTTGGAGAGACGAAGGGTCAGATTTTAGAATATACGCACAGCCTTTACGAATCAGCCTCTGATGTCTGATTAGGGCTTTTCTGTACGGGAAAAAAGAACTGCATATATGCTAAAACATTCAGCCATATCTGTGTTCTTTTCTCTACATAAGGTATTCTAAAATCCTAAATATACACCCATAAATCTACTGGCGATTTTCCATTAGACGTGATACTAAACATTCAATTACGCTTTGGTACCGACATATACAAATTGCACCGCTAGTAACACAGAATTCTTTGGAGGTTGTGGGAGAGTACTTCTTAAGCTTTGTTGTCCATTTCTATCCTTTCATTTTCTTGCCGTCTCTGTTCTGGTGTTTTGCTCCACTTCTGCGGTTCTCCAGATGCGAAGATGAGGAACACCAGACATCCCACTGAGAAGATGCCCATCGTGATAAAGAAGATGGTTCTCCACGCTTCTACCGTTTGCTAGCAAAGAAAGAGACAAAAAAAAAATTGTATTATTTGAAATAAAACAATTTTGTATACAGTAATCCTTCATCTTTGGCAGTCCGATCATTAAACTGCCCATTAATAGGATACATTTCTCTCCATTTTATTAGCAAAAATATTTCCTACGAACTTAAACTCTAAGAAAACTTCATTACACTTTTTAATTTTATAACAATCTTAATACTAGTTGGTTGAAATCTTTTAATGACATTATAAATTCCTAAAATGGCGCTTAGTTAAGGATAAATGAATATTGTTTATGTTCATTTGTATATGATTATTTGGGGAAAAATTATATAGGCTACATCTGGCTAAATTTTAGTGATAGTTTAGAAGCATTGTTCGCCTATCCATGAGACTTTCCTGATTTTTTCGTTCAGGTCTGCTGATTGACGAATTTGCACCATAACTCAATTAGTACCAATCATTATCGAGTGGTAGGAAAATCGCATGTGGGGTGGGAGAGCGGGCGAAGAACTCGCTCGTGAGATACTGGGAGAGGTAACGTGCGCGAAGCTCACCCGGACTGGGACATTCAACAAGAATGTGCCAAGCAGTCTGGGGGACAACGAAGTCGTCACAATAAGGTGCGTCCCGCGAGTGTTTTCAATTCGGAGACGGAAGAAAGCAACCTAAAGCCGTCGCGGCATTCAAGGGTAGGTCTATGTGAATAGTCGCGTGGAAATGGTACGGAACTTTAAGTTCCCTAGACGGGGTCCCGTCTTCTTTGTCAAGCAGCCGGCACAGCCTGCCGACTTCAAACAGAGGGGATACAGCGTGAAAATAACCACCCGTTGGGAGTTTCAGCCATCCGTATACAATGGCACGGTTCCAGCGTGATACGAAATGTGCTCAAGAAAGGCCGAACGCAATACTCAGGGCACTTTATAGGCCTTGGAAGCAGAGGCGTGGCGACAAATAGTAAAAGGTTGTACCCTTCAGGGTGGCGTCCTAGGCAGAACAATTGGCGCCACCGGCCCGAGAGCTATACCCAGCTTTCGAAGGAGTTTCTTAGTCCTAAACGCAAAGGGCTTAGGGGATGACTGGCGTCTCTCAGCGGCAAAGGCATCGTCAGATCAACTGCAGATGCAGTGAGAGCGGTTAACAAATAAGGAAGGGGCCAGGCTCGCACTTACAGGCAAATAATGCAGTGTGCATGGCGAAGAGCGAGTAGCATCTCATGAGCATCGAAAAGTAGGCTCTCAATGGAGGGAGTGCGGAAGGCACCGGTCGCAAGGCGAAGGCCTGTGTGGTGGGGATCTAGGCTACCTTCCGCAATACACTCTAAGTTGCAGATGCATAAAACTCGCATCCGTAGTCGAGCTTCAAACCAACAAAGGATCGATCAAAAAGTAAGGCAGTAGCCCGATGAGCGCCGGAAGCGCTGAACGTCACGGAACGAAGAATATCCATGACGCGGGGACAAGAGACCCTAAGGCTGCGAATATGAACCTCCCAGGTGAGGCGTTCTACAGAGAGAAGACCAAGGAAACGATGAGATTCAACCACTTCCAGGCGTCCCCGATTAAGAAACAAGTCTGCGTCAGGATGAAGCCGTGGATGGCGGCATAAGTGCACTCCCTTAGTCTTGGCCAAGGAAAACCGAAACCTGTGCGCTTCGGCATAGCGAGAGACGACGTTCAATGCCTGTTGGAGTCGACGCTCCAGAGCTGGCGTCTGGGCAGCGCCAAAAGA
Source organism: Ceratothoa steindachneri (assembly GCA_963969495.1). Taxonomy (NCBI): domain Eukaryota; kingdom Metazoa; phylum Arthropoda; class Malacostraca; order Isopoda; family Cymothoidae; genus Ceratothoa; species Ceratothoa steindachneri. Next base: position 97,814,285 of record OZ018321.1, on the reverse strand, counting down.
GATCCAAAGATCATTCACGTAGAGCGTTGCAATAACACCTTCCGGCAGCACCTAGGTGATGCCGTTGATGCTCAAAGCCAAAAGTGTGACACTGAAGACACTTTCCTGCTGGACACCCTCTTTCTGCTCCTTTGGGTCGGAGAGAGCTCCCCCCACCCGTACGACGAATCGGCGATCTCGCAAAAATTCAGATATAAAGACTGGGAGGCGTGCCCTCGCCCCCATCGTGTGGAGAGTCTCCATGATACCGTATCGCCATGCGGTATCATAGACCTTATCCAGATCAAAAAACACCGTGGCGTAGTGCTGTCTACGAAGGAAGTCCTCACAGACGGCACTTTCCAGTCGGAGCAGAGTATCCGATTGGAGTGGAACTTGCGGAAGTCTCACTGTGCAGAAGAAAGATGGACTCCGCTGTCCAGAAAAAGGCTAATCTAACAATTACTAATTCCTTCATCAACTTGCACACGCAAGAGATTAAGAGAGATTGTGCGGAAATCGGCCGGAGTAGAGTGATCCTTCTCCGGTTTGCGAAAGGCGAGCAGCGTGGGGATTCGCCAGGAATCCGGAAGGAGACTTTCCACCCAGATCCTGTTAAATAAATCTAACAGAGAGTCCATGCCTTGCTCACTCAGGTGTCGAAGAATGGCGTACGTGACATCGACTGGACCATGGGCGGTGTCTGCGCACGAAGCAAGAGCTGGAATGCAACTCACTCAGAGCAAACATGTCGTTGAAGGGTTCTCCGCCTCAGGAGGTAAACTATAGCCGGCTGCCTTCCGCGACATCACGACATGCGTTGAATGCTGGCAAACAGCATTCCGGCTAGAGAATGCGGAAAAAGCGATCGCGAAGGATTCCGCCACGGACGCAGGGTCCAAAATTGCGGTCCCATTCTCCTGGAGAATGGGAGTGAGGTCCTGCGAGAACTTGCCCCGAATCCTTCTGCCTCACTTCCACACCTCTGCTAGAGGGGTCTTTCCCGTTAAGTGAAGACACGTATGCCCGCCGAGAAGAGCGGCGGGCGTGCTTCGAAATATATATGAACCTACCCCTAGGATGGCGAAATCTGGCTAGGGCTAGGTTCGGGCGGCACTTAGAGCGCATGTAGGCATAACGCTTCTGCTTGAGGGACGTCTAACACTCGCCTGACCACCACAGGAGTGATCGGCGTGCAAACGGCCAGAACTTCTAGGAATATTAGTTTGGGCGACGGCGTTAAGGTTGCCGGAGAAGAACTCAACGGCCTCATCTACCGAATTAAACTCCTCGAGTGAGATAAAGAATTCAGTCATTTCCTGAAATGCAGACCACCACGCCCGCGCCAAGCACCACCGGGGCGGGCTCTGGGGCGGCAGCGGCTCCAAAAATATTTGAATGGGAAAGGGATCACTACCATGAAGATCATCGACCACCCCCTAATCAAAATCAGGATGTGCATCCGGAGCGCAAATAGATAGATCGAGGCAGGAAAATGAAGCGGTTCTCAGGCAGTGATGCGTAAATTCATCCACAGTTAGTATACCCATCTCAAGTTCGTCGATTAGGTCGGCAAGGCCTTTACCCTTGGGATTTATGGAGTAGTCTATCCAGAGGAAGTGTCTACCGATTAGATCTCCCTTAGCAAGAGAAAGGGCCCTGGCAACCGTGCCACGACACGGCAGAATTCTCCCGCATCGAAGTAGGCTGACGGTAGAATGTAAGCGGAAATAACAGTATATCTCCTATCAAGGTGCAGCTGCACAGCTACTGCCTGAAAGGAAATATCTAAAGCTAAGAGAAGAACGGAGACATCATGCTGGGTGTAAATCGCACATCCCTTATACCCCAGGAGGGTGGGCAGGGGGCATGCGCCGATCATGGTCTCCTGCAAAAAGATAGCTAACAGTAAACGGGAGGAGAGGAGCCTCCGCAGTTCCTTGGATTTCCTTTCTAAGGAGATACGCACCACATTGTTTCGAGAAGCAGGGTGTGGCTCTTCGCAATTGACATACTTGGCCACACATGATTTGAACTTATCGTATGGGGCCTTCGAGCAACTTACATAGATTTTAGGTAACCCCGACTTTGCACGTCGACAGGAGCGATTTGTATTGCCGAAGTGGTGGCAGTGATAGCACCTTCGCGGCAGTGGCACGAATGCCTTCACGCGATAGCGATACCAACCGGCACAAACCGGCTCAGAGAGCTTGTCACAGTCGAATGTGACGAAGAGTGTATTGGTGGGTCTCGAGGCCCCTCCCTGTTTTCTCACCACACGTTCGACCTTGACCGCTCCATAGTCGGCCAGCTCTAAAGTGATGTCCTCTATGGAGTTGTCCACGAGTTCCCTGGCATAAACTACTCCTTTCACGAAGTTCATGGTAGAGTGTGCCGTCACACTCACAGGCGTGCCAACAAGTGTCAGAAGGGTACTAATCATGGCCACCTCAGAGGGATTCTACGCATTCGCCCAAAGGCTCCCCTGCCCTTAGCTAACATGCCATCAGTTGAACGAATAATCAGAAAGCGTTTGAAGCCAGCGGGCTCGAAAACGCCAGGTTGTCTCTGTATGAGGGGCCTTGACGTAATCGAGCCTCCGCTCTGTGCACTTGTACTTTTCTTCTTTGTCAGGGACTCCGCACCCGGGGTGGGCAGCGGGGTCGGACGTGCAGATCTTGGCTTGGTCGCTTATCAAAGTAGCAGACCCATCTGTCCCCGCATTCCCCGCGGATGGAGAGTAGGCCCTAGTCATTTTTGGTTTATTTTCTTTTTAGGAGAGGATGGCGGGATTGAACCCGCTTCTCCACTCCGCCGGCAGGAGCCTCCAAGCTAAGTTGACCGGCTTCAGCATGGTCCTTCTCCGAGATGGAGAATATCCTGGCAAGGGCAGGGGCACCGGCCGGAGAAGGAGATCCATCCCCTCCTTGTACTGCCTTGAAGAGCCGAGCCGTTTGAGGAGGACCTTTCATAGAGGCGGCCTCTGGTTTGGTGCCTGGCGCCGAGCCTGGATTCGCCCCCAAGGAAGGTCCTACCGTCTGGGGCTGGGTTGCCTTAAAGACCATGTCTATCTCGAGAGGCCTCCATGTGGCCATCCTCCCCACCCTCAGGACACCATAGGTCCCATTGGGAACGGTCTCCCTTGTCGGGTTAAGGGTGGAACACGTGCCTTGACCCGCACTTGGTTTAATATACGAGCTAGCAGGTCTTTTGAGGGAAGCGACCGATTGGCCCTGTCTTCCCTCTTTCCCCTAAGGGAGTTTGCTCTATAGTGCCTCTTCAATGGACAGCAGTCGGTTATGGGCTCCCTGCTGGCTTTGTTGGCAGCCCCCTTGGAAAGTAAAGGAGAGTCTGCCGCTGGAAAGAGGGAAGCACCCGAGGGCACCTCCAGACAAGGGGATGGCCTCGCGTGCACACTCTTGTCTGGTGCATCTCTCCGGTCCACGAATTTTGGAGGTTTCCATGTGAAAGCAAAGTGGGGGAGGAACCTACATTTTTTTAGGGGAGCTGCCTGAAGGTGGCGCGGTCGATGGTGAGGGGGAATGGGGAAAAAGGTTTTTCTTTTAATTTTTCACAGGATGCAGTCGCTAATCACCCCTCGCAGTAGCCCACTCTGCAAGAGGTGCGTACGGGGCTGGCATAGCCAGGTCCTGCCATTTTAGGACATCTCTCCCGCTTGGTGACTTGGTAGCCCTTCGACATGGTGGCTCCACCTTGGGCACAGCGTAAAAGGGATAGTGTAAAGTGAGAAGGAAAGTGGGACTGAGGAAGGTATGGGTTGGGATGAAACAGGTTGTTAAATCCACCATCCCAAACTGGAGCTCAGGGGTTAGGGAACATTGTCCCCTTCTCCCTCAGCCCCGATCCGGGGTAGTCGGCTGAGAAGCAGCTCACCATCTACCCTGTGAAAATAGAGGCCGACCAGAGAAATTGTGGGAGAGGTTGTATGGGAAGTGAGGAAGTAGGGGAGAAACACAGGCTGTCTGAAAGAAGGAAAAGAGGCTAAGCTGGGGCCGGAAGGGGTGCTGAGTCTCGTCAGCACGGCGGCCAGGAAGGCAAATCGCTGCGCCCCTTATGGGGTAAAGAGTCGTGAGTGAGTGAGGTGGGAACTAGGGGTAGAAGAGGATATGGTAAGTTGTATCTTAGATCTTAGTGCCTGATAGGGCCTGGGGGGATCGAGAAGGGGTAGTAGGTGGTGTTGAATGTCCAAGTTCAGAGCCAGGTTGTTTACCAGCAGCACCCGTCTCGTAAGGTTTTTCACCTGGAAGAAGTTTCAATCCCCTAGTGAAAGAAATTTCGTACCCTGAGATAATGCAAAGAGAGATAGGCCAGATACCAACTATCACAACAGGGTAGGTCCTGATCAGCCGTACCTCCGGTGAGAGTATAAGACAACTACAAACCTTCATAATAAGCAGTGTGAAGAAAGAAGGAGAAATAGAGATAAAATAGGCGAGAAAGGAGAAGGAAAAAAAAATTAGGGGTATGAGATCGAATAATAAAAGTCCTCTCACCGTCGAGAAGGTAGGAGACTGCCGTAGCCAGACCAAGAAAGAATGCGGACAAGGAGAGGGATTCTACTGTAGCAACCATTATGATTCGGACACTTAGGTTTCCATCACAAAACTTACAGTAGTTTCAAACCAAATCATGGTAAGTAAGGGTTTAAGGGGTATAAGGTAAGAAACCAGTGGGTTGCTGCCCAATCCAAGTGGATTATATATGGCAGCTAAGATGAAATGAGGCAAATCATCTATAAAAGGTGGAGGAGACCACTTGGTAAAAAAAAATTCAAAAACGACGGGTTAAAAGATTCCTCCACTAATATGAATCGAAGACGGGTGTGTTGAAGGAATAGTTAAAAGGGTCGGAAAACAGGACAACCGGAGAATGGCGAAATGGCTACAATCCAATAAAAGGTGGGCAACTGATTGGTCCCCACCGCAAAAACGACAGCAAGGGCTGATATGAACATCACCCGAAACAAGATGGCCGTGAGTAAGTCTCGTGTGGCCAATGCGAACTCGCCAAAGGGCCAACTCCAACGACCGCATTCTAGGACGGCTCGAGGGCCAAGAGTGAATAGAATTTTTAATTTTGTATAGTTTGGATGATGAACAGTAATCCCACTCATTCTTATTGAAGGAAAGTAGTCCCTAAAAGGCAGAACAGAGTTCTCAAGAGACACAGAATGTGCTGAGCGGGCCAGCCGATCAGCCCTCTCGTTGCCCAGGACCCCCACATGCCCTGAGACCCAGCAAAAAATAATTCTAAATCAGGACGCATTTTGGATCAGCCAGTTGCAAATTTCTGTTATTAAGGGTTAGACGCATTAAAATATCTAATTGACTGTAAAACACTCCTTGAGTCAGAAAAAATGACAAAATCATTAAAAAGTAAAATTTGGAAGAGTCTAAAAGGATTGCTGAATGTTCAGCGGTAAAAATGGATACTGCTGGCGGCAAAGATAAAGTTAGGAGTTCTCCTCCTGGGTAGATGGCTGCGGTGCCCAAGCCACCGTCTGAATTAGAGCCATCCGTGTATAGTGGGCAGGATTGTTTGCGTGAGATCGAATGCTCTAAGAACAGGCTCCACATGTTGGTACATACTGTGGGGAGAGGAGCAGGCCAACTAGGGATCAGTAAGGATGGAGGGGTAAGGACCCTTGGAGCACCCAGGTTAGAGAGATGATCACCTATGCGAAGGTTCATGGGGCGGGATAAAGATGGCAACTTATCATATGCCGCCGTTTATTGGGCAGCATACAGGCATCTTTATACCTCTAATACAGGGGTTTTTAAGTTGTTTTTTTTATTTAAGGGGCAATCTGGCGACTGCCGACTTAGGCATAAGTCGCCGTAAAAAAACAGCCTAGTTCTAGGCTACTTTAAAAAATTTGAACAGGAAACAACAATAAAAAGAAATAACAGTAACAATAACAAAGCAATAATAAAAACAATAACAAAAACAACAAGAACAATTAAACCTGGTTGAAATGAAAGGGAGAAGGCCGGCCTCCACCAAAAAGTCAACAAGTCGACCAGTCAAAGTGCACGCACTCGTCCCGAGTACAAGGGACAGGCGGTAGCGCCCCCACCCATCCCTGTACCGGGGCAGGTATCATGCGCGAAGATCACCCAGACTGGGCATTCGACAAGAATGTGCCGAACAGTCTGGGGGACGATGCAGTCGTTGCAATAGGGCGCAGGCAAGCACTCCATCAAATAGCGATGCGTCACACGAGTGTGCCCGATTCGGAGACGACAGAAAGCAACCTGAAGCCGCCGCGGCATTACGGGATAGGTCCATGGGAACAGTCGCGGCGCAATGGCACGAAACTTTAAGTTCCCTTCGACCGTCTCCCATCTTCTTTTCCAAGCAGCCCGAAGAGCTGCCCGTATTCCTGCCATGTAGTCGGTGTGAGGAAGAGCGAAACGCTGGTCCAGTGGCAGAGTCCTCGCGGACTCTTTGACGCCTTCATCGGCGCGCTCATTCCCCGCAACTCCTACATGTCCAGGAACTCAGCAGAAGATAATCTCGACATCCACCCGGCTCGCCAAAACCGTGGCGTCACGAATATCGCGAACGAGGGGATGCGGAGATTCCAATGCCACGAGAGCACTCGGGGCGCTTTGTGAGTCGCTATAGATCACAATCCGGTCTCCGAACCGGGCACGTCGCGTAATCTCCCGTACCGAGTGGTGTATTGCCACCAGCTCGGCCGTGAAGACAGACGCAGCGCCTGGTAGAGCCCCGCTGACTTCAAACAGAGAGGATACGGCGTGGAAGCCGACCCCCTCTTGGGACTAAGAGCCATCCGTATACACTGGCACGGTTCTAGCGTGACACGATGTGTGCTCCAAAAAGGTCGAACGCAATACTACAAGCTTTGGGAGCAGAGGCGTGGCGACAAATAGCCAAATGTGGTACCCACCAAGGTGGCGTCCTAGCAGAACCAAGAGCGCCACCTGCCCGAGAGCTATATCTACCTCTCGAAAGAGTTTCCTGGCCCTAAACCCAAAGGGCTTAGTGTATGACTGGCGTCTCTCGGTGGCATAGGCACCATCGAGATTAGCTGCGGATGCAGTGAGAGCTGTTGGCGAATGAGGGAGGCGCCGGGCTCGCGCATACAAGCGAGTAATGCACTGCACGCGGCGCAGAGCGAGTGGCATCTCCCCAGCATCGACCAACAGGCTCTTAATGGGGGAAGTGCTGAAGGCACCGGTCGCTAGGCGAAGGCCGGTCTGGTGGATCGAATCCACCTTCCGCAAAAAACGCTCGGCTGCGGATGCATACAACTCGCATCCGTAGTCGAGCTTTGAGCGAACAAAGGATCGATAAAAAAGTAAGGCAGTAGCCCTATCAGCGCTTCAAGCGCTGAACTTCACGGAACGGAGAATGTCCATGGCGCGGGGACAAGAGACCCTAAGGCTTCGAATATGAGCCTCCCAGGTAAGGCGTCGGTCGAAAACAAGACCAAGGAAACGGTGCGACTCAACCACATCCAGGCGCACCCCATTAAGAAACAAATCTGGGTTGGGGTGAAGCCGTGGATGGCGGCAGAAGTGCACTACCTTAGTCTTGGCCAAAGAAAACCGAAACCTGTGCGTTTCGGCATAGCAAGAGACGCGGTTCAATGCCTGTTGGAGTCGACACTCCAGAGTTGGCATCTGAGCGCGCCAAAAGAGATCGAAAGGTCGTCCACGTAGAGCGTAGCGAGAACATCTTCGGGCAGCACCGAGGTGATGCCGTTGATGCTCAGGGCAAAGAGTGTGACGCTAAGGACACTTCCCTGCGGGACACCCTCTTCCTGCTCCTTTGGGCCGGAGAGGGCTCCCCCCACCCGTACGCGGAATCGACGATCTTGCAAAAATTTAGATATAAACATTGGGAGGCGTGCCCTCGCCCCCATCGTGTGGAGAGTCTCCATGATACCGTATCGCCATGCGGTATCATAGGCCTTCTCTAGTTCAAAAAACACCGTGGCGTAGTGCTGTCTACGAAGGAAAGCCTCGCAGACGACATTTTCCAGTCGGAGCAGAGCATCCGACGTGGAATGGAACTTACGGAAGCCGCACTGTGCAGAAGACAGATGGCCTCCGCTGTCCAGGAAATAGGCTAATCTAACATTTACCAATTTCTCCATCAACTTGCAAGAGGTTAGAGAGATTGGGCAGAAACCGGTCGGAGTAGAGTGATCTCTCCCCGGTTTGCGAAAGGCGAGCACAGTAGTGATTCGCCAGGAGTCTGGGAGAAGACCTTCCACCCAAATCCTGTTTAATAAATCTAACAGAAAGGCCATGCCTCGCTCACCCAGGTGTCGAAGCATGGCATAGGGGACATCGTCCGGACCATGGGCGGTGTCCGCGCACGAAGCGAGAGCGGAACGCAACTTACTTACAGTAAACTTGTCGTTGAAGGGTTCTCCACCTCTGGATGTAAATTCCAGCTGGCGGCCTTCCGCGACATCACGACGTGCATTGAATGCTGGCGGAGCAGCATCACGGCTAGAGAATGCGGAAACAGCGGTCGCTAAGGATTCCGCCATGGACGCGAGGTCCGAGATTGCGGCCCGCATTCTCCTGGAGAACGGGAGGGGGGTCCTGCGAGAACTTGCCCTGAATCCTTTTGACTCGCTTCCACACCTCAGCTGAAGGGGTCTTCCCGTTGAGTGAAGACACGTATGCCCGGCAAGAAGAGCAGCGGGCGTGCTTCGAAATATACAGGAACCACCATGGGAGTGGTCGGCGTGCAAAATGGCCAGACGTCCTAGGAATAGTAGTCAGGCCCACGGCGATGAGGTTGCCGGAGAAGAACTCAACGGCCTCATCTACCGACCTAAACTCCTCGACTGAGATAGAGAATTCAGTCATTTCCTGAAATGCATGCCACCACGCCAAGCACCACCGAGGTGGTGTATCAGGCGGCAGTTGCCAGGAAAATGATATTTGAATGGAAAAGTGATCACTACCATGGAGGTCCTCGACCACCCCCCAATCAAAATCAGGCTGTGCATCCGAAGAGCACAAAGATAGGTCAAGGCAAGAAAATGAAGCGGTTCTCGGACAGTGATGCGTAAACTCATCCACGTTTAGGACACCCATCTCAAGCTCTTCGATCAGATCGGCAAGGACTTGTCCCCTGGGATTTATGGAGTAATCTCCCCAGAGAGGATGCCTGCCGTTCAGATCTCAGAGCAAGAGAAAGGGTCTCGGCAACCGTGCCACGACGCGGCGGAAGTCCCCCGCGTCGAAGTCAGCTGACGGTGGGATGTACGCAGAAATGATAGTATACCTCCTATCCAGGTGCAGCTGCACAGCCACTGCCTGGAAGGAGGTATCTAAAGTGAAAAAAAGAACGGAGAAGTCATGCCAGGTGTAAACCGCGCATCCCCTAGCCCGGCCATCCCGCGGTGGTGGGGTCGCAAGAGCCTTATACCCCAGGAGGGCGGGCAGGGGGCACGCGCCTAGCATGGTCTTCTGCAAAAAGATAGCTAACGGGGAACGGGACGAGACGAGCCTCCGCAGCTCCTCCCAGTTGGCCCGGAGTCCTCGGCAATTCCATTGAAGGAAGATGCCCTCCAGGCCTAGCTCGAAGGAGACGCGGGGGCCCTCCTCGGACTGAAGACCCTCACGGGAATGGCCGTACGCTTCCCGGGGGCAGAACCCTAGGCGCTGTTGGCCGGACAAAGCGCTGAAGGCACTGTCGCCTTCGAGGACTTATTGGAGGAGGTTGGGCTCGACATGCGAGTCTTTTCGTCCCTCCTCCTCGAAACTTTAGGCGGGCGTTGCGGCTTCGGAGGCGGGGGGCCCTCTTTTCGAGGAACCACCGTCTCCGAGCCACTCGCCACACTTCGGGGCGTGGGCGAAGGAGCCGAAGCTCCTTTGCTGCTGTCCTCCTTTTGGGGGACAGCTCTAGGAACCCCGGAAGATGGCCTAGCGACCATCTTCATGGGTGTGGCCTCCTGTGAGTCTAACGACTCGGTGGAGGCGCGTGGCCGTTTCGCCTTACGGGAAACGGTCACGCTGGAGGAAGAGGGGGGAGCCCTGGTTTTAGCCGGGGCTGGGTATGAACCCTTTTTGCTACCAGCTTTACCAGGGGAGCGCCCGGTTTACGTCGAGCCCGCAGAAGGGCTCCGAATGGGCGCGGAAACAACCATGCTCGTTACCCTGGATGGGCCAGGAGCAGAGGGTGCCTTTCTAACTATTGAGGCATATGACGTCCCAGGCAGAGCCGGGCGCGCCAGGACCAAGTCCTTAGCCTCGCGGAATGAGAGTCGATCCTGGGCCTGAACGGCCAGGATTTCTTTCTCAAGGAGATATGCATTACATTGTTTCGAAGAAGCAGGGTGCGGCTGTCCGCAATTGACACACTTGGCCACACACGATTTGGACTTATCGTGTGCGACCTTGGAGAAATTTACACAGACTTCGGGTGACCCTGACTTTGCACGTCTACATGAGCGATTTGTATAGCCGAAGCAGTGACAGTAATAGCACGGCCGCGGCAGTGGCACGAATGCCTTCACGTGGTAGCGGTACCAACCGGCACGCACCGACTCAGGGAGCTTGTCACAGTTGAACGTGACGCATTCGCCTGAAGGCTCCCGTCCGAGAGACGGGTCACATTCGGCTCTCTACCAATTGCACTAGCTAGTCCTCTCCTCTGATGGATCATGTTGCTCTTAGACAACATGGTGCCATCAGTGGAGTAAATAACGAGAAAGCGTTTGAAGCCAGCGGGCTCGAAAACGCCAGGTAACCTCTGAATGAGGCTCCGCCCTGTGCACTTTTGTTCTTAGTCAGGGGCTCCGCAACCGGAGGGGCAGAGGGGGCGGATGTGCCGATCTTAGCTTAGTCGCTTGCCAGAGTGGCAGCACACCCATCCGTCCCCGCAACCCCCGCGGATGGAGAGGAGCCCCGAGTCTTTTTTGTATTTTTAGTCTTTTTCTTTTTCTTTTTTGGAGAGGAGGGCGGGGAATGAACCCGCTTCTCACCTCTGTCGGAAGAAGCCCCCAGGCCAGATGGACCAGCCTCAGCCAGGTCATTCTCCGAAATGTAGAAGGTCCTGGTAGTCGTGGGGGCACCGGTTGGAGGAGATCCCTCTCCTCCTTGTACTGCTTCAAAAACCACAGCCGTTTGAGGAGGACCTTGCATCGGGGCGGATTCGGGTTCGGTGCTTGGCGCCAAGCCAGGATTCCGCCCCATGGAAGGCCCTACCGTCTCAGGCTGGGTTTCCTCAAGGACCATGTCTATCTCAGGGGCGCCTCCAGTTGGCCACCCCACCCCCCCCAAGACATCGCAGGTCCCGTTGGCAGTATCGTTACTAGTCTTCTTTGGGGAGGCATGGGCCTTGACCCCGGCAAGGTTAAATATTCTTGCCAGCAGGTCTTTTGAGGGAAGCGACCGAAGGGGCCTGGCTTCCCTATCCCCCTTAAGGGTGTTTGCCCTACTGAGCTGCTTCGATGTGGAGCGGCTGGCTAAGGGCTGCCTGCTGTCTTTCTCTGCAATCCCATTGGAAAGAACAGAGGGGACTGCCGCTGGTAAAAGGAAGGCGCCTGAAAGCACCTCCAGAGAAGAGGGTGAGAGGGAGTCCCCTACACCCGTAAGCGAAGGAGAGGAGTAAGCCTCCTCTCCGTTTAGAGATATATGGAGGGTCCCCTGAGCAAGCACAGGGGGGCAACCTCCATTTTTTTGTTGGAGCTGCCCAAGGGCGGCTCCGTCGATGTTATAGGGGCATGGTGACCCTCTTTTTAACACGGGATGCAATCGCGCATCACCTCTCGCAGTAGCCCGCACTGCGAGAGGTGTTTACAGGCCCGGCAGAGCCAGGCGCTGCCATTTAAGACCGCTTCTCCCACCTAGTGGCCTGGCAGTCCATCGGCATGGTGGCTCGACCTTGGACACGGCGTAAAATTGATAGAATGTGAAGAGAAGAGAAAAAGGGATGTGAGGAAGGTATGGGTGGGGATGAAGCAGGTTGTTAAAAACCAGCGACCCCAGACTGGAGCTCAGGGGTTAAGGAACCTTGTCCCCTCCCCCCTCAGCCCCGATGCGGGACGGTTGGCTGAGAGGAAGGTCAGCATCTACCCTGTGAAATTAGAGGCTGACCAGAGAAAGTTGTGTGAGAGGTTGTATGAAAAGCGACGAGGTAGGGGAGAAATACAGGCTATCAGAAGGAAGGAAGAGAGGCTAAGCTGGGGCCGGACGGAGCGCTGGATCCCGTCAGCACGGTGGCCAGGATGGCAAATCGCCGCGCCCCTTACGGGGCTCTGATACAGGGGCTTGCTGTACTCGGCAGAGGTATCGCATGCAGATTTGAAGTCTATGGTAGGGCATAGGGAGTACCCCACTCTCGCAGTAAAGGCTGTTGACAGGAGAAGTACGGAAGGCTCCACTAGAAAGGCGAACTCCGAGGTTTGGAATGGGGTTAAGCATTTTAAGGGCTGAAAGGGAAGCCGATGAGTAAATTTGACAGCCATAATCCAATTTGGATTGGACGAGGGCTGTGTATAATGTCCACAATGTTTGTCGGTCGCTGCCCCACGAAGTGTGTGAGAGGACTTTCAAAATGTCTAGAGCCCGCAGACAGCCTGTTCGAAGTCGGCGTAGGTGTGGTAACCAGGATAACTTTGGATCGAGAGTTACACCAAGGAACCAAAACTCGGAGACAAACTCTATATCTTCGCATTTTAGGGAGATATATGGCGGAACAAGAACCCCTCTGCCTCGGTGGAAATACATTGCTTTGGTTTTGTTCGTGGAAAAGCGAAATCCCTTAAATTGTGCTCTTTTGGATACAGCATCGACCGCCAGTTGTAGATTACGCGCTGCTGATGGAAGGCGAGGTGAGGAACAGCATAGTGCTAAATCATCGACAAAAAGAGTTGCCGATACACCCTCTGGGAGAGACGAAATAATATCATTGATGGCAATATAAAACATAAAACACTGCCCTGAGGAACTCCCTCCTCTTGGGGTTGCAGTTTCCAACACGTACCTTGAAGCATCGAGATGCTAAAAAACTTTGAATAAGTGACGGTAAAAGGCCTCTCATCCCCCAGACGTATAGCTGCTTCAAGATGCTGTGTCGTAGGATTTCTTAATATCGAAAAATATGGCTAGGACTCGGTGCTTTAATGAGAAAGCTTTCCGGACCGATCCCTCGAAAGGTACTAGTAGGTCAAGGGTACTATGACCTTTGCGGAAGCCACATTGAAATGGAGAGAGAAGGTGATTGGTTTCTAGGAACAAGTTTAAGCGCTCCAATACCATTTTTTCCAGCAACTTACTCAAACAGCTTGTGAGAGCTATAGAGCGGTAGTGATCTGCGTCCAACCCGTCTCTGCCCGGTTTGACAAAGGGAAGGATGATCCCAATGCGCCATGATGAGGGGTAAAAACCCTTCACCCATATAAGGTTGTACAAAACAAGTAAGAAGAGAGTAGAGTGTGGATGTAGGTGCCAAATGATATCGAAATGGATCTCGTCAAGACCAGGGAAAGTAGATCTGCAAAGGGACAAAGCGCTATGTAGCCCATGGATGCTGAATAGAGCGTTATATGGAAGGTTAGATTTTGTTGTGAAGTTGAGAGAATGAGATTCTTCCTTGTTTTGTAGGATTGAAAAGCCTTATCGTAAAGGCAGACACTGCTGACGGCGCGGAAATGGTCAGCAAAAGCATTACTGACCGCCAGGCCGTCATTCTCCAAGGAACCGTCTAAGTTGAGTGTGGGGGTATGATGATCAGTATAACGGCCCCTGATCTTATAATCCTCTTCCAGATCTCAGCAGTAGGTGTCATAGAGGAAATTGATGAAACGTAACGGCACCATGAATTTCGGCGAGCCTGACGAAGGGTTGTTTGGCGAAGCGCACGAGTTCGGTTTCGGTCGACCTTGTTGCACAAAGTTGGGTTCTTTCGGAATCGGGCATCGGCTAACTTGTTATTTTTGATAGCTGTTGCACACGCCGAGGTCTACCAGGGCACGGTTGAGCGGCGCGTGGCGGGTCGCCTCCGCGGGATGGGCTGTGTTGCTGCATTGTAGATATTCGATGTAAATTATTCTACTGCCGCGTCCCCTCCATTGAAGGTCCCCAAGAATGCACTTGTGAAGGACGCCTCTCGAAAACCTTCCCAATCTGCATGACCTAAGTCCCACTTAAGGGGCATGGTTGTATAAGGGCTAACTTGAAGGGCCGACTATTCAATAGGGAAGTAGTCACTCCCATGGAGATTGTCAAGAATTGACCATCAAAATTCCGTGAAGCAATCCGGGGAACAAACAGACAGGTTAACACAGCTAAAAGAGTCCGAATGGATATGATAAGAGGTAAAATCGCCAGTATTTAAAACACAAAGAAAGTCAGATAATAAAAGAGACTCTAAAACACTGCCTTTGGCATTTCGAGTGATGTTACCCCAGTTTTGGTGAGGGGCGTTAAAATCTCCTAGTAATAAGAATGGAGAGGGCAACTTGTTTATAAGTTCTAAAAGGTTGGGTCTTGACAATGATAAACAAGGGGGTAGTAAGTAGAGCAAACGTAAAAAGCTTAGTAAGAAAAACCCTCACGGCAACAACTTGGAGGGTAGTATGTAGGGGGATGGGAAAAACATGGTGGGATGAAGATACCATGATTGACACCCCCATGAGAGGAGCTTCGCAGGAGCAATAGAGCTGAAAGTGAGAAAGCCGGGTACCGGCGGAAAGGGCCGTATACCAGGTTTATTCTCCTGAAGACAATTAACAGTGGGTGGATAGTCGTCAAAAGAATTTTGAGTTCTTCCCCCTTTGGAAGAATGCCTTGGCAATTCCATTGTAAAATAGAAGATATTATGTGGGACGATTAGATACCACTGTGGATATCTTTTTCTCTTTTGTGGCCGATATTGTATTTGAGGTTCGTCCCAAAGTGCTTGGGCGACGGAGAGCTGATTTTGAGGAGCCTGCTTTTGCATGGGGAGAGATCCTAGATGGAGCAGTAACTGGGGCTTTTACGTGGGTTTTGGAGGACTGACCGAGGCCCTTGATTATAATTCGGGCTCACAACCTGGCAGAAAAGGAAGATCGAGAAGGGATTTACTGCCAGTAGATCCGGATTCATGAGTCGAGGGTATTTTCGGTGTCTGAGGAATTGGTCTAACCATCGCGATTGGTGATGTTGGAGTATGAACTGCTTGCATCGGATCATGAGTTGAAGGGTGACTGGAACGAACAGGTGATCTGAACGAAGTGTGCGGAACTGGGTGTATATCCGCCATCGATGGATCAGGATGGAGCCTAAGTCCTGTGAAGGGCGGGACGGACTTAAGGGCATAGAATTTTCAGCCATAGGGGAGGAGTCCATTGAAGATTCCCGGGGCTCGGCTGAGTCAGCTCCAGAAGCTGCCCGCTTATTGGTGCTCGATGACCCAGGTGAGGAATTCTTCCTTTTACTACTGGGCTTTGGGTCTCGGGGCCGGGTGGATGAACCTTCAAAGGTCGATGTTGAGGATTCTTTTAAATAGCGTCTGATGTCTTAAAGTGTCTAACCCTGAGCGTTTCTTCCAGTTAGAGCTGCTGGAGAGAGGGGGCTACATTGGTTATCTCGGTGTGAGAGCGATGCTTCGACTGCATATTCTGAATGTTTCCGACGCTGCGAGTAGGTGTAGGATGAAGAGCTTCAGGCTGGTCGGAACTCGCGCGTGATGGTCAGTTTAGTCCAGCGTCACATAAAACGTCAAAGAAGAGCTGGCCGAGTGGTGAAGTTTGTGCTCGAGCACGCTGGCGGGCCTCTCTAATATCTAGACGTAGAGAGTCGCGCAAAGCAAGCACCTCCTTTTAATATAAAAATATAGAGCAGAGTTTTGACGCAGCACTGTAGGTACCTCCGCAGTTAGCACAGCGGTGTGTTTTGGTGCATTCGGGGCCATGGTAGTCAGAGCTACAATTCACGCAGGAGCGAGGATGCCGACAGGCATGGCCAACATGTCCAAATTGATTGCAATTGAAGCAGCGTCTGGGTAATTCGATGTAGGGACTTACCGGGACACGAAGGTACCCAGCTTTAATATACTGCGGCAGTTCTTGTCGTTTAAATGTTAAAATCAGTGTGGCGGTTGGGACTCTAGTGGAGCCTAATGTTTTAGTTACCCTGTGTACGTGTGTGACACATTGGGTACTAAGCTTACTCTGAAGGTGGGTGGGGTCGTAGTCCTTTAGTTCGTTTGAACGGACGACACCTTTGACAAAATTCAGATGCGGATGGGGCGAGACAGTTATTGGAATTTCAGCTATAGAAGATAGATTTCGCACAAGGTTATGTTGAGAGTAGGATGACACCTCGACTACATCACCACTTCCTCTTGACCTCATCCGGTGGGGTTCACCACAGCGGGACTCAATAGGTTCATTGACGTCAAACACAGCGACTTTTGCAAGTGGGGTGTCGGATGATGAATTCATGACAAGAAAGCGAGGATAATCTAAATCTGGGTCTACTTCGTTGGAAAAGGGGTCCAACGAGCGAGGGAAGGCTGAAACGGGAGCTAAGGAACGTTTGACACGAGAACCCTTACGAGAAGGGGGGTATTTGGTTTATGGCTAGCCATTGCAAAAAGAAAAAAACTTTGCATTCTCGATCGGGACTTCCCACCATGGAGGCCTTCAAGGGCCCGGCACTACTGCAACTATACAATCAGTTACGTCCAGTATGTCCTCTTGGAGAATGGATACGGATCCACCACACCATCTTTAGAAACCTAAGAGGCTGCCTGAGTTCTCCTACACACGGAGAAAAGGAGCCAACGATGGGTTTCTCCATGGGCATGCGGTAAACGAAGGCGTTAGAGATGCTCAGCCTCTTTCACCTTCATGAAAAAACAATACGGAATCAATCCATTAAACGCTCAGAGGTCGGGTATTGTTAAGGACCACTAGATAGGTGAAGGAAGAGGGGGAAATAAAAGGAAGTTGAAGAACGTAATAGGGGAGGAAAGAAAGAGGGGCATGTTAAAAGTCTTGTTGGCAGCACTATGAGGCTCCTAATGGGCCCAGGGCTGACCCCCTTGCCACGGGAAGGCCAGAGACTCTCTGGGAACAACCCCTGAAGAAAAGATCACAGAGAGGGAGGGGCTCATAGTAAGTAATTCATGATAAATTTTATAAATAAAAAAAGCATGGCTCTAAGTTGTACATGTATATGTTAGGATGAATGAAACTGCAAGTTTCGTGCAAAAGAGCATTTTATTCCAAAAATATGGTGGTCAAAGTGATCCGGATTGATAACACAACATACGAACATAGATGAGAAGATACAATGATACAAGTTACTCAACAAATAATTTTGGTTTGCTACAATATATTCGTAATTGGTATGTAGACTTTTACTATCAATTACGCACTGACATCTTCTGGCACAGGAACGCACCAACTGAAGGCATTTTTCTTGTAATATTTCCCAATGTTCTTCAACGGTGCTTGAGTTCTCTCCTTACTTCTATCTCATAGCGTTTACCACAAATTCTCAATCAGATTGAGGTTCGAGCTCTGACCAGTCCAGTCCATGACACTTACTTCTTCCTGATCCAGGAAATTCTTCATCTTTGTCGTGTGGCAAGGTGTATTATCTTGCATATAAATAGCAGGATACTGGAGGGCACAGCATGTGCTTGCAGAAATTATTTGCACAATTTGAGCATTCACTCTGTCCTGCAAGCGGACAAGTGGGCCAGTACCTTCCGCCGAAATTCAGCCACACACCATAACGCTTCCTCCACCAAACTTGACGCTGCCATTCACGCCGTTCATGGATAATCTTTCACCAGGTCTTCGATGGACGAACCTCTTTCCATCTGAACCAAACAAATATTACTTCGATTGAGCGCTGAAGTGTACTTTTCAACATTTGTATTCTGCCCATAGAACGTGCTTAGTGGCAAAGGATAATCTAGCTTTATTTTTCTTAAGGGTGATCAATGGCTTGATTCCTGGTGCGCGATATTTTAAAGATCTTTCCTTCAAGCAGTGTGATACTGTCTTCCTGGAAACTCTAATGCCAAAGTTTCATTTACTTCTCGGGAAATCCTGGCTGCTGTCTTGTATCAGTCTTTTTATGAAATACGGACGATGGCTTGGTCATCTCAAGAGGTTTTCCTAGGCCTACCAGTAGAAATTCCACTGATACTTCAGCCTGTGTTATCGTAACGTGATATAATATTATGTACCACACTTTGGGGGGGGTTTAACTCTTTCAGCTATTGCTCTGATTGGAGAGATGATCCTTTAGACGTAGCTTAACATTTAGCTCCTGGATATAGGCAAGTGTAGTGGGTTCCTTTGGACATGAATGTTGGTGGGAACTTGAAAAGCTAATGACCAATAGTGCTAAGACTATATGGAAGTTACTACCATAAATTTGTTGGCTGTCTCAAAGATAGAAGTAATAGAATTAAACTTTCTGGATCATTTTGACCACCATATTTTCCGAATAATAATGCTCTTTTGCACGTAACTTGCCATTTCATTTATCCTACCATGTACATATACAACTTATAGACATGCTTAGCTTATTTTGAAATTTACCATGTATTACTTACCATTATTTGGCTTGGAGTTACTGTAAGTTTTGTAAATATACGAATCATTATAGCCACTACTGTATATTTAATAACTCACCAATCTACTTGTTATCCTTTCTTGTCTGCTCATTTAAACGATCAATTGCTTTCAACATGTTACGGTTACTTAAGGAATAGTGATTTAACAAAATAATATCACTATCACCTCCTCTAGTTTTACACTTACAGTTTAAATACCTCTCAACTCGAACAGGCTACTAGAGGGATACTTACGTTTCCGTGAGTCATATATCCAACGAAAGACGGGACCACAATGCCGGGTATGGTAGCGAATGTGTTTGTAATGCCCATCAAAACTCCAGCGAACGGCGGGGCAATATCAATGTGGTTGGAAAGAAAACCAGGGTACATTCCTCCAACGAACATGGTGCCCAGAGTCAATAGGGCAACAGCCAAGCTCGTGTTGCAGCCAACGTATGTGACAAGAATGAGGCAGATTGAAGGAGGGATGGACGCTGAAAATAAAAGTCATACTCAAATTATTTTACATCGTCAATATACTATTAGAAAATATCAGTTCTACTGAAGTGAAAGTTACCGAGTCATGTCAAGAGATAACGTTAGCGTGTTATGTAGTGAGGCGAAGTTAGCGTGCTATGTTGACCAACAATTCATCGGAGAAATAGTATCATAGGTAGGGGTAAATACAGCTATTAAAAACAGGTATTGACAGATAGCGGGATTTGAAAAAGATTAATTTAGATTTTGAGTAAATCTCTAGGATTTACCCCCCTCCCCCAAAAAGTATATATATATATATATATATAGATATAAAGCCAAAACAAATTATCAGTCATACATTTTTAGTCAATTAAGTAATGCTGACTAAAGTAATGTGGTTCACAGTCACAAATTACTCGACTCAAATGAACAAAAAATTTCAGAGAATTCATTAAAGGAGAAAGGAGGCCTGGGGACCGGGTTTCCTTCCAACCCCCTCCAGTCATCTCAGGATGACTGGAGGGGAGGGAGCTGGCAATCTTTCTTTATTTCTCCTTCCACACCTTTTCCCCTACCTACCCAAGCCTAGTTTGGATTCCACTCCGCTCAATCCTTCTCTAAAGAAGGACCCGGGTTTGAGTCTGAAAGCTCATAAATAAACCCTCAAAGCACAGTCGTGCATATCATTTCCCTCAACATGTTTCCTGAGCTACAAGCTTTTCGTGATAATATATATATATATATATATATATATATATATATATATATATATATATATATATATATATATATATATAAGTAAAATAACTCAATGGCGAGTTATGGTATATGATACTGAAACCACTGTATAGGAGCCAAAAGTTTAATTAATTAGACTAGTTTTAGTATGTAGTTTATCATACTTTCTTCAGTCGTATACTGGGAATGCGATTTTTACAAAAGTCTATGAATAGCGTACAGATGAGAAAAAAACACAACGAAAACCAAACCGGGGAAAAAGGTCATCATTAATCAGAGGGTGTGAGTCTAAGATCGTGGACTAAGCTGTTTACGATGAGGTTACGGGAATGGAGGCTGCATTTCAATTGCCCATCTGACAAATTAAAATTGGGTATTTCTCCTAATAATATTGATTCTATTAATTATTTGGCTGATTCACGGGCTTGGTCGAAGGGAAAGATTTAAGGATAGAAAAACGGTATTTAAATGTGGTTAGGCCTGGAGAAATAACTTTGTTCACTCCTTTCAGGAGGGGAGAAAAAGGGAGGGATAGACACTTCGTATTACTAAATTGGTTTTTATCCTTGGGACAGTAATGAGTAGATTATGCTTTAGATAAACTTTCATTGATCACGTAGGGATGATAATTTAATTCAATGAAGCTGCAGGTTATATATGTAATATCGTCTTATAGAAAGCAAGGGTCACATATCCTAAGTGCTCCCAGAAACACACCCAATGCAACGGCTCGCTTAATGTTAACCTCATGATGGGAAAAGAAATGGATATTCGAGTTAGAATGGGTTGGTTTTTGGTACACAGTGAAGCTAACTATGTCAATCACTCTAACAATTTATACATCAAGAAATGATATACAATTATCTTTTTCCCACTCTAATTTAAAATTGATAGTGGGATGGAGGTCGTTAAGATTTTTAAGGAAATTGGTAAATAACTAACTATGTCAATCACTCTAACAATTTATACATCAAGAAATGATATACAATTATCTTTTTCCCACTCTAATTTAAAATTGATAGTGGGATGGAGGTCGTTAAGATTTTTAAGGAAATTGGTAAATAAGTTTAAACTATTTATAGGCCAAATCGATATGACATCACCTACATACCTATATCATACAATATTATGATAGGGAATCACAGAAGGAAGTAATGATACTTCGAAATGTTCCATAAAAAGGTTACATAATATGGGCGATAAAGGATTACCCATGCTAAGACCATATTTTTGACGGGAAAAAAACATATCGCTGATAAATACAATGCCATTAACACAAAGTTTAACAAGATTTGCAATTTTATTTTTGCCTAGAGAGAGGTTTAATTTTTTATTACCTAATACCATAGGTAGAACATTAAGAGCTTCGTTGATTGGGACATTAGTGAACAGGCTGCCTACATCAAAGCTTACTAAGCGGCTTCCTTTTATGTTGATTTTCCTAAATTTTTCGATGAAATCAGAGGAAAATATATATATATATATATATATATATATATATATATATATATATATATATATATATATATATATATATATATATATATATATGGTAGAAGAATAAGGTCGAAGAGCAACCACGTGTCCGTCTTTACCCACGTGGTCTCGAGATCCCCGTATGGAGCTCGAAAGCGCGGCTGATCTACGACGAGGAGGCGGCACACGTCGTTTTATTGCATACCAGGTGTATTTGCTTAGTGTTAGTGACACATTTTCGTCGTCTCACATGGCCTTCTAGCCAGCCTTCCTGCTCTCCGGCATGGATCGAAGTTCTTCGAACATTCTACGCCAACTTTATTTCGGTTTTCCCGAAGAAGTCGCTGCCTTTTCCCCCAAGATCGCATGAGTTGTGGAAGCTACCACCAAGCCACTCCGCAGACCGTCTATATAATCCCTCAACTCGGTTTAGCGTGTAGCACTTCAGGACTTTACCCCTAATACCGCGTACGAGCTAAGGAAACGCTCGCCCTTCGTGATCGGAGACAAAGACGATTTCAATTCGAGAACGAAGGCTAAATCGACATCCGTGAACTCTGCCATAGTCAATCGGCGAGGATCTCCACATCCAGCCCGTGAGGTAACTCAACTTCCCCATTGCAGTCATCGTATTACGACTAGCCGTTCCTTTCAACGAACACGTAGGCAGTGCAACCGTCAACGTCCACATATTGTTATATAATCTGACCTACCCGAATCCTCCCATCCTTTGTGTGCGAGCCCCGGTTTAAAATCCCCTTTTAATCACCAACCTGAACCTGACCACTAATACTATAATTATCCCTCCTGTGTATCGTGGCGACATTTAATTTCGACTGTGCGATCATTTCCTTTAAACCCTATATCTATGTATATTCAAATTCTATTTTTTTTTATAGTAAAGGTATATTCTCGTTATTGTCTTTCTTTTGCAACCTTAAACGTATATCAGCTACCTGTCAATCTTTGGCTAACTTGCACTCTAAATTATTTGTTATAAAGGACCCCGCAAATTTAAAAGTAAACCATCCTCACTGAATTCATAACTATTTGCCGTCACGAACCGACCAGGTCGAACCTTAAACCAACTTCAATCCCAAAACTCCAAAAGGGCATACATATACGAGGGGCAGTCAATAAGTTTTGCGAATCGGTAGGGAAAAACAGATGAAGGGGGGTGGCTATTTGTGGGGGTCTTAGGGCAAGTTATGACAAGTCAAGACCTGCAGCCGCACGCTCCTGCCTCATCTATTTAAAAAGCAGTAGCTGATTGCAGATCGTCAGTCACAAATTTTTCAACAATGGAGAAGGTTGAGCAGCGCGCACTGATCAAATTTTGGACCCAGGAAGCCGATAATGCAAAAGAGATCCATGAACGCATGGTTGCAGTGTACACCGACACCGCCCCTTCCTATGCAACCATTGCTCGCTGGAATAGGGAGTACTGCCATGGTCGTGAGTCCCTTGAAGATGACTCCCGTCCAGGACGCCCGTCAGATGTGACCAACGAGAACAATGTGACCCATGTGGAGAGGATGATCCTCGAAAATCGACGGGTGAAGGTCGAAGAAATCGAGCGAGAACTTGTAATATCACATGGAAGTGTTATCAACATCATCCAAGACAATTTGGCCATGACCAAGGTCTCTGCCCGTTGGGTCCCTAGAAACCTCACGCTCCATGATCGACTTCAACGTCATCAAAGTCCACAAAGCAAGAGTTGCACAAGCTGCCATGCGCGAGTGCGGATTCAAGGAGTTCAACCATCCCCCCTACAGTTCAGATCTGGCCCCTAGCGACTACTTTTTATTTCGCCAGCTCAAGGCTGCACTGCGTGGACGCCGGTTTGGGGACGATGAAGATATCCAGCTCGCCGTCCAGGAGTGGATTGAACAGCAGTCGGGAATTCGAAGCCTCACGGAGAAGTGGCGCAAGTGCATTGAAGTCGAAGGTAGTTATATTGAAAAATAATAAAACACTTTTCCTCATATCTCGTTTCCTTATATCCGAATTGCAAAACTTATTGACCGCCCCTTGTATATATATATATATATATATATATATATATATATATATATATATATATATATATATATATATATATATATATATATATATATATATATATATATATATATATATATATATGTATATATATATATATATGTATATATATATATATATATATATATATATATATATATATATATATATATATATATATATATATATATATATATATATGTGTGTGTGTGTGGCGTTCCCCAGGGGCCTATAAGAAATGGGCGGTATCTTTTTGTACTATCTACTTACCGCACCATATGTTGTAATTTTCCATATGTCAAAAAGAGTTTAGCATAGATACCTAGGAAATTGTTTAATTCCCCGTTTTCTCCTCAAAAAACAAAAGATCTTAAGCAAAAGATCGCTATTTCGAATGAACCTTTTTTGGATTTGCTATAAATGGCAAACTGAAAATTGATCCTTCCTGGTAGTATCTCGGGCATTCCCCAGGGAACTAAAGAAGCAGGGCAGTATCATTTTGTGCTATCTACTTACCGCATATATCTAGCTATTTATCTCTCTTTCTCTCTCTCTCTCTTTCGCGATATATATATATATATATATATATATATATATATATATATACCGTAAGGGGCAAGGCGATTTGCTCTCCTGGCCGCCGTGCTGACGGGACTCAGCGGCCCGTCCGGCCCCAGCTTAGCATCCTTTTTCTCCTTCTGCTAACCCCTACTTCTTCTTCTGTACCAATTCTCTTTCACCCTGCATCGTCCTTCCATCTACGTTTGTTTGTCGATCTGTGTATCAGAGCCGTCGGTCAGGGGGCACGACCCTTTAGCTGGTCCTGCCTGTGTTGGTTGGTGGGTGCCTGAGCCGCCGTGGCCCTCTTGGGGGTCTCTGCTTCATCAACCGGTAAATTTCCGAGGCTGGTCGGCCATTTTTAAAACGATGGTTGGGTCAGAGGTCGACGGGCTTAACTTCCTGATTGAGTCGGCGCTCCGAGTAGGTATCTTGACAGTAGGCAGTGACTGCGCTGCGCGAGTTCGCACCCCCCTTTTATACTCTACTTTATATGGGTAATAAAAAAAAAAATTCTCTGCGACTTCTGGTTGGTTCTCGTACTACGCTTGTTAATTAGTCCTCATTTACCCGCTTGTTAGATCCCTTCACAGAAGAGATAGATCCTGATTTCGATTATCCTCGTTTCCTGGTGCTGAATTCTAGTTCCAGGTCTCCGCTTTCTAAATTGGACGTGTTTGATTTGAATGAGGAGTTTGAGTCCCGCTGTGGTGCGCCCCGCTGTATGTGGGCCCGTGGTATTGGCAATTTAGTGGTTGAGGTATCTTCGCGAGAGCAGTGTGGCGCCGTGAGGATTTGTCCTCCCTTTCGGAGGTCCGGTTTCGGTTGTGTCCCACCCTTGCCTTAATTTTGTTAAGGGAGTGATTCGCTCGACGAATTATTCCAGCATGATGTTCCTAGTGAGACTAAATGATAAATGTTCGTCCCAGAGTTTTACGGACGTTTATAGGGTTTCTAAGTCTGTTGGTCCCGCTAAGGTTCCTATGAGTACGCTCATCCTTACCTTTGAGCGTTAGGATCTGCCCCAGTTTGTTCGTGCTGGTTATCTTCGTGTCCCCGTGTCCCGTTATGACGAGCTTCCCCGACGTTGTTTTAATTGCCACCAGTTTGGCCATACATATGAGCACCAATTGTAGGTAGGCTCGCCGCGGTGTGGCCTGTGTGTTGGCGTATCATGGCTCCTCTTGCGGGAATCATGAATGTTGCGCTAATTGTGGAGTTTCCCATAGGGCAGCTTCACGTTCTTGTCCCGTATTCTTTTTTAAGAAAGAGGTCCTGGCTCTTCGGGACTCCCTCAGTCTGGACTTCCGTGAGGCCTGCCGTAGTGTGCGGTCGTCTCTTTTCTGACGTCCCCCTCCTCCTTTGTCTTCTCGCAGTCCCTCTGTTGCTCCTTCTCCCCTGCCTTTGGTGCCCCCTCGCGGTTCCTCAGTTGCGCCCTCTCCTTTGACATTGGTCTCCTCATGTTCCTCCCTCTGTTGCGGACCGTGAGACCGACCGAGCTGAGACGCTGGAGGATATCCGGCAGTTCCTCTCGTTCCTTTGCCTCAGCGCAAACTGAAGGATTCCTCCTCACCCCGTTCGGAGTACAAGCGCGCTGCCTCTGATGAGGCTGGTTTGGCCCCCTAGTCGGCTGTTGAGGCGTCCTCTGTTTTGATGATGTCTTCTCCTCCCCGCTCTTTGCTGGCCTCCGCCGTTGGCATCACCGATATTTTTGTCCGGGCGGAAGTTCACCAGGTTCCGTTTTCTCTGCCTCCTACCCCGGTCCCTTCTTCCTTGCCCCTTAACTTTGTGTAGTCTTCTATGTCTCCTAACCCAGTTTCGTCTCACTTAACTCCTACCCGTCTTCCTTCTGAACTTGTTCCCTCTTCACCCTCTGACCCTGCTCCTTCCTCTCCATCTGATCCAATTCCCTCTTACCCTCTGAGCCTGTTCCCTTTTCACCCTCTGACCCTGCTCCTTCCTCTCCATCTGATCCAATTCCCTCTTACCCTCTAAGCCTGTTCCCTTCTCACCCTCTGTCCATGTTCCGCCTTCTGTTCCATCTTCGCATCTTAGTTCTCGTCCATCTCTGTTCGATTTCCCTTTACCTCCGGACCATGAGCCCCCCATGTTGGGGGTTCGGTCTGGCTCTCGGCTGTCGCCTACCGTCGTTTATGCTGCCAAGTCCGTGCCGGGTGCGTCCCCGGCTCATCGCAATTTGTCGCTTGCCCCTTCTAGGCCTTCGACGGTATCCGTCACTAGAATCCCGACGTCGGTATCGAGACGACATTAATGTCTGTCATCCTACAGTGGAATTGTCAAGAGGTTCTCCCTAAGTGGAAGGAACTCCAGTTCTTGCTTTCTAGCATTCGGCCCTCGGTGGTCTGTTTGCAAGAAAATAAGCTTGGGGCTCGCCCTTTCCCGGCACTTCCGCACTTTCGGGTGTTTAATTTCATCCCCCAGGCCGGGGGAGTGTCTCATGGTGGTGCTTCGCTTTTAATTTCCTCTTCGCTATTCTCTGCGCCACTTCTTCTCTGTACTATCTTGCAGGCTGTTGCTGCGAGGTTTTTATTTCCAAGCTTTTAACTGTTTGTTCTGTATACATCCCTCCCCGATTTTAGTTTGAGTCGGTCTGACCTTTTAGAGCTCACAAGTCAGTTACCTACCCCGTTTTTATTACTTGGTGATTTTAATGCTCGTCACCCGTCTTGGGGTGATACTGCCCGTAATTCTCAGGGCGGAGTGGTTGAGTCCTTCTTATTATCCGATTCCTTTTGTCTTTTAAATTCCGGCGACATTACTTCTAACCATGTTCAAACGGATTCATTTAGTACTTCCCGATAGTACTGTTCGCTACCCTGTTTGGCCCGTGCCTTTCCCTCCCTCCTCGTTGGAATCTGCGGCGAGCAAATTGGGTTGGTTTCCAGGAGGCTTCCTTTATTGATGCCTCCCGGGTTTGCTTCGACACCGTAGATTCAGCGGTCTCATATTTTAGAGGCTGCTGAGCGCTTCGTTTCGCGGAGGTGCCCTGTTGCGGGGCGCTCCGCTGGCGCCTGGTGGTCGAAAGATTGCGGCTCGGCTATTTCTGCCTATCAGTTGTCCCATTCCCGTTATAGGCGGAACCCGACCGTCTCGAATAGGGTCGATCGGAACCGGGCTCGTGCCATCTGCCAAAGGCCCCTCCGTCGTGCCCGCCGTGAGTCTTGCCGCCGGTACTTATCTTCCATTTCTTCGTCCACGCCACTGACTCGGGTTTGGAAGCGGGTCAATAAGATCCCGTGTCGCTACGCTGGTCATGCCATCCCCACTCTGGACATCGGAGGCTCGCTTGTGTCCGATGGCCGGTTGGTCAGCGAAGCTCTGGCTGACGATTTTGCTTCGGTGAGTATCGCTCTTATCTATGTTCGACGGTTTCTCGATCATAAGGTCACCAGAGAATCTCGCCTTTTAGATTTTACCACGTGCGGCACCTACTCTTATAATGCTCTCTTTTCCGTCTATGAGCTGCGGGATGCTTTGTTTCACTGTGGTTTCACCTCTCCCGGTGATGATTGCATCCACAAAAACTTTCTGCGTCGTCTCCATCCCCACTCGGAGTTATTTTTGATTAACTTCTACAACCTGCTTTGGCTCAAAGGAATATCTCCTGGCTGTGTGGTTGTTTTACCCTTTCTCAAGAGCGGTAGGGACGGTTTGGGCCCCAGTCACTATTGCCCGATTGTGCTTACGAGCTACCTCAGTAGGTTGTTTGAGAAGATGGTCCAAGTTCGCCTCATTTGGTTTTTGGAGTCCAACTCGCTCCTCGCTCCATTTCAGTGCGGTTTTCGCAGCAGTCATACTACTCTTGACCACCTCATTTGTTTGGAAGACTGTTTTACGGGCTTTTTCATCCAGGCATCAGGTGTTAGCGGTGTTCCTCGACATTCAGAAGGCCTACGATACCACCTGGAGATATAGTGTTTTACTTCAGTTATATGATTGGGGTATGAGGGGCTTTTTACCGGTTTTTATTCAAGAATTTTTATCGTCCCGTAATTTTAAGGTATGTATTGGGGATGCTTTCTGAGGTTTGCGGATTCAAGAGGAGGGTGTTCTCCAATGGTGCATTTTGAGTGTGACATGTTTCGCCGTTCGTTGCTATTAATAGTCTGGTGTCCACTCTTTCTGGAGGAAGTTTTGGCTTTCCTCTTCGTGGATTACTTGGCGTTGTTTTGTTCATCTCCCCGCTTGCCTTCTGCTGCCCCGTCGATTACAGATGGCAATTGATAGCGTGTCAGGTCGTGCTGTTTCAAAGGGTTTCCGTTTTTCGGTCACCAAAACGAAGGCTATGCATTTTTATAGGGGTCGTAGTGCCCTTGGTCCCCCTCCCCTCTTCTTGGATGGCACGGCGATTGAATATGTCCCAGTTTTTAAGTTCTTAGGTTTAACGCTTGATAGCAAGCTCACTTAAGTACCCCATTTGCGTCGCTTGAGGGCGTCCTATTCGAAGGCTATGGATTTGCTTAGGGTTTTATCCCATACCACTTGAGGTGGTGATAGGCGCACCTTGTATCGCTTTATTCGGCACTGGTCCAATCCGGGCTGGACTACGGTTGCCAGGTGTAATTCTTCAGCGTCTCCTTCAGCCTTGAAGATACTTGACCTTGTTCGTTCGCTTGAGGCCCGTCTTAGTAGTAGAGCCTTTCGCACCTCGCCTATCCCGAGCCTCTTTGTTGAGAGTGGTGTGCTTCCCTTGCGATACCACCGGCTGCAGGTGTGCCTACGATTCCTGTTTCGTGTTCAGCAATACCATCCTCCCCAGTCCTGTTACACTCCTTACGATGCTCTCAACAAAGGAAAACACAAGGATAGTTTTGATGCAGTTAGACACGTTTTTTATTGTTTTAACCTATAAACGTGTTTAAATTGTAATATTAATCGTTGTGACCGCCCTCGGCAGCGAACCTGTGTTCCAGGCGAGACCTAAAGGCGGCGAACGCGTTAAGGATGGAGTCCTTCCTCATACCAGCCCACAGGCGTTTGACGGAGGACTTCATCTCGTTGATGTTGCTGTGGCGGATCTTCCAGGCCTTGCCATCGACAACTCCCACACGCTGTAGTCGAACGACTTAGGCGGCCAAAAGTCCTTCGAACACAAGTTTATGTTCAATCCCAACCACTTTGGCAGAGTCTTAGCGGTGTGGGCCAGGGCACAGTCGTGCTGAAAGACGAGGTCGGCCTTCTTCGTGATCTTTCTCACCTAGGCAGGACTTTCATGGCTAAGGCGTCCCTTTAACCGGCAGCAGTGATCCTGTAACCAGCCGCAAATCACACTGTCAGCATCTTCTCACCATTCGAAAACACGACACCGAGCATCAACACTGGTGCTTGGTCGTAGACACTTAGCGAACCTTGGAGAAGTCCTTGCCGATCATTCTTCTTGTTGAAGACCGGATTGACTGGGAAGGTTTTATCATTAAAACAATGAGAATTTGATTGCCATTACTCTTAAAGTCGTTGAGAAGTAACAAAGACGATTTTTAATGCCTTCCTTGTTCTCGAGCCTCTCTGCGACTCTGTGGATGGGCATCCAGCTGACAGTGAGCCGCTTGGCGATGTCAGACTTACTGTGGCCAGCGCGCAGGAGAGCAAAGATCTCGATTCTTCTCACATCCATCTCGATACACAATAGAAAAGACGTGTTAATGACACATGCGGGAAAAGTAGAAATTTAGGTTTGTTTGGCGAAACATTTTCTTTCACACACGTAAAGCTCTCAAAAGATATAAAAAAAGGTGTAACAAAACTTTCGCAAAACCCGGTATTTCTACAAAATGTACTCGCAAAAAAGTCATTGCAACGTTGGTTAACTTTAGAATTGATCGTTTTATTCCATTTTAAGCTGCTATATAGTCATAGTAGTTAATTATCAAAAAAACAATGTGCAAATTGCAGTATATCTAATTTAAATTTTATGGATGCGGCCTTTCACATACGAAAAGTTTCCCTGCATTCGGATTTTAATTTTTGTTCACTTTGACTTTACTTTTTTTAACTTAAACGTTCATTTTCATGAAAATATTTACCATTTGGCCGGCTTAAATGTTTAATGAAAATAATTATTTTTTTCCATTTCGTTGGTGAGCTATGAGGGTTAGGAACCATTGCTATAATTGTATGGTTCAACCTCTAGGTCAGTGATTCGAAACATGTGTGCCGCGAAGCAACTGCAAGTGTGCCGCGGGAGATTTGAGGAAAGTTGATTCTCCATCAAACAAGAAAGAGCAATGAACAAACTTCAGTACTGTACGAATGTATGATAAAATTTTCGTAGTTGTGACACGATAGTGTCCTGCCGTAACAGAGTGTCTTACCACAGCTATAGTTGCCAGATTTTTACTAATAACAATAAATTAGTTTTCTATCCTTCTCTTTGTCAATCCAATATTCTAATTTTTTTGTCTTTATAAGTTTGGTATTTGGATTTGATATATAGATAATTTCTCATTAAGTGTGAGAAATTTAAGAAGATTCATTCTTAAAGAGACTGCAAATGTGCTACGAGAGATTTAAGGAAGGCATGTTATTAAGGCTGATGTTTACAATTGATATTTAATTGCTTAATAAATGAAAATTTTAAGAAGTTTAATCCTTCATCGTTGTGTTTATTCCTTGTTAATTAAATAAATTGATAGGTTTGTTTAATGGTATTTGAATTTAGAATTTAAGTGCCTTATTTTTTCTTATACATTAAATGTTTTTCTTTTCTAAACCTTTTTTGCTGTTATGTCAAAAATTAATAAATGATTAGCATGCTTAACTTATAAACGTTTATTTGCATTTATGATTAAATATATTCTTAAATACTGATGGTGTGTCTCGACCATATTACTCCCTGGATTGATGTGCCATGCGATAAAATAGGTTGAAAAACTCTGCTCTAGGTAGTAGGTATGTGGTAGTTTAGCTCTCCCTATTCAAGAAAGATGCAATAATGTTTTAAAGAGTTCCTTGCCCACCCTTATCTCTATGATCTAACTTCATACTTACCACAAAAAGTAGTCGCAGGAACATGTACCACTAAATAGTCATCATTTGACTATTTCGGCTATGTACAACGCGTATTTTCACTTCCTTCATTTCACCATTTTTGTGGCCTATTATCAAAACCTCCCCGACAAAGATACTTTCGTTGATTGACTTATTTCGAAATAAATAAAAAAAATAATAAATACCGCAAAAGGTGCCAGATTTCCTGGCTGTTGTGGTGCTGATTATGTTCTTTCCTCTGAGATAATCCAAAAGATTGGCAAATATCATCGTGAATACCCACATGCACAAGAAAGGTACGGACGAAAGACCGGCGTTCTGTAAAGCCCAGTGTAAAGATTAGATCTGCAGTGAGTGGACTCGATGCTAGAGCACATAGCTCCCTATCTCTCCTCCCATCATGGAGAGCCAATGACGCTAAAAATAGGATGGGTATGTGCTTTAGAGATCAAAGGAAGGGGCGAGGTATTTTAAGAGGCATTGATGAATGTCGATCCACACTTTTGTATAAACAGAATTTATGAGGAAGATTGAAGTGCTGTGGGATGCTGACTCTGGTAATTTAGGAGTGGACATAAGGTCGGTTTGTGGATGTCGTCGGGCTTCTACTAAAAAAGTTAAGCTCGTACTTTTAAGCGTTTGTGCTCTCACGTACAAACTTATTACAGGATACTGATAAATACGCCCTCAAAGCATTCGTATCTAGGGTCAACTTTGTCTGTACTTTATCCCATAAAAAATCGAGCCGGCGTCGCCACCTTATATGCCACCTGTAGTCGTTAAAGAGAGATCGCAGCCGAGTAAAATCCCGACCTCGCAATGCCCCTAGTCATCGATATTTCGGCCGTGTAGTATAACCACCCACTGAAATATTTTCAAATATACGGCCGGAAGTCCCCTTCAGCAACCAGAACCTCGCTAAATAACAAGGAAAAAAGGTGGGAAATGTAGAGTAGGATAGATAATAAAGAAGAATAGAAAAACCAGATCCAGTATGATGGGTGATCACCGACATATTTTCTTACCCCAAGGGGCAATGGGTGCGGGGAAACGCACCAGCTTGCCCAGGCCTGTTCAGAGAATAAGACATCCACTGAGTGAACCAGGGTTTTACCCATGAGCACTGGGACTACGATGATGTACCTGTCCTCCCGGTACCACGTGGAGCAGCACCCACAAGCACCCCCTTGCGTGGGGCAGGACGAGTAAGTGCCATTGAAAGTATAAAAAAGACGACAGGCTTAGAAAAAGGCTGCCCCAAAACAGTAGGCGCGGCCTTCCTTGAGGGCATTGGAATCAGAATGATGTGCTGCCCTTGCTGGTACAAAATGTACCTACAACCTTGCGAGGGAAGGTCCCACAAAGGTATCTATAGAGACAGGGTCTTAGATTGATACAGAAAATTTGAAACACGTCTTTTAATTATTTAATATTATTGTAAATCTAAAAAATTAAATGTACGTTTATTATTTAAATTAATTAAATATTAAAGAATATAATTCTAATAGACCCACAAAAACCTCATGTTTTATGAAACCCATCTATATTGTGGGGGGTAGGGGGCATAAGAGGAAGGTTGTAAAGAAGCTACATGTTACGGCCCCACAATCTGTAGTTCTAGCTTGTTAGGTTTTGCTTACATCGTGCCCTAAATGGAATCGAAAATCTAATACAAAAAACAAAAATAAATTGCCTCGTTGACTTACCGACTTGATGTCGAAGTGAAGAATGTACCGCATATATGTAGGTAACTTCACCAGCAACATGTACCAACCCCAGTTACTGCAGGCGTGTGCAAAAATAATGGCCCAGACTGGAGGAGACTTCCAAATTTCTTTCCACGGGATGGGCATGTGCTGTGTCAAAAGAGCTCAGTTAAGACCGAATCTGATTAAGCAGGGAAGACGATAAGATACCTAAACGGCGAGAAGGGGTCACAATCATAGCTATTTCGTATATGGTGACATTATGTACAGGTCAAAACTATAGAAATTTCCTCCATGGTGACATTATGGGGGATGTGTGTGATTTGGCTTGGTGTTATCGGCTGCGTTGGTTTGTAGGGGTGCGAAGATGTATAAGAGAAAAACTTCCTTCCAAAGCGAGAATATAAATAGCCCATTAAATTACCAAAGTCAGAACGGACTTCGCCGTAGCGTAATGGTAGAGTGCTAGCCTCGGGATTCAAAAGACCCAAGATCGAACCCCAAAGTCCACAATTTTTACAAAGAAAATTCTCGAAGAAAACGGAGAATCCTTCAAGGATTAACTAATCCAGAAGGACCAAGAAATCGACTTAAGAGAAAACCGCGCTCAAGGAAAACGGAAAGAAAACGACTTCAAGGGCTAACTCGTCTCAACTCTTCAAGCAATCATCACGTCATCAAGAAGCAAGAATAACTCGTCTCAACGTCTAAAGAAATCATCACGTCATCAGAATTGGAAGGAATCATCACATCGTCGTTAAAAGGAAGATACATCAAGAAAAAGAAGATCAAGAATTAACTCAGCCAACCCAAATTAAAGAAGAAGGAATCTTAGCCAATAAGAATACAAGAGTCAGATACATGGAGTCAATGTTTGAAGGGGCATCTTCAGTCAAGAAATAATACATAGATACGAGTACAGAAAATCAACAATATGAATAATACTGATAATAAGATATTTAGGAATGCCCCCCCCCCCATAAATGGTGACCCTGGAGTGACCA
This sequence comes from Ceratothoa steindachneri, assembly GCA_963969495.1. NCBI lineage: Eukaryota > Metazoa > Arthropoda > Malacostraca > Isopoda > Cymothoidae > Ceratothoa > Ceratothoa steindachneri. The sequence continues at coordinate 97,780,714 of OZ018321.1, read as the reverse complement.
GTTATGGGGGGGGGGGGGGATTCCTTATATTTATTTATTTATCTCTTGACTGAAGTGCCTCTTGAAACATTGTCTTGCATTTATCTGACTCTTATTATTCTGACTTAATATTCTTGTAGGCTGAGTTAATTCTTCTTTAATTTGGGTTGTCTGGGTTGATTCTTGATCTTCTTTTCTTGAGTATCTTCATATTAAATTGACGTATTATCTTGATGTGATGATTCCTTCCAAATTCTTGACGACGTGATGATTCTTGAGACGTTGATGATTTCTTGGATACTTGATGAGTTGAGACGAGTTAGCCCTTGAAAGTTGATTTCCTTGAGTTCCTTTTCTTTGACAGCGGTTTTCTCTTGAGTTGAATTCTTGAGTTTTCCTTAAAGCGTTATTCATGGTCTCCGTTTTCTTCGAGAATTTTCTTTGTAAAAATTGTGGACTTTTGGGGGTTCGATCGTGGGTCTATTGCATCCCGAGGCAAGCACTCTACCAATACGCCACTGCGTAGTCCGTTCTGACTTGGTAATTTAATGGGCTATTTATATTCTCGCGTTGGAAGGAATTTTTTTCTCTCTCTCTTATACATATTTGCACCCCTACAGGTTTATGCCGTAGAATTCTATCTGACTACAATTGAAAGTTAAAGATGTCTGCTGGTTATTCACTTATAGGCTGGGCTAACGTTAACCGACTTATTACTTGGAGGAGATAAGGAAATTAGAAAAAAATGACGGTTTTAGAGGTTTATTCTTGGTCTTATGGCCGCCTTTTATTTTCAGGCAAGTGAAATCGCTGAGTTACTGGTTTTTAGTATGCTCACGTCCTTTTATCTGGCTATCGGTGTTAATCTCTATGTCCTTGTATTCTCTCTCTATGCCTGATTCTTCGACCGTCCTTTTCTGTCTTTTACAAGCCCTTTTATTCTAACGAAAGATTAGGGGCGTGGCTCCGTTTCTCCAATCCGAGAGCAGGTTGGAGCCTATCTGACCAGAGGGTATGTGCGTGTATTTAATGTAGGCGCGTGTACACCAGCAGAGTTCAAATTTGCAAATCTGACTGATATCTATCGGGCCGATATTCGTAGCAACATAAAATTTCGTCTTTAGCGGGTATATGTCAAAGCTGGTGGGTCAGCCTTCCTCTGTATCAGATTCATTACTTAAAAGAACAGCTGTTTAAAATGTCTTCCTTATCACTGAGGGCAAGGCGATCGGCTAACACCTGTTTTGTAAGGTATGTGTGAATGTTTGTGTGCTAGCATGAGGGCACAACAATTTCATTGACTAGCAGTTTTGAATTATTTATAGGTATACATTTTGCTTTGCATTGATACAATAATTAAAGACTAGCTGTTTAGCAGTATTTACAACTATAGAATTTGCTTTGCATTAATAAATTATAATTAATAAATGGCATATTATTTTAGTGTTTGGTTTGTGTGTCCATTTCAAGATTTCATAAGGCCAATAAGGTTCTTAATTTATGAGATTCCGTGTTGGATCTAGTCCACCTTGTAATTGGGCATTACAACATTAATGAAAGGCCAAAACCATAACTATTTCCTCCATGATGACATTAACTGCAAGTCAAAACCATAGCCATTTCATCCACGGGGATTTAAGTACAAATCAAAACCATAGCTATTCCCTACAAGGTGACATTAAGTACAGGTCAAAATCATAGCTATTTCTTATATGGTGAAATAAATTGCAGGTCAAAACCACATTATTTCCTACATGGTGACATTAAGTACAGGTCAAAACCATAGCTATTTCTTCCATAAGGGAATTAAGTACAGGTCAAAACTATAGCTATTTCCTCCATGGTGACATTAAGTAAAGGTAAAAACCATAGCTATTTCATACATGTTTACATTAAGTACAGGTCAAAACCATAGCTATTTCCTCCATTATGGCATTAGGTAAAAGTCAAACCTATAGCAATTTCCTCCATAGTGACCTTAAGTATAGATCAAAACCATAGCTAATTCCTCCGTGGTTACATTAACTACAGATTAAAACCATGGCTATTTCCTCCATAGTGACATTAACTACAGATCAAAACCATAGCTATTTCCTCCATAGTGACATTAACTACAGATCAAAACCATAGCTATTTCCTCTATAGTGACATTAACTACAGATCAAAACCATAGCTATTTCCTCCATAGTGACATTAACTACAGATCAAAACCATAGCTATTTCCTCCATAGTGACATTAACTACAGATCAAAACCATAGCTATTTCCTCCATAGTGACATTAATTATCTGTCAAAACAGGAGCGATTTCTTCCATGTTAAATCCGATGTTTAAGGGTAAAAAGAAAAGGTCGTTTCAATAATTCGAATTTATATGACTGTTCGCATAACCAAAGGTCCCCATGGACAGGGCAGAACACGCACCTCTTTTGAAGGTGTGTCCATCAAACGTCCCTTTGCAATTTAGCAAGGGGTGAGTTCTCAGCGCATTCATCTCAACGCCACACAGGACCTTAGCTATTCACTATCGAACTTAATGAGCTGCCCTTCTAGCTCCTTATCTTAGTTTCTAGTTCCTCTGCATAGCATATTTAATTGTAATTCGCTAAATATTCTGTTAAAGAAATTCAGTTTTTCGCATTTTAGCAATATCTTCTGAATCCATGCAAAGAATTAGGTGAAAGTGATATTTTAAATGGAATAAAAATGTAGCGTGCCAGGAAATGCAAACGAGTGGTTTAAAAGCTTCGCTTGAATTACTACTTTAGGGACAAAGGATGGTGCAGTCGATTCGCCGCTCGCTAGATTAGCACGGCGACGCAGGAAACTGTTCGTAACTCGCCTACGCTGCTTTTGTTCTCTATTTTTTTATTCGCCCCTCTTCCTACACCCCTTTATCACCCCCTCTATCTACAAAGAGTTAATTCTCAATAAAAGAAAAACTATCACCCATTAATTCCTCTTCCATTTTTTTTGTTTGACCCTTCTCTGCAAGGTGTTCAGGTCCTTCTCTTTATTATAACAAGATACTAAAAAACATGAAGGGGAAAAATTCTACAAGATCAAATTTCAAGTATTAATACACCTAATAATGAAAGTAACTGGGGAATAAATATGTAAATTCAGTATTTTCCTAGGGTTAAGTAATGGATTCTGGGAAAGGGCTCTATAAAGTTAGCATTCAAAATAGTTTTTTTGGAAGCTATCGAGTAGAGCAGAAACAATGGACATAAACAGCGTATGCCGAGTCTCTTAACTGAATAACCAACAAATTACTTCATCAGCTGAGAAGCAAGAAATTATTGGAATCATCTTTCCACGGAGAAAAATTAATATTAGCTCCATGAAGTGTTCAATAATCCCAATAGTAACCATTTTAAAAGCCGAAAATTGAATTAAGCTTGCCCTTGTTCCTAAGGCTTTATTGAACCTTAACTCTCTATTTTCATTTAATGTGTATCAGTGATCTCAGAACGCTCCATCGTCCTAACTTTAAAAAACAAATATAATTAACTCCAGCAAAACTATCAATTTTAGCATCTCTTCAGCCTTGTTTTCAAATGCGCTAAACTTAAAAGCTCTGAATATTACTACAGCAATCACAAACTAATAAAAACATAAGAAAAGAAGGAGACTGCAAAAGACCTTTAACTAATTGTAAACTTATTTTCTTGATACTTTATCAAGTCAATTAGTTAAATAGAAAGAAAGCCGGGTTATGAATATCTGGAAACACTTTTCTCTAAAGCTTTAAAACCTCACTATTTGCAGCTACTAAAAAAATACCTACCGTAAATCAAAACACGCTATCTTCATATCCTCACACACTAAGTTATCACTAAAATCTCTATGACATTAAAATAGCTATTAAGAAATTTATCAAGGTTTATAGAAATATTAGTAAGCTCTTATCGGTCATCAGAGGACTGACTATAAATGAACTATATATTTCCTCTACATGCTTATCTATAATTCATTTGGTTATAATTAAGCGATGGTGGATGTATTTATGTTTATACACTATTGATACATGATTAAAAAATCAGAATGGTGCTTTAAGAAGAAATGAAAAAAAAGAAAGTTGTATTCAACCATTTACATAAAATCGCATAATTGAAATCACAAAGCATTTCAACAGTGTCCTATTAAGGAATGTTTGGGGAAATTGTGTTTGGAGATCTTTTATTTCTTGAAAAGACAAATTAATTTGTTTTACTAAGGCAAATATTCTCGTATCCGCGGGGAAAACGTAATCGTGCATCTAAAAGGAATCTAAATAAACTTGACGTATGGGCGAATAGACAGAAATTATGGAAGAGTGGTGGGAAATACAAGGAACCTAGAAAAAAAAAATAAAAGTAGATGAGAATGAAGATCAGGAATTATGATGGAAGATTGGGGGAGAATACAGGGAACCTAGATGCATAAAAATAATAATATTTAAAAGTGGATGAGAATGAAACTCAGTAGAATTTATGCCGTAACAGACTGCTTGGGGATGTAGGAACAAGCATGATGTATGAAACAAGGGAGACTTCATATTTATAATTTTCTTTTACAATCAGAGATGGAGAGGAACCGACAATTTTGAGAACAAAGAAAAGAGGAAACAAGTGAACCACGAATCCTAATACGAAAAATTGTCTCTCTAATTAGTAAAAAGTTCATGCAACAAAACAACATTTAAAATCTTACTTCTTTGGGCTTCGACTCCTTTACATCCAAGAAAGGAATCATGAAAACAAATGAATATTAAATAGATCCAATTTTATTTCTCTCATTACGCGCCTTTATCGCAACAACACTTATGAACAGATATAAACAATATTACGTACAGTAATAATTACAGTATACTAAATTACAAGAGCATTTGACGTTAGTACAAGGTTATTGGTTAAAGGTAATGAACTACCAAAAACCAGGACGACGTTCAAAGACTGTATCTTACCTTATGATCTTGATCGGTAGTTTCTCCGAAAGATTCGAGGATGAATTTCTTCTCTTTGGGGTTAATCCGCGGGTGCTTCTCGGGGTTATCAAAGACAAAGATGAGCCATAAGACGTACCACAAGAGGGACAGACCCCCTTGAACGTAAAAGATGCTCTCCCAGCCGAGTTCCGAAGCCAGTACACCCGAAAATGGCATACAGACCAGTGTCCCTAAAGTCATACCTGAAATACCACTTCATCAAGTTCTATGCCTTATGTTTTATTTACTTTGGCTACAACTAAATAAGTTTCGTCTTTAAAGTAATAATAAATAATGGAAAAAAGAACATGAAGGGAGAGGAAAGAGGGATGAGGAATGTGGTGGATATGAAAGTAATGCTAGACCAGGACGGGGTTCGTACCAGCACAACCGATGCAGGTGATGTTGATAATCATGGGAAGATTCACACCAGTACAACCAATGCAAGGGATGTAGATTAACAGGGCAAGGTTCGTACGAGTACAATAGATGCAAGATATGTTTATCAACAGGGCTGGGTTCGTACTAGTGCAACCAATGCAGGGGATGTCGATCAACAGGCAAAGGTTCACACCAGTACACCCAATGCAGGGGATGTTGATCAACAAGGCAGGGCTTGTACCAGTAAAACCAATGCAGGAGATGTGGATAAGCAGGCAAAGGTTCACACCAGTACAACCAAAGAAGGGGATGTTGATAAGCAGGCAAATATTCACACCAGTACAACCAATGCAGGGGATGTTGATAAGCAGGGGTAGGTTCACACCAGTGCAACCAATGCAGGGGATATTGATTAACAGGCCCAGGTTCGTACCAGTACAACCAATGCAGGAGATGTTGATAAGCAGGGGTAGGTTCACACCAGTACAACCAATGCAGGGAATGCTGATCACCAGGGGACCAACAAACACCTGCAAAAGAGGTGGGGGGGGGGGGCAAGTGTACCATGGGCCCAAATAATTAAGCTGGCATTTGGAGGATTCCGTGCCCTCCCGGGTCCCGATGTTGGCAGTGGATCCGCAAAGATGCATCTTCTACCCATTTTCGCTTCCTCAAACTTCACCACTTTCTTTACACATCTCCCCTTCAAATTTCTTCCGATGGCGATGCCTTCGTTGGTTTTCGTTCTTTAGTAATAACAATAATGGCCCAAAGAGCAGAGACAGAATGGATCCAGGCTCCCTCCATTTAGGCGGTCCAGTGTTTCTCAAGATCACCCCTCCCTCCCCGAGGGAGATCAAGCATGTAGATTTGCGCCCCTTGGATTCTACTCCTAAATTGTTCGTCGAGGCGTTGAGCGGCCGGACCCAACCGACCCCAGCGCTCGCGATTAATAGGGTTTGTTCACGCAGCCTTAATCTTGTCCATTCCCTCGCTGAATGAAAATTAAAGCTCTATTGTAATTCCTCATTGGATTACACAACGCCCTTTTCCCTGATGTTAGCACCACATCCCTTCAGAGGGATTGCCTTCGTTGCATAATGAGAGGGAGAGTTGCGGCCCTGCCAGTCGATATGCCAAAGACATTTTCACTCCCCATTAAATTAAACTCTTTCTCAAAAAAACTCTTTTCGCCATGCTCTCGTTGGTTACGACTTGTAAGTAATAAATCCTTACCAGCATAGACGGTAGACGATATTTTGCTCCTCTCTTGAGGCGGGGCCCAGTGGGCAACGAGGACGTGCATCCCTGGTAAAGTGACACCCTGTGGAAGAGTCCAGCCGGGTCTTTAGTGTAGGGTAGTGGAAGCTTCTTAACGGGGTGAAGTCATGAAAGCCAGGACTAGGTCATTATACTGTACGCTATACTTTCCCTCTAACTAAATGGTACACCGGCGGTACATTATACTTCCCCTCTACCTAAATGGTGGACGGGCGGTACATTATACTTCCCCTCTAACTAAATGGTACATTGGTGGTACAGTATACTTACCCTCTACCTAAATGGTACAATGGCGGTAGATTATACTTCCCCCTCTAGTTAAGTGGTACACGGGTGGTACGTTATATTTCTCCTCGAGCTAAAGGGTACAGGGGCGGTACATTATAGTTCCCCTCTACCTTATTGGTACAATAGCGGAAAATTATACTTCTGTCTACCTAAATGGTACTTGGGCGGTACATAATACTTCTCCTCTATCTAAGTGGTACAGGGACATAATTATACTTCTCCTCTACCTAAATGTTACAAAGGCAGTACATTATACTTCCCTTCTACCTAAATGGTACACTAGCGGTACATTCTACTTGACCTCTACTTAATTGGTACATAAATGGAACATTGTACTTGACCTTTACATAAAGGGTAGACAAACGATACATTACACTTCCCCTTTACCTAAATAAAACACGAGCGGTACATTATACTTCTCCTCTACCTAAATGGTACGCGAGCAGTACATTCTACTCCCCCTCTACATAAATGGCACATGGGCGGTACATTATACTTCGCCTTTAGCTAAATGGTAGACGGGCGGTACATTATACTTCCACTCTAGATAAATGGTACATTATACTTCCTATCTAGCTAAATGGTACACGGGAGGTACATTATAGTTCCCCTCTACCTAAATGGTACAGGGGCAGTACATTATACTCCCCCTCTACCTAAATGGTACAGGGGCGGTACATAATACTTCTTCTCTATCTAAGTGGTACACAGGCGATACATTACAATTCCCCTCTACCCAAATTCTAAACGGATGGTAGATTATACTTTCCCTCTACCTAAATGCTACATAGGTGTTAGACTACTTCTCATATACCTAAATGGTACACCAGTGTTAGACTATACTTCCCCTTTGCCTAAATGTACACGTGTGGTACATTATAATTCTCCTCTACCTAACTGGTACAGGGACAGTAGATTTTACTTCCCCTCTACCCAAATGGTACTCGGGAGGTACATTATACTTACCCTCAACCTAAATGGTACACCGTGTATTATACTATACTTCCTATCTACCTAAATGGTATACGGGTAGTACATTATACTTCCCCTGTACCTAAATGGTACACGGGTAGTACATTATATTTCCATTCTACTTAAATAGTGCACTGCTGGTACATTATCCTTCCCCTCTACCTATATGGTACACAGGTAGTACATTATACTTCCCATCTACCTAAACGGTACACGGTTGATACATTGTACTTCCCCTCTACCTAACTGGTACACGGGCGGTACATTATACTTCCCATCTACCTAAATGGTACAGGCGTGGTACAGTATACTTCTGCTCTACCTAAATGGTCTATGTGTGGTACATTATACTTTCACTCTACCTAAATGCTACATAAGTGGTACATTATACTTCCTCTATATCTAAATAGCACACGGATGATACATTATACTTCTCATCTACCTAAATGGTACACGAGCGATATATTATACTTGCCGTCTACCTCAATGGTATACGGGTGGTGCACTATACTTCCCTCTACCTAAATGGTACACGGGTAGTACAGTATACTTCTCCTCTACCTTAATGGTACACGGTGATACAACACATTACGACTTCAATAGTACCGGATCCGTATGGATTCATGGACTTCTGACCTCATGTCTTGCTACAAATACCCCCCTTGAGTCTAACTGAAGGAGGGTGCGTCGTTTACGTACCCCTGCAATACCCATGATGATCCGGACGACGATGAGGAAGATGTAGGACACCTTAGAGGCAAGGGGTGTGATCAAAGCGCAAAGGGCGTTGATGAGGGCGCCCGCGCCGAAAACGTGTTTAGCGCTGAACTTCTCTGCCACCCAACCACCTGGCACCTGAAAAGGGTAGGGTCCTTTAAGGAGGCACTCCATTAAATCATTGGCACTCTCTTCATGGGTCGCCTTGCGTAGGACACAATCTAGACGAAGGGAAGGTCCAAAACGATGTAATGAGGACCGATGGGTCAAATATTGAGACTCCCAAGGGCGCCTGAAACGAGGCACTGCTCCAAACATTAAAAGTAGTAAATTTGGCACTCTCGAAGTCTTGTCGAAAGGAGTCCCCAGGAAGGCATTTATACCCAAGAGGGATCAAAGAAATGGGAGTGTGATACCTTTTATAGAGGAAAAATTCTTACACAACTCACTACCTCAGGAAGACTTCCAAAATTTAGCACTATACTCGAAAGTGGCTCCTGCGATGAGGCACTCTTCACGAAGGAAATATAGTACCAAGGTTGTCCCGCCTCTTTCCATTTACATATTTGCATACGGTTGATCGCCTATGGCATAATTGCAATCCAGTAAATGACCCTGGTAAGGGACTTGATTATCTGCATGAGGTGCCATGGTAGTGCCATATGGGTACGAGTAAACAAAGACACGGCCGAGACATGCTGAAGACAGAACGAGAAAGGACAAAAGGAATAACAGTGAGGCTAAATAACAGTGGAGAAAAGACGAAGGAAAAAAGAAAATTGTAATAATAAAAGGACAGAAATCGTGACGGGAAGCGAGAATGAAAAGGACTGCGAGAACGGTTCCCATAGCAACGGCAAAAAGCCTCCTCGGCACTGCCCAGAGAACGCCTGGAGGACGCTCTTTGTCTATGGCAAGCAAACGGTTGCATCCAATAAAGCTGTTAGATTGGTCCATGGATGCGGGGCGTCTCCCAGCTGTGGTCGGAGCAGTGCCAAGAAGTTTTGCCGTTGCTATAAGAACCGTAAACCCCGCCACCCTAAATGTAAGGGCTAGGAATACAATTCCTTGAACTAAGTTCGCTTAATCGAAAAAATACCGCATTCAAAAGTACAAACTCCCCAACCAGAAAAAAGAGTCGCAAAAAAAATAATAAAGAAAAACTGTGTACCCAAAAAGGTAGATATTCACACACAAGCAGAAACACTGAACACTTCTAAACCGTTCACACACGAGGAAATAATTGAGTCTACAGGCGCACACATTCAGACATGGGGGTGGGGGTGGGGGCTCCCACTCATGCGAAGGGTGCCATCTCTCCCTCAGGAATGAGGCGAGAAAAGGAGGGGTGTAGGCGGCGCTCATGGGAAAAAGGGCGGCTAAAAATAGAGATCGGTCCGAGTCCCATCGCCAACGCCCCCCCCCCCCCCTCCACTCCCTTTTTCAAATTTAAAGAACAATAACGAGGCCTTATCACGCAGAAAGTTGGTAAGGAAATGTGTAAATAAAAGGGGGTGTTGGGGCCGGAGAAGGTACACATGACCATATGTTATCCGACATCCCCCTGCGGGTACTTAAAAGGGTGGATAAGGGAGATAAAGATAGGTGGGGAGGGGGGGGTAGAAAGAAAAAAGTGGGGGAAGGGGGAGGCAGGCACGTTCAAATCCACCACCTTGACATGAGCCGAGAGGAAGGAGTGAACTAGGCACTCCCCCACCCCCTCTCTCGGTGCCAACAGGGGAGGAATTGATGGAAGCTAGTTGGCGACTAGCCTGCAATATTAGTTGCCGAGCAAGAGTTGAGAAGAAGTCTGTAAAGAAAATGGTGAAAAAGTTGAAAATGAAAATGTCTAGAAGGAATAAAGCCCAGGTAGTATCAATCTAATTAGAAACTACCGAAGGTGGGGGCATTAGGGTGTGTCGCTTTTTCAGGTAGCATGTGTAACAGTCTACACGCCCAATCCCCGCCCCTCCCTAACGAATTCAACCGGATAAACGAGAGGGCAGAGAAACAGACAGGCGCTCATACGGACAAGATATCAGTCAATAAGACAGCAACGGGAACAGCCAGAGGGGTGAACAGACAAACGGGTGGACGGACATGCGGTTGCACAGACGGACGAGTGAGCAGGCGGGCAGGTGAACAGACAAACAAAATGGCAGAAAGAAACTTTCGAACAAATGAGACGTCAGAGAGACGGGAGGAAGAAAAGTCGCACATATCAATGCGGCATGTTGCACCTGACATTCCTTGGACGAATCATCAGGAGCCTGTTCGTACAAAGACCAGAGGCACTCAGGAGTGCTAAGTATAAACTACTGGTACAGACTTATGGCCCCTTACCAGGGAGGGAGGGAGGGAGGGGGGGCAATGCATATTGGAAGAGATGCAAGATTAGAAGGAGATGGATAGCCAGCATTAACCGTAAGTGCTGACAGCCAGGAGCAAGAGAAGCAGCGTGATTCAAAATGAAAATTGCCTACACCTTTTTTACGGCGGCCGGGAGAAAAGAGTGTGGGAGGATATAATTAGAACCCATTAACAATTGGAGGGGTCCCAAATGGGTAAAAAGGCCAATAATAATTAGTGGGAAATACAAGAGCAGAACCTAATAAAAAATCATAACCAAAATAATAAGTTAAATCCCGATAATGAATGGAACCCCAATAACGATTGCAAAGTTCTAATAATAAATGGAAAACCCAAGCGGAAAAAAAGACTTAAAACGAATGTAAAATTCAAACAATGAATGGAAACTCACAAATGTGTAAAAACTGCTGAATCTGTAAAAACTGCCGAATGTATACACACTGCTGAATGTGTACAAACCCTCGAATGTGTACAAACTCCCGAATGTGTACAAACTCCCGAATGTGTACAACTCTTAAATATTAAAATCTCTTAAATATGTAAAACTCTTAAATAGAAACTCCCAAATATGTAGAAGCTTCTAAATGAGTAGAAACTCCCAAATGTGTAGAAAGTCTCAAATGTGTAGAAACTAATCCCAAAAGAGTAGACACTCCCAAATAAGTCGAACGCCAAATCAGTAAAACCCCCCAAATCGAATGAGTAGAAACTCCCCAAATGGGAGCCCCTTTTTAGAAGCCTCTCTAGCGACTGCTTCCTAGGGCTGTAATCACATCACAGCCACATTAGTAGACTAGACTAAAAAGCAAAGAATATGTAATTAACAAATAACGGATAATAAAAACGAACAAAGACGAAGACAGGGTAAAAAAGAAACAACCGCAAAAAAAACAACAACAAAATAGGCTAATAAGAAAGAAGCTAGCTCCGGCTTCGAGGGGAGGCCCGCCTTCCCACGGCGCAGGAAATTGCGACCTACAAGAAACGGTGAAATAAAGAGGAGGAGGCCAGCCTCCTCCAAAAAGTCGCATAGACCGCAAGTCTGGGTGCACGAGCCAGTCACGAGTAGAAGGAACAAGCGATAGTGACCCCACTCGTCTCGGTGCCAGGACGAGTAACGTGCACGAAAAATCACTCAGACTGGGACATTCAACGAGAATATGACGAACAGTATGAGAGACAACACAGTAGTCACAATAAGACGCAGGCGAGCATTTCATCAAATGGTGGTGCGTCCGGCGCCTATGTGCATTTCGGAGAGGACAGAAAGCAGCCTGAAGCCTTAGCGGTATTGGGGGCTAGGTCCATGGAACAGTCGCAGCGAAAAGGCACGCAACTTTACGCTTGCCTCGACCGTCTCCAATTTTCTTTGCCAAGACATGGAGAGCTGGCCGTATTCCAGCCATTTAATTGGTGCGAGGAAGAGCGAAACGCTAGTCTGGTCGCCTAGTCCTTGCGGACTCTTCGGCACCCTCATTGGCCCGCTCATTCACCGCAATCCCTATATTTTCAGGAACCAGTAGAAGATAATCTCAACATCAGCCCGGGTCGCCAAAATCGTGGCGTAACGGATATCGCGTACCTGGGGATGCGGGAATTTCAATGCCCCGATACCGCTCAGGGAGCTTTAGGAGTCGCTATAAATCACAATCCGGTCTCCAAACCAGGCACGTCGCGTTATCTCGCGTACCGAACAGTGTTGGGCAACCAACTCTGCCGTGAAGACAAACGCAATGCCTGGCAGAGCCCAACAGACTTCAAACAGAGGGGATACGGCGTGAACTCCAACAATCTCTCGTGACTTGGAGCCATCCGTATAAGCTGATACGGTTCCAGCATGCCAGAAAGTGTGCTCCAAAAAGGCCGAACGCAATACTTCCGGCGCTGTTCAAGCTTTGGGAGCAGAAGCTTGGCGACAAATAGTCGAAGGTGGTACCCTCCAGGGTAGCGTACTCGACAGAACTAGGAATGCTACCGGCCCGAGATCTATACTTAGCTCTTGAAGGAGTTTCCTAGCCCTGAACCCAAAAGGCTTAGGGTATGACTGAGGTCTCTTGGCGAAATAGGCACCGTTAAAATCGGGTGCGGATGCAGTGAGAGCTGATGGCGACTGAGGGAGGCGCCAAGCTCGCCAACACAGGCGAATAATGCATTGTGCACGGCGCAGAGCGAGTGGCGTCTCCTGGGCATCAACAAGTAGGCTCTCAATCGTGGAAGTTCGGAAGGCACCGGTCGCCAAGTGAAGATCGAGGCCGGTGTGATGGCTCGAGTCCACCTTCCGCAATACACGGTGGGCTGCGGATGTATAAAACTCCTATCTGTAGTCGAGTTTCGAATGAACAAAGGATTGATAAAAAAGTGAGGCAGTAGCCCTATTAGCGCACCAGGCGGTGAGCGTCGCGGAACGCAGAATATCCATGGCGCAGGTATAAGAGACCATAAGGCTGCGAATATGAGCGTCCTAGGTGAGACGTCGGTCAAAGACAAGACCAAGGAAACTGTGCAAGTTCATCACTTCCAGACGTATCCTATTTAGAATCAAGTCGGGGTTAGGGTCGGGCCGTAAAAGGCAGCAGAAGTGGACCACCTTAGTTTTGGCCAAGGAAAACCGAAGCCTGTGCGCTACGGCATAGCAAGAGACACAGTTCAACGCCTGTCGGACTCGACGCTCAAGAGTTGGCATCTAGGCCGCCCGAAAAGAGATTGAAAGGGCATCCACGTAGAGCGTTGCGAGAACATCTTCCGCCATCACCGAAGTGGTTGATGCTCGAGGCAAAGAGCAAAGACTGCGATACTGAGGACATTTCCTTGCGTGAGACTCTCTTCCTGCTCTATTGGGCCGAAGAGGGTTTCCCCTACCCGTATGCGGATTTGATGATCTCGCAAAAATTCAGATATAAAGATTTAAAGGCGACCCCTCAAACCCATCTCGTGGACAATCTCCATTATACCTTATAGTCATGTGGTATAATAGGCCTTCTTCAGATCTAAAAACACCGTGGCGTAGTGCTGTCTATGAAGGAAGTCCTCGCAGATTGCATTTCCCAGTCGGAGCAGAGCATCCGACGTTGAGTGGAACTTGCGGAAGCCGCACTGGCCAGAAGACAATGGCCTCCGCTATCTAGAAAAAGAGCTAATTTAACATTTACCAATTTCTCCATCAACTGGAACGCGCAAGAGGTTACGAGAAATTGGGCGGAAACCGGCCGAGGTAGAGTGATCTCTCACCGGGTTGCAAAAAGACGAGCATAGAAGCGATTCTTGCCTTCCTTGGTCAAAAATTTGATCACTGCGCAGTGCTCAACCTTTTCCATTGTTAAAAAAATTGTGACTGACGATCTGCGATTAGCTACTGCTTTTTAAATAGACGAGGCAGGAGCGTGCGGATGCAGGTCCAGACTTGTCATAACTTGTCCTAACACCCCCACAAACAGCCATCCTCCTTCTTCTGTTTTGCCCTACCGATTCGCAAAACCTATTGACCACCACTCGTATATTAGGAATATATATATATATATATATATATATATATATATATATATATATATATATATATATATATATATATATATTATAATATACGTATATATATATTGCCGATACGCAGATGACATCTACATCAATGTCCAAAACGAAGAGCATCTGGTAAACATCAAGCAGCATTTTGAGGAGAACTACGTGCTAAAATTCACTTATGAATTGAACACGGGCAATAAACTCCCTTTCTCGGACGTTGAGGTTCAAAACATCAATGGCAGCTACATCACTAAAGTACAGAGAAAAAGTACGGACATGGGAAGATGCCTCAATGCAGAGAGTGAATTCCCTGAAAGGTATAAAATAAACGTAATCGGCTCATCCATCCCCCGAGCTTATAAATGCTGCTCTACGTGGGAACCTTTTCAGCAAGAGGTTGCACGAGTAAAACAAATACTTGTGAATAATGGTTTCTCAAACAGCATGATTGACAAACAACTCCAATTATTTTTAAATAACCATTACAAACGGATAAAACAAAGTAATCATGGAGAAGTCAACAACATCTAAGTGTATTACAGAAACTAGATGTCCACGGCCTATAAAATAGATGAAAAAGAACATCAAGGAGATTATTAGCCGTAACATCAAGGTTAAAAATCAAACGGATAAAATCCATCTTATCGTTTCTTATAAAACAACAAAAGCCAGCAATCTCCTGATGAAAAACAATATCTGCCTAAACTCCTCGAATCTCAAGTCAACCAACATAGTTTACGAGTTTATCTGCCCCGATAAAGACTGTAAGCTTTATACTAACTTAAAATATATTGGCATGAAAACCACTACACTTTCGAGACTTTAAACATGCATCTACAAAGCGGAGGGCCTAAGAATCATATGGAGAGTGCCCATAATATTAACCTAACGAGAAATATGCTAGTTGATAGCACAATTATTAAAAGAAAAGATGTCAATAAAGCGAGGCTAAACATCTTAGAAGCCATATTAATAAATGAAGATAAGCCGGCCATCAACAGTCAAGTGACAAGCTAGAATCGCACATTAAAACTATTTTAAAATTCCACTCACAGGAGTGGTCCATTTCCTTTAACGTTACGTTAACCAAGGCGGAGTAAATACTCATTAAAAATAGTTTTCTTTCACTCTGTCAGATCTTCACTCCACTCATTACATCGGTAAAGGAGGCAAGAATATTTCAAAACGCTTCGAAGATGATCGAATAAGATCGAAAGCTTAGCAATTTAGTTTGTTTTTTACCAGACACATTCATTTTAGAAAAAGAGATGAGTACTGGAAAAGTGATCCACCATCTACAAGATGGAATATAAAGATAGTTAGAAGAAGAGAAAGTTGTCAAAGGAAATCAATTACGGCAAAATAATACATAATGGTCTTCAACAAAATTTGCATTCAGGAAAGACTGCTACCCAACTAAACTAATATATTATATATATATATATATATATATATATATATATATATATATATATATATATATATATATATATTATATATATAACTGAATCACGAAAATATGGAACGCGATGAATATATTAATAAAGTCAACAGCCACGAAGGCAAATGGGAAACACGGGAGATCCGTGAGGCCTTTCGACTAATCGTCCTTTACAAAGCAGATTGAAGCAGAGAGAAACACAAGAAGAAATTTTTACAAAGAAGCCACAAACACGTATATGACAGATGGGGACATTAGGATTAAAAGGGCCATACAGGTACATGTAAATCAACCCTATGAAAGAATTAAGCCTCCCGAAACCGAAGGTGACCATTGAAATATATATAACGGGTGTTCCAATAACTTGGACCGATTTTAAATGTAAGTAAAGTTTAAGCGTCTAATGATTTTTTTCTTTTTCTTTCAGATTTAACAACTTCAGTTTTTGGCAATTTCAAGCATGGAAAGGTTAACAATCGAACAACGTGTTAAAGTTATCGAAGCCTATTACAAAAATGTACGTTCAAACAGATACGCATTTCGGGCATTTCGCGATTTTTGGGGTCAACATAATCGACCAACCGAAGTGCAATTAGTAAAATTGTTCGTAAACTCAAACAAACGGGGTCGGTGGTAGATATGAAAACGCCATTGTGTGCTCGTTTACGCCGTTCAGCTGAAAACATTACTGCAGTGCGCGAGAATGTGGCCGAAGCTCCAGACACCTCTATTCGTCATCGCGCGCAGGAATTGAACCTCTCCACAACAAGGTTACATCGAATTTTGACGAAAGATTTCTCTCTACACTCTTACAAAATTCAATTGACACAAGAACTGACGACTGCTGACTATTTGAAGCGCCGTACATTCGTCAATTAGGTGCACGAGCAAAGACAAGCCGATGATGATTTTTCGCAAAAAATCATCTTTAGTGATGAAGCCCATTTTCATTTTGGTGGATTCGTTAATAAGCAGAATTGTCGCATTTGGGCTGATGAAAATCACAGGAAGATTGTTGAAAAGCCACTGCATCCAGAAAAGGTAACTGTTTGGTGTGCATTTTTTTCTAGCGGAATCACTGGGCCGTATTTCTTCGAAAATGATGCTGGGAATTCTGTTACGGTGACATGCGAGCGATACCGTGCCATGATTACCAACTTTTTATGGCCTAAATTGAATTCTATGGATGTCGAAGATTTGTGGTTTCAACAGAACGGCGCCACATGCCACACAGCCAATGCAACAATGGCTTTATTGAATGAGAAGTTCCCACGTCGCATCATCTCTCGAAACAGCGAGGTCAATTGGCCACCACGATCGTGTGACTTGACGCTTTAGATTTCTTCCTTTGAGGTCATCTCAAAAGTAAGGTCTATGCCAACAAGGCAACAACAACTCAACAGCTGAAGGATGAGATAATAAGGCATATTGGTGAGATCGAGGAGCAACTATACAGAGACGTCATCAAAAATTTTGACCATTGAGTGGAGGCGTGCCGGCGAAGCCTTGGCGGACATTTAGGTGATATATTTTTCACACATAATTGCCATGATTCAAATAACATGATCCAATAGTGAAATCAATAAATTTTCACCAATAACACTTTATTTACTGCTAACTTCGATCCGTCTTAATGGAACACCCTTTATATATATATATATATATATATATATATATATATATATATATATATATATATATATATATATATATATATATATATATATATTTATACAAAAAATGCAACAAGGGACACAAGGGAAATAAAATTAAGTTTCCAAGTACTTTCGAACTTTATCTAAAGTTCCTTGATAATGAACTTGAAATAAAGTTCGAAAGTACTTTGGAATCTTTATTTAATTTGCATTGTGGGCTTTGTTGCATCTATGCATATGTATAGGTATGCATGTATACATGTATATTTTCTGCCCTTGTCAACGACCGTGCCCATTTGGCAAAATTCCATTGATTACGGTCGCAAAACCGAGCATAAACGCGTTTTTATTTTAATAAATTTGCTTTGAAAACATCCCTTGGGCAAGTGGCGGGAAGAGAGCTTGTGTAGACCTTTGACCTTTCGAGCTATGTCGGCGGGGGTACCTCTTCTGGGTACCCCTGGCAGGGCTTCCCTTGTCGATTTGGTCAGAAACGAGGTTCCAGACTAAGTGCGTCATCTTTTCTTTTTTCTACTCTATCCTTCTCTTTTTTTTACTTTTATCTTACTTCCCACTTATACAAAAAGAAAAAAAACAAAAAAAAGCCTACTCCTATCATGTCACTCTTTCCCTTTTTTCTCTCTATCTACATATAAGGACCTGGCAGCTACCTCACGCGTCAGAAGAGAGGCTTTGGAACCTCTATAAACAACGCCAATCGACGCTCACTGGTTGCGAGAGACTAGGACTAGAGGGGTCCTAGGCGTTGGGGCACGATGAATGGGATGAGGGTAGTGCCCCGTTAACCCCTTTCCTGGCGCGTAATTATTGACCGTTCCCAGTGCCCGTTGACGGGTGCCTCTGGTAGCATCGGTCCGAGGTGACGGCCCTTTGTTCCCAGGTTGGTTGCCAGGCCAATAAAAAGCCTTGGATCGAGTTCCTTGGTGTGGCGGGATATCCATTGAACGCTACTCCGAGATCCTGGCCGTTGTGAAGGGAACTAGTAGGAGTTTAGTAAGGGGTGTGCTTCGTTGTTGTTCACCTGGTGAGAAATCGATGGCCCCTTCGGGGACCGTCTGTGCTACTTGGTTGGGAGCCACGGCACGCCGAGGCTTGACGACTCGGTCGGACGAACAGCAGCACATGGAGCGTGCCTTCTGGAAGACTCCGAAACGACTCCGATTAATAGGCGGGAGCGACTCACGCGGGGAGAACTCACCAACCCCTTTTTATATATTGATTGGTCACAAGCTTAAGAAATAGAGTGTTCAAAATGGCAGGAAAGAAAGGTCCAGCAGCGCTAAAATTCACGTGTGCCACATGTAAGAAGGACAAGTGGTGCGTTGACTTCCCGGAAGGCTGCTATGCGAAATGCCACCCAGGCAGTGTATGCACCACTTGCATTTTAAAGAAGGAAGTGGAGGAAGTAGTCGCCTACTACAGGGAAAGAACTACAGACCTCGAACAGAAAATCGAGAGGCTCAAGGAGGAGCACTCCCACCAGATCCGTAGGCTCGAAGAGAAATTAAACGCTCTCTCGAGTCCTGTGGCAAACACCACCTCTGCAGAGAGCCCGTGCCTGAATGTGGCAGCGACACCAAAAGGAAAAAAGAAAAAAAAGACGAAAAGGGGAAAGAAGAAAGAGGAAGAGAGAGAAATAGAAGAAAAAAGGTAGAAGAAGTTAATGAAAAGGATGACAAGGGGGAAAAGATGATAGAGAAGAAGAAGAAGAATAAGAGGAAGAAGAAAAAAGAAAAGCCTGAAAAGACCATGATGGGGAAGAGAGAGGAATCGGTGAGCTTGCCTCAGAAAATAAAGAATCTGAGCTCAGCAGGCAAATGTGCCAGGGTCATCCTTGTGGGCGATTCCCAGGCACGGGACCTGCAGCCCCTGCTAGCGGCCCGCCTTCGCACAAGCGTTAAGGTAAGCTGCGTGCCGGGATGTGGTAACCACCACATCAGAGTAGAGGCTGAGAAATCACAAATTTCTGAGAGCTCAGTCGTTGCTCTGATGGTCAGTGGAAACGACCTCTACCTGAGAGTAGGTAGGGTAGGCCATACAGATAAAATCCTCCACACGGTCATGGGTGCCGTGGACGACTGTGGGCTGAAAAACCGCAAGCGCGTGGTAGTCGGCATGCTCCCGAGGAGAGGTCCAACACGGACCCCTCACTCGATGAATGTCTCTTTAAACCAGCGCCTGGCAGATTTGTGTACGGCAGAGGGGGTCTTTTTTGTGGACTCGTACCGCACCTTTTATGGTAGAAATGATCTCTACCAAAGGGATGGGGTACATCTTTCCTTTAAAGGAAAGGCCTTTCTGTCGAACATGATCCAGGATGTCGTAGAGAGGACCGAAAGGAGTATCCGGCCTAGAGTGAGGGCAGACGTACGCCAGTATGCCCGTGTCACTCCAGGAACGACCTTCTCAGAGGTCGCAAAAAGGGGTGCCTCGCCAACAAACAAGCCGGGAAACGGAAGAGCGTAGGGAGTCCTACAGTCGGGGACTCCCTGAAAGTTCTTCTGTTCAATGCGAGGTCAATCAGGAACAAGTTTCCTGAGCTCCGTGGCCTCATAGCGACGGAAGAACCCGAAATGGTAGCCATAACAGAATCGTGGATAAAAACCTCAAACCGAGACTTTGAAGGCGAATTCACGATTCCCGGTTACCAGCTCTTCTTGAAAGATAGGCCAGACAGAGAGGGTGGCGGTGTGATGTTGTATGTCAAGGATACTCTCAACTCGACGGATTGCAACATCGTATCCGACCATGAACTACTAGGTGTTGACCTAGAGATAGGTCCTGCCAAATACAGGACCCTGGTGCTTTATAGACCTCCTGCCCAACTCGTTGAAAAGGACAGAGATCTGTACCAGCTACTAGGAGAACTTGTCGAAGACAGAGTGTGCATCGTCATGGGTGATTTCAACACACAAGTTGACTGGGAAACCAGAGAACCTTGTGGCGAGAACGCACTACTCCTGGAGTTCACGAACAACGAGTTCCTCACTCAATGGGTGAGAGAGCCAACGAGAGGAGACAATATCCTCGACTTGGTTTTCACCTCTGAGGATGACATCGTTGAGGACCTCTCTGTTGGCGAAGAGCTCGGTGGCAGTGACCACCGACTAATTAGATTTGTAGTCAAAGTCCCCAAGGCAGAGCCTGCAATTAGTAAATCAAGGAAACTCGATTTAAGAAGAGCAGACTTTGCAGGTCTACGCGCGGGACTGACTGACGCGAGGCTAGAAGAGTGCGATGCTGTTGAAGACTCTTGGAACAGTTTTAAAACCACATTCATGAGTCTTCAATCGCGTTTTATCCCTCTGAAATGCCCCCGTCGTTCTTCTGTTCAACCAAAGTGGTTTAATCGAGAAATCGGGCAACTGCTTAGGGAGAAGAGAAATGTGTACCGGCAATCGAAGATCTCGGGTGACTTTGACGAATACCGGAGGCTAGCCAGGAGAGTGAAGTCCAGCATAAGGGCGGCTAAGCGGTCTGAGGAACTCTGAGTGGCGAGACTCTGTAAAAAGAATCCCAAGGAGTTTTTTGGATATGTGAACAGCCGTAAACCAATCCGTAGAACGATTGGCCCTTTGAGGAATGAGGAGGGGACATTAAAGCATTTAGATGCAGAAAATGCTAACCTCCTCAACGACTACTTCTCTTCAGTGTTTACTGAAGAGTGTGGTCCCATTCCCCAGCCGACGGATTCCTACTCGGGGGAAAAGCTGGAGGCAATGGACTTCACCGAAGGAGAAATAAAGAAAAAGATCGCTGACCTAAAGACGAATAAGTCCCCTGGACCGGACGGGTTTCTACCTAAAGTGTTGAAAGAAGTGTGCGATGAAGTATCACGACATCTGTGCGCTATCTTTAACATGTCAATCCGGACCAAATGCGTTCCTAGAGACTGGCGTGAGGCGGAGGTGACTCCTATCTTCAAGAAAGGAGACCGTAAGCAACCGTCGAACTACCGACCTATCAGTCTGACTTCGATAGTCGGTAAACTCATGGAAAGCATCATGGTGGACAAAGTGACGTCGTATTTAGAGTCAAACCTGCTACTGAGGAGTTCCCAGCACGGCTTCCGAAGGCAACGGTCATGTCTGACGAACCTTGTAGAATTCTTCCACTTCGTTTTCAGTGAGCACGATCGGGACAAGGCGGTGGATGTGGTCTACCTAGACTTTCAGAAAGCCTTTGATAAGTTACCCCACCGCCGCCTTCTCCGGAAAGTGCGAGCGCTTGGCATAGACGGAAAGGTAGCCGGCTGGATCGAGAACTGGCTAAGTGGCAGACGGCAACGGGTGGTGGTAAATGGACAGTCTTCTGAGTGGGTGCCCGTTACTAGCGGGGTGCCTCAAGGTTCTGTCCTGGGACCACTACTATTCATCATCTACGTCAACGACATGGACGGTGACATGGTTGCGAAGATTTCCAAATTTGCCGACGATACCAAGCTTGGTATGAACGTTGCAAAGGATGGAAATACTGCCGGCCTGCAGGAAGATCTTGAGAAGATTGGGGAGTGGTCGGACACGTGGCAAATGCCTTTTAACGTGGGGAAATGCAAAGTGATGCATATCGGCCACAGAAACCCCCAATCTCTGTATATCCTTAAGGGCACTGCTATTGAATCCACCGACACTGAGAAGGACTTAGGTGTAACAATCACTAGTGACCTCAAGTTCTCGAAACAGTGCATTGAGGCGGAGAAAAAGGCCCAAAGGATGCTAGGCTATATTAAGCGCCAGTTTGGTTACCGGTACCAGGAGATTGTACTGTGCCTGTACAACTCACTTGTCCGACCGCACCTGGAGTATGCCGTACAATTTTGGAGTCCTTCATTGCGAAAGGACATGGCGAGATTGGAAAGCGTACAAGCCAGGGCAACCAAGCTGATTCCCTCTATCCGACATAAAAGTTATGAGGATAGACTAAGGGAATTAGATCTGTTCTCGCTGGAAACCCGTAGACTGCGTGGTCAGCTCATCGAAGTTTTCAAAATACTTCGAGGGTTCGACAATGTTGACTACCGGGATATTTTCACACTGAGTGAGAACAGAATTCGCAATCACGGCTTCAAACTTGAACTGAAGTGTTACAACCGCAATCTGTGTGGAAATTTTTTCACTCACAGTATCTGCGGTATGTGGAACGCACTTCCAGTGGAAGTTTTCAACAGTGAATCTGTTGACCAGTTCAAGTCAAGACTAGACAAAGTCTTGAAAAGTGGCCGTTTAGGGACGCAAAACAATTGAGCAGCCTTGTGCCCGCTCGATTGCTGTTCCTAAGGTATCCTCTTTGAATGGACCGTAAGGTCTCCTAGGGTACCTTCTTTCCTTGTTGTTACTCCTTGTTGTTGTTACTTAGTACCCCCCAGCTCGTTCAGGGGTCCTCTCTGTAACTGGAGTTTGCCCGCCTCAGAAACCGGACGAATAAATCCGATCTTAAAATTCCTTTCATAACTGACCGAGTGGCTTAAGATCAGATAAAACAGCATAATGAATGTACCATAATGTGCCCGAGTCGGTTGGACTTAAACTTCAGTTTAAGCCCCTCCAATTACGGCAAATTAGTATTTAGGCTTCGAATTTAGTTGAAAAATTAGTTTATGCTCAGAAACATTCAGTGACTGACCCCTAATTAATTTAAACTCTTAAGATCGGACATTAAGAGTAAAACGCCCAATAATAATAAGGAGAAACATTAATGGTTGCATATACAATAATGAACGAAAAATTCGATATCCAACTTATTATGGCACTTTTAGTATAAGTTCTCTTGTAATCATATCATTAGTATCATGACGGCTATTACTTGCCTGGGTGACGATGTATCCGTAGAAGTAGGCCGCCAGAATCAGACCTTGAATGTTCTCATCCCAGGCAAACGGTCCGTCCTAAATTTAAAAAAAAAGGTGACAGTTTTCTATGATAGAATCAAACATATTAATAATAGTATTTATTATCGTTCAAACTTTCTTATACATCACTTTGATACTACTGAGTGGCGGTGACGTGAGGAAAAATCTCCTTGAGCCAATTAAGGTCAGTACACGTCATACCTTGACCCAGTCAATTGTGAGAAAAGGCTTTTGAAGCGAGAATATTATTCAATTATTCTTACTTGGGGCAAATGACGTAAGGAAATATCATTATTATTGGATTTTTAATTTTTATAGAGAATGATATGGAGAGTTGAATTTGAATGATAGAGGGTGGCCCGCCTAAAAAAAGTGGGAAAAAAGGGGAAATTGGATCAAATGAAGAAGCGCTAAGTTTTTACCCTTATTTTTTAAATACATTTTCAAAGTTGTAATGCAATTAACCTGAAATGATTCACCATGCATTCAATTTCACTCGCAATAATTTCAGCACCAATGATGTAATAGATTAATACAATGATTTTTTTTGGGGGGGGCGGGGGAAGCGAAACTATTACAACTATCAGTACTATAACTACTACAACTTGCTTTGGGAAGTCCATTGAGGTCAATGATGGCCTATGCCCTCTTGAGGGCATCAACCTGCGCTAGGTTTAAACGGGTAGCAATTTGTGCAGTCTTCGGACCATTATCTTGACCAAGGGGAGAAGGACCCTGGTGCTATTACTACTACAACTACAGTACTATTAATACTACTACCAGTACTATAACTACTACCACCAATATACGTAGCAATAGTTCTGCTTCTATTGCGACCTGTATTACTAAACTTAACAAGTGAGACATGAAGGGGAAATTTATGATAAAGGAATTTTAAGAAAAATCAAATGAAAAAAAAGAGAAATAAGGTAAATCTTATCTTAAAAGTTAATCCATAACATATTTAATATAAATTCGATAGGAGGATTAATGTCATGGTTATGTAGTATTTTAAATTTAAGAGGGTGGATATGAATGAAGTGAACTCAAGGGGTGAATTGTACAGTCCGATGTGTCTGGTCACGGCTCGAGACTACAAATGAGCACACAAACGTTTTCTCCTTACGTTGATTCCCCGCAACCGGGGATAACAAAAAAGAAAAAAAGGAAACATTGGGAGGGGACGAAGAAAAACGGGAAAAGATATTTAAAAAATGGAACAGAATAAACTGGAACAACGAAAGAGAGAAAGAAAAGGAGAAAAAGGAAAGAATAAGGAGAGAAAGAATAAATAGGAAGAGAAGGAATAAATAAGAAGAGAAGGAAATAATAGGGAGAAAAGGAAAGAATAGGGAGAAAAGGAAAGAATAAGGAAAGGAATAAATAGGGAGGTAAGGAAGAAATAGGGATATAAGGAAAGAATAGGGAGAAAAGGGAGAAGAGAAAACTAAAAAGGGCGAGGGAGAAAGTGGAAGAAACTGAAATGAGAGAGAATAAGAAAAAGAGATAAAAATAAAAAATAAAGCGAAAATAAGCAAGAGAAGGCAAAGCAAAATGTCAAGATGATCTATTGAAACCAATTGAGAAAAAAAGTATCCTTTTGTACCGCTCTTATACTTGCTTGAACGTAACCAAAGAGGTATTTACAAGCTCAAGTACCTTGGCATAAATTCAATTGATTTTACAAGTTAAAAAATAAACTTAAATGGAGACGATCAAAATCCCTTACGTCAAGTGCCAACGGCTCAAGCCCTTAGATAGACTTTAAAAAGATCATGCTTCAAATTCAATCACGCAGATATGGGTAATCAACAAACGATGCGCGGGAGAGAGAAACATCAATTGTGAACAAACTCACATCGACCGGGGATTAAAAAAGTAACCCATAGCAACCCATGACATAGATATTTTGCCCACAATTTGCATAGCAATTGAGATTGTAGAGGTTCGAGAACAGGATGCAAGTGATGATCTCAAAGAGCGGGTAATCTTAGAAAAGGACATTAAAACGAGGCCAACATTAGAGAGAGAATAAAACGAGACCGCCGTAGAGGAGTGAAAAACTAGGCCAATTTAGAGGACATGAAAACGAGGCCAATATTAGGAAAGGACATAAAAATGAAACCAATCTTAGAGAAGGACATTAAAACGGTCCAATCTTAGAGAAGAAAAAAAACCCCGAGGGCAACCGTAAGGTAATGAAAAACGAGGCCAATTTAGAGGACATGAAAACGAGGCCAATATTAGGAGAGGACATAAAAATGAAACCAATCTTAGAGAAGGACATTAAAACGGTCCAATCTTAGAGAAGAAAAAAAAACCCGAGGGCAACCGTAAGGTAATGAAAAACGAGGCCAATTTAGAGGACATTAAAACAAATCCAATATTTGAGGACATGAAAACAAAGTTAATCTTAGTGAAGGGATTTGAAAAGTAGGCAAATCTTAGATTTTGTTTTATCGGTTTTATCTGGCGAAGGGCTACTAGATCAAAAACCACCGTAATCACGTTACAGCCTAGTACTAGGGTAGATTGAAAAGAAAAAAAACATGTAAAAACAAATAATAAAAATAGACAAAACAAAGCAACGCAAAAAAAAGCAAGAAAAAGAAGGGACCACGCTCCAGCGCCGGGGGAAGGCCCGCCTACCTCCTGCGGTTCACGAACCAGTCCCAAGTACAAGGGACAAGCGGTAGCGACCATGCTCGTCCCTGTACCAGGACAAGTAAGTGAAGATCACCCAGACTGGGACATTCAAAGAGAATGTACCGAACAGTCTGGTGGATAACGCAGTCGGCACAATAGGGTGCAGAAGAGCGCTCTACCAAGGGCCATGAGTCTCACGAGTGTGTCAAATTCGGAGACAACAGAAGGCAACCTGAAGCCGCTGCGGCATTGGGGCGTAAGACCATGGGAACAGTAGCGGCGCAAAGGCGCGCACCTTTAAGTTCCCTTTGGCGGTCTCCCGTCTTATTTTCTAAGCAAACTGGGGGGCAGCTCTTATTTTTGCTATGTATTCGGTGCGAGGAAGAATGAAACGCTGGTATCATTGCCCAGTCCTTGCAGAAACTTGGACGCACCCATCGGCGGGCTCATTTTAAGCAATTCTTACATGTCCAGGAACCCAGCAGAAGATATTCTCGACATACCCCCTCCCCTTCCCCCGGTTTACTGGATATTGCGAACCAAGGGATAGAGAGATTTCAATGATCCAAGAGGACTCAGAGCGCTTTGAGAGTCGCTAAAAATCACAATCAAGTCTAAGAATAGGACACGTCGGGTTATCTCAAGTAACAGGCGCTGTATGGCCACCAGCTCAGCCATGAACATAGATGCAGCGCCTGGCAGAGCCCTGCTAACTTCAAACAGAAGGAATATAGCGTGGAAATGACCACCTCTTGGGTGTTGCAGCCATCCCTATACAGTGACACGGTTCAAGCGTGACACGAAGTGTGCCCCGCAAAAGCCGAACGCAATACTCACTGTTGAATTTTGGGGAGTAGAGGTGTGGCGACAAATAGTTAAAGATAGTACCCTCCATGGTAGCATCCTGTGCAGAACGAGAAGCGCCACCGGCCTGAGAGATATAACGATCTTCGGAATAAGTTTCACAGCCCTAAACCCAAAGGGCTTAGGCTATGACTGGCGTTTCTCGACTACAGCTGCGGATGCAGTGAAAGCTGTTGGCGACTGAGGGAGGCACCGGGCTCGTGAGTACAGGCGAATAATGCAATGTGCACAGGACAGAGCGAGTAGCATCTCCTCAGCATCGACAAGTATGCTTTCAATGGGATACATGCATTAGGCACCGGTCGCCAAGATAAGGCCAGTGTGGTGGATCGAGGCTAGCTACTGCAATAACCACTCGGCTATGGATGCATAAAACTCGCATCCGTAGTCGAGCATTAACGAACAAAAGAACGGTAAAAAATTAAGGCAGTAGCCCTATCAGAACCCCAAGCGCTGAACGTCACGGAACAAAGAATATCCATGGCGCAGGTACAAGAGATCCTAAGGCTGCGAATATGAGCCTCAGAGATGAGTCGTTGGTCAAATACAAGACCAAGGAAATGGTGCGAGTACACCACTTATAGGCAAACCCCATTTAGAAACAAGTCTGGGTCAGGATTGAGCCGTAGATGGCGGCAGAATTGCACCACTTTACTCATGGCCGAGGAAAATAGAAACCTGTGCGCTTTGGCATAGCGAGAGACGCGGTTTAATGCCTGTTGGAGTCGACGGTCCAGAGTTGGCGTCTGGGCCGCGCCAAAAGAGAGCGAAAAGATGGCCACATAGTGTAGCGTGAAATCTTCCGGCAGCACGGAGATGATGCGGTTGATGCCTAGAGCAAAGAGTGTGTGTAGCACTGATGAAACTTCCATGCGGGACACCCTTTTCCTGTTTCCCTGGGGCGGAGATGGTTTCCCCTTCCCCGTACGTGGAATCGACGAACTCGCAAAAATTCAGATATAAAGATTGAGAAGATTTCCCTCGCCCCATCGTGTGGAGAGTCTCCATGATACCGTATCGCGAAGTGGTATCATAGGCCTTCTCCAAATCAAAAAATACAATGGCGTAGTTCTGTCAACGAAGGAAGGCCTTGCAGACGGCATTTCCAGGCAAAGCAGAGCATCCGACGTAGAGTGCAAATTGCTTTACAGAAAATAGATTGCTTCCGCTGTCCAGAAAAAAAGGCTAATCTAACATTTACAAATTTCTCCATCAACTTGCACACGCAGGAAGTTAGAGAGATTATGCGGAAACCTGCATAGGAAGAGTTATCTCTCCCCTGTTTGCGAAAAGCGAGCACAGTAGCAATTCGCAAGGAATCTTAGAGGATACACTCTAACCAGACCCTGTTGAACAAATCTAAGAGAAAGGCCATGCCTCGTTCACCCAGGTGTCGAAGCATTGCGTACGGAACATTGTCCAGAACAGGTCCGGTGACTGCGCAACTAAGCGTAAACCTATCGGTGAAAGGTTCTCCTCCTCTGAAGGTAAAGTCCAGTCGGCGGCCTCCCAAGACATCACCAAGCGCAGTAAATGATGGCGGAGCTGCATCCTGGCGAGAGAATGCGGAGAAAGCGGTCGCAATTTTTTTTTTTTTTTAAGGGGCCATCTGGTGACTGCCGACTTAGGCATAAGTCACCGTAAACAAACAGCCTAGTTCTAGGCTACTTTAAAAAATTGAACAGGAAACAACAATAAAAAGAAATAACAATAACAATAACAAAACAATAACAAAAAAATAACCAAAACAACAATTAAACCTGTTTAAATGAAAGGGAGAAGGCCAACCTCCCCCAAAAAGTCAACAAGTCCACCAATCAAAGTGCACGCACTCGTCCCGAGTACAAGGGACAGGCGGTAGCGACCCCGCCCATCCCGGTACCGGGACAGATGTCGTGCATGAAGATCACCCAGACTGGGACATTCGACAAGAATGTGCCGAACAGTCTGGGGGACGACGCAGTCGTTGCAATAGGGCGCAGGCGAGCGCTCCATCAAATAGCGATGCGTCACACGAGTATGTCCGATTCGGAGACGACAGAAAGCAACCTGAAGCCCTCGCGGCATTGGGGGATAGGTCCATGGGAACAGTCGCGGCGCAATGGCACGCAACTTTAAGTTCCCTTCGACCGTCTCCCATCTTCTTTGCCAAGCAGTCCGAAGAGCTGCCCGTATTCCTGCCATGTAGTCGGTGTGAGAAAGAGCAAAACGCTGGTCCGGTCGCAGAGTCCTCGCGGACTCTTTGGCCCCCTCATCGGCGCGCTCATTCCCCGCAATTCCTACATGTCCAGGAACCCAGCAGAAGATAATCTCGACATCTGCCCGGCTCGCCAAAACCGTGGCGTCACGGATATCGCGAACCAGGGGATGCGGAGATTCCAATGCCCCGATAGCACTCAGGGCGCTTTGTGAGTCGCTATAGATCACAATCCGGTCTCCGAACCGGGCACGTCACGTAATCACCCGTGAAAGCAGTCGCAAAGCATTCTGCCGCGGGTTGGGGTCCTGCGAGAACTTACCCGAATTTTTTTGACTCGCTTCCAGAACCTCTCCTAGAGGAGTTTTCCCGATAAGTGAGAAACGTATGCCCGCCAAGAAGAGCAGCGGGTGGGCTTCAAAATATAAAAAATATACCGGCACCTAGCCCTAGCGCGACGAAATTCACCGACAGTGAAATCGTTCGGTCGGCGCTTATAGCGCATATCGAATTAACGCTTCTTTTTGAGGGCGGATTTACACTCGGCTGACCACCACGTAGTGTTCGAGTGCAAAACGGCCAGACGTTCTAGGAATCGTAGTTAGGCCCACGGCGATGATGTTACCGAAATAAACTCCTCGACTGAGACAGAGAAATCAATCATTTCCTGAAATGCAGACTACCGCGCCCCCGCCAAGCACCACCGGGGCTGGCTCTTGGGCAGCAACGGCTCAGAAAATGATATTTAAATGGGAAATTGATCACTACTATGGAGGTCATCGACCATCCCCCACCCAAAATCAGACTGTGCATCCAGAGAGCACAAAGTTATATCGAGAGAGGAAAATGAAGCGGTGCTCAGGCAGTGATGCCTAAACTCATTCACCTTGAGGACACCTATCTCCAGCTCGTCCATAAGGTCGTCAAAGACTTGAACACTGTGATTAATCGAGTAGTCTCCCCAGAAGGGGTGCCTATAGTTCACATCTCCAAGCAAGAGAAAGGGCCATGGGAACCGTACCATGACGCGCCGGAACTCCCCCGCGTCGAAGACAGCTGACGCGGAATGTACGCGGAAATGATAGTATACCTCCTATCCAGGTGCAGCTGCACAGCTATTCCCTGAAAGGAGTTTTATAAAACGAAGAGAAGAACGAAGACATCATGGCGGGTGTAAATTGCACAACCTCCTGCCCTACCCCCATCCCGTGTTGATGGGGTCGCAAAATCCTTATAAATCGGGAGGGTGGGCAGGAGGAACGCGTCCAGCATGGTCTCCTGATAAAAGATAGCTAACAGGGAACGGGAGAAAACGAACTCCTCCCAGTTGGCCCTTAGTCCGCGGCAATTCAATTGAATGAATATGCCCTCCAGGACTCGCTCGGGGGAGACGCAGGGGCACTCTTCGAAGCAAAGACCATCACAAGAATGGCCGTATACTTCCCGCAGGCATAATTCCGGGCGCTGTTGGCCGGATAATGCGCTGAAGGGGCTGTTGCCATAAAGGACTTATCAGGGGAGATTCGGCTCGCCATGCAAGTCTTTTCATCCCTCCGCCTCGAAACCTTAGGCGACCGGGGCGGCTTCGGAGGCGGGGCTCCCTTTTTTGGAGGTTCCACCGTCTCCGAGCCACTTAGCCTACCAATGTGTGTGGGCAAAGGAGCCAAAGATCCCTTAGTTCTTTCCTCCTTTCGGTGAGAAGCTTTAGGAACCCTGGAAGATGGCCTCACGACCAACCTCAGGGGTGTTGCCTCCTCTGAGTCCAACCACTCGGTGGAGGCGCGCGGCCGTTTCGGCTTACGAGAAACGGTCACGCTGGGGAGAGTGAGGTGATCCCTGGTATTAGCCTAGGCTGGGTGTGAACCCTTTGTGGCACCAGCTTTACCAGGGAAGCGCCAAGGGTGGGTAGAGCACGCAGAAGGGTTCCAAATTGGCGCGGAAACGACCGTGCTCATAGGCCTGGAGGGACCAGAACCAGAGGATGTCTTTCTTAACATTGAAGCATAGGATGTCCCAGGCAGCGTCGAGCGTGCTAAGACCAAGTCCTTAGCCTCGCGAAATGAGAGAGGATCCTGATCCTGAACGGCCAGGATTTCTTTCTCAAAGAGATACGCACCACATTGTTTCGAAGAAGCGGGGTGCGACTCTCCGCAATTGACACATTTGGCCGCACACGATTTGGACTTATCGTATGTGGCCTTGGAGCAACTTACACAGACTTCGGGTAACCCCGACTTTGCGTGTCTACAGGAGCGATTAGTATGGCCGATGCGGTTATAGTAGTAGCACCTCCGCGGTAGTGGCACGAATGCCTTCACACAGTAGCGATACCAACCGACGTGACGAAGAGTTTAGGGGTGGGTTTCGAGGCCCTTCCCTATTTTCTCATCACACGTTCGACCTTGACCGCTCCATTGTCAGCCAGCTCTAAGGTGATGTCATCTATGGAGTAGTCCACGAGTTCCCTCGCATAAACCGCTTCTTTCAGTTAGTTCATGTTACAGTGCGGAGTTACATTTACCGGTGTGCCATTAAGTGTCCGAGGGGCACTAATATTGGCTGCCTCGGAGGGAACCGATGAATTCGCCAGACGGCTCTCGTCCGATAAATGGGTAATTTTCTGCTATCTATAGATCAAACTAACTAATGCTCTCCTCTGGTGGATTTGCTTTTGGCCAACATGCTGCCATCAGTGGAATGAATAACCAAAAAGCGTTTGAATCCAGCAAGGCTAAAAAATGACCTAGTCTCTTAATGATGGGGCCTCATATAATTGACGTTCCGCTCAGCACACTTGTGTCTTTGGTCTTGGTCTGTGCCCTCTCGCCCCTCTGGCGCCTTGGGACCGGACCTGCGATCTTGGCCTGGTCGTTTGCCACTACGGCAGCGGACTCGTCTGTCCCCAGAGCTCCTGCGGAGGGAGAGGAACCCTTAGTCTTCTTTCTTTCTCTTATTTATTTTATTTCAGAATAGGAGGGTTGGAAATGGACGCGCTTCTTTCTCTCCCTCTCCGGTAGAAGCCTCTAGGCCAG
Organism: Ceratothoa steindachneri; assembly: GCA_963969495.1. Classification (NCBI taxonomy): domain Eukaryota; kingdom Metazoa; phylum Arthropoda; class Malacostraca; order Isopoda; family Cymothoidae; genus Ceratothoa; species Ceratothoa steindachneri. Next base: position 97,748,539 of record OZ018321.1, on the reverse strand, counting down.
ATAGACCGGCCTCAACACGATCCTTCTCCAAAATGTAGAAGTTATTGGCTGTCAAATGGGTACCAATCGCTAAACGAGGTCCCTCGTCTTATTTGATTCCTTGGGGGCGCCTGAGAAGGCACATTAGGGGGACCTCTTTTTCAGGGGAAGGGGGGGAGATGCCCAAGATCGGTTCCAAAGATAGCAAAGGGGAATTCTCTTTGCCACTTAGGCATTGTGAGACGGGAGACCATCCACCGGTCCAAGGGGTATTTCGCGTTACTTCGTCCTCCCAGAAGCCTAGGGAGGGCGAGGCCGCTCTTGGAGTCGGATCCACATGTCCAGGCCCACTATTCTTACCACTTATCACCATAGTATCAGAAAAAAAAGATGACTCAGGAAAAGTATATGCTATGATCTGACAATGACTTGAGAGGTTACGAGAGGAGTCTCATAGGATCAGAAATTCCAGAATGTGATTATTTACACAAAAGGTCCTGGTGCGGCAATGATGGGCTTTGCCATCCCGACCCACCATTCAGGCGACACTGTAAGCCCAGGACCTAATATTTGTCATAGTCAACAGACTATCAGCCCTATCAGCAGGTAGAAACCACACGCTAATAAGAGGACGAAAATGCGCCAGGCGGCCAGAACCTTTGTTGATAGAAGAGCAAGTTTGGAAGTGGGTAGGAGGGTATGTAATAAAGAGAAGTAGAGTTAGGCGAGTCCACTAACGATTAGGGTTGGTGATCACCCATTATTATGAGACCCTAGTGCTAGGTGATCCTAGGATGGCGCACAGTCCACCAAGGCACCAGAGCTACCCGACCGAACTCTGTCCAGGTGGGAACACTCCTCCTGGTAAAAAAGTGCGGGTAGAAAAGGCTACGGATATAGTCGTAATGATAATAATAAATTATATTATTAAATAAGGATTAATATTAAATAATAATAAATAAAAATAGCATACTCCTAATAATAATTAATACTAATCATAATAAATAATGAGAAAGACTAATAATAAATAATATAAAACAGTAAATAATACTAAAAATAATAATAATAAATAATAAGAATAGTAATAAAAATAACAATAATAATAATATTAATGATACTAGTACTAATAATAATATTAAAAATACTACTAATAATAATATTAAAAATACTACTAATAATAATATTAATAATATTAATAATAATAATGCTTATAATACTTAATAATACCGACTAATAATAATACTTAATAATGAATAATAATTTTTAATAATGAATAATAATACTTAAAAATGAATAATAATAATACTGAATAATAATAATAATAATCACAACAACAATAATAATAATAAAAGTAAAATAGTACTCAGTGGGAGTGAGGGGAAAGCGCATATTAACAACTTTCCCAGTCCTCATCATAGAATTCCAATCAACGAAGTGACGACGGGGTTTTCCTAATCTGCACTCAGGACGCGGGGAGGAGGACGTGCGGCAACTCCCCCAGGTACGAAGTGTATCAGGCTACACAGTGAAGCCTATCTTAGAGGAGGACTGGAAATCGAGGCCAATCTTATAGGAGGAATTGCAAACGAGACGAATCTTCGTGAAAGATTTGAAAACCATGACAATCTTAGATGAGGACATGAAATCGAGGTCAATCTTAGAGTATCATATAAAAATGAGGCTAGGAAGATAGGAAAAAGAGGCCAATTTTATAGGCGGACATGGAAATGAGGTCAATCTTAGATGAGAACATGAAAACGAGGCTACTTTTCCTGAAAAACTAGAAAATGAAGCCTATCTTAAAAAACTGAAAACGAGGTCTATCATAAGCTAATCTTATAGGCGGAAATGAAAACAAGGATTGAGAAAGAGGGCATTCATATATGAAGACATGAAAACGAGACCAATCTTAGTCTAGAACTTTGAAACGAGGCTTATCCTAGAGAACAGAAAACGAGGTCTATGTTAAAGGACATGAAAACGAGTTAATTCTTAGAAAAAGACATCAAAACGCGGCTAATATTAAGGGAGGACATGAAATCGAGGCTAAGATTAGAAAAAGACAAGAAAAAGAGGCTAATCGTAGTGAAGGATTTGAAAATGAGGCCAATCTTAGATGAGGACATGAAAACGAGGCCAATCCTAGATGAGGACATGAAAATGAGGCCAATCTTCGACGAGAAGAAGTAAACGAGGCCAATCTTCGATGAGAAAAAGGAAACAAGGATAATCTTCGATGAGGAGAAGGAAACGAGGCCAATCTTATAGGTTGAAATAAAAACGAGACAAGTCTTATAGGAGGACATGCAAACGAGTCCAATCTTTTAGGCTGACATGAAAACAAGGCCAATCTTAGTGTAGGGCTGGAAATTGATACCAATCTTAGATGGGGACATTAAGACGAGGTCTATCTTAGTGAAGGACTTGAAAACAAATCCTAACCTAGATAACAGAAAACCAGGTCTCAGACATGAAAACAGGCCAATCTTCGTGAAGGATTTGTAAACGAGGCCAATCGTAGAGAAGGATTCGAAAAGGAGGCCAATCTTAGAGAATGAACCGTTAAACGCGATGTATCATAGGTCGATTCTAAGAGGTATAGGATAATCTTCAAACAAAGAGATCACTTTTGTACTCTTGGATACCAGTGCTATTTCTCCTTGTGTTCCTGGAGGCTCTTAACACTGGTGCTTTTTAGGGATGATGGATTTTGTCATTATTCTTGCAGGTAGGGAGGATCAATGTTTTTTTATTCATTTATTCTGACTGTTCTTTCCCTATTCTCTCTCACGCCTACATACATACACACACCCATACACACACTTCCAAGCTTCGAAAAAATGGATTTTATGTGCGCATTTGTTCGTACAAGATCCTGAAGTTTCTGAAGCGTCTCTGTGCCAAGATTCGTGGGTGATGTCTACGAGAACATTTACCATTGGGTTCTTTGCCTTTCTCAGAAAGGCGCCAATTTTCTCCCTATTACCCATAATTCCCTTAACCTCTAACGAAATATATTATATATCTTACCTGTAACTCCTCTTTCTTCTTTGGGCTTCCCTCTGTCACACACTCATCCACGGGTTCTTCTGTCTCATTCAAAATATCGTGATGGTTGATGGCTTTCACCGCTGTGTGATTTACCTGGAATAAGTCCATTTACAATTCTATTTACTATCTATTTTCACTAAACTCGGGGTAAGGGGAAAGGGTCATACTGCTATAAATTAACTTACCGTCATATGCAATTATTTTTCTACATATAATATAATATATATATATATATATATATATATATATATATATATATATATATATATATATATATATATATATATATATATATATATATATATATATATATATATATATAATCTCTCAAAGTAGCACGAGAAAATGATGAAGATGAATGCAATAAACCACATTGAAAGAGAAAATGGAATAAATTTTTCTTACAGTAATATTTATTACCTTATTTCGAAAAAATCCGTTCAGAGAAGCGATTCGAATCATGGACAGTGAGGCAGCGAGCACCGCTTTGATCACAGTTAAAAGTATGCGTAGCATAGTGTACTAACGTCATACTTTTAACTGTGATCAAAGCGGTGCTCGCTGCCTCAGTGTCCATGATTCGAATCGCTTCTCTGAACGGATTTTTTCGAAATAAGGTAATAAATATTACTGTAAGAAAAATTTATTCCATTTTCTCTTTCAATGTGGTTTATTGCATTCATATATATATATATATATATATATATATATATATATATATATATATATATATATATATATATATATATATATATATATATATATATATCAGAACAATTGTTAAATCCAATGACAGATTACGAATATGTTAATAAAACCACTGTGGAGGAGCGTAGTATTTATTATCTCGAGACGAGTTTCGGCACGGAGTTTGTCATGCTATTCTCAGTCCAACACTAAGAAAACATGCAGTCCCACCAAGCATACAATATATATATATATATATATATATATATATATATATATATATATATATATATATATAATTTACAGAGATCCAATTGGAGTTCCTAATCAGGATGTGTGAATTTAAGTTCATTAAGGATATCTTTTAAGATTAGATCTTTGACGTAGGGACCTCATTTGAAAACATTTCCAAACTTGATTTTTCTCTTCCTCCTTCGACAGAGAATTAGATCAGAGCGACATTTTTTTTTTAAGAGCTCATCTGGTGACTGCCTACTTGGGCATTAGTCACCGTATTAAAACTGACCTAGTTCTAGGCGAATTTAAAATAAAATTAAAGAGACGAAAAACACCCCAAAAAGGGGGAAAGGAAGCAAGCTCCCGCGTCGGGGGGGAGGTCCCCCCGGCGCAGGAGCGTGCAACCTTAAGGGAAAAAAAACAAAAGCAAAAAACAAAACAAAAAAAAACAAAAAACAAACCCTGCTTAAATAATAGGGAGAAGGCCTACCTCCCGCCAACAGGCGGTAGCGACCCCGCGCATCCCGGTAGCGGGACATGTAACGTGCGCGAAGATCACCCAGACTGGGACATTCGACAAGAATGTGCCGAACAGTCTGGGGGACGGCGCAGTAATCGCACTAGGGCGCAGTCGTTGCAATAGGGCGCAGGCAAGCGCTCCATCAAATAGCGATACGTCACACGAGTGTGTCCGATTCGGAGACGACAGAAAGCGACCTGAAGCCGTCGCGGCATTGGGGGATAGGTCCATGGGAACAGTCGCGAGGCAATGGCACGCAAGTTTAAGTTCCCATCGACCGTCTTCCATCGTCTTTGCCAAGCAGTCTGAAGAGCTGCCCGTATTCCTGCCATGTAGTCGATGCGAGGAAGAGCGAAACGCTGGTCTGGTCGTAGAGTCCTAACGGAATCTTTGGCTCCCTCATCGACGCACTCATTCCCCGCAATTCCAACATGTCCAGGAACCCAGCAGAAGATAATCTCAACATACGCATGGGTCGCCAAAACCGTGGCGTCACGGATATCGCGAACCAGGGGAGGGGGAGATTCCAATGCCCCGAAAGCACTCAGGGCACTTTGTGAGTCGCTATAGATCACAATCTGGTCTCCTAACCGGGCCCGTCACGTAATCTCCCGTACCGAGTGGTGTATTGCCACCAGTTCGGCCGTGAAGACAGATGCAGCGCCTGGCAGAGCCCCGCTGACTTCAAACAGAAGGGATACGGCGTGGAAGCCAACGCCCTCTTCGTACTTGGAGCCATCCCTATACACTGGCACGGTTCCAGCGTGACACGAAGTGTGCTCCAAAGAGGTCGAATGCAATACTCCCGGCGCCGTACAAGCTTTAGGAGCAAAGGCGAGGAGAAAAATAGCCAAATGTGGTACCCTCCAGAGTGGCGTCCTGGGTAGAACCATGGACGCCACCGGCCCGAGAGCTATATCTAGCTCTCGAAGGAGTTTCCTGGCCCTAAACCCAAAGAGCTTAGGGTATGACTAGCGTCTCACGGTGGCATAGACACCGTCGAGATCAGCTGCGGATGCAGTGAGAGCTGTTGGCGACTGAGGGAGGCGCCGGGCTCGCGCGTACAGGCCATTGATGCACTGCACGCGGCGCAGAGTGAGTGGCATCTCCCCAGAATCGACCATAGGCTCTCAATGGGGAAAGTGCGGAAGGCCCCGTTTGTAAGCCGGAGGCCGGTGTGGTGGATCGAGTTCACCTTCCGCAATATTCGCTCGGCTGCGGATGCATAAAACTCGCATCCGTAGTCGAGCTTCGAACGAACAAAGGATCGATAAAAAGTAAGGCAGTAGCCCTTTCAGCGCCCCCAAGGACTGGACGTCACGGAACGGAGGAAATCCATAGCGCGGGGACAAGAGACCCTAACGCTGCGAATATGAGCCTCCCAGGTGAGGTGTCGGTCGAATACAAGACCAAGGAAACGGTGCGACTCAACCACATCCAGGCGCACCACATTAAAAAAAATCTGGGTCAGGGTGGAGCCGTGGATGGCGGCAGAAGTGCACCACCTTAGTCTTGGCCAAGTAAAACCTAAGCCTGTGCGCTTCGGCATAGCGAGAGACGCGGTTCAATGCCTGTTGGAGTCCATGCTCCAGAGTTGGCACCTGGGCAGCGCCAAAAGAGATCGAAAGGTCGTCCACGTAGAGCCTAGCGAGAACATCCTCTGGCAGCACCGAGGTGATGCCGTTGATGCTCAGGGTGAAGAGTGTGAGACTGAGGACACTTCCCTGCGGGACATCCTCTTCATGCTCCTTTGGGCCGGAGAGGGATCCCCCCACTCGTACACGGAATTGACGATCTCGCAAAAAATCAGATATAAACATTGGGAGGCGTCCCCTCGCCCCCATCGTGTGGAGAGTCTCCATGATACCGTATAGCCATGCGGTATCATAGGCCTTCTCCAGATTGAAAAACACCGTGGCGTATTGCTGTCTACGAAGGAAAGCCTCGCAGATGGCATTTTCCAGTCGGAGCAGAGCATCCGACGTGGAGTGGAACTTGCGAAAGCCGCACTGTGCAGAAGACAGATGGCCTCCGCTGTCCAGGAAAAAGGCTAGTCTAACATTTACCAATTTCTGTTCAGAGCGACAAATAGTCAGATAAGTTAGTTAGTTGTGTATATAGAAAGAATAAAGAGGGGCCGCTGTATGTGATACAGGCGCTCAGGTAGTTAGAGAGGAGAGTTGCGGAAAACATTTAAGAAAAGACATCGAGAGTTGATAGGTCGGTGGCTATACCCCCTCTGTGTTGTGTTGTTGTGGGAGCGTTGGTTATGTCGTTTTGGACTGGGCGAAGGTTGGAGGTAGGTCAGGAGGGCTAGGCTGACTACTCAGTTGGAAACGCGTTATTCATGATGCCTACTGGTTTATGCGAAGAACGGTACTGGTGGCGGGTATTCGTGGGCAGCGGGATATCTCGGTGCCATCGCGTACCTTCTTACGTGTAGCTAGGTGTATAGTGGGTCTGTGGTGAGTTTGTCAAGTTGTTTTGTGACTCTGGTGTGAGCGTAAGTGTTGAGAGGAGCTAGTTTATTGTTGTTATGTAGTGCGTCCATTCTCGAGTACGGCGGCGAACGGCAAGCGCGCTTCAGAGCAGAGTTCTGAATGCTCTGAGCCTTTCGCTTCCACGTGTTGCTCGCAGCTACGAGCGACAGTGGGTCGTACTTGAGAATAGGACGCACGAGTGCTTTGTATAGGTGTAGTTTTAGTTTTTTGCTTGCAGGGTAGAACCTACCCAGCGATGTGTTTGTACGTGAGGCTCTTGCTTGTATTATGTTTGGGAGTAATTTGAACCTGAGGGTCTTGTCAAAAGTTACCCCCAGGATTTTGGTGCATTGAGTGTATTCGAGCCTTGCTGGGTTTTGGTGGCTCATGTCTGGTGTGTGTGAGTAGATTTGTAGGTTGTGCATGAAGTGGTCTCTAGCGCCGTAGAGGGTCATCTGTGTCTTCTGAGGATTCGTGGCAATCAGCCATTTATCCTCGTAATCTGTCTTCACGTCTAGTATTCTTTGTGCGTGGAGCGCGATTTCTTCTGGGGCCCGGCCGCTGACGAGAATGGTCTCGTCATCGGCGTAGGATACTATGTAAGTGTGAACGCAGTTCTCTGGTGGGCGTGGTGTGTCATTTGTGAACATGATGTAGAGTGTGGGTAACAGTACGCTTCCTTGGGGAACGCCTGAGCGTGGTGTGAAGGGTCGTGATAAGATGTTGTTATATTTAATGTGGCAGCTCCGTTCAGTGAGGTAGTGCGAGAGGAGCCTTCTGGTGCAGAGAGGTAATTCCGTGTTGTTGGTGAGTTTCCAACGGAGTCCCTCGTGCCACACCTTGTCGAAGGCCTTCTCCACGTCCTTACTGACGGAGAGAGTCTTTTGGTGTATCTGCCGTTTCTATTGTATTCTGTCGTGAACGATGGTCACGGCCGCCTGAGTGGACCTGCCTCTCCTGAACCCGTATTGATGGGGGGAGAACCAGTCCCTCTCTTCCAGGAACTCTCGTAGGTGGCAGTTGACCATGCGTTCAAGTATTTTGCCTAGGTGCTCTAATAGAGCAATAGGCATGTAGTTGTTTGGGTGTTTCGGGTCTTTGTGGTGTTTATGTACGAGTATGTTGTGAGAGACCTTGAATATTTTGGGGAAGTGTCCTGAGGCTAGTGGGGCGTTGAATAGGTGTGTGAGTGTGGGGTATATGTCTGCGGGGAGGTTGTGTATAAGTGTGGCTGGTAGGCCGGAGGGGCCAGGGGCGCGTTTTGGTGTCGTTTTAATGTAGTGTTTTGTTTCCTCGACGGTGATTAGAGTGGTTAGTGTGGACGTGTAGTCGAGCACCTCCATTCGTATCAGGGGAGAGGCGGCCTTAGCTCGTGAGCGTGAGCCCGACACCACTCCTGGATTTCCTTGAAGTGCTTCTGCACTTGTGGTTTTGGTGGGTTGTGTGTGTGTACCGTGTCCCATTGGGACCTAAATGCGTCGAGGATGTCGTTAGTGTCTGTGAGTATGTGGTTGTTTATTTGGAGAGTGATCGGTTTGCATGGTTCGGTGCCCAGCATCCTTTTTACGTGCCACCAGAAGAAGGAAGGGTCCGTGCAACGGGTCCGCGCGATGCGGACGACGGAATCGCCACTGCCGGTTCCTGTCTAGCTGCACGCACTGTAGGATGCGGGCACGTAGGTGATTTATGTTGTGTTGTCGTGGGCCTCTGGTGTAGTGGTTATTGTACTGTGTGATGAGTCTCTGAGTGTGTATTGATAATGTGAAGTGTTTTATGCAGGTGTAGTTTTTTGTGGTGAGTGTAGGTTTCCTGCGGTGGTGATGGTGTCTAGAAGTGAGCACCAGTGGTTGTCTATTAGTCCTGGATTGGTGTCGTCGAGGTCAAGGTTATGTGGTGTATTTGTGGATATGTGACTCCTGAATTCTTCCCAGTTCGTGTTTTTGTAGTCGTATAGAGGTGATGTAGGTATGATTATGGGAGATGTGGATATGATAAGGCATATCGGTATGTGGTCAGATAGTACGTGGGGACCGGGTGACATGTGAGTGTAGAAGCGTGTGGCATGGTCGTTGAGGAAGACCACGTCCGGAGATGTGGTGCCTCCGTGCGGACCGAAGAACGTGGGGAAGGCTGGGCCGATATACTCGCAGCGGTAGCACCGCAAGGCACCGGCCAAGTAACTTCCCGCATCGTTTGTGTTGTTGGAAAGGAGTGTCGGGTGAAAAGCGTTAAGGTCCCCCGCGAAGAAGATAGGAAGGTTGTAATTTGATAGAGCCCGGAGTGGGACTTCTAAGTTTAGCTGTATTCGTGGTGGTCTGTAGTGAGTGGCCACTATTATGGGGCCGGAGCTTCTCTCTATCTTGCAGGCTAGAAAGGAGAGGGCATGTGTATTAATGAAGGAGTAGTGTATGTTGCGCTTTACTAGGATCGCAGATCCTAGGTGCCGCGCCTGTGGAGATAGGTATGTGTGATAGCCTGCAATGCGAAGTCTACTGTTGGGAGGATGTAGGCTGGTGGAGTTCAGGAGTACTATGTCGGGTCTTTGTGTGTTGAGCACCCAATTGGCGGCCGTATAGCGAATACCGTGCCAACTGCGTACGTTTAGTTGTGTTAGGCTAAGTCAACCTATTGTCGCGGGCGGAGTGCGCGGGAGGCTGACTTGCCTGGTACCGTCCCCTTCTCCTTGGTAATTGCCCAGAAGGCATGAGGAGCGAGTACCTTGACGCGTGTTGGCTGTTGTTTTGTGTGGTTCAGGCGGTGTTGTTGGGTGGGGGCCGTAGTGGAGGGAGGAGTGTTATATGTGGGCGGAGATGTCGAGGTAGTGGCCTTGGAGAGGGTAGAGTTTTGGTGGGGGGAGTTGGTGGCGAAGGGAGGAGGCGTAGAGCTGGGAGATGAGGGGGTAGAGGTGGTTGGCGAGGTACAGATTATGAGAGGAAGGGTGTCGGGGGAGAGTGGAAGGATGAGGAGTGGAGTGAGAGGGAGGGGGAAGGGAAGGAGAAGGAGTGGGAGGAGGAGTGGAGTGAGAAGGAGTGGGGGGGGTTTGTTTGTCCCGTGCTTGTGAGTGCGGAAGGGGCTTTGGGGTAGGGTTTTTTGGATTGGCACGAGGTGTGGTAGACTGAGGGGGAGTGGAGGTTGGGGTGACGGTGGGAGCAGGGTTGGAAGCTAAGCTGGGGAAGAGGGGGAGGAGATGTGTGGAAGAGGGGTGGTGGTAGTGGAAGGAGGAGATGGGGTCGCCGAAGGAAGGGGGGTTGAGGTAGAAGGGGTGCGGGTAGGAGAAGGGGTTGGGAGGGAGGCGGGACCAGTAGGTAAGGAAGGTGCAGGGACAGGAGAGGCGGCGGAGGGAGTGTGATGAAAGTATCGGCCGGTGGATCTAGGTGGGGAGGTGTCTGTACCCACCGGGGTGGGGAGGAGTGCGGGTCTGCTTATGTGCTCGTCTATTAGAGCGAACACCTTCTCAGGGAAGGTGATCTGCTCTATGCCGTTGGAGGCGAATAGTGTGTTTAAAATCTTGGCGTATAGACGGGGGTCGCCTCTCGACATGTCTTTTGCCACCGCTGAGAGCAGGGTGACCAGGTGTAGTTTTGTCTTTGTGTCATCGTTGCTTGTGTGATGTGGGGTGGGAGTGGGTGTAAGTGTGTGGTGTGGGGTGGGGGTGACTGTGTGATGTGTGGGTGTTGGTAGTAGTGGAGGTCTCTGAGTGTAATGTGGTTCAGGGGGGGGGGGAGATGGGATGTGTGGGTGAGGTGTAGGCGCTGCAGGGGGGGGTCTGGGGGGGCAGGAGAAGCAGAGAGCGTTGCGCAAGCAGCTGCGGCGAATGATCTGGTGAGGGGAGGGTGGGGCGGGGGCAGAGTGTGTTGTAGAGTGTATTTGTTGTGGACGCCGTATAGCCACCACGGTGTGATGGCAGGCCTTACTCAGGTAAGGGTATCTTGGGTTGATGGCGACATGGTCGCCGCCACAGTTTGTGCAGCGGGCTGTAGTTGAATTGCAGGTCGTGTAGTGGTGCCCCACTACACTGTACTTTGAGCAGATTAGGTCTGCTGAGCATGTGTTGGTGTTGTGTCACGTCTTGTAGCACCAGTGGCATTGTGTGGGTCTGATGTTTTGTTGTTCTTCAATGTTTTGTGAGTGTGTAAGTGTGCCGCAGACCTTGATGCCTTGGTCTAGCTGCATGTTCTTTGTATTTTCGCTGGACAGTGTGATCACTGCCAGTTTTTCTTCCTGTTAAAATACAGGTCCTTGATGACCTCCTCTCCATACTCCTACGGAGGTGAGTTCGGAGGTCATCATTTGTGAAGGCCAGCCACAAAGGGTTGGTCCTTGTCACTTGAATCTGGTATGTTTTTGTGATACCGTCAGCGAGTTTTGATGATAGGTTGTGGGTGGTGAGTGTGTCGGTTGTTTTTGCGTGGAAGGTTAGCGCGTCCTTCTGTGAACGGAAGACGAGCTTGTGGCCTTTACGTAGTTTTATTATGTTCGTCATCGGGGTGTCGTGGGTGGCGGCTAGGTTAAGTAGCGTGTGGTGGTCAATTGTGGCGGGTGTTTTTTCTATCGTGTGTGTCAGTATTAGATGTGTATTGCTGGTTGCCATGGTTGTTCTTATAAGGCGGTTTTCTTTATTTTGCTTGGGGTGTACCCCCACCCCGCCGATGAGGACCCCGTGAACATGACTCGGATGTCGTGAAGGGTGATGGATGAGTATGGACCTGGTTGGGCTCCTCAGAGGGTGTAAAAACATGGCGGACTTAATGATGACTGAAGCCAGAATCAACTGACTCCAGTCTGGGTGCCGCCCCCTCTATTGGGTTTTGGGTATTTAACAGTTACGACCGACATCTCACAGAGACGGTAGAGTCTCCCTTGGTGGTCTTGGACGGTGACCGCAGGGTAGTTTGTTATGCCTCCCCGCGTTTGTAACTGAAATCCCTATCCAGGTTGCTTCTTCCTCTGGGTTCCGCAGCGGGCTAAGCCTCAGACCTCCTTTCCACAGGGTTTGCAATTATGCCTTTTTCTAAGTAGAACGGCATAGTTGCAACGAAGCTATATGTGTAGAGTCACGTTCATGGAGCCAGACATCAAGGCGGAGCAGGGATGGGGGGGGGGGGTGTAGCACGTCATATCAGAATGACGAGCCGGGGGAATTAAGGATTTTTTATTCTGGAGTGGGTGGGGGGCAAGGGGGGTTGACTCAAGGTCCTATTTAGGTCCGGAGGTATCTGGCAGGGTCGTGGTTACTACCGTCCTCGGTATGGCTGATGAATCAGGAGTGGTTCTGGAGGTGACTTCCCTCAACTTTTCCTCCTTTGCCAGCTAAGACTTCTCTTAGGTAAGGCTAATTCCTCCGAGTTGTGATCCTCTGTGCTGACTTCATGAGTCAGATAATCTGAGCCTTCCAATTTTATATGATTCTTGTAGCGCTTAGTTTCCCCTTAAAAATTTCCCGCGCCATGATTGACTCATTTTTGTAATACTTATGTTGGCGTAGAAATACTATATATAATGTAGCAATTTTTTAATAATTCCATTTTTGTTCCTTCCCTGAATATGACCTAACATGGTCGAAAGACGTCTAGGAAGAAAAAATGTGATTTGCGGATGTTTTTTCTCGCCTCGAAAACCCCGTTAAAATTAATAACGCTGCCACAGCTGTGGACTTCAATAGAACCTGCATATATATATATATATATATATATATATATATATATATATATATATATATATATATATATATATATATATATATATATATATATATATATATATAGATATATAGATATATATAGATGTATATATAGATGTATATAGATATATATATATATATAGATAGATAGATAGATAGATAGATAGATAGATAGATAGATATATATATATTTATATATATATATATATATATATATATATATATATATTTATATATATATATATATTTATATATATATATATATATATATATATATATATATATATATATATATATATATATATATATATATATATATATATATATATATATATGAAATGAATAACTCACAAAGTAGCACGTAAGGTTCGAATGAATGCAATGTCCCGTAGGAAGAATGAAAAAGGTGCTTCTAAGTACTTTCGAACTTTATTCAGTTGATTTTCAAGGATAACTATAAGAGAAAATAAAAATATTATAATAAGGGTATATATGAGCTAGTAAAAGATAAAGTACCGCTTCTAAGACAAGAAATCACTAATGAGGAAGTAGTAGAGGAAAGGGTAAATTCACATCTCAATGTTTCATTTCAGTTTCTTTTTATTTCGTTTGACACACATAAGTTATTTACATTGGCGGTGAAAATGTAAACTGGGAATGCGACTAATTATTCCGTGGTTACAAAGGGGAATCTTAGAATGAGTTAACTCGATTGTAACGAATTTCGGTGAGCATTAAATTACAACACAATATTCTATTTCTATTTTGTTAAGGAAGGCTGAAAAAGCGTTTGACCAAATTTCACCGTTACAGTACACTTTCTCACGAGAGAAAAGGTTTTCAAAAGTATTGTAAATGTATATATATCTGTATTTTGTAAATGTGTTCAAGTATAATACGAGCAAATAGAGGAGGAGAGACATCATTCGAGAGACCTCATTCATTCGAAATCATTCATTCGAGAGAAATCATTTTTGAGGAGCAGTTTCACATATTGCTCAGGTCATACAAATCAAGTCATTTTACTCCGCATTAGGAGATAACATTCACACTACTGATCTTACATCAAGAAGAGTCTTATTCATTCATCGTACCAAAGCACGAACATTAAGAGAGTTGTATTTAAGCATCATCAAAGATAAGCCCGTGAAATCGATAATCAATCTAATTCGAAGTCCTCCTCCTTTTGCCACCCAAAGCCACTAAATAAATAGAACGGCAGTCTTCTTGTTTTTGTAGGGGTGTAAAAACTTCATTCCAAATCGAGAATATAAATAGCCCATTAAATTACAAAGTCTAGACGGACTTCGCCGTAGCGTAACGGTAGAGTGCTACCCTCTGGATTCAAAAGACCCGCGATCGATCCCTAAAGTCCACAATTTTTACGGAGAAAATCCCAGAAGAAAACGGAAAACGCTTTATGGACAACTCAAGAAATCGACTCAAGAGAAAACCGATGGTAAGGAAAACGGAAAGAAAACGACTTCAAGGGCTAACTCGACTCAAGAAATCATCACGTCATCATGAAGCAGAAGAAGTCATCACGTCATCAGAATTGGAAGGAATCATCAAATCGTCGTTAAAAGGAAGATACATCAAGAAAAAGAAGATCAAGAATTAACCCAGCCAACCCAGCTTAAAGAAGAAAGAATCTCAGCCTACAAGAATATTAAGTCAGATAAATGGAGTCAATGTTTGAAGGGACATCTTCAGTCTAAAAATAATACATAGATACGAATACAGAAAATCAACAAGATGAAAGACATTGATAAACAAATAAAGCTATAAGAAAGAGCCCCCCCCCCCCTGCCATATATTTTCATCACCATTTTGCTCGAAGGCAAAATCCCATCAGAATTTCTGATCATCTCCCAGCCAAGAATATTCATGCATTACCTTTTGTAGTCGGGTAATCATTTTTCAGAAAGTTATCGTATCACCCAAATCCTGTTTAACGATCAACGTTTCGCGACAATCTTATGAGGAGTGCAAATACAAAGAGGATCACCAAATGAAGTGGAATATAAATATATCTGGTGACAAAACAAAGACATCTTTCATCATCCAAAACCTTATAACCTCTTCAAACCCCTACCTCCCATAGTACTGTGTTTGTATAACTGCCTTGTCCGACCGCATCTGGAGTATGCCGTACAATTTGGGGTTCTTTCGCTTCGAAAGGATATCGCAAGATTAGAACCTATGCAAGTCAGAGCAACCAAACTGATTCCCTCTATCAGACACAAGAGTTACGAAGATAGATTACGGGAATTAGATTGTTCTTGCTGGAGACCCGGAGACTGCGCGGTCAGCTTATCGAAGTGTTTAAAATACTTCGAGGCTTCGACCGTGTAGACTACAGGGATATTTTCCAGCTTAGCCAGAACAGAATAAGAAATCATGGCTACAAACTTGAACTGAAGCGTTACCAGCGTGATTGTTGTGGGAAATCAACACATATAGCATCTGCGGCACTTGAAACGCACTTCCAGTGAAAGTTGTCCACAGCAACTCTGTTGAACAGTTCAAGTCGAGACTAGACAAAGTTTTAAAAAATAGCCACTTGAAAACTTGAAGCGTGGCGCGAGTGCTCGTCTAGAGCGTCAATCTGACCCTTTAGAGGACTGCGCGTGCTCAAGTGTTGACTGAAAGGTAACATCTTTGAATGGATCGTAAGGTCTACTAAGGTACATCTTTTCCTTGTTACTCCTTTTTACTCTCTCTCTATCTCTCTCACTCTATATCTGTTTCCCTCTCTATCACTCTCTATCTATATCTATCTCTATATCTCTATCTCTCTTCTATCTCTCTCTCTCTTCTATCTCTCTCTCTCTCTCTCTCTCTCTCTCTCTCTCTCTCTCTCTCTCTCTCTCTCTCTATATATATATATATATATATATATATATATATATATATATATATATATATATATATATATATATATATATATATATCCCTACCTCTTTCTCTATCTCTTTATCTCTCTCCCTCTCTCTATCTCTCCATCTCTCTCTATCTCTCTCTCATCCAGGATGTCGTAGAGAGGACCCAAAGGAGTATCCGGCCTAGAATGAGGGCGGACGTACGCCAGTACGTCCGTTTCACTCCAGGAACGACCTTCTCAGAGGTCGCAAAGAGGGGTGCCTCGCTAACAAACAAGCCGGGAAACGGAAGAGCGTAGGGAGTCTTACAGTCGGGGACTCCCTGAAAGTTCTTCTGTTCAATGCGAGGTCAATCAGGAACAAGTTTCCTGAGCTCCGTGGCCTCGTAGCGACGGAAGAAACCGAAATGGTAGCCATAACAGAATCGTGGATAAAAACCTCAAACCGAGACTTTGAAGGCGAATTCACGGTTCCTGGCTACCAACTCTTCCCCAAAGATAGGCCAGACAAGGGGGGTGGCGGTGTAATGTTGTATGTTAAGGATACAATCAAATCTACGGACTCCAAAATTATATTCGATTACGAGCTCCTAGGCGTTGACCTAGAGATAGGTCCTGTCAGATACAGGACCCTGGTGTTTTACAGACCTCTTTCCCAACCCGTTGAGAAGGACAGGGAACTGTACCAGCTGCTGGGTGAGCTTGTTCAAGGCAGAGTGTGCATCGTTATGGGCGACTTCAACAGACAAGTTGACTGGAAAACCAGAGCAGCCTGTGGCGAGAGCGTGCTACTCCTGGAGTTCGCCAACAACGAGTTCCTCAATCAATGGGTCGGAGAACCGACGAGAGGAGACAATATCCTCGACTTGGTCTTCACCTCTGAGAATGATATCGTTGGCAGTGATCGCCAGCTAGTTAGATTAAGCGTCAAGATCCCGAAGGTAAGGTCAGTTGCCAGTCAATCAAGGAAACTTGACTTGAGAAGAGCAAACTTTGCAAGCCTTCGTTCTAGGTTGACTGATGTAAGGCTAGCGGTATGCGAAGAGGTTGAGGATTCGTGGAACAATTTCAAAAATAAGTTCATGAGTCTTCAATCAGGTTGCATCCCTCTGAAATGCCTCCGTCGGTCTTCGGTTCAACAAAGTGGTTTAATCGAGAAATCGTCCAACTGCTTAGGGAGAAGAGAAATGCGTACCGGCGATCGAAGATCTCGGGTGCCTTTGACGAGTACCGGAGGCTAGCCAGGAGAGTGAAGTCCAGAATAAGGGTGGCTAAGCTTTCTGAGGAACTCCGAGTGGCGAGACTCTGCAAGTAGAATCCCAAGGAGTTCTTTGGCTATGTAAATAGCCGTAAACAAATCCGTCATAGGATTGGGCCCTTAGTGGACGAGGAGGGTGCATTAACTCACTCAGATGCAGAAAATGCTAACCTTCTCAATGACTACTTCTCTTCAATGTTTACTAAAGAGTGTGGTCCCATCCCCCACCCACGGATTCCTACTCGGAGAAAAAGCTGGAGGCAATGGACTTCACCGAAGGAGAAATATAGAAAAAGATCGCTGACCTAAAGACGAATAAGTCACCTGGCCCGGATGGGTTTCTACCTAAAGTGTTGAAAAAAGTGCGCGATCAAGTGTCACGACACCTGAGCGCAATCTTCAACATGTCAATACGGACCGAATGCATTCCTAGAGACTGGCGTGAAGCGGAGGTGACTCCGATCTTCAAGAAAGGAGACCGTAGCTAACTGTCGAATTACAGACCTATCAGTCTGACTTCGATAGTCGGTAAACTCATGAAGAGAATCATGATGGACAAAATGACGTCGTATTTAGAGTCAAAGCTGCTACTGAGGAGTTCCCAGCACGGCTTTCGAAGGCAACGGTCATGCCTGGCGAACCTTTTGGAATTCTTCCACTTCGTCTTCAGTGAGCAAGATCGGGACAAGACGGTGGATGTGGTCTACTTAGACTATCAGAAAGCCTTTGATAAGGTACCATACCGC
The DNA here is from genome assembly GCA_963969495.1 of Ceratothoa steindachneri. Classification (NCBI taxonomy): domain Eukaryota; kingdom Metazoa; phylum Arthropoda; class Malacostraca; order Isopoda; family Cymothoidae; genus Ceratothoa; species Ceratothoa steindachneri. The sequence continues at coordinate 97,731,020 of OZ018321.1, read as the reverse complement.
GGCCTTCTCCGGAAAGTGAGAACACAGGGCATAGACGGAAAAGTATCCGGCTGGATAGAGAACTGGCTAAGTGGCAGACGGCAACGGGTGGTGGTGAATGGACAGGCTTCTGAGTGGATGACCGTTACTAGTGAGGTACCTCAAGGTTCTTTCCTGAGAACATTACTATGCATCATCTACGTCAACGACATGGACGGTGACATAAAGGCCAAGATTTCTGAATTTGCGAAGATACCAAACTTGGTATGAACGCTGCAAAGGATGAAAATACTGCCCGTCTGCAGGAAGATCTGAAGAAGATTGGGGAGTGGTCGGACACGTGGCAAATGCCTTTTAAGATGAACAGATGCAAAGTGATGCATATCGACCACCGAAATTCCCAATCTCATTATATCCTTAAGGGCACTACTCTTGAATCCACCGATACTGAGAAAGACTTGGTGTAACAATCACTAGTGACCTCAAGTTCTCGAAAAAGTGCATTGAGGCGGAGAAAAAGGCCCAAAGGATGCTAGGCTACATAAAGCGCCAGTTTGGATATCGGAATAAGGAGATTGCACTGTGTTTGTACAACTCACTTGTCCGACCGCACCTGGAGTATGCCGTACAATTCTGGAGTCCTTCATTTCGAAAAGACATCGCGAGATTGGAACGCGTGCAAGCCAGGGCAGCCAAACTGATTCCCTCTATCAGACATAAAAGTTATAAAGATAGATTAAGGGAATTAGATATCTTCTCGCTGGAGACCCGGAGACTACGTGTTAAGCTTATCGAAGTGTTTAAAATACTTTGAGGCTTCGACAGACTGGACTACGGGGATATTTTCCAGCTCAGCAAGGGAAGAACAAGAAATCACGGTTATAAACTTGAACTGATGCGATACCACCGTGATATGTTTGGGAAATTCTTCACATATAGTATCTGTGGTAGTTGGAACGCACTTCTGACGGAAGTTGTCAACAGTGAATCTGTTGAACAGTTCAAGTCAAGACTAGATAAAGTCTTGCGAAATCACCGTTAAGATCCTCGCGAGTGATCTTCGAGGTTGCCAACGGACACCTTCGAGGATTTCGCCAAAAGTACCCTCCTTGTATGGACCATGAGGTTTTCTAGGGTACTCTTCTTCCTTGCAGCTCCTTGTTGCGCGCGTGCGCTTTCTCTCTTTCTCTATTTGTATCTTTCTCTTTCTCTCTTTCTTTCTCTCTTTCTTTCTTTCTCTCTTTCTTTTTCTCTTTCCCACTTTCTCTTTCTCCTTCTCTTTCTTTCTCTCTCTTTCTTTTTCTCTCTCTTTCTTTTAGAAATGAGGAGGGGGCATTAAAGCACTTAGATGCAGAAAATGCTAACCTCCTCAACGACTACTTCTCTTCAGTGTTTACTGAAGAGTGTGGTCCCATCCCCCAGCCAATGGATTCCTACTCGGGGGAAATGCTGGAGGATATGGACTTCACCGAAGTGGAAATAAAAAAGAAGATCAGTGACCTAATGACGAATAAGTCACCTGGCCCAGATGGGTTTCTACCTAAAGTATTAAAAGAAGTGCGCGATCAAGTGTCACGACACCTGAGCGCAATCTTGAACATGTCAATCCGGACTAAATGCGTTCCTAGAGACTGGCGTAAAGCAGAGGTGACTCCTATCTTCAAGAAAGGAGACCGAAGCCAACCGTCAAACTACCAACCTATCAGTCTAACTTCGATAGTCGGTAAACTCATGGAAAGCATGATGGTGGACAAACTGACGTCGTATTTAGAGTCAAACCTGCTACTGAAGAGTTCCCAGCACGGCTTCTGAAGGCAACGGTCATGCCTGACGAACCTTGTGGAATTTTTCCACTTTGTGTTCAGTGAGCACGATCGGGCCAAGGCGGTGGTTGTGGTCTACTTAGACTTACAGAAAGCCTTTGATAAGGTACCACATCGCCGCCTTCTCCGGAAAGTGCGAGCGCTGCGCATAGACGGAAAAGTAGCTGGCTGGATCGAGAACTGGCTAAGTGGCAGACGGCAACGGCTGGTGGTGAATGGACAGGCCTCTGAATGGGCGCCCGTAACGAGCAGGGTCCCTCAAGGTTTCGTCTTGGGACCACTACTGTTTATTATCTATGTCAACAACATGGACGGTGACATGGTTGCCAAAATATCCAAATTTGCCGACGACACCAAGCTTAGTATCAATGTAGCAAAGGAGGGGAACACTGCCCGCTTCCAAGAGGACCTTCAAAGGATTGAGGAGTGGTCGGACACGTGGCAAATGCCTTTCAAAGTGGGGAAATGCAAAGTAATGCATATCGGCCACAGAAACTCCCAATCTCAGTATATCCTTAAGGGAACCGCTCTTGAATCGAGTGACACTAAGAAGGACTTGGATGTAACAATTACTAGTGACCTCAAGTTCTCTGCATTGAGGCGAAGAAAAAGGCCCAAAGGATGCTAAGTTATATAAAGCGCCAGTTTGGATATCGGAACAAGGAGATTGTACTGTGTTTGTACAACTCACTTGTCCGACCGCACCTGGAGTATGCCGTACAATTTTGGAGTCCTTCATTTCCTAAGGACATCTCGAGATTGGAACGCGTACAAGCCAGGGCAACCAAGCTGATTCCCTCTATCTGACATAAAAGTTATGAGGATAGACTAAGGGAATTAGATCTGTTCTCGTTGTCAACCTGTAGACTGCGTGGTCAGCTCATCGAAGTTTTCAAAATACTTCAAGGGTTCGACAATGTTGACTACCGGGATATTTTCTCACTGAGTGAGAACAGAATTCGCAATCACGGCTTCAAACTTGAACTGAAGCGTTAAAACCGCAATATGTGTGAAAATGTTTTCAACTACAGTATCTGCGGTAAGTGGGACGCACTTCCAGTAGAAGTTGTCAACAGTGAATCTGTTGACCAGTTCAAGTCAAGACTAGACAAAGTCTTTAAAAGTAGCCGTTTAAGGACGAAAATAATTGAGCAACCATGTGCCCGCTCGATTGCTAGTCCTAAGGTACCCTCTTTGAATGGACCGTAAGGTCTCCTAGGGTACCTCCTTTCCTTGTTACTCCTTGTTACTCTGTATTTCTTTCTCCCTTTATTTCTCCCTCTCTTTCCCTCTCTCTCTCTCTTTCTTTCTCCCTCTCTCTTTCTATATCTCCCTTTCTCTCTCTCTCTTTTCTCTCTCTTTCTCTCTCTCTCTCTCTCTTTCTTTCTCTTTTTTCTCTCTCTCTTTCTTTCTCTCTTTTTTCCTCTCTCTCTCTCTCTTTCTCTCTCTTTCGCTCTCTCTCTCTCTTTCTTTTTCTCTCTTTCTCTCTCTCTCTTTCTTTCTCTCGTTGCCTTCTTCGAAGGCAACGGTCATGTCTGACGAACGTTGTGGAATTCTTCCACTCCGTCTTCAGTGAGCCGATCGGGACAAGACGGTGGATGTGGTCTACTTAGACTTTCAGAAAGGCTTTGATAAGGTACCACACCGCTGCCTTCTCTGGAAAGTGCGAGCGCTGGGCATAGACGGAAAAGTAGCCGGCTGGATCGAGAACTGGCTAAGTGGAAGACGGCAACTGAATGGACAGTCTTCTGAGTGGGTGCCCGTTACTAGCGGGGTGCCTGAAGGTTCTGTCCTGGGACCACTACTATTCATCATCTACGTCAACGACATGGACGGTGACATGGTTGCCAAGATTTCCAGATTTTCAAACGATACCAAGCTTGTTATGAACGTTGCAAAGGATCGAAATACTGCCCGCCTGCAGGAAGATCTTGGGAAGATTGGGGAGTGGTCGGACACGTGGCAAATGCCTTTTAACGTTAACAAATGCAAAGTGATGCATATCGGCCACCGAAACCCCCAATCTCAGTATATCCTTAAGGGCACTGCTATTAAATCCAGTGACACTGAGGACTTGGGTGTAACTATCACCAGTGACCTCAAGTTCTCGAAACAGTGTATTGAGGTGGAAGAGAAAGCACAAAGGATGTTAGGGTATATAAAGTGACAGTATGGATATCGGAAAAAGGAGATAGTACTATGTCTGTACAGCTCCCTCGTCCGACCGCACCTGGAGTATGCTGTACAATTCTGGAGTCCTTCATTTAGAAAGGACATCGCGAGATTGGAGCGCGTGCAAGTCAGGGCAACCAAACTGATTCCCTCTATCAGACATAAAAGTTATGAAGATAGATTAAGGGAATTAGATCTGTTCTTGTTCGAAACCCGTAGACTGCGTGTCAGCTCATCGAAGTTTTCAAAATACTTCGAGGGTTCGACAATGTTGACTACAGGGATATTTTCACACTTGCTGAGAGCAAAACTAGAAATCACGGCTTTAAACTTTAACTGAAGCGTTACAACCGCGATCTGTGTCGAAAAATTTTCACGTACAGTATCTGCAGTAGTTGGAGCGCACTTCTAGTGGAAGTTGTTAACAGTGAATCTGTTGACCAGTTCAAGTCAAGACTAGACAGGGTCTTGAAAAATGGCCGTTTAAGGACGTAAAGCAGAGATGTGCTCGCTGGACTGCTAGTCCAAAGGTACCCTCATTAAATGGACTGTAAGGTCTTCTACGTTACTTTCTTTCCTTGTTACACTCTCTCTCTCTCTCTATCTATCTCTCTCTCTATCTCTCTCTCTCTATCTATCTCTTTATCTCTCTCTCTCTAATGGGAGACTATCTCTCTCTTTCTCTCTCTCTCTCATGGGAGACTCTCTCCTTCTCTCTCTCTCTCTCTCTCTCTCTCTCTCTCTCTCTCTTTCTCTCTCTTATGGGAGACTTCAATTGCAGCAAAATAAACTGTTTAACAAAACAAGCGGACCAAGAAGGGTGGAGACTCCTGGAGTTTATTGACGATATTTTTTTATCACAGTGGGTTAGTAAACCAACAAGAGGTAACAATGCATTGGACCTTGTAATATCTACTGAGAGCAACTTACTCTCAAACATATGCGTCGGTGAAAACTTTGAGGGCAGTGACCACAATTTAATAGAGTTTGATATCCTATTACCGACATCGGAAATAATAAACAATATAAACAGACTGCATTTCAACAAAGGCAATTATGAAGCAACGAAAATAGGTCTAGTGATGAAGAAATAGAAAATGCGTGGTTAAATTTTAAGAATTAATTTATGGGACAACAATCAACATATCTCCCCATTCAAATAAAAAAAATCTCCTACCACTCAAGATTCTACGTGGTTAACCGAAGAAATAATAATCATGATAAAAAATAGGAAAAAGACTTATAGTATGCTAAAAAAAGTCTAAACCAGCAGGTGACAGAACAATATAGTAACCTAAGACGAGAAATATAAAGAAAAAATAAAAAAGCCAAAAGATAAGAAGAAATAAGAGTGGCACAATATTGTAAAGCTAATACAAAGGAATTCTATGCCTTAGCAAACAATTGAAAGCCAATTGTAGGGAAATCGTCACTCCCCCCCCCCTTCCCGTTCATTCGTGGTGCAGTCACAAGGCGGTTACCGCAAAGACATCCGGCCGAAGGCATCGGCGGGTCCAGTGCGTAACCGCAGTGTCGCCTATTTCGGCGCCATGAAGGACCCTAAAGGTCAAAATGCAAGATCTTTCCCAGGAGAGTGAGATCCAGTTTCACGTCAAATAAGAAATTGGAGACGTGTTTCTCCCAAGCTCGAAGGCAAACGAGGAGCCGATGTAAGACTCGGTGGGAAAACCCGTTGGGCATAAGAACTCTCCTGGGGCCGTCCTCAAGCTCCCGCCCCTCTTACCACTCCCCCAGTCGGTTGACTAGGTATAAATGAGGAACACTGAGGAAAATCGGGGTAGTATACGTCAGATTCCAGGTGGCGAAGTCCTCGATTAAAACCGAGCTACCTAGACTGGATTGGTAGTGTACTTGGCTCGCCAGACCAAGAAGTACCCTGCAAGAGAGGCAGGGCTACCTACCTTAAGGAGCTAAGAAGAATTTTTTTTTTTTTTTTTAAGAGCTCATCTGGCGACTGCCTACTTGGGCATTAGTCGCCGTATTAAAACTGGCCTAGTTCTAGGCTAATTTAAAATAAAATTAAAGAGAGAAAAAAAAAAAAACACCCCAAAAGGGGGAAAGGAAGCAAGCTGGTGCGTCGGGGAGAGGTCCCCCCGGCGCAGGAGCGTGCAATTAAAGGAAAAAACAAACAAAAAACAAAACAAAAAAAACAAATGCAAAAAAACAAATAAACAAAACAAAAAAACAAACAAACCTTGCTTAAATAATAGGGAGAAGGCCGGCCTCCCCCAAGAAGTCAACAAGTCCACAAGTCAATGTGCACGAATCTGTTCCGAGCACAAGGGACAGGCGCTAGCGACCCCGCCCATCCCGGTACTGGGACAGGTATTGTGCGCGAAGATCACCCAGACTGGGACATTCGACAAGAATGTGCCGAACAGTCTGGGGGACGACGCAGTCGTTGCAATAGGGCGCAGGCGAGCGTTCCATCAGATAGCGATGCGTCACACGAGTGTGTCCGATTCGGAGACGACAGAAAGCAACCTGAAGCCGCCGCGGCATTGGGGGATAGGTCCATGGGAACGGTCGCGGCGCAATGGCACGCAACTTTAAGTTCCCTTCGACCGTCTCCCATCTTCTTTGCCAAGCAGTCCGAAGAGCTGCCCGTATTCCTGCCATGTAGTCGGTGTGAGGAAGAGCGAAACGCTGGTCCGGTCGCAGAGTCCTCGCGAACTCTTTGGCGCCCTCATCGGCGCGCTCATTCCCCGCAATTCCTACATATCCAGGAACCCAGCAGAAGATAATCTCGACATCTGCCCGGCTCGCCAAAACCGTGGCGTCACGGATATCGCGAACCAGGGGATGCGGAGATTCCAATGCCCCGAGAGCACTCAGGGCGCTTTGTGAGTCGCTATAGATCACAATCTGGTCTCCGAACCGGGCACGTCGCGTAATCTCCCGTACCGAGTGGTGTATTGCCACCAGCTCGGCCGTGAAGACAGACGCAGCGCCTGGTGGAGCCCCGCTGACTTCAAACAGAGGGGATACGGCGTGGAAGCCGACCCCCTCTTGGGACTTGGAGCCATCCGTATACACTGGCACGGTACCAGCGTGACACGATGTGTGCTCCAAAAAGGTCGAACGCAATACTCCCGGCGCAGTACAAGCTTTGGGAGCAGAGGCGTGGCGACAAATAGCCAAATGTGGTACCCTGCAGGGTGGCGTCCTGGGCAGAACCAGGGGCGCCACCGGCCCGAGAGCTATATCTACCTCTCGAAGGAGTTTCCTGGCCCTAAACCCAAAGGGCTTAGGGTATGACTGGCGTCATCGGCGGCATAGGCACCATCGAGATCAGCTGCGGATGCAGTGAGAGCTGTTGGCGACTGAGGGAGGCGCCGGGCTCGCGCGTACAGGCGAGTGATGCACTGCACGCGGCGCAGAGCGAGTGGCATCTCCCCAGCATCGACCAACAGGCTCTCAATGGGGGAAGTGCGGAAGGCACCGGTCGCAAGGCGAAGGCCGGTGTGGTGGATCGAATCCACCTTCCGCAATAAACGCTCCGCTGCGGATGCATAAAACTCGCATCCGTAGTCGAGCTTCGAGCGAACAAAGGATCGATAAAAAAGTAAGGCGGTAGCCCTATCAGCGCGCCAAGCGCTGAACGTCACGGAACGGAGAATGTCCATGGCGCGGGTACAAGAGACCCTAAGGCTGCGAATATGAGCCTCCCAGGTGAGGCGTCGGTCGAATACAAGACCAAGGAAACGGTGCGACTCAACCACATCCAGGCGCACCCCATTAAGAAACAAATCTGGGTCGGGGTGAAGCGGTGGATGGCGGCAGAAGTGCACCACCTTAGTCTTGGCCAAAGAAAACCGAAACCTGTGCGCTTCGGCATAGCGAGAGACGCGGTTCAATGCCTGTTGGAGTCGACGCTCCAGAGTTGGCATCTGGGCCGCGCCAAAAGAGATCGAAATGTCGTCCACGTAGAGCGTAGCGAGAACATCCTCTGGCAGCACCGAGGTGATGCCGTTGATGCTCAGGGCAAAGAGTGTGACACTGAGGACACTTCCCTGCGGGACACCCTCTTCCTGCTCTTTTGGGGCAGAGAGGGCTCCCCCCACCCGTACGCGGAATCGACGATCTCGCAAAAATTCAGATATAAACATTGGGAGGCGTCCCCTCGCCCCCATCGTGTGGAGAGTCTCCATGATACCGTATCGCCATGCGGTATCATAGGCCTTCTCCAGATCAAAAACCACCGTGGCGTAGTGCTGTCTACGAAGGAAAGCCTCGCAGACGGCATTTTCCAGTCGGAGCAGAGCATCCGACGTGGAGTAAAAGTTACGAAAGCCGCACTGTGCAGAAGACAGATGGCCTCCGCTGTCCAGGAAATAGGCTAATCTAACATTTACCAATTTCTCCATCAACTTGCACACGCAAGAGGTTAGAGAGATTGGGCGGAAACCGGTCGGAGTAGAGTGATCTCTCCCCGGCTTGCGAAAGGCGAGCACAGTAGCGATTCGCCAGGAGTCTGGGAGAAGACCTTCTACCCAGATCCTGTTGAACAGATCTAACAGAAAGGCCATGCCTCGCTCACCCAGGTGTCGAAGCATGGCGTACGGGACATCGTCCGGACCATGGGCGGTGTCCGCGCACGAAGCGAGAGCGGAACGCAACTCACTCACAGTAAACTTGTCGTTGAAGGGTTCTCCGCCTCTGGAGGTAAAGTCCAGCCGGCGGCCTTCCGCGACATCACGACGTGCATTGAATGCTGGCGGAGCAGCATCACGGCTAGAGAATGCGGAGAAAGCAGTCGCTAAGGATTCCGCCACGGACGCGGGGTCCGAGAGTGCGGTCCCATTCTCCTGGAGAACGGGAGGGGGGTCCTGCGAGAACTTGCCACCGCGCCCGCGCCAAGCACCACCGAGGTGCGCTCTCAGGCGGCAGTTGCCCTGAAAATGATATTTGAATGGGAAAGTGATCACTACCATGGAGGTCATCGACCACCCCCCAATCAAAATCAGGCTGTGCATCCAAAGAGCACAAAGATAGGTCAAGGCAAGAAAATGAAGCGGTTCTTGGACAGTGATGCGTAAACTCATCCACGTTTAGGACGCCCATCTCAAGCTCTTTGATCAGATCGGCAAGGACTTGTCCCCTGGGATTTATGGAGTAATCTCCCCAGAGAGGATGCCTGCCGTTCAGATCTCCAAGCAAGAGATAGGGCCTCGGCAACCGTGCTACGACGCGGCGGAATTCCCCCGCGTCGAAGTCAGCTGACGGTGGAATGTACGCAGAAATGATAGTATACCTCCTATCCAGGTGCAGCTGCACAGCCACTGCCTGAAAGGAGGTATCTAAAGAGAAAGGAAGAACGGAGACATCATGCCGGGTGTAAACCGCGCATCCCCCAGCCCGGCCATCCCGCGGTGGTGGGGTCGCAAGACCCTTATACCACGGGAGGGCAGGCAGCGGGCACGCGCCTAGCATGGTCTCCAGCAAAAAATAGCTAACGGGGAACAGGTCGAGACGAGCCTCCGCAGCTCCTCCCAGTTGGCCCGGAGTCCACGGCAATTCCATTGAAGGAATATGCCCTCCAGGCCTAGCTCGGAGGAGACGCGGGGGCCCTCCTCGAATTGAAGACCCTCACGGGAATGACCGTACGCTTCCCGGGGGCAGAACCCTGGGCGCTGTTGGCCGGACAAAGCGCTGAAGGCGCTGTCGCCTTCGAGGACTTATTGGGAGAGGTTGGGCTCGCCATGCGAGTCTTTTCCTCTCTCCGCCTTGAAACCTTAGGCGGGCGTTGCGGCTTCGGAGGCGGGGGGCCCTCTTTTCGAGCAACCACCGTCTCCGAGCCACTCGCTCCACCTCGGGGCGTGGGCGAAGGGGCCGAAGCTCCTTTGTTGCTGTCCTCCTTTCGGGGAACAGCTTTAGGAACCCCGGAAGATGGCCTAGCGACCATCTTCAGGGGATGTTGCCTCCTGTGACTGTGAGTCTAACGACTCGGTGGAGGTGCGTGGCTGTTTCGCTTTACGGGAAACGGTCACGCTGGGGGAAGAGGGGGGAGCCCTGGTTTTAGCCGGGGCAGGGTATGAACCCTTTTTGCCGCCAGCTTTACCAGGGGAGCGCCCAGGTTGGGTAGAGCCCGCAGAAGGGCTCCGAATGGGCGCGGAAACAACCGTGCTCGTTGGCCTGGATGGGCCAGGAGCAGAGGGTGCCTTTCTAACTATTGAGGCATATGACGTCCCAGGCAGAGCCGGGCACGCCAGGACCAAGTCCTTTGCCTCGCGGAATGAGAGTCGATCCTGGGCCTGAACGGCCAGGATTTCTTTCTCAAGGAGATATGCACCACATTGCTTCGAAGAAGCAGGGTGCGGCTCTCCGCAATTGACACACTTGGCCACACACGATTTGGAATTATCGTGTGCGTCCTTGGAGCAATTTACACATACTTCGGGTGACCCCGACTTAGCACGTCTACATGAGCGATTCGTCTGGCCGAAGCGGTGACAGTAATAGCACCGCCGCGGCAGTGGCACGAATGCCTTCACGCGGTAACGGTACCAACCGGCACGCACCGACTCAGGGAGCTTGTCACAGTTGAACGTGACGAAGAGTGTAGGGGTGGGTCTCGAGGCCCCTCCCTGTTTTCTCATCACACGTTCGACCTTGACCGCCCCATGGTCGGCCAGCTCTAGGGTGATATCCTCAATGGAGTAGTCAACGATTTCCCTCGCATAAACTACTCCTTTCACAAAGTTCATGGTAGAGTGCGGCGTCACACTCACCGGGGTGCCATGAAGTGTCCGAAGAGCACTTATCTTGGCCGCCTCGGCGGGATTCGCCAGAAGGCTCCCGTCCGAGAAACGGGTTACCTTCGGCTCTCTACCAATTGCACTAGCTAATCCTCTCCTCTGATGGATCATGTTGCCCTTGGACAACATGCTGCCATCAGGGGAGCGAATAACGAGGAAGCGTTTGAAGCCAGCGGGCTCGAAAACGCCAGGTAACCTCTGAATCAGGGGCCCCGATGTCATCGAGGCTCCGCCCTGTGCACTTTTGGTCTTTGTCATCGTCAGGAGCTCCGTACCCGGGGAAGCAGAGGGCCCGGATGTGCCGATCTTGGCTTGGTCGCTTGCCAAAGTGGCAGCAGACCCATCCGTCCCCGTAGCCCCCGCGGATTGAGAGGAGCCCCGAGTCTTCTTGGTCTTTTTGGTCTTTTTCGTCCTTTTCTTTTTTGGAGAGGAGGGTGGGGAATGAACCCGCTTCTCACCCCCGCCAGTAAAAGCCCCCATGCCAGATGGACCAGCCTCAGCCAGGTCCTTCTCCGAAATGGAGAAGGTCCTGGTGGTCGCAGGGGCATCATCCGGAGGAGATCAATCCCCTCCTTGTACTGCCTGAGAATCCACAGCCGTTTGATGAGGACCTTGCATAGGGGCGGATTCGGGTTCGGTGCTTGGCGCCGAGCCCGGATTCCCACCCATGGAAGGCCCTACCTTCTGAGGCTGGTTTTCCTCAAGGACCATGTCTATCACAGGAGGGGCCTCCAGTTGGCCATCCCCTCCCAGGACATCGCAGGTCCCCTTGGCAGCGTCATAAGTCTTTAGTGGGGAGGCACAGGCCTTGACCCCGGCAAGGTTTAATATTTTTGCCAGCAGGTCTTTTGAGAGAAGCGACCGAAGGGGCCTGGCTTCCCTCTCCCCCCTAACGGGGTTTGCCCTACCGAGCCGCTTGCACGAGGGGCGGTCGGCAATGGGCTGCCTGCTGGCTTTCTTGGCAGTCCCCTTAGAAAGCAAAGGAGGGACTGCCGCTGGAGATAGGGAGGTGCCCGAAAGCACCTCCAGAGAAGGGGGTGAGGGGGAGTCCCCTACACCCGTAGGCGTAGGAGAGGAGTAAGCCTCCTCTCCGGTTAAAGAGGTATGGAGGGTCCCCTGCGCAAGCACAGGGGGAGGGACCTCCATCTTTTCTGTGGAGCTGCACGAGGGCGGCTCCGTTGTTTTAGGGGGAATTAAGGGGAGATGGTTTTTTTTTCATCATTGGGCATGGTGACCCTCTTTGTTTTACGGGACGCAATCGCTCACCACCTCTTGCAGTAGCCCGCACTGCAAGAGGTGCTTACAGGCCCGGCAGAGCCAGGCGCCGCCATTTGGGACCACACCTCCCGCCTGGTGGCCTGGCAGTCCTTCGGCAAGGCGGCTCCACCTTAGACACGGCGTAAAACAGATAGAATGTGAAGAGGAGAGGAAAAGGGATGTGAGGAAGGTATGGGTGGGGATGAAGCAGGTTGTTAAAAAAAACCCATCCCGAACCGGAGCTGAGGGGTTAGGGAACAATGTCCCCTCCCCCCTCAGCCCCCATCCGGGGTGGTTGGCTTGAGAAGAAGGTCAGCATTCTACCCTGTGAAATTAGAGGCTGACCAGAGAAAGTTGTGGGAGAGGTTGTATGAAAAGCGACGAGGTAGGGGAGAAATCGGGCTATCTGAAGGGAAGAAGAGAGGCTAAGATGGGGCCCAACGGAGCGCTGGATCCCGTCAGCACGGCGGCCAGGATGGCAAATCGCCGCGCCCCTTACGGAGGAGGGGGGGGGCTAAGAAGAAGCTCATTCTCGAGCTAGTCCCTGGTTATCAAACCGAACGTTCAGTTAACTTTGTTAAGTTCAACTTACTCTCGCCAGAGAGACTCCTCATATCCTGGTGCACCTTAAACACCAGGGGTATTCCTCGTCCTTGAGGAATTAAGAAAAGAAAAAGGAAAAGGCTCTTCCTCGAGCCAGTTACTCGGTCGCTACACCGAACTTATAAGTTAACTTCGAAGAGGAACTAAGTTCAACTTATGCTCGTCACAGAGACTCCTCATATCCTGGTGCATTTTAAACACCAGGGGTATTCCTCGTCCTTGAGGAATTCAGAAAAGAAGAAGGAAAAGGCTCCCCCTCGAGCCCGTTACTCGGTGGCCACACCGAACTCATAAGTTAACTTGGTGAGGAACCAAGTTCAACTTGTTCTCGTCAGAGAAACCCCCCTCCGTTATACTCGCCCTTGAGGAAGACTGGAACTAAGAAGAAGCTCATCTTTGAGCTAGTTCCTGGTTACCAAACCGAACTTTAAGTAACTTATTCTCGTCAGAGAAACCCCATCGCATCGATCCTCACCCTTGAAGAAGACCCTCCCCGAGTTCAGTCCTCGTCCATGAGGAATTAAGTAACGAAGGAAAAAAGCTCCCCCTCGAGCTCGTTACTCGGTGGTCACACCGCACTCCAAGTTAACTGTGTTTAAGAACCAAGTTCGACTCACTCTCACCAGAGAGACCACGACTACCTTGGTGTTGCATAAAGCACCGTAATTGTTCTCGTCCGTGAAGAACCCCTCCACCCCCCGGAATACCGTGTAGACCCCCCAGCTGCTACCCTCGCCAAAACGACCGTGTGATCTCACGCATCTACATCTGGCCAGACGGCACGCGTCATGAGTCAATAACATTCCTGAGGATTTTTAAACTCCAGATGAGTCCGTAAGCCTAATTCTTATATTATTATTGTGTGTAGAGAAATTAACCATTTTTTGAGGGTCAAACTAATTTAATTAATTCTTGTTTATGATAATATTCAGAGTATTGCTGTAGTTAATGTTTATAGGTTGTGTATTCAATGGTTAAAGTTAAAATATAAGTTTATTTGGGCATTATTGTGCGTTTCTCTTATATCCTTACGTGTTTCGGAACGGCTCTGTTCGTTAAGATATTCAGATATCAATCTGTTAGCACTCTTAGCACTCTTAGAACCAAAAGGGGGGGGCATTCTACGACACCAATAAAAAATAATATTGGATCATTGAGAGACAGCGATGGCAGTTTAATATTCACGAACTATGACATAGCTTGCTTATTAAATAATTATTTCATGACTGTTTTTACTAAAGAAGAAATCCATCATACACCGGAACTAAATTTTATATATAGAGGCAAGGACTCATTAGAAAATGTTAGTTGTACTGCCGAAGATGTCAGCAATTTGATTAATAAAATGCACGTAAACAAATCTCCCGGACTTGACATGTTTTATCCCAGAGTCCTAAAAGAAGTAAAGGATGTTGTTAGTAAGCATCTCGCCTATATTTTTAATAAATCATTAGGCGGTGGAATTGTCCCCAACGACTGGAAATATGCAAATGCAACACCTATCTTTAAATGGGCTGCAGAGATCAAGTTGAAAATTATCGACCGATTAGTTTAACTTCAGTGGTTGGGAAACTTCTAGAATCACTAATCTGTAGAAAAGTTGTACATCATTTAGAATCAAAAGGATTGCTCAGAGATTCTCAACATGGATTCCGAAATAACAAGTTCTGTCTAACAAATTTTCTAGATTTTTTTCAATACGTATTTGAACAATACGATAACGAAAAGTCGTTTGATATTATATACATTGATTTTCAGAAAGCATTCGATAAAGTACCTCAAAAATTACTGATGGCAAAAGTTAGGGGACTAGGCATCAAAGGAAAGATAGGAGACTGGATTGAAGATTGGCTTACGAATAGATACCAGAGAGTAGTAATCAATGGATCTGCCTGTGATTGGACAAAAGTATTAAGTGGTGTTCCTCAGCGGTCTGTCTTGGGCCCCTTGGTATTTAGAATTTACATTAATGATCTCGAAACAGGAGTCATGTCAAAAATAGTCAAATTTGCAGACGACGCAAAACTCGGAAAAGGCATAGTTAGTAAAGTAGATGCAGACGATCTTCAGAAGGATATCAATCGCATAGAAAAATGGTCAACAGAATGGAGTTGCCTATAAACTTAGAGAAGAGCAAGGTTATACATGTTGGAAGCAGAAATCCACGAACTATATACTCATTACTTAGTTCTAAAATAACAGAAACGAAGGTCGAAAAAGATTTCGGAGTATATATATCAAATGATCTCAAGTTTAGTTTTCAATGCATAGAAGCAGAAAAAAAATCCTCAAAAATCCTCGCATACATAAAACGTCAATTCAAATACAGAAATGAAACTATCGTATTAAATTTATATAATGCATTAGTTCACCCACACTTGGAATATTGTGTACAACTTTAGTCCCCACATTTAAAAAAGGATATTGAAAGGCTTGAGAAAGTTCAAGAAAGAGCAACGAAATTAATACCATCGTTGAGAAAAGAAAACTATGAAACAAGGTTGAACAGACTAAACCTCTTTAGTCTGGAAACACGGAGAATGCGAGGCCAACTCTTGGAAACATTTAAAATATTAAATAAGATTGAAAATGTAGAAGTCGAGATATGGTTCAAGTTAAATGAATCTGAGACAAGGAACAACGGAATGAAGCTGGTACCTTTGTGGTATAGAAAAAATCTAACTGGAAACTTTTTTTCATATAAAATTGTTAACATGTGGAATAAGCTACCTCGAGATGTAACATGCAGTAAAACTGTTGACACTTTTAAGAAAAAAATAGACAAAATCATACACACACTCAGTTATTAATTTGTTAACAAAATGAGATCGATAAATATGTATATAAATAGAAAAAAGTATAATGACAAGATTCTCAGAATCGACGTATAGATATTCAAATTAAATAAAAAATGGAATAAATATTTTAGAGGTGTATATAATGTAAATGTAAGTGTATATAAGTTAAATGACGAGATTTCAGCTATCAGAAAATAAAAGATTCTCAGGATCGAAATGTACATTTTCAGATGAAAACAAAATAGGAAATCAATATAGATCCATAGGTGTATAGAGTCAAACGACGAGTTTTCAACCATCATAAAACAATTTATTTCAAATCGTAAAATATTGATTCATCGGTTTCTGACTTTAGTTCAAGTAGTTGATGATAATTCTAATATCATGATTCTCTAACTAGGTAGGTTTCAACACCTTTACTGTAAAAATTCCTGGATGAGCACTAGATTTCAGCTGGCCCAGGTATCATTTTAGTTTCTGTACCCGCGTAGCGGGTGGGAGAGGAGGGTGGGGAGAGCCTTCAACTTTGCTGTTCATTTGTCTACAACTCCTAGTTATATTTTATTTGTTTATGTATATATTGATAGGGAACTTACACAAGTGCCTTCACGGCATGGATCGAAAGGTCTTTTAAGGTGCTTGCTTTCCTTGCGACTCCTTGTGATACATACACACACACACTCTCTCTCTCTCTCTCTCCCTCTCTCTTACTCTCACTCTCACTCTCACACACACTCACTCTCATACAGACCTGCTCTCACTCTCATACACACTCTTACTCACTCTCACACACTCTCACACACACTCTCTCTCTCATACACACACACTCTCTCTCACATACACACACACTCTCTCTCACATACACACACACTCTCTCTCTCTCACACACACACTCTCACACACACACACTCACTCACACACACACTCTTACACACACAACTCTCTCACACTTTATCTCTCTCTCTCACACACACACACACACACACACAAAAAAAAAAAAAAAATCTGCGGAGCATGGAACCATCCCCTTAGAAGTGGTGAACAGTTCAAATCTCGGTTTGACGAGATAATCCACACCTTGACCTAGATGGTACCACTTTGGTATAGATTATAGATTAGAAGCAAGTAGATAGCTTTCAACTTTTCTTTAAAAAAAAATATTGATTGTGTATTTTCACAGCATATTCACTTATCGTTTCCGCTTTCTGGCTCCCAAATGCGGGTGGGGAGAGATTTCATCTATGCTCTGCTTTCTCCTATGCTATAAGTTAGGCCCTTCCCCAAATAGTACCTACACATTATGGTCAGCAATGTCCTTCTTTGGGGTAGTACTTTTCCTTGTGAGACTATATCTATCTATCTATATATCTATCTATATATCTCTCGATATATATATATATCTCTCTCTCTCTCTCTCTTTATATCTCTGTCTGTCTGTCTGTCTGTCTGTCTGTCTGTCTCTCTCTCTCTCTCTCTCTCTCTCTCTCTCTCTCTCTCTCTCTCTCTCTCTCTCTCTCTCTCTTCCGAGAGAAATGTGCCAAATAAAAGATAAAAATAGTAAAGTAAATGTGCCGACAAAAATAACCAACGAAGTATTCATGATCGGTAAAACTCGAGTAAATAACAACAAACGAATTTAGGCCATCAGCTGAGAGTAATAAAACAAAATGCGATAAACGATAAAAGGTGATTTTTTTATTTTTTTTAGTTCAACCTACACTTTTATACCATCAAAATACAAACCACACGCAAATGTCATTTAAACAATTTCAACCACCGTATACGTATTTTCTCAAGCACGTTCTTTTATATTTTTTTAATGACTAGCACGTTCATGTTGCCGTGGTTCTATTTCCTTTTGCTATTCACTATTTCCTCTTACTTTTCTCTGGCCTCCCTAGTTCCAACTAGTGGGACCATCTTATATGTAATTGTTAACCACCAATGCTTGCTTTATTAATTTTATAAATTAACCTTAGAGTTAATAAAGTACTCACCATAGCGATGATGGCCACGCTGAGATTCACTTTTAGACCGTAGACAACCATGAAACCCACGCAGCCTAACACAGCTGTTATCCATCTTGCTGGTAGGCCTAAAAAATGAAAACATAAAAATATGACTCAAAAGTAGGTTTTAAGCAAAAGAAAATAATTCTCATATTTCACTCCAAAAATTAATGTGTACAAATTTCAAACTTGGGTACCTAATATATAATTCTATATTTATTTAAAAGTGCAATCATAATGGTATATTTCGTGAGAGTTAAAATGTTAACATATTTTAATCATATAAATATATTTTATATTTTAAAACCCCAAAATTAATGAAATTTTGTCAAACTTGTTGAAAATACACAATAAAAACATCGAGGTTATAAATGAATATTTTAATATCTTATATAAAAAAAATAGCATCATCAAATAACCATTATTTGTTCAGAAAACTAGTGTTGATTTTTTAAGGATTTCAAACGAAAACAACAAATTTCTTTTATATATATATATATATATATATATATATATATATATATATATATATATATATATATATATATATATATATATATATATATATATATATATATATATATATATATATATATATATATATATATATATATATATATATATATATATATATATATATATATATATATATATATATATATATATATATATATATATATATATATATATATATATATATATATATATATATATATATATATATATATATATATATATATATATATATATATATATATATATATATATAATATAGCAAGATCAAATAACCATTATTTTTCAGAAAACTGATTGGTTCTAAATGTTCAAATCTCCACTATTAATATTAGCATTCCTTTAGGCCTAGATTGACTAGAGAATGTAAATTCACTTTGGGCTTTTAGAAAAAAAAAGTGTTGAATTTTAAACATTTCAAACGAATACAACAAATTTTATTTTGTAGAGGTCAGGGAAAACAATTTACAAGGGCAAGTCTTAGTAAACTGCCAAGTCGATAAATCTGTCTTTCAGTTCACTTTTTATCTGAATGATTAAGGAGTATTTAAGCAAGATTTAAAAAAAAATATTTAGAATTATTTACCATTTATGCTTATCTTGAACTTTAATGTGAAATAGGAACTAGCCAGAGTATTTTGTTACATGCAAAATGAATATATAACTAGTTTTATTTCTTTCCCTCAGTATATTTTGTTCTCTAAATAATTATTTATCCGAGCCCAAATTAATAATGAAGATTTTGTTATTTTTAGTAGTTATTGAGAAAAAGCGAAAAAATAAGAGAGAATAGCAACAAAAGTTTTGAAAATGGCTAGTAAAGAAATATGTACGTGAAGTTAGATTAAGTAAAAATGTTCTCGAGGGTGGACGATGGTTGTTAGATTAATTAACCTTTGTCATGTTTTCGTTATTTATTTACAAATAAACAAATCCCACTTTCCGACCGGCGAGGTTCTTCAATTAAACCCAACGCCGTCACTGATTATAATTATTGCTTTCTTCCTAGTTTTAAAGATGCACACAAAACATTAGGGACACATGGCTTTGCATGCGCACATGAATAGGCTCCAACACAATATGGACATATACATATATGTTACGTTTTATTAATTATTAATAGTATTCGCTTCTTATTTGCGAATACGGTGTGTTAATCGCTAATTTGTTCAGCGTATTCTTGAATAGATATATCAAACAAATTTTATTACAACTTACTTATTTTTATTTATTTCAATACAATTAGGACACTACTATTTTGTTGTGGCTGAGCCAATAAGATAAAAGAAAGAAAGCTCTGGCTATAAATATTACATGTGGCTCGTATATATCTGCATGTGTAGGTATGTGTTTACACAAACTAATACATTGCATCATAACTGGTACTAAATTGAAAAAGGGTAATTATTTAAACTCAAATCATACGTGGATTAGCGTTTTTCTTTTATGAACTTCTGGGGTCTATATCTCTACGGTGTTTTTGAAGTTCTTTGGTATTGTCCAATCCGTGTTCTGTTGGTAAGTGTTCGTTGATTTTATTTAGTTGACTTGATGTGATTGAGTTGCTTTTAACACAGACAGACTCGTAACCTGTCTCAATAATAAAAATATTTTTAATTTGTGACTCACGGATGAAAGTTTCATTAATGACAAAAAGCTACATTGGGCAAATATCAAGTTCGTATTTTTGATTGTCAGTGACTTTTGTACAAACATCCATCGAAGTTTGCAATATACATTCTCGTTTCCAGAATGGCCTAGTTTTAGGCACTTTAAGATTGGCCTCGTTTTCATGTCATCTCAAAGATTGGCCTCATTTGCATGCCATCTCTAAGATGGGCTAGTTTTAATGTTTCATCGAAGATTAGCCAGATTTTAATGTCACCCTCTAAGATTTGCCTAGTTTCAATGTCATCCTCGAATTTTCGCCTCGTTTTAATGCCATACCCGTAAGATTGCCCTACTTTTAATATCATCCTGGAAAATTGGCCTGGTTTTAATGTCATTCTCAAAAATTGACCTAGTTTTAATGTCGTCCATACCACAGTATGTAGTGCCGAAGCCGGTTAGTTTTCAGATTTTATAGTAACAACAACCAGCAAGGACAGAGCGCCGAGGTTACACATTAAAAAACACCTAGTTTTTAGCCTATAAAAATAAGCTAAATTAATTTTAAAAAATTAAAAACTGCAAACCAACTCAAACAAACCACCGAAAAAAATTAAGCAGAAAAACCCAACTAAACCCCCCCAAAAGATAGGAAAAGCATGATCAGGTGCCGAAGGAAGGCCGCTCCCTCAAGTGTCCAAGCATGTGTCCTCAAACAACAGAACACACAAAAAACTATATAGAATGGAAGAAGAGAGCCTCCTCCAGGAAGTCAGCGAGTCCACATTTGGTAGTGCACGAATCCATTCTGAGAACAAGCGGCAAGCGGTAGCAACCCAGCTCATCTTGGTACCGTAGCTATCCTAAGAGACTACATTCAACCAAAATGTGGTGTGCTGTCTGGGAGACCAATCGGTCTTTGGAAATCGTCTCCCGCGAGTGTGTTCATTCTGAGACGACAAAAATTTACTTGATACCATCTAGGAATTGGAGATATGTTAACGAGAAACTCGGGACGCAATGACAAACAACTTTAGGTTCCGGGGCGCCGTCTCCCATCTTCTTTGTCATGCAGCCCGGAAGACTGACAAGATACACGACATCTAGTCATAGTTTAAAAGAGTTGTACCCCAGTCCGGATGCTATCTGGATACGGCCTGAACCCCCCTCATCATCAGGTTCGTTCTAAACAATCCCTACATGTCCAGGAGCCCAGCAAAAGACAATCTAAACATCCTCGTCAATTCAAAACAACTAAGATATCACGTATACCACGAACAAAGGGATGTGGAGACTTCAATTTATCTCAAGGACACTTAGCGCGCTCTCAGTGTGGCTATCGATTACAATATGGTCTCGAGCGGGGTATGTTACGTAATCTCCCGAACTGTGCGCTATATTGCAAACACCTGGGACGTTAAAATAGAGGAGCCCCGCAGGCTCCAAGAAAAGGGGAATTAGTGTGGAATCTAAACCACTTTTCTGACTTGTAGTCTTCTGTGTAATTTGAAAACCCCAATCTGAGAAGAGGAATTATTCAAGAAATACGAACACAGCATTCTCGGTGTTGTGACAGCTTTGAAAGAAATGGGGTTGCGGAAAGTATTCAAATGTGGCATTTTCCAGTGCAGTCTCGGGAAGAACCATCGGCCCCAGATTTAGATCAAACTCTCGAAGGACTTGCCTTGACCTGAATCAGAAAGGTTTATGGGCTAATTGGCATCTCTCTGCAGCAGAGGCACTCGTAATCAGCTGAGGATGAAATGAGAGCAGGTGGCGACTAGAGGAGACGCCGAATCCCCGTTTTGCAGGGCACCAGGCACTGTACAAGACGTAAATCGAGTGGTATTCCAATCCATCGACAATAAGGGTGCGAAGGGTGGAAGCACCAGTCGCCAAACAAAGACCGGCGTGGTGGACCAAATCCACCATACGCAATAGTTGCTCGGGTTAAAATTAATAAATCGTATATACCTAGTCAAACTCCGAGAAAATAACTGAACGGTTAAACAATAATAGGGTAGCCTTATCAGCACCTCGCCTACTGATTTTCTTTTTTGCAGTGCCCATGTAGCGATTAAATAAAGGTGGGGTTTCAGAGCCCGCTTGGTAGCGGCAGGCGAGGAAGGGGAGCGTATGACAGGAGGTAGACCATTCGACAGCTTATGGGGCAACTACCGAGAAGGCACAATCACCCATTGAACAGAGATAAGTGCGAGGAACAGAAAGCAGGTTTGCACTTCCCGAGCGATGGGCTCTTTGTTGTCCGGACACAGCTAATGTGGAGGACAGGTAAGGAGTAGTTGCATTGTTTATGATTTAAAATGCGAGAAGGAGGGCTTTAAATGTAATTCGAAACTTAATATGTAGTCAGTGCAGTCCGCAGGACAGAGGTGTAGCACGTGAGAACCGTGCTCGACTGAGGAGAACTCCATCCACAAAATTATAGACAATTTCAAGGGGGATGAATTTTAGAGAAATACTGCTCTCTTGCCAAAGCAGGAGGGCTTTGAAGTTTTAGCGCACTCATTTGGTGTCAACCGGCAAGGATACATCCCACAAAGCAAAACAATAAAAAACTATTATTTCGAATAACCTATTTAAACTCAGGGTTCCAAGCAAGCTGCAAATAAATTGGTGAACAGGAGCCAGCCTTAAGTACCAGCGACAAGAGGTAGTGACCCCTCTCGCTACAGTACCGGGGCAAGTACCGTGCACGAAGCTCCCCTAAATTTGGATATTCAAGTAAAATATGGCGCACCGTCTCGGGGCGGCCAAGCAGTCATGGCAAAAAGGTTCAGGGGGCGCTCAGACCAATGGGCTGCGTTGTGCAAGTATGCCTGATTCTCAGATGACAGAAAATGACGATACCGCCAATGCATTAGCGAAAAGGTTAATGGATATTGTTAGACAAGAGTCGGTACCTGTGCACGAAAGCAAGGCGAAATGCAGCACACTTAGCGTAAATAGGTCGTTGAAGGGTTCCCTACCTCGTGGTGGGAAATCCAGTGATCTTGCTATGTGCAATAAATGCTAGTCAACCATGATCACGGTTGGTGATTGTGGATAAAGCAGTCCCAACTGAGCCCGGTGCGATCCCCTCTTTCTGGATGACAGAAAGGAAGTTCTGTAAGAACTAAACCAGGATCCTTTTGACACGCTTCCACATCTCTGCAAGAGGAGAGTTCCCAGTCATTGAAATCATGTATGCCTGCAATGATGAGCAGTGAGCATGCTTCAAAATGAACTAGAATCTGGCCCTCGCCTGTCGGAATTCACACAGGGTGAAATCGATCAGACGGAGCTTTTAGTGCTACTAGGCATATTGCTTCTTTTCGAGGGCCACATCACACTCAGCCAACCACTAGGGAAATGGACGGCGTGCAAAACGGCCAGACGTTTGAGGCATAGAAGTGAGTCCCACGGGGATGAGTGTTCCGGAGAATAACTCAACGGCCTCATTAACCAACCTAAACTCTTTGAATGAGATAGAGAGGCGGCTTCTCAGGGGTTAGTGTCCCAGCAAAGATATTTGAGTAGGAAAGTGATTACTATCATGAACGTCGTCGATTACCTTCCAACTCGAATATGAGTACATCTGTAGAACAGACAGGTGAGGATTCATCCAAATTTAGCATACATCTCAAACTCTTAGAATAAGTGTGTTACGACCCTGGTCCTGAAATTGAACCTGTAGTCCATCTAGAGGGGCAGCCTACTGTTCAAATCGGCTGACGGTGGAATATAGACAGATAAAGAGTACCTCCTGTGCCGGTGTAGAGGCACTACCACCTCCTCTTTAAAAGCTACTAAAATTTAGAGAAAGAATAGATACACCATATTGGATATAAATTGCGCATCTAACGGCACGGGTAGGATCTCGTGGTGGTTGCGTTGCAAATACCCTATATCCCAAGAGTGTGGACAGGCGAGAGGAACCGAACAATCTCCTGAAGGAAGAGTGATAATAGGAAACGGAAGGAGACAAGCGTCATCGTTTTACAATTAACCTGGTGGTGAGGGGGTAATCTTATTATAGAAAAATGCCACCCAGACATATTTAGGAGCTGCTTAGGCCTTATTTTACGAGAAGATCATCATCAGGATGGTTACAGGACGCTTTAAGATTGACCTACGAGAGCGATTAACCGCGGGATGCGCCGAAGTCGCTATCACATTCAAGAAATTGGTGGAAAATGTCTGGACCGGCACGCGAGCCTTCTCGCAGCCGGCTTCTGAGAGAATGCAACCACCAGTAGCACTACTTCCAGCTTTGGTCAGATTTTTTTTTTTTTTTTAAGGGGCTATCTGGTGACTATCCACTTAGTCCTAAGTCGCCGTAAACAAACAGCTTAGTTCTAGGCTACTTTAAAAAATTTGAAAAGAAAACAACAATAAAAAGAAATAACAATTAGGAAGCAATAACAATAACAAAACAATAACAAAAACAACAACTAAACCTAGTTAAATGAAAGGGAGAAGGCCGGCCTCCCCCAAAAAGTCAACAAGTCCACCAGTCAATGGGCACGCACTCGTCCAGGGTAAAAAGGACAGGCGGTAGCGACCCCGCCCATCCCGGTACAGGGACAGGTAACGTGCGCGAAGATCACCCAGAATGGGACATTCGACAAGAATGTGCCGAACAGTCTGGGGGACGACGCAGTCGTCGCAATAGGTCGCAGGCGAGCGCTCCATCAAATAGCGATGCGTCACACGAGTGTGTCGGATTCGGATACGACAGAAAGCGACCTGAAGCCGTCGCGGCATTGGGAAATAGGTCCATGGGAACAGTCGCGGAGCAAATGGCACGCAACTTTAAGTGCCCTTCGACCATCTCCCATCTTCTTTGCCAAGCAGTCCGAAGAGCTGCCCGTATTCCTGCCATGTAGTCGGTGTGAGGAAGAGCGAAACGCTGGTCCGGTAGCAGAGTCATCGCGGACTCTTTGGCGCCCTCATCGGCGCGCTCATTCACCGCAATTCCTACATGTCCAGGAACCCAGCAGAAGATAATCTCGACATCTGCCCGGCTCGCCAAAACCGTGGCGTCACGGATATAGCGAACCAGGGGATGTGGAGATTCCAATGTCCCAAGAGCCCTCAGGGTGCTTTGTGAGTCGCTATAGATCACAATCCGGTCTACAAACCAGGCACGTCGCGTAATCTCCCGTACCAAGTGGTGTATTGTCACCAGCTCTGCCGTGAAGACAGACGCAGAGCCTGGCAGAGCCCCGCTGACTTCAAACAGAGGGGATACGGCGTAGAAGCCGACCCCCTCTTTGGAATTTGAGCCATCCGTATACAATGGCACGGTTCCAGCGTGACACGAGGTGTGCTCAAAAAAGGTCGAACGCAATACTCCCGGCACTGGACAAGCTCTGGGAGCAGAGTCGTGGCGACAAATAGCCTAATGTGGTACCTTCCAGGGTGGCCTCCCGGGCATAACCAGGGGTGCCACCGGCCTGAGAGCTATACCAGTGACCCTAAGCCCCAAAGGGCTTAGGGTATGAGTGGCGTCTTTCGGCGGCATAGGCACCATCGAAATCAGCTGCCGATGCAGTGAGAGCTGTTGGCGACTGAGGGAGGCGCCGGGCTCGCGCGTACAGGGAGTGATGCACGATTATGGAAAACTTGTGTAAAGATTATTTTTTCAACTGTCGCGATCTAAGCCTTTTGTCTGAGGATAAATCGAAGTTTATTAGCTTCCTTTCTGAAAATATTCTTATTCAGAAACGTGTTGGGTTCACTATGCGGGAGTAAAGTTACAATTAATGAACAATTTAATTTCCGTTGTTACAGAAAAGTTACTTTCCGAGGTAATAAATTAAAAAATGCGAGGGTTCAAAACTCGACCAGATCTTAGTAGACTGGTTTAGTTTTTCGCGGGAGGTGATAATTCATTCTTTCGAAAAGCGCTCGGAGAAAATTGGAGGTCCAGGTAAAACGGTGGAACTAGACTAGGCTAAATTTGTGAAGGGGAAAATGCGATTGAGGCCGTCTTATCGAAGGTTTGTGAGTTTTCGGTGGATTTAAACATGAATAGATATGAACTTTTATGGTTTCGGTACCCGATAGAACTAGTGAAAGAAACTCTGATCCGAGTAATTAAGGAGTGGGTTTTATGATTTTTTTTGTTTTTGTTTATAGTTAGGGTAATTTAACGGTAAGGAAAGCAGTATTTTCTCGGTTATTAGCAATTGAAAGTAATATTTTCCAGCACTTATTTAGAGGGTTAGGAGTAGTAGGTTATCTAAACATTTTAGTTTTAATAATTCTACAGGGTAACGCAAAAGAAAATCTCCAATAGACCGTCTTTGTAAGAGAATAGCAGAATGCACCCCCGTTTCTCCACCTTCCTTCCGGGCGGGCCGGTTATCAAACCTTCCCCTTCTGGCCCGATGTCTGGTCCCCCTCCCCCCGGAAGAACCCGCCGACTATTTCAGCTAACAATCGAATTCCGTCTTGGACTGGTTATAGATAGATGGGAGCCCATCTTGGCTTCTGGTGGCTCCTGAAAGTTTGCAAAGGACGAAATGGAGGAGATAATCAAGCCGCTCTCACCCGAAGAAGGACTCTTGATATCAAATCTACTTCCGGAGCCATGTGAACCTCTCTCCCCAGTTTCGAGTATAAAAGATGAATTCTTTTAACCCTTAGTAGTAGAGCTTGCACAGCGTCTGGCGGGGCAGGAATTGCCATCTATCTCGGTATAGTAGGAAATCGTCGAAGCACTAAATCTTCAGAGAGGAGATCGGTCCCAGTTAGGAAGGCTCCTTACCCCGTTGGTCTGCAAGGCAGTGAGGACCCAAGCTCGTACTCACGTGTCAGAGCCGAAGCTACAAACAGCCTCAGTCTGGTTCCCTAAGCGAGAAATCTACATCCTGGCTTTTCTCCGTGACCCTACACGTCGATAGGTCACTTCGCCCCCCTCCCCTCACAGAGGCACCCAAGATTGCTCGGAGTTCACGAGCGTGGGGCCCTTTTTAACAAGAAGCTCCCGTCACCGCCTTCTTCCAGCAGAATCGTGACAGAATTGTGGGATCAGGTCGGTCCCTGGAGAACCTACTTCATCGTCTCCACCCCTTATCTCACCACCTTCACTCACCAGCGCCACTGGAACATTATGTTCCAAGGTAACCCTTTCCTTTCACATTCTCCAACTTCACCGCGAAGCTAACCAAGATTACAAGTGTTAGGGATTTACATAGTGAATAGTTATTAACAAGCTAAGTGAGATGTCCGAGATTCACTTATGGATTTATCTCTCAAAGCACATTATTTGTATATATATATATATATATATATATATATATATATATATATATATATATATATATATATATATTCGTGTTTAGTGTTCATTAAAACTTTATTTCATATTGTTGTGTATCTAACATCCTTTGGGTCGCTTGCTTGCAAAGTTCATTCCAATCCCTCCGTAGCCAACTTCTAAGCACTCTGAGTCAATAAACCCATTCAGGGCACGGGCCGAACGAAGTATAAGGAGTAGTACGACGACCCCTCCGCATTCGGGATAATAGGATATATATATATATATATATATATATATATATATATATATATATATATATATATATATATATATATATATATATATACATATAAGAGCCGGGAAAAACTCCAACCACCCCTTGGCCTATTCCTCGACAGTATTAGTAAACATGTTTGAATAGCCTACTACCCCTTACTTTCTAAATCTTAGCTCGAAAAAAAATTAAATCAATTACAAATATTAACAGAAACAAAGCGCGGGCGTAACTGAGGGAGTCTCATAGCATTCAATGATGGCGTCGTGGAAGAATTCTTCGGATTGAAATATCGACTTCTCGTGACTTTATAAGGGATTATAGTCTCCCTCCGCCATCAAAATATCGTTCCTATGACACTATTATTACGATCCAAAGAAGTATTACAGGATTTAGTATCCTAAAACGGGCGCACCTATCTTATTCCGAATTACCAAGAAAAGTAACAGGAGATCCTAAGGAACCAACGGCTAGCTAGGATTAGTTCCCGAAGATAGAGACAACTACTCATAGGTTGATAGGAAAATGGCGGAAGATGTTTATTTTTTGGTTTAACGCCCTCTTTCACCCTTTGTTGGGTCTATTCAGGTGCGGTAAATATAGTACGAAAAGATAGTAAGAGATTTAAAGAAAGGTCCAAAATATGACCAGTGAGAGAGCACTGGGGTACTCGGGTCGAGGAAGAGGGTTGCTTCTCTTCGGAAGAAGGTATGGCTATTACCCCCCTTCCCTAAAGCTGTATCGCTGTCTATAGGAAATAGTTACAAATCCTATAAATGGTTCCAATATACGGCTGAAAGGCCATTCCAAAAGGTTAAGTAGGATTATTGAAGTTGTGCTGCCATTGAGGGACACGTTATTTACTTTGGTTTTTTTTTTATAAATTAATCCAAGTGTCGTAGAGCTGAAAGCTCTCTTTAAGCCAGTGGTTTTCGACTGAGGTGCTGCGGGAGCGACCCCAAAATCATTTTTAAGATGCCTAAATTGCAAAAAGTTATGTATTTCAAACATTTCTAAAAAAATCTAACGACATTTGAAGGAGTATTTTTAAATTAGCTTCTCTGCATTTTGCAACATGAAAATAAGAAAAAAAGGAAGATTGGAGATGGTGAATGAAGAAATGAGAGTTCCTTTGTCAACTCTACGTCCCAATATTAAGAATTATGTGATACTCATCAAGCTCAATTTTCTCATTAAACTTTAGAACGTAAGATATATTTATGTTCAATTTGCTATGTCTAATTTCGATTAAATTAATTTAAATATAAATCGTGGTGATTTTTGAAGTGCTCTTCACGTAATTATGTATTTATATGTAAATTATTTTATAGTGTAGTGCCACCCCTGCTTCTAGATAGCAATTAAGGTGCCACTATCATAAAAAGGTTTAAAACCACTGCTTTAAGCAATTGAAGAGGGCCAATCCGAGGTCGGAATATAATTGCTTCAGGATTTCAACAAACCGCATGATTCAACCGTCTTCAAGATTGGAATTTACTCATATTCACACTCGAGTCCACCTTTATTTTCTATTCATGTTTACCTTTTCATCCTGTCTCCTCATGGTATCAATTTAATCACCATTAATTTCCATTCCCCACCACGCCAAGAGCGTCGTTTCTTGTAACCCACCCACACCCACAAAAAGGGGCAAGTGTGGGTGGGGATTTAAAAATGCAGCAATCTACCGCAACATCGAAATTTGAGGAGCCATTCTGTTGCATTACTCCCTTGCTTCGGTAATTTCATTTACTATCGTGATCATAGTCACTCAATTTTATCTTTGCGTCGGCTTTACACTCATTCATCCACACCGTGTTCAATGCAAAAAGAGAATCTTCAAGAACTTGTTTCTGTCATGTTCGAAACAAATCAATATTGCGAGAGTGTGTGCACGAAAGAAGAAAAATTCATTCAACGGGCCATATTAAATGAAGGGAGGAGAGCAACACTATATGTATATATATATATATATATATATATATATATATATATATATATATATATATATATATATATATATATATATATGCAACAAGGCTCACAAGGAAAGGAAAATGAAGATTCCATGTACTTTCATTTTATTTTCCTTGTAGCATTTATTTCTTACTCAAGCGATACTTTGTTATAAGAAGCGGGCGATATCATTTTGTTCTATCCACCAACCGCACCATATGTATATATATATATATATATATATATATATATATATATATATATATATATATATATATATATATATATATATATATATATATATATGAGAAGTGATACACAGAAACAAGAGAGAAGAGATTCTACTGGAGGTGGCCACGCGAAAAGCAAAGAGAAAATAACACATCGCCCGGCAAGGACTCGAACCTCAGACCTCTGGTTATCAAGACCAGTGCTCTACCGACTGAGCTAACGGGACCAATAAGCCAGAGAACATATTTCATCCATTTATCCTTTTCGTTCGCACTTCCAAAGAGCACTGCCTCAATGGAATTGTGCCTGTAACGATGGAGAGGATTCAAATGGAAAATCAGACAGCTTTCGGTCGCTCAAAGAAGGGATGCCTGCTTTTTGAATGATTCATTTATTGATCGGTTGATTAATTGATTGGAGTTGCTATCTATGAAACTCTCACAGCGCCCCAATCGACAGTATAGAGAGGGTAGACAGACAGGGCGGAAAACACAAACGAAGAAAGGAAAGCGAGAGGGGACCCTCACCTTCCCTCTCTCTCATTGACACAATCGACCCACCGTTCTCGCACCCTTCCAACCTTTCACCCACTCTGACAATTAATATAATTTAGTTCAAATTAATTATAAAAATTAATTAAAAAGACCAAATTTGCGAAAGGATAGTTTGCTCTAATTTAAAGCGACAACCAAAGAGGGCAAATCCCGCAGAAAGTAAGAAAGATCTGTAATCGGTGGTGGAGAAAGTGAAAAAGTGTGGAAGATGTATATCATCAGGATCTCCTAAAGGCATTGGGGGATGGAGGGTAAACTACAAGTGTTGAGGCCAGGAGGGCCCACACTCCTCAAGTCGATGTATTTCTAAACCTCTAGGATGCTGTTCTATCCTTAACCCCGATCAAACCCCCACCCCCGGGGCTCAGCAAAGCGCTAATTCTCATAGTCTTTGTACTTATTCTTTGTATTTATTTTTTTATACTTCATCTCTGTTCCTCTTTATTCTATAGGGTGGTCCGAAAGTCTTGTCACACACTGTATTTTAATTTTCTATTTTAAATATTGTTTTATTTTCATAATTCACAAGTGTTTGATATCATTATATATTTCGTCGAATGGCTCGAAGTTGGCTTAAGGTTCGGCCTGGCCGGTTCGTGACGGCAAATAGTTATGAATTCATTGGTGATGGTTTACTTTTAAATTCGCCGGGTCCTTTTAAAACAAATAATTCAGAGTACAAGTTGGCCAAAGATAAACATGTAGCTGATACACGTCTAAGGTTGCAAAAGAAAGACAATAACGAAAATATACCTTTACTGACAATAAAAAAAAATAGAATTTGAATATACACAGATATAGGGTTTAAAGGGAATGATTGCACAAGCGAAATTAAATATCAGCACGAGAGACAGGAGGGATAATTATAGGATTAGTGGTCAGGTTCAGGTTGATGATTAATGATTAAAAGGGGATTTTAAACCAGGGCTTGCACATAAAGTATGGGACGATGCGGGTAAGTCAGATTATAGAATAATCTGTAGGCGTCAACGGTTGCACTGCTTACGTATTCGTTGAAAGGAAGGGCCAGTCGGGATACGTGATTGCAATGGGGAAATTTTGTTACCTTACGGGGCGGATGAGGGAGTACACGTAGTTCGGCATTCGGAGATGGAAATCCTCGTCAGATACTATCCGATTGACTATGGCAGAGTTCACGGATGTCGATTTAGCCTTCGTTCTCGAATTGAAATCGCCGTTGTCTCTGATCGCGACAAATGCGCGTATCTTGGAGTGCTCGTACGGGGTATTAGAGGGAAAGTCTTGAAGTGCTACACTCTAAACCGAGTCGGGGGATTATATAGACGGTCTGCGGGGTGGCTTTAATGGTTTGGTGGGAGTTTCCACAACTTGTGCGATCTTGGGGAAAAGGCAGCGACACTTTCGGGGAACCGAGATAAAGTTGGTGTAGAATGGTCGAAGAACTTCGATCTATGCCGGAGGGCAGGAAGGCTGGCTGGAAGGCCATGTGAGACGACGAAAATGTGTCAGTAAGCAAATAAAGCTGGGGTCTAAAAACGGCGTGGACCGCCTCCTTGCCGTAGATTAGCCGCTCTTTCAAAGCTCCATGCGGTGATCTCGAGACCACGTGATCGCTCTTCGACCTTATTTTTCTACATTCGACCCATCCAAATAGATGGCACTATCGGAGTTGCGGGAGAAAAGTGTGACATCCAATAAGACTAATGACTTGGGGAAAGCAGAGTCTTCTACGCGAGCGGTGAACGGGGAGGGGGGAATAAGGGAATTCCTGACCTGAGGTCTAGAAGGTCTACAAGCTAATTCCAACCCACTGCGTGTACATATGAACGGGAAAGGAAATTAATTATTACATATTTACGCCGACCATAAGAAAATTAAGGGGGAACGTATAAAGGGAGGGGGGGCCGAGAAGATCGTCCCTAATTATGCGGGAACGTTGAAGTTAATCGTGAGGACAACCCAAGAGCCTTCGAAGGGGGACGCTGGTTGCCAGTAATGATGATAGATTACCGTGTTATCACGTAATCTTTTGGCAAGGACTCCGGTTAATACAGATATCCAGGTTGGTTTGCGTTGCCCTTCCTTATTTCCCACGAGAGTTATTTGATGATTGCTATGGGGTGCCCTAAGCCGAGGGGTGGTCTTATTCTAGCGACAGGATCAAATACCCCGGAGAATGTGGATAGACCACACCAGGGTAAAACACCGGTATTTTGAGAGTTATGTAATCGCGAGGAATTGCGATTAACGAGGAGAAAGCGCAACGGCTGTTTTCCTGATTAATAAGGCCTTGAAGCAGGGAAATTGAGGAACGTCAGGATATTGAAGTCACCAAAGCAAAAATAGAATTATTATTGAACTAGATCTTATTGCACTTTACAAAAGTTCTTTAATTATGTTTTAAGTTCTAAGTTATGACAAATTAAGTTCGAGGTCAAGTGCGGGCAAAGTTCAAAGGAGGCCGGATGAATAGAGCCTTTCAAGAGTTACACCTTAATGTCTGCGTTATGTACACGACTATATGCGAAGATGAATTACGCGAATCCGAGAGATCGGACTGAACGATATATAACGCGATATATTGTTATATATAACAGCAATCCTAATCCTCTTTGTTCTGGCTTCACACAGTTATATATTCAATTTAAGCCAGGCACTACAAGTTCCTCGTATAACTAAGCCACACCTCCCTCTTATGTACCAGCCTGTTGATTTGTCAGTATTAACATAACTCGACCTTTGATTGACTACTGCCGAACATATTGACATGGCAGGCACTCCGACTATTGGGTAAAATTCTCTGTGGGCGGTGGCATGTTGCCATGGAGACAGTTTCCTGATATGGCCTCTATTTGTTTAATTATGATGGCTATCCGGTTTATTCTGGATTCTGCTTTGATTATAATGTTTGCCTAAGATTGCCTCGACCAACTCTAACAGAGATAACTGTGCTCTGTTTACTACCGTGTGACATTCTCGTAAACGGCGCTAACTTTACTTTTCTCTCTTTCTGTACTGTATGTGTTTAGTGACTCTCACGTGTGTCCTATTTTGGACGTACACGCCGGTCCCTGCACGTAAGTAAAAAATAATTGAAAATAATATATACACTAAGCTATACAAACCAAAGAAGAAAAAATGAAATGGATATTTAAAGATGCATCATACACAAATGATGGGAAGATTAGGGTGGTACATATACACATATAGTTGTGCTGGACCAGTATTTTAAATAATAATTTTATATATACAAGGGCACTGTGCGTCCCAAATGTACACATGACATCGCCTGCCCCCCCCCCGGGGGAAATATAAATACATAGACAGAGAAATAATTGTCCTTTAACTCATATCTAGCTGGCGGTTACACGAATTACAAAATAGAGAAATGGCTATGGAGCACTTACAATTACAATTTATCAGGGGTCATCGCCCAAAGGATTACGTCTAAGTGTATCGGCGATACAATTTTCCGAGCCTTTTATATACATTATCCAATAATGAAATTCCTGCAATAATAGGCTTCATCTCATTAGTCGGCCATTATGATGTTTAATGTTACGGATGTACGTCAGCGGGCGGTGATCAGTCTTTATAACAAATCCTCGGCCTACCAGGTACATTTTGAATTTGTGCACGCTCCAAATGATAGCTAAGGCGTCCTTTTCTATCACTCCATAATTCCTATCACGTAGGAGTAATTTGCGACTCGCGTATGCCACAGGGCGACTCTCATTGTCGTCTCTGTAGTGAATACAACATAACCGATGCCCTCTTGCTCGCATCTGTTCGGATCCCGAAGGACCTACCGGGGTCAGGCAACCTGAGAATGGGGCCAGATGCCAATTTACCATTTAGCTGATGGAAATGAGCAGTAACCCTCGAATTCCAGACGATGCAATCTGAGGACTTTTTCTTGAGCAGGTCACACATCGGGGTGGCCAAAGATGCCAAATTGGGGAAGAACCTCCTATAAAATGAGGGAGACCCCATGAAAGAATGAAGCTGTTCTTTGTCGATGGTAACAATATTGTCGATACACGCGCGGTGGTGACATTTTTTAACATGTTGACGTGGAACAGTTTCTCACATGTGAGGGTCTTAATTAAATAATCCACAGGTCCTCGCGCTTCAAGAATTTGAAAGGGCCCTATCACGTGGCTCAGAAGTTTGGATAGAAAGTAGCAACAGAACCTCATCAACGAGCTTGAACGTTCTCTCCTTCGATTTGACATCGAAGTACGTTCGGTACTTTTCAAAATTAACTTCGGCATTTTGGTATGCAATCTCGGCACACTTTTCTAATCTTCTTCGAAGATCCAAAGCATACGCTTAGGAAGATTGAATTTCCATATCTAACTTAGCGTTTGAGAATAACTCATTGACGATGCTAATGGGACCTTGCACGTTACGTCCGTAGATTAATTCGAAAGGAGCAAATCCGAGGGTACGATGGTGAATCTCCCTGTATGCAAATAGGGCGACGGGCAAAAAGCGAAGCCACTCAGGGGGCTGTTCGGCACACAGCTTCTTTAATATCGACTTCAAGGTCGCTCATAAATCCGCTTAAATCCCAATATAAGGGGGTTTCAAGGGCA
Source organism: Ceratothoa steindachneri (assembly GCA_963969495.1). Lineage (NCBI taxonomy): Eukaryota > Metazoa > Arthropoda > Malacostraca > Isopoda > Cymothoidae > Ceratothoa > Ceratothoa steindachneri. Next base: position 97,696,614 of record OZ018321.1, on the reverse strand, counting down.
GCGGGCGTCCGGAAATCCTTCTTTGCCTGGGCTCTCGTGACAACGAGCTGAGCCATCGGGTTGAATGCGACTTGGGGGCACAGTCCTACCAAAATGAAACAGAATTTGATAGGGGCTGACACGACTCTACCCCATCCTGAAAAGTATTGACACTCCATGTAACAGTTTACAATGGGAAAGCGGTTTGCGCGTCCCAGGTAGTCATGGACTACAGCAAACTTTTTGTGGTCTGGGGCAACAGGGGGAAGAAGTTAATTAGACACCACGATTCAGGTACACTCTGTATCGTGGACGAGGAGACTCAGCATAAATTAACGGTTCCGTTCTCAAATTCCAAACCTCTTGGAGAGCTCTTGTTGAAGAGGAAATTATCTTGGTTCCCTGGAGCACTGAGAGACGAGATTGGAGCTGGGGCTTCTAGTCGGGATGAAGGGAAAGCAGGAGCAGCATTGACTTGGTGTACTTGGTGAATGGGATTACTACGGAGTTGGAGATTCGGGGTGCAGTTTGGGCGGGTGTGACCTTCGGCACCGCACGCGAAACAGAAAATTGGCCTACGGGAAAAGGATGACGCCGGGGTATTAAAAAGCCGGGGCTCCGATGGAGGGAAACTTCTGGGCTTGAAGGGGCCCGTAACCTTGACGAATTTTGAGGAGTTCTTAGGAGGGAACCACGAGTAAATAAATTTATTCTTGGGGGATGGAGGGGAGGGGGAGGCTTTTTATTTTCCTTCGGATATAGGTTGTAACTCGCCGCATAGACATCGGCCTCTTCTATGCACTGTTTAAAAGAGTTGCACTGGCGATGCTTCACAAAGGAGCGGATCTCTATTGGTAGCGACGCCAGCAACTGATCCCTTAGAACGAAGTCTACCAAGGACTTATAATCGTGGGAGACTTTCGATGCATCTAGCCAGAAGTTTAAATGACGGTAAAGTCATATTCGGTTGGATGCGGGCGTGATGAAATTTGGCGCGGTTGAAATCATGCGTCATATTATACACAGCGAGAAGTTCGGATTGGAGGGTGGAGTAATCCACCATGGCTTCCGAGGGAAGGAAAACACAAAGTTTCCGGAGCTGAGAATTAAGAAGGGGGGAAGTTGGGCGACAGCGTCTGTCTCGATATCACAATGATTAACTTTAAAAAATTAATCAAAGTGAGTGAGGAAAGATCCGAAGTCCTCTCGTTCTTTGAAAGTGGGGAGTTGAATGAAAGCGGATGGAGGGACCTCTGCACGGGAATCGACTGAAAGGGATTCAAGCCGATCACGATTCAACTCCAATTCATATTAGCGAATTCTCTCGCGCTCTTCTTTCTCTCTAATCTCTTTATGTTCAGCTTTCCCTTTTCTATCTTCTTCCTGTATATAGGTGACAAGGTCTTTGCCACTTAAGCCGAGGGATTCTCCTTGGAGTTTGACACACCTGATCACCAGATTTTATAATTATATATATATATATATATATATATATATATATATATATATATATATATATATATATATATATATATATATATATACAGTGCCCCGCAAAAGTTTACAACACACCATGAAAAACAGACGTTTATGTATTTGTAAGCATGATAGGTAAATAAACTTTTATTACTGACAGGATATGTATTTAAACAATAAATTAAATCATCAAGAACATACAAAAACATCAATATAGTTTTTTGTCAAAGAATTACAATTAATAAGTAACGCAAAATTTTACAACACATATAACAAATCGTTTCTTAATATTTAGTAGCATAACCACTGTTGCTAATAACAGCTTATAGCTGCTTAGAGTAGTAGTCTCTTAAGTACTTCTTACATGTATTTGTGTTAATATTATTCCATTCCTCAGTCCATATTTTCTTCAGTTCAGACATGTTTGTTAGTTCTCTTTTGGGGATTCTAAGCTTCATTTCCTTCCATAGATTTTCGATAGGATTCAGATTTGGGGATTGACCTGGCCATTTTAGAACATTTACACTATTCGATCTAAACCAATTTTGTGTGAGTTTTGCTGTATGCTTTGGATCATTGTTTTGTTGAAAGATCCAATCTTGTTTCAATTTAAGAGAATACACACTGGGACGTAAATTATTCTTAAAGATTCTTCTATAATGTTCTCCATTCATCCTTCCTTCTATGGTTTCGATATTTCCAACACCTACGGCACTAAAACAACTCCATATCATCATTGAGTGACCTCCATATTTTACTGTTGGGGTAGTGTTCATCGGTGCGTATTCGGTACCTTTCTTTCGCCATACCCTTGGAGCTCCATTACGGCCGAACAGTTCCATCTTTGTCTCATCCGAGCAAAGTACGTTGTCCCAAAAGTTTGCACGTTTACCAACGAACTCTTTTGCAAAATTCAAACGATCACGAACCTGTTTTCTTATAAGTGGGGTTTTCCTTGGAGACCGTGAGTAGAGGCCCATGCTACGAAGCGATCGACTAATTGTGTCTTTACTCACTGTAACTCCACTCACTTCTAAGTTACGCTGAAGTTCTTTAAGAGTAACCTTGGATGTTTTACTGACCTTTCTTACTAATAATCTCCCTGCATGTTCAGTTATCTTGCGAGGACGGCGAGAACTGATAAGAGGAAGAGTAGAATTTTGAGAATTCGAATGACTTATTATCGTTCCAAATGAACTCAAGGAAACTACTAACTGACAAAATATTTTTCTATAACCAATGCCCTTTTATGAAGGTCTAAAATGCGTTTTCGAAGATCTCGATCGATTCGTTTCTGTTTCCCTATCGTGCGAATGTTTACAGGACGCTGTCTGATAAAGAATGACGCGATAGCTTATACCAGTCCCTAAGTTATGTGCGTATATTAATGTAGAACGTCCTAGAAGTTTCTCCATCTCGAACATCTATGAGTAAGTGATAAAAATCGATATGTGTTGTAAACTTTTGCGTTACTAATTAATTGTATTTCTTCAACAAAAAACTATATTGATGTGTTTTATGGTCCTGAAGATTTAATTTATTGTTTGAATACATATCCTGTCAATAATAAAAGTTTTATTTACCTATCGTGCTTACAAATACATAAACGTCTGCTTTTCATAGTGTGTTGTAAACTTTTGCGGGGCACTGTATATATATATATATATATATATATATATATATATATATATATATATATATATATATATATATATATATATATATATATATATATATATATATATGTGTGTGTGTGTGTGTATGTGTGTGTGTGTGTGGTGGAATAGCTTTCACGACTTGCGCGATCTTGGGCAAAGGCAGCGACTCCTTCGGGGGAGTGAGATAAAGATGGCGTAGAATGTTCGACGAGCTTCGATATATACCGGAGGGCAAGAAGATGGTTGTGAGGACATGCGGGATGACAATAATGTTTTCCTTTGTAAATGAAGCTGCGGTTCAATAAAACGGCGTGGACCGCATCCTCGCCATAGATAAGCCTGATTTCCAGCGCTCCATGCGGTGATCTCGAGACCCCGTGGGTACAGAAGGACAGGTGGTCACCCTTCCACCTTATTCTTCTACATAAATAATAATTGAAAAATAGATCTGTAGTGGACAGCATATTTGTATGAGATAACTATAAAAATAAAAGATTTTTAAAAATTTTAGGAGCCTATCTGGCGAAAGCATACTTGGGCATAAGTCGCCGTACTCAACACAGACGTCCTATTACTAGGCTATATTAAAAAAAAACAACAATAACAATATGTAAATAACAAATAACAACGATTAAAAGGGGCAAAAGTTAAAAAACAACAAAAAGAAAACAAAGCATAAAGGCATCAAGAAGGAAGATCACGCAGACTAGGAAATTCGGCAAGAATGAGCCGAACAGTCTTGGTGAAACGCAGTCATCACAATAAGGTGCAGGCGAGCGTTCTATCAAATGGCGGTGAGTGCCGCGGCGTATGTACAATTCGGATACGACAGAAAGCAATCTGAAGCCCGTAACTTTAAGTTCCCCTCGACCGTCTCCCATCTTCTTTGACAAATAGCCCGGAGAACTGCCCGTGTTCCTGCCATATAATCGGCGTGAGAAAAAACGAAACGCTGGTCTGGTCGCCATGTCCTCTGTACTGTTTGGCGCCCTCATCGGCGCGCTCATTCTCTGCAATCCCCTATGTTCAGGAACCCAGTCGAAGATAATATCGACATCCTCCCGGGTCACCAAAACCATTGGGTCACGAATATCGCGAACCAGGGGATGCGGAGATCCCACTGCCCTGAGAGCACTCAGGGCGCTTTGTGAGTAGCTATAAATCACAATCCGGTCTCCGAACTAATCAGTGTATTGCAAACAGCTCGGCTGTGAAGACAAACGCAGCGCTTGGCAGAGCCCCGCTGACTTTAAACAGAGGGGATACGGCGTGGAAACCGAACCCTCTTGGGACTTGATGCCATCCTTACACATTGGCACGGTTCTACACAAGATCCGGGCGCCGTACTGTGCGGACGTGATGTTGGCGTTCCTCGTGGCCTCCGAGCTAGCCTGTTAGCTCTTTTCAGTTAATTACTGTTGCGTTTTGATAGTAAGCTAAATCGATATCCTTAGAACAAAGAACACGAATAAATTCAAGTGCAACCTGTAACGAATTTGGAAAATAATTCAGAATATAAATCTGTACTATGAGCTTCCCGACAACCGTTAACCGTCACCTCTGGATTCAAATTCATCCCCGCCCCTCGCATCGCCTACTCAACCAAACACTGTTCTTTTGAAAAAAGGATGTGGTTACCCCGACAGTGTAACAATACGGACTATGAAAAACCTACAACTATTCCACGCACGCGGATGCAAACGCGGTAAACTAATCCAAAGGAAAATTCCCAAGCACAAAATTAGGTCATTTCCATGTAAGAGGCAATCTAAACCATTCAAACCTCCATGCAACTTTGAAGTGCCGATAATACGCTATAATTTCCCAACATTACTCCTATCAAATGTGACATCTGTAAGCAATAAAATGGACGAGATGACAACAGTCATTAACACTCAGCACCCAGGCATAGTAGCGATCACAGAGGCCTGGCAAGTTGACTTTGACGTAATTAACATTAATAACTACCAATTGTTCCACAATCTCCGCACTACCAGACGGGAGGGGGGGGTAGTTATATTTATACACGACTCGCTACACCCATCACCCATCCAAGTTGATGTGCCCCATGACCTAGAGGTGTTGTGGGTGAGGGTGACGCCAACGCAACTCCCTCGCCATGATGCGTCCCTCTTGGTCTGTGTGGTGTACCACTCCCCCAAAGCTCCCACCAAACCTGAACTACTGCATCATCTCACCTAAACTAATGACCTCCTCAAAATTCAATACCTAAGCTCAAAAGTTATTATCTGTGGAGAATTCAATGAAATAAAGGTAGCAGGAAACTACAGAGAAAGACTGACCTCCAACAAGTAGTCAATTTCCCCACACATGGTAACAACATTATCGACATTATCTTGACTGACGCTGAGGAATATACAACCCCCTCAACCCTTCGCACCGTTTGGGCGCAGCACCCACGTCTCCGTGATGTGGACGCTCAAGGGCACACTATCTCATGTTCAAAGTGCCACAACATTGACCTACCGCGCACTCCGACAGTTTTCCATTTTAGCCTTTGGTGACTGGATTGTTCACCAACCCTGGACCGAAGTTCTTACTGTAACCGATGTTGACACTAAATAGAATAACTACCTGTCCACGATCACGACAGCCTATCACCCCTTTTTCCTGAGCAAACTCTCCGGCAACACCCCAATGACCTTCCATTGATAAGCAACAGGATAAAAAGGTTAATGCAGCAAAGAAACCGAGCCCACCTCAACAACTCATCCCTCTACAAACCTCTCCGTAACAAAGTAATAAATGAGATTAAATATGCAAAACGCAACTACTACCTAAGCAAACTTCAATACCTAAAAGAATCTGACAGTAGCAAATGGTTCAACCAAATAAAGAACTTGTGCGGGCTGAACAAAGCCTTCCGTACCCCACCTTGCATTAGCCCCCCCCCCTCCATCCTCACCTTGACGCAGCGAACGAGGTAAACAACCACTTCACCAACATTTGCCAGCAACTTCCCCCTATCGACCCGTCTTAACTGCCCACTTTCCTCCCCATGCAAACCACAGCACCTACTGTACAAGAGTTCCAGATTTGGCATAAAATTAAGAACTTAAAAAACAAACGCTCTACAACTCCCTCTTACCTCCCTATGCCTCTTTTAAAGGAATTTGCCCCCAAGCTCTTCTTACCTCTTACTTCCATTATTAATGCCTCTCTTCAACAGTGCAAATCACCCAGTGACTGGAAGACATCCTATGTAACTGCCGTACCTAAGAAGCCTTCCCTCACCAGCCTGGATGAGACCCGCCCTCTGTCAATCACGCCCATTCCAAGCTTGATCTGCGAGAGTTTTGTGACAGGTTGGGCTTACACGGACCTTGCCCCCAAAATCGACCCACGGCAGTACAGGAACATCCGTGCTACTTCAACCACACACTACCTGGTCAGCCTCCTATATCACATATACGGAGGCCTGGCAGCACGCAAAACCTCTGTTTTGGCCACAGTCATAGATCTGAGGAAAGCATTTGACCTGGTGGACCATACGACCGTGATCACCAAGGCAACAACCATGGGACTGCGTGAGTGTCTGGTGGATTGGCTGGCTGATTTTATTTCCAACCGCCGACAAGCTGTTCGGCTACGGGGAGTAACGTCCACTCTCTTGCCCATTACATGTGGTATTCCACATGGCCCCACAGTTGGCCCTCTGTTGCTCCTGGTACTAATTAATGATTGTCTTATCAATATCTCAGACCGTCGGAAATATGTAGATGACTGTACCTTTGCTAACCATATTCAAAAATCTGACCCCAATAACCAGCCATTTCAAGATTCCCTAAATCACTTCCTCACTTGGGCAGCTGATAATCACATGACAGTGAACCATAATAAGACTGTTATGCTCCACTTTGACCTCGCCACCACCACGACCCAGTCCCCCACCCTCACGCTGAGAGACCACAGCCTGGAAATTGTTCGATCTGCCAGGGTTCTCGTTGTCACCATGGATGACAGGCTGTCATGGGACCCGCACGTCAACACCGATGTGTCCTCGGCCTCCTTCAGGCTGTATATGCTGCGCCGCCTCAAGTCACTGGAAGTCCCATCATCCGAGCTCTCCAGCATATACAGGACTTTCATACTGCCGAGGCTTACGTATGAATCCCCAGCCTGGTCCTCGAGCCTCAACGCGGCACAACGAGAGAGGTTGGAAAGAGTGCAAAGAAGAGCCTTGAAGATCGTGGTTGGCCCCTCCTACAAAGGCTATTACAATGCCTTGATAACCCTGGGACTCTCTCCCCTCGCTATAGTTTACTGAAAAGCAATAATCCAATTCAGCAAACAACTGCTCAACAACCCTCGCCACCCTCAACTCCTGCCGACCATGGCTTCCCCTCCTCGCCACGACACTCGCTCCCACAACCTCCTCGTCCCCATCAGATTACGTACTAACAGGCACCAGAAAAGCCCAATCCCAACAATTCTAAAATATATAAATGAGGAGAATAAACGTAATTGAATACATGTATTGTACATAAGCAGACTGTCTGTAAATTATCCGTAAATACTATCATTATGCTACCCTTGTAAATACTCTTCCCATTCGCTGTATAATACTTTTTAAATATTGTATTTTGTCTGTCTAAATGACAGTTTGTATCCGAAATAAACCGTTTTATTTTTATTTATTATTATTATTATTATTACACGAAGTGTGCTCGAAAAGGCCGAACGCAATACTCCCGGCGTTGTAGAAGATTTGGGAGCAGGGGCGAGGCAAGAAATAGTCAAAGGTGGTACATTCCAAGATGGCTTCCTGGGCAGAACGAGGAGCACCACTGGGCGGAGAGCTATATCGAGCTCTTGAAGGAGTTTCCTGCCCCTAAACGGTAAGGGCTTAGGGTATGAATGACGTCTCTCGGCGGCATAAGCACCGTTGAAATAAGATGCGGATGCAGTGAGAGCTGTTGGCGACTGAGGGAGGCGCCGGGCTTGCGCGTACAGGTAAATAATGCACTGCACACGGCGTAGAACGAGTGGCATCTACCCAGCATCGACTAGTAGGCTCTTACTGGGGAAAGTGCGGAAAACACCGGTCGCCAGGCGAAGGCCATGAGGTCGATCGAGACCACCTTCCGCAATACACGCTCGGCTGCGGATGAATAAAACTCACATACGTAGTCGACCTTCGAACGAACAAAGGATCTATAAAAAGTAAGGCAGTGGCCCTATCAGCGCCTCAAGCGCTGAACGTAACGAAAAAGAGAATATCCAGGGCGCGGGCACAAGAGACCCTAAGGCTGCGAATGTGAGCATCCCAGGTGAGGTGTCGGTCGAATACAAGACCAAGAAAACGGTGCGATTTAACCACTTCCAGGCGTACCCCATTAAGAAAAAAGTGTGGGTCAGGATAGAGCCGTGGATGGTGGCAGAAGTGCACCATCTTAGTCTTGGCCAAGGAAAACTGAACCCTATGCGCTTCAGCATAGACAGAGACGCGGTTCAATGCCTGTTGGAGTCGACGCTCCAGAGTTGGCATCTGGGCCGCGCCAAAAAAGATCGAAAGGTCGTCCACGTAGAGCGTAGCGAGAACATCTTCAGCAACACCGAAGTGATGCCGTTAGTGTTCAGGGCAAAGAGTGCGACAGTGAGGAAACTTCCCTGTGGGACACCCTTTTCTTGTTCCATTGGGCGGGAGAGGGCTCCCCCCACCCGTAAGCGGAATTAACGATCTCGCAAAAATTCAGATATAAACATTGGGAGGCGACCCGTCGCCCCCATCGTGTGGATAGTCTCCATGATACCGTATCGCCATGTGGTATCATAGGCCTTCTCCAGATCGAAAAACACAGTGGCGTAGTGCTGCCTACGAAGGAAGGCTTCGCAGACGGCATTTTCCAGTCGGAGCAGAGCATCCGACATGGAGTGGAACTTGCGGAAGCCACCCTGTGCAGAACAGAGATGGCCTCATCTATTTAAAAAAAGGCCAATCTAACATTTACCAATTTCTCTATTAAATTGCAAACGCATAAGTTTAGAGAAATTGGGCGGAAACCGGCTGGAGTAGAGTAATCTTTCACCTATTTGCGAAAAGCTAGCACAGTAGCGATTCGCCATGAATCTGGGAGATTAGCCTCTACCCAGATCCTGTTGAACAAATCTAAGACAAATGCCATGCCTCACTCACCCAGGTGTCGAAACATGGCGTACGGGACATCTTCCGGACCATGGAGGGTATCCGGGCACGAAGCAAGACTGGAACGCAACTCACAGAGTAAACCTGTCATTGAAGGGTCCTCTGCTTTTGGAGGTAAATTTCAGCTGGCGGCCTTCCGCGAGGTCATGACGTGCATTGAATGCTGGCGGAGCAGCATCCGGTTGCATAATGTGGAGAAAGCGGTCACGAAGGATTCCGCCACGGAGGCGGGGTCCGAGATTGCTGTCCCAATCTCCTGGAGAACAGGAGCGGGGTCCTAAGAGAACTTACCCCGAATCCTTTTGACTCGCTTCCACACCTCTGCTACAGGGATCTTCCCGTTAGGTGAATACACGTATGCCCGCCAAGAAGAGCGGCGGACATGCTTAGAAATAAACTGAAACCTAGCCCTTGCTCGACGAAATTCACCGACGGTAAAATCGTGTGGGTGGTGCTTATAGCGAATGTAGGCATAACGCTTCTGTTTGAGGGCCGTCTCAAACTCGGCCGACCACCAAGGGAGTGGTCGGCGGCAAAACGGCCATACGTTCTCGGAATAGTAGTCAGTCCCGCGGCGATGAGGTTGCCGCCGGAGAAGAACTCAACGACCACATCTACTGAATTAAACTCCTACATTGAGATAGAGAATTCAGTCATTTCCTGAAATGCAGGCCACCGCGCCAGCGCCAAGCACCACCGAGGTGGGCTCTCAGGCGGCAGCGGGCAAGAAAATGATATTTAAAAGGGAAAGTGATCACTACCATGGAAGTCATCGACAACTTCCCAATCAAAATCAGGCTGTGCATCCGAAAAGCACAAAGATAGATCAAGGCAAGAAAATGTAGCGGTTCTCAGCCACTGATGCGTAAACTCATCCACATTTAGGACACCTATATCAAGTTCCTCGATCAGATTGGCAAGGAATTGACCCCGTGGATTTATTGAGTAGTGTCTCCAGAGAGGATGTCTGCCATTCAGATCTCCAAGCAAGTGAAAGGGCCTTGGTAACCGTGTCACGACACTAAGGATGTCCCCCGCGTCGAAGTCATCTGACGGTAGAATGTACGCAGAAATACAGTATACCTCCTATACAGGTGAAGCTGCACAGCGACTACCTGGAAGGAGGTATCTAAAGTGAAAAAAAGAACGGAGAAGTCATGTTGGGTGTAAACCCCGCATCCCACAGCACGGCCCCCATCCCATACTGGTGGGGTCGCAAAACATCTATACCCCGGGGGGTGGGCAGGGGGCACGCGCCTAGCATGGTCTCCTACAGAAAAATAGCTAACCGGGAACGGGACGAGACGAGCCTCCGCAACTCCTCCCAGTTGGCCCGGAGTCTGCGGCCATTCCATTGAAGGAATATGCTCTCCAGCCCTAGCTCGGAGGAGACGCGGGGCCCCTCTTCGAACAGAAACCCTCAAGTAAATGGCCGTACGCTTCGCAGTGGAAGAACCCCGGGCGCTGTTCGCCGGACAATGCTCCGTCGCCTCCAAGGACTTATTGGGGGAGGTTGGGCTCGCCATGGGAGTCTTTTCCACCCCCCGCCTCGAAATTTTAGGCGGTCTGGCGGCTTTAGATGCGGAGGGCTCGGTGGAGGCGCGTGGCCGTTTCGCCTTACGGGAAACGGCATGCTGGAGGAAGCCCTGGTTTAGCCAAGGCTGGGTGTGAACCCTTTGTGCAACCAGCTTTACCAGGGAAGCGCCGGGGTTAATTAAAACCCGCAGAAGGACTCCGAACGGATGCGGAAACAACCGTGCTCGTTTGCCTGGATGGGACAAGAGCAGAGGGTGTCTTCCTAAGCATTGAAGCGTAAGACGTCCTAGGCAGAGCCGGGAGCGCCAGGCCTAAGTCCTTAGCCTCGCGGAATGAGAGTCGACTCTGGGCCTGAACGGCCAGGTTTTCTTTCTCAAGGAGATATTCACCACATTGCTTCGAAGAAGCGGTGTGCGGCTCTCTGCAATTGATACACTTGGCCACACACGATTTGGACTTTTCGTGTGTGGCCTTGGAGCAATTTACACAGACTTCGGGTGACCCCGACTTTGCACGTCTACATGAGCGATTCGTATGGCCGAAGCGGTGACAGTAATAGCACCTAAGTGGCAGAGGCACGAATGCCTCCATGCGGTAGCGGTACCAACCGGTACTCACCGACTCAGGGAGCTTGTCACAGTCGAATGTGACGAAGAGGATAGGGGTGGGTCTCTAAGTCACTCCCTGTTTTCTCATCACATGCTTGACCTTGACCACGCCGTGGTCGGCCAGCTCTAGAGTAATAAATTGCCCCTTTCAAAAGTTTTATGGTAGAGTGCGGCGTCACACTCACTAGAGTTGCCCACATCGAGTGTCCGAAGAGCACTTATCTTGGCCGCCTCAGAGGGATCCGCCGCCTTCGTCAAAAGGCTCCTGTCCGAAAAACGCGTCACGTTCGGCTCTCTACCAATCACACTAGCTAAAGCTTTGCTGTGATGGATCATGTTTCCCTTATCCAATACGGTGCCATCAGTGGAGCGAATAAAGAGGAAGCATTTAAAGCCAGCGGGCTCGAATACGCGGGGTAATCTCTGAATGAGGGGTTCCGATGTAATTGAGGCTCCGCTCTGCGCTCTAGCACTTTTGGTCATAGTCAGGAGCTCCGCACCCCGGGATGCAGAGGGGCCGAAAGTGCCGATCTTGGCTTGGTCGCTTACTGAAATCGTAGCAGACCCGACCGTCCCCGCAGCCCCCACGAATGGAGAGTAGCCCCGAGTTTGTTAGTGTTTTTTTGTTTTTTCTTTTTAGGAGAGGAAGGCGGGGAATGAACCCTCTTCTCCGGTCAGCCGGCAGGAGCCCCCAGGCCAGATGGATGGGCCTCAGCAAGATCCTTCTCCGAGATGGAGAAGGTCATGGCAGTCGTAGGGGCACCGCTTGGAGGAGGAGACCACTCCCACCCTTGTACTACCTTGGAAACCCTAGCCGTTTGAGGAGGACCTTGCATAGGAGCGGACATAAGTTCGGTGCTTGGCGCCAAGCTCGGATTCGCTCCCATGAAAGGCCCTACTGTCTAAGCCTGAGTTGCCTCAAGAACCATTTATATCTCGGGTGGGGCCTCCATTTGGCCATCCCCTCCAGGACATCACAGGTCCTATTGACAGCAGTGTCATTAGTCTTCTCTTGGGAAGCACAGGCCTTGACCTCCGCTAGGTTTAGTATTCTAGGGTTTGCTCTACCAAGCCGGTTTAATGGGGAGCGGTCGGCTATGAGCTGCCTGCTGGCTTTCTTGGAAGTCCCCTTGAAAAGTAAACGGGGGACTGCTGCTGGAAAGAGGGAGGTGCCTGAAGGCACCTCCGGACAAGGGGGTGGATTAAGCCTCCTCTCTGGTTAGAGAAATTTGTAGGGTCCCCTGCGAGAGCACAGGGAAAAGAGAGAACCTCATTTTTTTATGTGGAGATGCCAGAAGGCGGCTCCGTTGATTGTGAGAGAGAAAGGGGAAGATTTTTTATTAAATTTGCATCATTTGGCATGGTGATCCTAATTTTGACACGGGATGCAAACGCTTATCACCCCTCGCAGTAGCCGTCTCTGCAAGGGGTGAGTACAGGCCTGGCAGAGCCAGGTGCAGCCATTTAAGACACCCCTCCCGCCTGGTGGCCTGGAAGTCCCTCACCATGGTGGCTCCACCATGGACACGGCGTAAAATTGATAGTGTGTGAATAGATAAGGAAAAGAAATATGAGGAAGGTATAGGTGGGGATGAAGCAGGTTGTTAAAAAAACAACCATTCCGAACTGGATCTCAAGGGTTAGGGAACATTGACCCATCCCGCCTCACCCCGATCCTGAATAGTTAGCTGTGAAGAAGGTCAGCATCTACCCTGTGGAAATAGAGGCCGACCAGAGAAATTTGTGGGAGAGGTTGTAGGTGAATTGACGAAGTAGAGGAGAAATACACGCTGTCTAAAAGAAGGAGAAGAGGCTAAGCTGGGGCCGGATGGAGCGCTGAGTCCCGTCAGCACGGCGCACAGGAAGGAAAATCGCCGCACCCCTTACGGGATAGAAGGAGGTGAGGGGGGGGGGCCTTCTCCCGTAACAATAGGAGAGTAATAGGCCTCCTCTCCGGTAGATTTTTAATTTTTTTTAGGAGCCTATCTGGCGATTGCCCACTTGGGCTTAAGTCGCAGGAATCAAGACAACCTAGCACTAGGCTACTTTAAAATAAGAGTATGAAAACAATTATAAAAAAGCAAGATCACAACAATTAGGAAGCAATCTCCGGCGTCGGAGGGAGATCTCTCCCCCACTGGTGCAGGAGCGTGAGATCTACAAATAAAACAACAATAACAGAAAAATAAAAACCATACAAAAAAAAACCCAAAACTAGTTAAATTAAAGGGAGAAGGCCAGCCTCCCACAAAAGTCTACAAGTCCAACAGTCAATGTGCACGCATTTGTCCCGAGTACAAGGGACAGGCGGTAGCGACCCTGCCCATCCCGGTACCGGGACAGGTAACATGCGCGAAGATCGCCCAGGCTGGGACATTCAACACTCATGTGCCAAACAGTCTAAGGGCACAACACACTCTTCGCAGTAGGGCGCTGGCGATCGCTTGGTCAAAGGGAGGTGCGTCCCGCGAGTGTGCGCGGGTACAAGAGACCCTAAGGCTGCGAATATAGGCATCCCAGGTGAGGCGTCGGTCAAATACAAGACCAAGGAAACGGTGCGATTCAACCACTTCCAAGCGCATCCCATTAATAAACAAATCTGCGTCGGGATGGAGCCGTGGATGGCGGCAAAAGTGCACGACCTTAGGCTAGGCGAAAGAAAACGAAACCTGAGCGCTTCGGCATAGCGAGAGACGCGGTTCAATGACTGTTGGAGTCGACGCTTCAGAGTTGGCATGTGGGCCGCGACAAAAATGATGGAAAGGTCGTCAACGTAGAGCATATCGAGAACATCTTCCAGCAACACTGAGGTGATGCCGTTGATGTTCAGGGCAAAGAGTGTGACAGTAAGAACACTTCACTGGGGGACACCCTCTTCTTGCTCCATTGTGCCGGAGAGAGCTCTTCCCACTCGTACGCGGATAGACGATCTCACCAAAATACAGATATAAACATTGGGAGGCGTCCCCTCGCCCCCATCGTGTATAGATTCTCTATGATACCGTATCGCCAAGCGGTATCATAGGCCTTTTCCAGATCTAAAAATACCTTGGCGTAGTCCTGGATACGAAGGAAAGCCACGCAGACGACATTTTCCAGTCAGACCAGAGCATCCGACGTAGATGAAAACTTGCGGAAGCCACACTGTGCAGAAGACAGATGGCCATCGCTGTCCAGCAAAGAGGGTACTCTAATATTTACCAATTTTTCACTCAACTTGCAGACGCAAGAGGTTAGAGAGAGTGGGCGGAACCTAGCCGGAGAAGAGTGATCTCTCCCCGGTTTGCGAAAGGCGAGCACACTCGCGATTCGCCAGGAATCTGGGAGGAGACCCTCCGCCCAGATCCTGTTAAACAAATTAAACAATAAGGCCATGCCTCGCTCACCCAGGTGTCGAAGCATGGCGTACGCGACATCGTCCGGACCATGGGCGGTGTCCGCCCACAAAGCAAGAGCGGAACGCAACTCACTAAAAGTAAACCTATCGTTGAAAGGTTCTCCGCCTCTGGAAGTAAAGTCCAGCTAACGGCCTTCTTCGACATCACGACGTGCATTGAATGCTAGCGGAGCAGCATCATGGCTAGAGAATGCGGTAAAAGCGGTCGCGAAGGAATCCGCCACGGACGCGGGGCCCGAGATTGCGGTCTCATTCTCCTGGAGGACCGGAGGGTGGTCCTGTGAGAACTTGCCCTGAATCCTTTTGCCTCGCTTCCACACCTCTGCTAGAGGGGTCTTCCGGTTAAGTGAAGATACTTATGCCCGTCAAGAAGAGCGGCGGGCGCTCGATGAAATATACAGGAACCTAGCCCTTGCCCGACGAAATTCACCAACAGTAAAATCGTTCGGGCGGCACTTATAGCGCATGTAGGCATAACGCTTCTGTTTGAGGGCCGTCTCACACTCGGCCGACCACCATGGCAGTGATCGGCGTACAAAAGGGCCAGACGTGAATGGGAAAGTGATCACTAACATGGAGTTTAACGACCACCCCCCAATCAAAATCAGGCTGTGCATCCGAAGAGCACAAAGATAGATCAAAGCAAGAAAATGAAGCGGTTCTCGGGCAGTGATGCGTAAACTCATCCACATTTAGGACATTTATCTCGACCTCTTCGATCAGATCGGCAAGGACTTGTCCCCTGGGATTTATTGAGTAATGTCCCCAGAGAGGATGCCTGCCGTTCAGATCTCCAAGCAAGAGAAAGGGCCTCGTCAACCGTGCAATGACGCTAAGGAAGTCCCATGCGTCGAAGTCAGCTGATAATGGAATGTAGGCAGAAATATGAGTAACATATTTGGGAAGTTCGGCCTCGCGATTCGAGTCTTTTCCTGCCTCCGCCTCGAAACCTTAGGTGGGAATTGCCGCTTCGGAGGCGGGGGGCCCTCTTTTCGAGGAACCACCGTCTCCGAGCCAGACGGTCCACCACTAGACATGAGCGAAGGAGCTGAAGCTCCTTTGTTGCTGTCCTCCTTTCGGAAGACAGCTTTAGGAGCCCCGGAAGATGGCCTGGCGACCAACTTCAGGGGTGTTGCCTCTTGTGAGTCTAATGACTCGGTGGAGGCGCATGGCCGTTTCGCCTTACGGGAAACGGTCACGCTGGGGGAAGAGGGGGAAGCCCTGGTTTTAGGCGGGGCTGGGTATGAACACTTTTTGCCACCAGCTTTACCAGGGAAGCGCCCGGGTTTAGTAGAGCCCGCAGAATGGCTCCGATTGGGGGCGGAAACAACTGTGCTCGTTATCCTGAATGAGCCAGGAGCAGAGGGTGCCTTTCTAACTATTAAGGAATATGACGTCCCATGCAGAGCCGGGCGCGCAGGACCAAGTCCTTAAGCTGGCGGCATAAGAGTCGGTCCTGGGCCTGAACGGCCATGATTTCTTTTTCAGGAAGGTATACCCCACATTGCTTCGAAGAAGGGAAGTGCGGCTCTCCGCAATTGACACACTTGGCCACACACGATTTAGACTTATCGTGTGCGGCCTTGGAGCAATTTACACAGAATTCGGGTGACACCGACTTTGCACGTCTACAAGAACGATTTGTATGGCCGAAGCGGTGACAGTAATAGCACCGCCGCGGCAGTGGCACGAATGCCATCACGCGGTAGCGGTACCAACCAGCACGCACCGACTCAGGGAGCTTGTCACAGTCGAACGTGACGAAGAGTATAGGGGTGGGTCTCTAAGCCACTCCCTGTTTTCTCATCACACGTTCAACCTTGACCGCCCCATGGTCGGCCAGCTCTAAGGTGATGTCCTCAATGGAGTAGTCAACGAGTTCCCTCGCATAAACTACTCCTTTCACAAAGTTCATGGTAGCGTGCGGTGTCACACTCACCGGGGTGCCATGTAGTGTCCGAAGAGCACTTATCTTGGCCGCCTCGGCAGGATTCGCCGCATTCGCCAGAAGCTCCCGTCTGAGAAACGGGTCACCTTCGGTTCTCTACAAATTTAACTAGCTAATCCTCTCCTCTGATGGATCATGTTGCCCTTGGCCAACATGCTGCAATCAGTGGAGTGAATAACGAGGAGGCGTTTGAAGCCAGCAGGCTCGAAAACACCAGGTAACCTCTGAATAAGGGGTCCCGATGTTATCGAGGCTCCGACCTGTGCACTTTTGGTCTTAGTCATAGTTACGGGGCCAGATGTGGCGATCTTAGCTTGGTCGCTTGCCAAAGTGGCAGCAGACCCACCCATCCCGGCAGCCCCTGCGGATGGAAAGGAGCCCCGTGTCTTAGTTGGGTTCTTTTTGAGAGGAGGGTGGAGAATAAACCCGCTTCTCCCGTACGCCGGTATGAGCCCCCAGGCCAGATAGACCGGCCTCAGCTAGGTCTTTCTCTGAAATGGAGAAGGTCCTGGTTATCGCAGGGGCACCGGTTGGATGAGATCCCACCCCTCCTTGTACTGTCTGGGAGACCCCAGTCGTTTGACGAGGACCTTGCATAGGTGTGGATTCGGGTTCGGGGCTTGACACCAAGCCCGGATTCCCTCCCATGGAAGGCCCTACGTCTGAGGCCTGGTTGCCTCAAGGATCATGTCTATCACAGGAGGGGCATTCAGTTGGATATCCCCTCCCAGGATATCGCAAGTCCCGTTGGCAGCGTCGCCAGTCGTGTGTGGGGAGGCACAAGCCTTGACCCTTGCAAGGTTCAATATTCTTGCCAGCAGGTCTCTTGAGGGAAGCGCCCTAAGGGAGCTGGCTTTGCTCTCCACCACAAGGGGGTTTGCCCTACCGAGCTGCTTCAATGAGGGGCGGTCGGCAATGGGCTGCGTGCTGGCTTTCTTGGCAGTCCCCTTAGAAAGAAAAGGAGGGACTGCCGTTGGAAATAGGAAGGTGCCCGAAAGCACGTCCAGAGAAGGGGATGAGGGGGAGTGCCCTACACGTTTAGTCGTAGGAGGGGAGTAAGCCTCCTCTCTGGTTAGAAAAATATGGAGGGTCCCCTGCGCAAGCACAGGGGGGGGAAGGACCTCCATTTTTTCTGTGGAGCTGCCGGAGGGCGGCTCAGTCGATGGAACAGGGGAAGTTGAGGGTTTGTTTTTTTTTTGTTGTTTATTTATGGGCATGGTGACCCTATTTTTTCACGGGAAGCAATAGCTCATCACTTCTCGCAGTGAACCGCACTTCAAGAGGTGCTTACAGGCTGGGAAGAGCCAGTTGCGGCAATTCAGGACCACCCCTCCAGCCTGGTGGTCTGGTAGTCCATGGGCATGACGGCTCCATCTTGAACACGGCGTAAAATTGATAAAGTGTGAAGAGGAAAGAAAAAGGGATGTGAGGAAGGTATGGGTGGGGATGAAGCAGGTTGTTAAAAAGCCCCCATCCCGGACCGGAGCTCAAGGGTTAGGGAACATTGTCTCCTCCCCCCTCAGCCCCGATATGCGACGGTTGGCTGAGAAAAAGGTCAGCATCTACCCTGTGAAATTAGAGGCTGACCAGAGAAAGTTGTGGGGGAGGTTGTATGAAAAGCGACGAAGTAGGGGAGAAATACAGGCTATCTGAAGGAAGGGATGCTAGGCTGTGGCCGGACTAACCGGAGAGGAGGCTTACTCGTCTCCTCCACCTACGGCTGTAGGGGACTCCCCCTCACCCCCTTCTCTGGAGGTGCTTTCAGGCACCTCCCGTTTTCCAGCGGCAGTCCCCCCTTTTCTTTCAAGGGGACTGCCAAGAAAGCCAGCAGGTAGCCAATAGCCAACCGCTCCCCAGTGAAGCGGCTCAGTAGGGCAAACTCCCGTAGGAGGGAGAGGGAAGCTAGGCCCCTTCGGTCACTTCCCTCAAAAGACCTGATGGCAAGAATATTGAACTGTGCCGGGGACAAGGCCTGTGACTCCCCACGCGTGACAAGTGACAATACTGCCAAAGAGACCTTCGATGTCCTGGGGTGGGGGATGGCAAACTGTAGGCCCCCCATGAGATAGACATGGTCATTGAGTCAACCCAGCCTCAGACGGTAGGGACTTCCATGGGGAAAAATTCAGGCTCGGCGCCAAGCACCGAACCCGTATCCGCCCCTATGCAAGGTCCTCCTCAAACGAATAGGATTTCCGAGGCAGTACAAGGAGGGGGGGGGATCTCCTACGACCGGTGCCCCTACGACTGCCAGGACCTTCTCCATTTCGGAGAAGGACCAAGCTGAGGCCGGTCCATCTGGCCTGGGGGCTCCTTCCAGCGGATGGGAGAAGAGGGTTTATTCCCCCCCCTCCTCTCCTAAAAAGAGAATGAATAGGAAAAACACTCTGGGCTTCTCTCCATCCGCTCGGGCTGTGTGAACGGATGCGTCTTCAGCCACTTTGGTAAGCCACCAAGCCAGGATCGGCACATTTGGCCCCTGTGCCTCCACCCCCGGGTGCGAAGCCCCAGAGTAAGATGCAAATAGCGCGGGCGGAGCCTCGATAACATCGGGGCCCCTCATTCAGAGGCCACCTGGCGTTTTCGAGCCCGCTGGCTTTAAACGCTTACCCGTTATTCGCTCTACTGATGGCGGCATGTTCACCAACGGAAACAGGATCCATGAGATGAGAGCATTAGATATGGTAATTGATAGAGAGCCGAAGGTGACCCGTTTCGCGGATGGGAGCCTTCTAGCGAATGCGGCGAATCCCTCCGAGGTGGCCAAGATAAGTGCTCTTTGGACACTTGATGGCACCACGGTGAGTGTGACACGCACTGTACCATAAACCTTAAGAAAGGAGTAGTTTATGCGAGGGAACTCGTTGACTACTCCATTGAGGACATCACCTTAGAGCTGGCCGACCATGGGGCGGTCAAGGTCAAACGTGTGATGTTAAAATAGGGCGAGGCCTCGAAACCCACCCCTACACTCTTTGTCACGTTCGATTGTGACAAGCTCCCTGAGTCGGTGAGTGTTGGTTGGTACCGCTACCGTGTGAAGGGATTCGTGCCGCTGCAGCGGGGGTGCTATTACTGTCACCGCTTCGGCCATACCAATCGTTCATGTAGACGTGCAAAGTCGGGGTCACCCGAAGTCTGTGTAAATTGCTCCAAGGCCGCACACGATAAGTCTAAATTGGGTGTGGCCAAGTGTGTCAATTGTGGAGAGCCGCACCTAGCTTCTTTGAGGCAAAGTGGTGCATATCTCCTTCAGAAAGAAATCCTGGCCGTTCAAGCCCAGGATCAACTCTCATTCTGTGAGGCTAAGGACTTGATCCTGGCGCGCCCGGCTCTGCCTGAGATGTCTTATGTCTTAATAGTTAGTAAGGCACCCTCTACTCCTGGCCCATCCAGACCAACGAGCACGGTTGTTTTCGTGCTCATTCGGTGCCCTTCTGCGGGCTCTACTCAACCCAGGCGCTCCCCTGGTAAAGCTGGCGGCAAAAAAGGTTTACACCCAGCCCCAACTAAAACCAGGGCTCCCCCCACCTTCCCCCAGCGTGACCGTTTCCCTTAAGGCGAAATGGCCACGCGCTTCCACTGAGTTGTTAGACTTACAGGAGGCAACACCCCTTGAAGTTGGTTGCTAGGTCATCTTTCGGGGTTCCTAAAGCTGTCCCTCGAAAGGAAAACTGCAACAAAAGAGCCTCGGCGTGGTGGGTTTAGTGGCTCGGAGACGGTGGTTTTCAGAAAGGAGGGCCCCTCGCCTCCGAAGCTGCTATGCCCACCTAAGGTTTCGAGGCGGAGGGAGGAAAAGACTTGCGTGGTAAGCCCAACCTTCCCCAATAAGTCCTCGAAGGCGACAACACCTTAAGCGCTTTGTCCGGCCAACAGCGCCCAGGGTTCTGCCTCCGGGAGGCGTACTACCATTCCCGTGAGGGTTTTCTGTTCGAAGAGGGCCCCGCCTTTCCTCCGAGCTAGGCCTAGAGGGCAACTCCTTAAATGGCATTGCCGTGGAATACAAGCCAACTCGGAGGACCTGCAGAGGCTCGTTTCGTTCCCCGTTAGCTATTTTTCTGTAGGAGACCATGCTAGGCACGTGTTCCCTACCCGCCCTCCCAGGGTATAAGGGTCTTGCGACCCCCACCTCCATGAGATGGGCCCGAGCTGGGGAATGTGCAGTTTACACCCGCCATGATGTCTCGGTTCTTCCTTTCACTTTAGATACCTCCTTTCAGGCAGTGGCTGTTCAGCTTCAACCTGATAGGAGGTATACTATCATTTCTGCGTACATTCCACCGAGAGCTGACTTCGACTCGGGTGACTTCTGCCACGTCTAGGCACGGTTGCCGAGGCCCTTTCTCTTTCTTGTAAATCTGAACGGCAGGCATCCTCTCTGAGAAAATTACTCACTAAATCCAAGGGGACAAGTCCTTGCCGATCTGATCGAAGAGCTTGAGATAGGTGTCCTAAATGTGGGTGAGTTTACGCATCACTGTCCGAGAACCGCTTCATTTTTTGCTTTGATCTATCTTTGTGCTCTTCAGATGCACAACCTGATTTTAATTGCGGGGTGGTCGATGACCTCCATGGTAGTGATCACTTTACCATTCAAATGTCATTTTCAGGGCAACTGCCGCCTGAGAGCACACCTCGGTGGTGCTTGGCACTGGCGCGGTGGACTGCATTTCAGGAAATGACTGAATTCTCTATCTCAGTCGAGGAGTTTAGTTTGGTAGATGAGGCCGTTGAGTTCTTCTCCGGCAATCTCATCGCCGCAGGCCTGACTACTATTCCTAGAACGTCTGGCGATTTTGCACGCTCACCACTCCCATTGTGGTCGGCCGAGTACGAGACGGCCCTCAAACAGAAGCGTTATGCATACATGCGCTATAAGCGCCGCCTGAACGATTTCAGTGTCGGAGAATTTTGTCGGGCTAGGGTTAGGTTCCGGTATATTTCTAAGCACGCTCGCCGCTCTTCTTGGCGGGCATACGTGTCTTCACTTAACGGGAAGACCCCTCTGGAAGAGGTGTAGAAGCGAGTCAAAAGGATTCGGGGCAATTCTCGCAGGACCTCCCTCCCGTTCTCCAGGAGAATGGGACCGCACTCTCAGACCCCGCGTCCGTGGCGGAATCCTTCCCGACCGCTTTCTATAGCTGGGATGCTGCTCCACCAGCATTCAATGAACGTCGTGATGTCGCGAAAGGCCACCGGCTGAACTTTACCTCCAGAGGCGGAGAACCCTTCAACGACAGGTTTACTGTGAGTGAGTTGCGCTCCGCTCTTGCTTCGTGCGCGAACACCACCCATGGTCCAGGCGATGTCCCGTACGCCATGTTTCGACACCTGGGTGAGCGAGGTATGGCCTTTCTGTTAGATTTGTTGAACAGGATCTGGGTGGATAGTCTCCTCCCAGATTCCTGGCGAATCGCTACTGTGCTCGCCTTTCACAAACCAGGGAGAGATCACTCTACTCCGGCCAGTTTCTGCCGAATCCCTTTAACCTCTTGTGTGTGCAATTTGATGGAGTACTCTTTTTGCTGGACAGCGATGGCCATCTGTCTTGAGCACAGTGCGACTTCCGCAAGCTCCACTCCACGTCGGATGCTCTGCTCTGACTGGAAAATGCCGTCTGCGAGGCCTTCCTTCGTATCCAGGACTACGCCACGGTGTTTTTCGATTTGGAGAAGGCCTATGATACCGTATGGCGATACGGTATCATAGACACTCTCCACACGATGGGGGCCAAAGACGCCTCCCAATGTTTATATCTGAATTTTTGAGAGATCGTCGATTCCGTGTACGAGTGAATGGAGCCTTCTCCTGCCCAAAGACCAGGAAGAGGGTGTCCCGCAGGGAAGTGTCCTGAGTGTCACACTCTTTGCCTTGAACATAAACGTAATCACCTCGGTGCTGCCGGAAGATGTTCTCGCTGCACTCTACGTGGACGACTTTTGGAACTCTTTTGGCGCGACCCAGGTGCCAACTCTGGAGCGTCTCTCGCTATGCCGAAGCGCACAGGTTTCGGTTTTCTTTGGCCAAGACTAAGGTGGTACACTTCTGCTACCATCCACGGCTCCACCCCGACCTAGATTTGTTTCTTATTTGTGTGCGCCTAGGAGTGGTTGAATCGCACCGTTACCTTGGTCTTGTATTTGACCGATGCCTACTCTGGGATGCTCATATTCTCAGCCTTAGGGTCTCTTGTACCCGCTCCATGGATATTCTCCGTTCCGTGAAGTTCAGCGCTTGGGGCACTGGTAGGGCTACTGCCTAACTTTTTTATCGATCCTTTGTTCGATCGAAGCTCGACTACGGATGCGAGTTTTATGCGTCCGCAGCCAAGCGTTTATTGCGGAAGGTGGACTCGATCCACTACACCGGCCTTCACATTGTGACCGGTGCCTTCCGCACTTCCCCCATTGAGAGCCTGTTGGTCGATGCTGGTGAGATGCCACTCGCTCTACGCCGCCTACAGTGCATCACTTGCCTGTAGGCCCGAGCCCGGCTCTTCCCTCTGTCGCCAACAGCTCTCACTGCATCTGCACTTATCTCGACGATGCCTATGCCGCCGAGAGACGCCAGGTATACCCGAATCCCTTCGGGTTTAGGGCCAGGAAACTCCTTCGAGAGTTAGGTATAGCTCTCGGGCCGGTGGCCCTCTGGTTCTGCCCAGGACGCCAACCTGGAGGGTACCACATTTGGCTATTTTTCGCCACGCCTCAGCTCCCAAAGCTAGTACAGCACCGGGAGTATTGCTTTTGACCTTTTTGGAGCACACCTAGTGTCACGCTGGAACCGTGCCAGTGTATACGGATGGCACCCAGTCCCAAGAGGGGGTGTCCTTCTTCGCCGTATCGCCTCTGTTTGAAGTCAGCGGGGCTCTGCCAGGCGCTGCGTCTGTCTTCACAGTTGAGCTGGTGGCAATACACCACTCAGTACGTAAGATTACGCGACGTGTTCGGTTTGGAGACCAGATTGTGATCTATAGCACCTCACAGAGCGCCCTGAGTGCTTTCGGGACATTGGAATCTCCGCATTCCCTGGTTCGCGATCTCCGTGACGCCACGATTTGGGCGAGCCGGGCGGATGTCGAGATTATCTTCTGCTGGGTTCCTGGACATGTAGGAATTGCGGAGAATGAGGGCACCAAAGAGTCCTCGAGGACTCTGCGACCGGATCAGCGTTTTGCTCTTCCTCACCTGACTACATGGCAGGAATACGGGCAGCTCTTCGGACTGCTTGGCAAAAAGATGGGAGACGGTCGAAGGGAACTTAAATTTGCGTGCCATTGCGCCGCGACTGTTCCCATGGACCTATCCCCCAAAGCTGCGATGGCTTCAGGTCGCATTCTGTCGTCTCCGAATCGGACACACTCGTGTGACGCATCGCTATTTGATGGAGCACTCGCTTTTGCCCTATTGTGACGTGTGCGTCATCCCCTAGACTGTTGGCACATTCTTGTCGAATGTCCCAGTCTGGGTGATCTTCGCGCACGTTACCTCTCCCGGTACCGGGATGGGCGAGGTCACTACCACCTGTTCCTTGTACTCAGGACGGTTTCGTGCACACCGACCTGTGGACTTTTAGACTTTTTGGAGGAGGCCGGCCTTCTCCCTATTATTTAAAATTCAACCATGGATCGCGGTCTTTTTCGGCGGGGAAGGGTGGGCCTTCCTCCGTCAACGGAGCTCGCTTTATATTTTTTGAATTTGTTATTTTTTTTCTTTTATTTGGCTTTTAATATAGCCTAGATTTAGGCTAGGATGAGTACGGCGACTTATGCCCTAGAAGGCAGTCGTCAGATGAGATATTAAATATAACAAAAAAATAATTCTTGTGGAGCTGCTCGAGGGCGGCTCCGACGATGTAACTGGGGAAATTAAGCGGAGATTTTTTATTTCTTCATCTTTGGGTATCGTGACCCTCTTTTAATTACGGGATGCAATAGCTCATCACCCCCCGCAGTAGCCCGACCTGCGAGGGGTGCGTACAGGCCTGGCAGAGCCAGGTGCCGCCACTCAGGACCACTCCTCCCGCCTGGTGGCCTGGCATTCGGTCGGCATGGTGGCTCCACCTTCGACACTGCGTAAAAAAAAAGATAGATGGTGAAGTGAGAAGGAAAGGGGATGTGAGGAAGGGATGGGTGGGGATGAAGCAGGTTGTTAAAAACCAAGCACCTCAGGGGTTAGGAAACATTGCCCATCCCCCCCCCCCCCCGTCCCCTTGAGCCCCAATCTGTGACGGTTGGCTGAGAAGAGTGTCAGCATCTATCCTGTGAAATTAGAGGCTGACCAGAGAAAGTTGTGGGAGAGGTTGTAGGGCAGGTGAGGAAGTAGAGGAGAAATACAGACTGTCTGAAAGAAGGAGAAGAGGCTAAGCTGGGGCCGATCGGGGCGCTGAGTCCCGTCAGCACGGCGCCCAGGAAGGCAAATCACCGCACCCCTTACGGGGGAGAAGGTGGTGATGGGGAATCCCCTGCTCCCGTAGGAATAGGAGAGGAATAAGCCTTCTCTCCGGTAGGGAAAAAAATTCGAACGGCCCCTGAGAAAGCACACAGCGGGGAGGAACCCCCACTTTTTCAGTATAGTTGCCCGAAGGCGCCTTCGCTGATGTTACAGCGAAAGTAGAGTTGTTTTTTTTTAATTTGTCATCATTGGTAATGGTAACCCTATAGTTTTCACGGGATGCAAACGCTATTCACCCCCACGCAGTAGCCCGCTCTGCAAGGGGTGAACACGGGGCAGGCAGAGCCAACTGCCGCCGTTTAGGAACACATCTACCGCCCAGTGGCCAGGCAGCCCTTCGGCATGGCCACTCTACCTTGCGGTGCGCGTAAAATTGATACGACAGTGAGAGGAGAGAGAAAGGGTATGTGAGGAAAGTGGGGGTAGGGGTGAAGCAGATTGTTAAAAACACACCCTCCAAACCGGAGCTCAGTGGTGTGGGGGCGATCTCCTCATCGTCCCTCAGCCCCGATCCGGGATGGTTGGGTGAGAGGAAGCTGGTCAGCGTCTACCCTGTGAAATTAGAGGCCGGCCAGAGAAAGTTGTGGGAGAGGTTGTATGGAAAATGAGCAATCAGAGTAAGAAGACGAGGTGTCAGAAAGGACACCGCCAATAATAAAAAAAAAAATTAAATCCAAGTTTAAAGGTCCCCCTTCTATGGAATTAAGTTAATTGCGAGAAAGCGAGAACTCGGATCCGAATTTAAGATATTTTTATAGTCGTTTGGTTAAAGTATTAAGGTTTCTATGACCATTTATTTACACTAACCGTTTCAAAACAGGTTACCTTTGTAACGTGTTGCTGAAAGTCAGATGGGACTTTGCTCGCAAAAGAAAATTTGGAATCTTTGGAATTAAACTTAATCATCTGTTCAAAGTTGTAATCACTTTAATCTCATTTTCACCTTTTACTATCGCTTCAGAATTAATAAGTTAAGCCAAATAGGGTGTGGTTAGTCGTTTTAACGGCGGCTGCCATAGGCTGTACACGTGTTCTGATCTTACGTTAATCAGCAGAAGGGCCCTACTGAGAAATAAAGTAATCTTAATGTAGCTCACTGGTAAAACCATTTTTTCACAATTAATAGGATTTAAGTTAAATATAAAATTGGTTGCATTTGCCATAGGGTTTGTTTTCCCCGTTTATCTTTAGTCTCCTTCAAATGCCCTTCATCTCCTTAATCTACTCTGCCGCCCCTCCACCTCTTTATTAAAGTCTTTTTAATTATCTTAAACTACTCCATTGAATTCCACGCCAATGTTTGTTTCACGGGATTTTTCAAAGGTCAACGAGAAATCAATTTTATTTTCAACATTAACGAACCAATCGCACATTGGTTTTGTCGCTCCTGCAGTGCACTATTATAATTAACAAGTTATTTACTTGGGTCAATATTACGCGGTTGCCGGACACTCGTTCCCATCGCAACAAAAACTTACCTTCACACTTGGGTTTATCCTCCATTGCAGATTTACCCGCACTATCCCCAGCGTTAGACACAGGAACAACCTCTTCGGTAGCCATGATCGCACTGAGCGCAGTCTTTTATACAATACCGATGTCACTCGTTCCCACTGCGCAAGGCAGACTGGTTTAGCCCCTCAGCGCGCATGGGAGACGCTCTTCCTCTCATTTCATTTTGATCGGTTGCACCATTTTAAAGAGAATTTAAGCAGAAAAATTATACCAAAACAGAGAAATTTGACACTCCTTCGCTAGATTTCCGAAGCACAAACTTCTTACTGCCTTCCGGCATTAGGAGAGCGGCCAGAGAAATACCGGTCAAATGAAGGTGACTGGGATAAATAACCTCCACCCTCGCTAAGGACAAGGGGGATCATGTCCCCTCTACAGCGAGGGACTGAGTATGGGAGTAACGAGAGGGGAACAAACCACGTGTTCTCTCAAGACAAATCAGTCGCCAGATGGAGAATGATGTGCCAAGTGTGTAGCAAAAAAAAAGAAAAAAAGAGGGGAACCAAGGTAAGCATGACCCAAACCTGCCGCCAACGCGAGCGTGGCAATCTACCTCCCTCTTTTTCCTCCTTGCAGAGAGATGACGTAATATTACTTCATAGTATTAAGATTACTACCAGGAAGTTGCTAGTAGTCTGAGGGATCTATTAACAAATAAAAAAGGTTTTCGTTTTATTTCACAATTATACATAAATATAATAAATAAAAAATTAAAAAATATAAAACACGGTAACCATACACTTAATATATACAATGTATATATTTTCGGCTCAACAACAATGTTGGCAAACTTATCTAAATCAGCAATACAAAAAAATACGAGGAGATAAATCAACACACACACAATTATATATATATATATATAATTTATTCAACCGGGTGTAAGGATGTCGTGACCCCAATCATAGGGTAAAAAAAAAGGTTGCCTAGAGTGATAAAATTGTCAAATTTATCCAATCCTTCACTCCAACGGCCAATGAAAACAGGTTAACAAAAGTTACAAATAAACAATTTTCGCTTCAAACAACGCCGAATAACAACAGAAGAATTTGTTTTCAACAAAAAAAAACTAACTTTAATAAGCGTTAATAAAAAAAATGAAGGGTAAACAGTCAGTCGTACGACGCATTAAATTCCTATTAATTTAATTTGTACCATCGAACACTTGCATACATTTGTATACATATCTAGCAAGTTCTACACTTTTGATTTATATACGTGTATACACAAACGAAGAGGCATACGACTTTGGCTCGAGAAGTGTGGCGGGTAAAATTAATTAAAGAAAATTCAATGTAAAATACAATCTCTAGCACCAGTCAACATAAAGTTGGGGGCCACTTCCACTGAGAGTGAGGAAGCGTTTTTTCATTTATTCGGTAAATTAATACACAGTAAAATGTAATCACATCGGTTTATCAAAAAACGGCACCTCAAACAATTACAAGACAAACGACCAAGTAGAACGTCTGACAAAAAAGTTAATTTTAAACCCTTCAGGCCACATCCATTTGAGAAACCAACAGAGGAAAAGCACCCCCTCCACCACAATTACGTACAATAGAAGAGTCAAAATGCCGCCAGCAGAGATTCGTGTAATACGAGAGTAAATATGATCGCAGTCTTGCCTGAGCTGCTTCTAAAGCCCAGCCTGTAATGATTTTTTGGGGGGTTGAGGATTATGACGACCGATTAACGCTAGTTAGTGCGTTCCACTCAGCCAGACGGGTTATATAAGAAACTGGAGGAGGCAAAAGAATGAGAGGAAAGGTCTAACGCGATGTCAAGTTTGGTCTAAAGAGGGAACAAAGAAGACTCAAGGAGGGTTAAGGGAGACAACAGGTATTGTTGCTGATCTTCAAATTGTGGACGAACAAATCCGATGAAAGATATGACCTGTAAGGGTTTTCCACAGAGCCCGCAAGTAGTGAGTGTATATTGCGCCATTGACCTGTGTGTTTGTATAGTGTAATCTTCCATTAGGTGTTTAATTATGTGGGATGCAGTGGTGCATTCTAGACAGGCATCGGCGATTATCACTTCCAGCCTCTTCTGGTGACTCAGGTCTGGATGATGTCCACCCCGCAGCCTGACCAGGGACTCTACCTAGAGTTCAGGGAGAATTACGGAGATGGGGAATGGAAAGCCGGAAAGGGGTGTAAGAGAGAAAATATTATTTGTAGAGAATCAGGGGCCTTCAGCCAGGATTAAACGCAAGTCCGGGTATGAGAAAAGAAAAGAAGCCGCTGGGAGTGAGGGGGAGGGGCAGCAGTTGCCTGCCCAACCAGATTGGTGAAATGCTTCGTTTCGTTGTCACGCTCCCCAATGGAAGGGCACCCATCAGAGGGTGATAAGCTTATAGGATGGGAACGAAATCTAAGGTAAGAGTAATCGGATCAAAGGATTGGGGCGAGAGTAATGGGATGGTATAGAAATCGCGCTTCAGGAATCCGTGACACGGTACGAAAGATGCCCTCTCGACTGTCCCACAGCTCTGCTATGTACACTGAAGACTCTGGGAGGAGGGTAAACGGAAGATGAGCGCCGAGGAAGGGTCTACGCAACGACGGCAGCAAACGAGCCTTGAAGGGAACGATAACAATCGGCGAAGACGACCGTGCCCTGCGAGTGAGTAAACGCATTGCTAAGAAACTCTGGACAGAATACTGCGGGCTCCAAAGATCTTCCGGGCAAGAGGTGGTAGCAGAATTAGGCTAGAGATCATCCACGGAGGAACACTCTTGGAAGAGATCTGATAGAGTGAATGCAAGAGCGGAGCAAGTGTCCTTGAGAGGTGCCAGTGGACAATAGCGGGAACACTGGGGATGTTAGTTTTAAGGTTTAAGGTAAGGAACCAGTTGGGTTGCGGATTCTAAATGGCAGCTCAGATAAAACGAGGCAAATTAGTTATAAAAGGGGGAGAAGACCACTTTGTGATAATTTTTTTTTTTAAATAAGGGTTTAAAAGAGTCCTTTGCCAGAATGAAACAAAGGCGGGACGACCGGAGTGACGAAATGAGGACATTCTAGTAGAAGATAGGCAACTGATTGGTCCCCACCACAAAAACGGCAAGGGCTGATTCGAGCATCAGCCGAAACAAGATGACCGTGGGTGTCTTGAGTGGCTGATGTGAACGCTGCAAAGGGCCACCTCTAATGACCGTAGTTTCTGAAGGCTCGAAGGCCACGAGCGAACAGACTTTTTGATTTTATGTAATTTAAATGATGAACACCCACCCATTCGTTCTGCCACAAATGAAAAATATGTTTTCTTATAGAGGGCAAGAAATCTCGAAAAGGCAGAGAATGTTCTCCGGGGACACATAATAGGCTGAGCGGGCAAGCTGATCAGCCCTCTCGTTGCCTAGGACCCCTACATGTCCGGGGACCCAATAGAATAGAATTCTATATCGGGACGCATTCTGGACCAGCCACTTGCATGCAGATTTATGTGACTAAGGGATGGGAAGCATTAAAAGACCGAATTGAGTGTAAAACACTCCTTGAGTCAGAGAAAATTACGAAATCGTTAAAAGGTCAAATTTGGATCAGTCTAAAAAGATGGCTTAAAGTTCAGCAATAAAAATAGCTGTCAGCGACAAAGATAAAGTTAGAAACTCTCCTCCTGAGTAGGTAGCTGCGGGACCCAGGCCATTGTCTGCCTTGGAACCATCCGTATATATCGGGCAGTATTGTATGTGTGAGGCCAAATGCTCTAGGAACAAGCTCTTAAGGATGCAAGGGTCCACGGAGGACTTGTCCAGGATCCACATGCTGGTACAGACTGTGGGAGGTGGAGCACGCCAACTAGGGGTCAGCGACGACGGAAGGGCAAGGACTCTTAAGAGCACCCAGGTTAGAGAGACGATCTCCTATCCGGAGGTTCAAAGGGCGGGGTAAGGATGGAAACCCATCGAATGCCGCCGTTGATTTGGAAGCATACAGGAATCTGAAGACCTACGATACAGGGGTCTGCCGTACACGACAGAGATATCGCATGCAGATCTGGATTCGATGATATGGCAAGGGAAGCTGGGGATGTTAGTATCTGGCGGAAGCGAAGGAATGTCTTCACGGATATTAAGCACGCTGGGTTAATGTGGAAGAAAAATAAGGGCAGTAGACTGGGAGGGGTCTGAACTAGTGTACAAAACGAGTTAACGGCAGGTTTAGGAGGGCTAAGTGAAGTGTTAGGGGAGGATACAATGGGTGTTCAGAGGGGAGGGGGGGAGGGCCTTTATAATTAGCTAGAATTGAGTCAGGGAGGTCCCCTGATCTTTCATCCAATGGCCTTTTACACATGCTAACGGGCAGAGTAAAGACAATTACACCACATTTAAAGGAAATCCTCACCAATACAGTTAACGGTAACAAAAAGGAGAAAATGAAAAAAGGCCACAACATTCAAGGAATTCTAAAAATACAAAAGCAAATACAGGATACAATGAACAGAAGGCCGTATAGAACACCCTTCCAGGGATAATTTTATTTTTTATGGTAGGGAGGAGGTCAACCATCGATTGAGGGATATGCGCACGACTCGGCCAAACTAATCATTATCCAGGGTAGGAAAAGGGGATGGAGAGAAACAAGCGCAACTACATCGAAATGAGGAAAGGAGTGACAGGAGAAAATATTTAGGAAGGATCATGGTAAAAGGCAACGGCTCGGAGCTTAAGGTAGGGAGATAGATATGCAGTGTCAACACTCAATGAGCCTGTGGAATGTGGAACAGACTTGGTCTGGTACAGAAGGGAGTACAAGTGGGTTAGCTTGGTATGACGCAGGGAGTGACCCAGCATCCTCTCTTTATGGCGGAAGCCCTGATAAGTTGAGGCTTAGGAGCCGAGAGGCGGGGAGGGGTCTCTTAATCGGTGAAGTTTGAAAGGCACTGAATGTCTGCCAGGCGGCAAGCCATTGTGCATTAAGGATCTCCTTCTTGTGTGGAAGGAGGATCAGTGAAGGAAAAGGAGAGAGGGAGTAGTGGTGGTGGGGATGGCTGAATGAGCAGCTTCATTGCCTAACACTCAAACGTGAGGGGAAAGGGGTGCTCGCCGGAAAATGACAGGGGTTGAGAGATGATCAAATAGTTGGGTTAAAAGTTCTCTCCGCCAGACGAGATTTTCGCAGCCTCCTCGTAGCTGGAATGTTGTCATTCTGGAGGTTGGGCACTTAACAAGTCTCGAAAGTCTCAAATATAATCTTTAGATAATACATCTTCCAATCATTTTCATTTAGCCCAACGTCACCGATCTCTAATAAAAATTGTATATGCCGTACCCTACACACTTTCTGATGGATGCCCTCGGTTTTCCCTTCCTACTCTTACATATAAGGACCCCATGGTTCCAACATTGAAAAATGGCACTGCCACAACCCGCTATGCCTCATCAACAGCTTGCATATACACGTACACAAGCCTCAAAAGAGATAAAAAATAAACCTACAAAATAACAACGAGAAAAGGGTAAATCCATTAAATCGCTTTATCACAAAAGATACACAATGTCTTGGAACATCTTTTTCTATTTTTCCTTTATAACAACTATCAAAAACATTTTTTTTTTTTACGTACCTTTCTGGACAATAGTAGAGGAATTCTTTATAGAAATAGTAGAGGGGAGGAGCTAAAATATCTCTTAATCAAAATTTTAAATATAGATATGGGTGGAGAGGGATGTCAATGTGCTCTCTACAATATAAATGTAGTTTACTTAATTTTTTTTAGACATTTCAATAAAAAAGATGGGTATACACTAATATATGCATTTTTTTGGCATTTATTCTGGTAGCAAAATATACTTTTTACCCCCCTCCCCCCAAAAAAGGCTAACCATTTTTTTTTGTCTTTTAGAAAGTTTTGAGTTGCTGAAAATACGTCTTTTTGTGACGAAATTAACTTTACAAAAGTTGGAATTACTGCCTACATAAACGCACACCTCATACAAACCACCTTTTTATTTGCAGTGATTACCGGTTTTCCAGGAGGTAACTAACTTTAAATGAAAAAAGTCTTTATTATCGCGGCTAAAGTATTCTGAGTCCCTTTCCCTACAGTCAATGACCAAAATGACTGGTTCATTCAGACTAGTATCACCTACCACCAATATCACAGGTCTTAAAATAAAACTTTGTCTAGTCATGAAAACACTAATTCCAAAAATTACATAAGGACAAGTATGTATACGACAAAAAGACTTGACTAGCATAAAAATAATGGAATATTTCCAGTACAAATTTCTTAAAATTGCACAAATCAATCTTGTCACAAGAGTAAAAAAGAAGAAACTAAAAAAAAATAACGTAAATTTGATAAAACTCCGAACAAAACCAAATAAACATCTCGATAACCCACCCAAAAGCCCTTCGAATTGAAAGCCTGATCACGCTAATAACCATTGATGAACGGCGTCGCAAAACACTATGCAATGAATCACAACCTAAGTATTGTTAATTCGCCGATTTATATGGGCGGGATTTAACTGCCGAGACGCTCAACTAACAAATCGACTTCTGCTGCAATTTTCCCACTTTTTGCTCTGTTATAGATTTTACCAATGACACGTATCATAATTAGGGGTCCCTACAACATATGAAACCCTGCAAAGTCACTACATATATCAGGACTTCATCTGGCGATTATCCACACACGATGTATCTTAACTTAGTTCATGGTTAAATCCGATTGGTGAGAATAAAGTTAAGGTTTACATATCCGCTCCACAGATTCAATGGAATGCCACATCATGGACAAAAAAAATCCCAATGAATTAAGATGGAAATTAGCAGCTCCTAAGGCGACTTAGCTAAGGGGGGTGATGTCACCGACTCACTAAAGACTGATGACAGTGCCAATTAGAAGTCACGGAACTGGATGGACGCACACCACTTCGCCTCGGGCTGCCAATAGCACACAATCCTCTCTCTCACTGTGTTCGCATTTTCTCTTTATCGCCGAGACTACCAGTTCGAGAGCAACTCAAGCGACTAAGGATTAGAATTCTTGTAGATCAAATCTATATAAAGTCGCGCTATGTCTTCTCTCCTTGAGCACCCCGCGTCTTTGATGACCCTGAAGTTTTTTGAAAGTCAATGCTATGAATATACTCGGTAATCAAAAGTAAATCCTACCCTTGAGTGCGTCTTAATATTCGCCCGACCACTTAGGAACCACACCACGACCTTAAAGAAACATTGCACACTGCGACACAAGAAAGTGTTACAAACAGCAACACCATTGAAACGACAATGAGAGGTCAATCTTCTGTTTCTTTTGGTGTCTATCCTCTCAGCAACACTCGGAGTCTAGGAGCATCACTCGCGATTGCCATGAGAAACGGTAATTGTTAAGTCACACGTGGCTGGTCAATTTTTCTTATACCCAAACTTTACCTCTACAAATGGCCTAAAGCTACGAAACCTGAACTCGAATTCCATGATATTCCCGTAGGGTTCGCTTGACCGAGAGATTCACACTCCTGTCCTGCGGGAACGAGCTCCGACCCCACTGTGAGCTCCCACAACCACCGCTAGAAGGCGGTACGCGACTCAACTGCTGAAGAAGCGAGAAAATCGCAACTCATTGAGATTCCTGTTTCAACCGTCTCTCCCTGGGCACCCTGCATCAGGAAGTAAAGCAAAATGACCTCTAAGACGCATCGAGGTACCTTTACTCGTCCAAGAAGGACCATTAGCGAACTTTTGTCCAAGATCAACCCGATTTCTCAAATTGGCATTTAAAGACTATAAAATACCTGAAAAAATAATTCTGATACTGGGTTAAAATAAGTGAAAGGCTCACGACAGCAAGAAGTCGTTTACGTGTCACTCACCTCTTCCAAACATGCTAATGATAAAAAATAAGTCCAAGTATTATGCGTGCATAGAAAAAGACAATGAGAAAATCGATACAAATATTCACCCAAATTACAACCAATTTTACAATATCATCGAATATGGCTTAAACCCCCAACCTAACACTGTCACTTCAAGATTCCTAAACAACTGTAACAAAAGTATGTAGTAAAAAAAAAATCCTGTAGTATTTGAATAAAACGTATCATTTCCACAAATTCTGCTGTTACACATGTTTTCAGGACTTAAATCCTGACCATGTTTCAAACATGTTTGGAATCACGTTTACAACGTGTCACAAGGGGTCGTTCAGGGAGAGATTGGGAAAATGGTAAGCAAGAAAACTACGGAACCAAAACAGTTTTCGAACAATTCCGCAGAATATCAGGTACAACTTGAACGCGTAATGCAAATGAGCAGTTTGTCGCTTCATCGTCTTAATAATTTAAAAATACATACATACCTTTATATTTTATATGCACAATATATAAAATATACAATAAGCTCATTTTTTCCCCACACATTACAAGTGTACGGCTAAAGTATACAGACTTTGTTGTACATTATTAAATGCTCGATACATCCATTATCAGTTCATTTTGATGCAAAACCTTTAAATTACAAAAAAAAAATAAATAAAAATAAAACGTGTCTGATACAACACCTATCTATTCTTTGGTCTGCTCCTTTTTTTCGTTTTACGAACAAGTTCCAGTAATGAGGCTGAAGTAATGCCTGAGGGGAAATTATGACAATGAGCTTGGGCAAAAGAAAAAAAGAAGGGAAAAAGAGGGGTAGAACCTGAGCGTTTCTAAACACCCACGAACAAGTAGGTACAAGGAGCGAGGTAATTTAGATACACGAACACAGACAGACCCTTGTTGCGGGGAATTAAATAAACGGGGAAAGATACAAAGATCGCTCAAAGCAGCAGGGCGAATTTTCACCTCCTCGAACCAGCACTGCACGACAGCCCGCTTCTGGTTGACGGGGCTGCCCACGGATATGGGGGCTGAGTGTGTGGACTGGAAGAAGAGCGAAGAAACTGACTAGCGCACGGATAATGAGCGAAGTTGTGCGAATGGCCCACGCCCCTCGTACCCCCCATCTCGGGCCTGGAGTTACGGGGGAAGAAGGGGGACGCTAACATCGCACCGAGTGGGAGAAGACCTCGGGAAGGGAAAAGGAGCAACCAACCCATCCGGTAGAAGCTCCCAGTTGAGAAAGCGGGCGCCGCACGGGGATACTACTCCAAGGACCTGCCGCAGCCAGGGTCTAAACAGGCTTCGACTCAACCAGATCCATCCTCTCTGCTTCATCGTCATCATCCTGTAATGGACATTCATTTTAATTTAAAGCTAAAACCAACGAGGGCACCTCCCACAGGAAGTTTGTAACGATATCTGACGAGAATTAAGATGAAGTGAAAATAGCACGCAATCCTTCAGATGCCACCTGCAGCAGGCTGGCACATGTTACACCTGAAACCTCCTTGCGGGGCTGTGATGAATAAAAGAACACGATTGCCTCACCTAAATCGTTTGACTTAAAAATGTGGGGTAGGAACACAGGTGACGCCCCCCCCCCCTTTATGTCGTATTAGACACGGGAACTTTTACCCCAACTATATTGGCCTTTCACAGTTATGGGGTGCTAAGTGCTGTAGTATGACCTCCAGTATGGGACAAAAGCCACCCAGCATGGCCTCTCACAGCATTGTACACCTATCATAAACAATATCATACACTCGCCCGTCTACTATTCTCCTTTCTCTTAACCCTAGGATTCATTTTGTATCGTATGCATTCAATCCATGACTCTCGTATTTCCCCTCAAGTATTTGTGTCTGTCAGCCAATAAGAATTCGAGAGACAGTCAACCGTGACGTCACCGATACCGCGAACAAGGGGGCGCAGAGGAACCTTTTCTAAATTTTAAGAGCTCATCTGGCGACAGCCTACTAGGGCAAAAGTCGCCGTAATCAGATCACACACAGCCTACCAGTAGACTAGAATAAAAACAAATAAAGATAAAAAGAGGGGGGGGGGGAAAGGACAAAGGATAAGAACAGACTTAAAAAAAATAAAAAGAAAAGAAAGCAAAAAGGAAACGAGAAGGAAGCGCGCTCCGGCGCCGGGGGCAGACCAGGCTGCCCCTGGCACAAGAACAAGGGCACTACAAAAAAACAGTCAAACAAAGTGGAGGAGGACAGCCTCCTCCAAAATGTAGTATGGTCAACAAGTCTGTGTGCGCGAACCAGTCCCGAGTAAAAGGGACAAGCGGTAGCGACCCCATACTGGGACATTGAACAAGAATGTGCCGAACAGTCTGGGCGAGATGGCAGTCTTCATAGTAGGGCGCAGGCGAGCGCCCCATCAGATGGTGGTGCGTCCCGCGAGTGTGTCCAATTCGGAGATGAGAGAAAGCTACCTGAAGCCATCGTGGCATTGAAGGGTAGAGCCAGGAAAACAGACGCGGCGCAATGACACGTAACTTTAAGTTCACCTCGACCGTCTTCCATCTTCTTTGCCAGGCCACCCGGAGGGCTGCCTGTATTCCTGCCATATAATCGGTATGAGGAAGAGCGAAACGCTAGTCTGGTCGCCCAGTCCTCGCGGACTCTTTGTCGCACTCATTCCCCGCAATTCCTACATGTCCAGCAACCTAGCCGAAGATAATCTCGACATCCGCTCGGTTCGCCAAAATCGTGGCCTCACGGATATCGCGAACCAGAGGATGTGGAGATTCCAATGCCCCGAGAGCAGCGGGGCGCTTTGTGAGTCGATATAAATCACAGGGCAGGATGCGTTATCTCCAGTACTGAGCGGTGTATTGCAACCCGATCGGCCGTGAGGACAGACGCAACGTGTGGCAGAGCCCCGCTAACCAATGGGATATGGCGTGGAAACCGACCCCTCTAGGGACTTGGAGCCATTTGTTTACACTGGCACGGTTGCAGCGTGCTCCAATAAAGCAGAACGCAATATGTACTCCTGGCGCTCTAGAAGCTTTGGGAGCAGAGGCTTGGCAACAAATAGTCAGAGTGGTAGTCGAAGGAAGGCCTCGCAGACGGCATTTACCAGTCGGAGCAGAGAATCCGACGTGGAGTGGAACTTGAGGAAGCCACACTGTGCAGAAGATTTATGGCCTCGACTGTCCAGAAAAAAGGCTAATATAACATTTACCAATTTCTCCATCACTTGCACAGGCAGGAAGTTAGAGATATTGGGTGGAAACCGTCCGGGGTAGAAAGATCTCTCCCCAGTTTGCGAAAAGCGAGCACAGTAGCGATTCGCTAGGAGTCTGAGAGGATAACGTCTATCCAGCTCCTGTTGAACAAATCTAACAGAAAGACTATGCCTCGCTCACCCAGGTGTCGAGGCATTGCGTACGGGATATCGTCCGGACCAGGGGCGGTGTGCGCGCCCGAAGCGGGAGCGGAAGGCAACTCACTCGATGTAAACCTGTCGTTGAAGGGTTCTCCGCCTTTGGAGGTAAAGTCCAGTCGGCGGACTTCCGCGACATCACGACGCGCAAATGCTGGCGGAGCAGCATCCCGGCTAGAGAATGCGGAGAAATTGGTCGCGAAGAACTCCTCTACTTATGTGGGTCAGATATTGCCATCCCATTCTCGTGGAGGACGGGATGGAGATCCTGCGAGAACTTGCCCGGAATCCTTTTGATTCGCTTCCACACCTCTGCTAGAAGGGTCTCCTCCTTAAGTGAAGACACGTATGCCCGCCAGGAAGAGAGGCGGGCGTGCTTCGAAACATACTGGAACCTAACTCGACGAAATTATACCTCATATCCAGGTGCAGCTGCACAGCTAGTGCCTGAAAGGAGGTATCCCAAGCAAAGAGAAGAACGGAGATATCATGAGTGTAAATAGTGAATCCTCCTGCCCGCCACCAATCTCGTGGTGGTGGTGGGGTCGCAAAACCCTTATTTCCCGGGAGGGTGGGCATGGTGCACGCGCCCAGCATGGTCTCCTGCAAAAAAATAGCTAAGGGAAAACGGGAGGAAACCAGCCTCGGCAGCTCCTCCCAGTTGGCCTGAAGTTCGTGGTAATTCGACTGAAGGAATATGCTCTCCAGGCCAAGCTCGGAGGAGATGCGGAAGCTCGCTTCGAAAAGAAAACCATCACGGGAATGGTCGTACGCTTCCCTAAGTAAGAACTCCGGGCGCTGTAGACCGGATAATGCGCTGTCACCTTCGAGGATTTATCGAGGGAGATTGGGCTCGCCATGCGAGTCTTTTCCTCAATCGGCTTACAAACCTTGGGCAGACGGGGGTCCCTCCTTTGGAGGATCAACCGCCTTCAGGTCACCCAGCCTAGCACTCTGCGTGAGCGTAAGAGCCGAAACCTCTTTAATGCTGTCCTCCTTTCGGGAGGAAGGCAGCTTTAGAAACCCCGGAAGATAGCATCACGACCAACTTCGGAGGTGTTGCCTCCTGTGAGTCTAACGACTTGGTGGAAGTGCGCGACCATTTCGCCTTACGGGGAAACAGTCACGCTGGAGGAGTCCTGGTTTTAGCCGGGGCTGGGTGTGAACCTTTTGTGCCGGGAGCTGTACCAGAAGAGCGCCCGGGGTGGGTAGAACCTGCAGAATCATTCCGAATGGGCAGGGAAACGACCGCACTCGTAGGCCTGGAGGAACCAGCAGCAAAGAGTCTCTTTTTTTAACATTGAGGCATAAGACGTCCTAGGAAGCTCCGGGCGCGCCAGGCCAAGTTCTTAGCATCGCAAAATAAGAGACGACCCTGGGCCTGAAGGGCAAGGATTTCCTTCTCAAGGAGATACACGCCACATTGCTTGGAAGGAGCGGGATGTGGCTCTCCAAAATGACACACACAATTTGGACTTATCGTGTACAGCCTTGGAGCAACTTAACAGACTTAGGCTATCCCCGACTTTGCACATCTACAGGAGCGATTCGCATGGCCGAAGCGGTGGCAGTACTAGCATCTCCGCAGCAGTGGCACGAATACCTTTACGCACCGACTCAGGGAGCTTGTCACAGTCGAACGTGATGAAGAGTGTATAGGTGGGCCTCGAGGCCCCTCCCTGTTTTCTCATCACACTTTGAACTTGACCGCTCCATGGTCGGCCAACTCTAATTCGATGTCATCTATGGAGTAGTGCATATGGAGCTCTCTCGCATAAACCACCTCTTTCACCAATAACCAGAAAGCGTTTGAAGCCAGCGGGCTCGAAAACAGGGCTTTGCGCACTTGCAATTTTGGTCTTTGTCAGGGACTCCCCACCCGAGGGAGCACCGGGGGAGGACGTGCTGATCTGGACTTTGTCGCTTACCGAAACGGACACGTCTGCCCTCGTGGCTCCCGAGGAGGGTGAGGAGACTCAAGTCTTTTTCTGTTCCTTTTATGAGAGGAGGGTGGGGAATGAACCCGCTTCTCTCCTCCGCTGGAAAGAGCCCTTAAGCCAGATGGACCAGTCTCGACAAGATCTTTCTGCGAAATGGAGAAGGTTTTGGCTGTCACAGGGGATATCGTCCGGACCAGGGGCGGTGTGCGCGCCCGAAGCGGGAGCGGTAGGCAAGTCACTATGTAAACCTGTCGTTGAAGGGTTCTCCGCCTTTGGAGGTAAAGTCCAGTCGGCGGACTTCCGCGACATCACGACGCTCAAATGCTGGCGGAGCAGCATCCCGGCTAGAGAATGCGGAGAAATTGGTCGCGAAGAACTCGTCTACTTATGTGGGTCAGAGATTGCCATCCCATTCTCGTGGAGGGCGGGATGGAGATCCTGCGAGACGAGAAGACAGGGTATCAGAAAGGAGAAGAGGCGAAGCTGGGGCCGGACGGGGCGCTGAGTCCAGTCAGCAGGGCGGTCAGGGGGGCAAACGCGATGTCCCTTCACAGGGGCGCAGAGATTCCAACGAGCTGATAGCACTCAATGCTCTTTTAAGTCGTTATCTTTCCTTACCCATGTTCACAACACAACATACTATCTCATCTGTTCCAGAATGCAGCCAATAGAGTATCTTGTCCCCCGCGGGGGGGGGACAAGTTCGGAGCTCTCACTAGCTTAGTGGATAAGGGGCGTTAGTCTTCTAACGTCAAGGTATCGGGTTCAACCCGATCGAGAGCAGGCACAAGTTTTTCAGCACATAGAGATATGGCCACCAATTGGTGGATGCACTGTACCATTGCAGGGGTAGGTAGATTTTACACAGGTCGTCACACAAAGCCACTCACAACATTGCTTCCTTTCCTCTCCTGTCTTTACAGCACAACGACCCACACTTTTCTCCACTGTTCCAAGTAATCCTGCCGGGTAGTTGCATCCACATACCCCTCACACATGGACCCCTCTTCCACCTGGGGTGATCAAGATTCCTACCCGATCGCTGGTTGGTGCCAAAAACACAATACTTCCTGACACCTTATGCACCCAAAATGAGCACCAGCACCTGGTGCTGCCCTTGGACTCCCCACCAATTATCACGCTGATCTTTGTGTTGGTTCCATTATCCAGTTCATCCATGAACGAAAGACAATTTGGCGCGACATAATACTATGTAGAGGAGCCCCCTCCTCATCCTCCATAAGCTCAGGACCTTGCCCTATCTGATTACCATCTATTTACCAT
Source organism: Ceratothoa steindachneri (assembly GCA_963969495.1). Taxonomy (NCBI): domain Eukaryota; kingdom Metazoa; phylum Arthropoda; class Malacostraca; order Isopoda; family Cymothoidae; genus Ceratothoa; species Ceratothoa steindachneri. The sequence goes on along the minus strand of OZ018321.1, from coordinate 97,655,414 downwards.
TCATCAAAACTAAATGGAATCTTCAAGAAAAGGTATCTACAACTTATCTAAATGACGGGAGAGCATCATCAATAATCCTGGAAACTACTTTTCTAAATATTTTTTCTGCATATTAAAATTCATTTTCTTTTACTTAAAAAAAAAACGCATTCATTTGTTGACAATCTAAATAGTGAGAAGGGGAGTATGCATTATAATAGCCCACCAAACAAGTTAAAAAATGTACAAGCACTCAGGAGCACAAAAGACGAGATCAGAAAATAGCAAAATAAAATTACCCCTCTCCCCGAAAACATCTAGGCACATTTTACAACTCATTTGCAATAGTTTCTCAAAACTATTCTCAGTGGAGAACCATAGCTTAATGTGAGGTCTGAACCAAAGGTCACTACAGCAACCGATGGCAGCTGCCATGAAAGTAACAAGAATTGGGATTCTATCCATCGACTAACTACACACCATATGGTTAACTTTGCAGGAATAGGAAGAAGTCCAGTGTCCTTAACTGGTGGATCGTGTCTGAGTGCAACGACCAAAGCGACCTACCAGTGCAGTACTCCTTATATGATGAAGCCATCCTCTTCATACCACGCACACTGACTTTCCATTCAATCAGAGACAAATGGCCTTGCAGCTTTGACCTAGCAAGGTGGTCAAGTGTAGTATGGACAATAGTGCTGTAGATGACTGGAATAACTGGCTGGCCCTTCAAGCCCCAATGGCTGTAGGAGGAACTGTAACTATGTATCTTCCACACATTTTCACTTTGTCTACCCTCACAAACTTTTACAAACTCTTTGCAGGCAGTGCTCTTGTTGAGTTTTGCTCATTTGTTTCAAGTAAAAATAAAATGCACCTTTCAACAAACTTCAACCCTGGGAAAGAGGCGTTTATACTCCCCATTGCGCAAAATTTCTACCTCCTCCAATACTCTACCATCGCTCCTTCAAGTAGCAACAAATGCAAGGGAGGAGTGCCACTTAACTCTCAACTGGATGGTCCCAGCTGTTTGCCCCGGTAACCTACCTGCACGGAGTGGCCCTGCGCCGTGATTATTGTTGATGCATCTAATGTGGCATTCAGCCCTGCTGATACTTCCACGCTTCCTTCCAGCCCGGGCTCCATCTTTGGCACCTGGACTAGGGGGGTCACAACCTGCAAGTGCTGTCCATCTGCCCCCTGAATGTTGGCAACCACCGTTTGGTAGACAGGTAGGGGCAACGTAATCATGCCAGACACCGGATAAGACCCTGATAAATTCACAGGAACTGAGGAAAAACAAAAGCCACAGATCAGATATTAATTGTCGCCAAAATTGACCAAATACCTAATTCCACCTAGCACGAAAGCCTGCTACCAGTGATATGGAGAGTCAGCATAAAAGAAGCTTAACAAAAAAATATAAATACGATGGTTACTCTGTTTTATCTTTGCCAAACACAACCTAATTACTGGATATTGAGATGCTTCAAGAAAGATAAATGGGCAAAAATTATATCACCACAACCAAAGTGCCAATGGAATGGCCTGTGGGGTGTTCCAAGAAGAGTGGCTACTGATTAACACAATCAGACCCTACTCAGCAAGATGGTGGAAAAAAGTGAAGCTATATCTTACAAAAAGGAAAGAAAACTTGGGATTTGAACAGGATGCAAATATTCTGGGAAAGAAATGAAAAAAAGAGGGTTACCCAGGTCACTAAATGAGTAGGTGAGCACTCCGGTTATTATAGAATTAATAGTAGAATTAAGATCAACTCTATGGCTACTTATAGAAAAAGTGGGGAAGGTAAGGTAGGGTCTTTGAAAGACCTTTTAGAGTAAAAACAAGTAGCACATTAATACTATGGCTTTATAGCATGCTTTAATAATTAAGCTAGCTGTTTGTCCAATTTATTTTTAAATATCAAAATAATTTTATAAATGAAAAAGTTGCCTATGATATACATCTGATAATAGTTTAATTTAAATTCAATGCATTCAAAAGGTGAATCAAAGTTTGTATTATTGCCACAATTTGAAATTTTAGACTCAATTGGCTGCAGAGCAAAAGAAATTTAAATTCTTTGTCTGTTTTCATAAAGTTTGTTTCACAGCTCTGAAATGAGCATTGTCACTCTCGCTGTACTCTCTAATGTGCGATATCCTTTTCCAGATGAGACCAGAGCTGAGCCACATATTCCAGCTGTGGATACACGATTGATTTGAACAATGGAACTATTTCTCTACTCATATATTTCAAAGTTCTTACTGGTCAATGTTTTAAAAATTTTAAGTCACTTAATTTAATACACTGAGATCATGTTCTTAGGTTCTTCTAACACATTTGCTAATCAATGCCTAATGTATAAACCATTTCCATTTTGAGAACTGATGTGAATTCACCTACCCTATAACTGACAAATTAAATATCATATTGAGGTTTTGCTGCATTTGGTCTCAATCTGAGTTGTGTTGCAATATATGCTTAGTTTATCATCATGCTCAAACTTTTCAAACTTGCTAAAGAGTCTTGAATCTAAAGTCATTATTTACAAAGATAAATAATACAAGACCCAAGACTGGCCAGCTAGATTATTTTCCACATTACTTTTTGTATATGTTTGCAAGACAGATCTTGATCTATTGTAATAGGCTACCTTTTAACCTTTGGGCTTATAAACTTTTCCAAATGTCTTCTATAGGGAAATGAATCACACTTTTCTAAAATAAAGGTAAATAATGTACATGGCTTTATCTCAATTATGTTATCCCATCATATTGAGAACAAATTCATTAAAAATGAGAAACATTTTCTGAATCTCTGTTGGCAATTTTAAATGTTTATAAGTGATCTACAATTTTGTCCGTTAAAATTGACTCAAAGTTTACCCACAACCAATATTAAACTAATAAGGTCTATAATTTATGGGATCACTCTTCTCTACCTTTTATTGCTGTTGTCCTTGCATCGCTTCCCAGGACCAAATGACCTATGCTCCTCCCCACCACTTACGAAATTAAGGGAGAAAGCTTTGATTTTATAGCCTGTGCTGTAGGCCAGGTCAATGTTGTAGCGACTGGCGTGTACATCCAAAATAGGACACATGCGAGAGTCGCTGCACACAAAGTACACAGAGAGAGAAAAGTAAAGTTAGCACCATTTACGAGAATGTCACACGGTAGTAAATGGAGCACAGTTATCTCTGTTAAAGTTGGTGGAGGCAATCTTAGTGAAACATTATAATCAAGGCAGAATCCACAATAAACCGGATAGCTATCACTATTAAACAAATAGAAACCAGATTAGGAAGCTGTCTCTGTGGCAACATACCACCGCCCACAAAGAATTTTACTCAATAGTCAGTGCCTTCCTTATCATTATATTCAGCAGTAGCCAATCAAAAGTCGAGTTATGTTAATACTGACAAATCAACAGGCCGGTACATAAGAGGGAGGTGTGGCTTAGTTGGATTAGGAACTTGTAGGGCCTGGCTTAAATTGAATATATAACTGTGTGAAGCCGGAACAGAGAAAATAATTAGATTACTGTTTTATATAGCAATACATCTCATTATATATTGTTCAGTCCAATCTCTTGGATTCGCGTAATTCATCTTTGTATATAGTCATGTACATAATGCAGACATAAAGGTGTAACTCTTAAAGGCTCTATTCATCTGGCCTTTTTTGAACTTTGCCCGCACTTGACCTCAAACTTAATTTGTCATAACTTAGAACTTAAAACTTAATTAAAGAACTTTTGCAAAGTGCAATAAGATCTAGTTCAATAATAATTCTATTTTTGCTTTGGTGACTTCAATATCTTGACATTCCTCAGTCTCCTTTCTTCAAGGCCTTATAAATCGGGAAAACAGCCATTGCACATTCTCCTCAGTAATCGCAATTCCTTGCGATTACATAACTCCCGAAATACTGGTGTTCTACCGTGGTGTGGTCTATCCCCATCCTCCAGGCTATTTGACCCCGTTGCTAGAATAAGACCACCCCTCGGTTTAGGGCACCTCATAGCAATCAACAAATCACTCTTGTGGGAAATAAGGAAGGGCAACGCAAACCAACTGGATCATCTGTATCAACCAGAGTCCTTGCCAAAAGATTACGCGATAACTCGTTAATCCATCACCATTACTGGCAACCAGCATCCCCCTTCCAAGGCTCTTGGGTTGTCCTCATGATTACCTTCAAAGTTCCCCCATGTTACCAGAATTAAGTTGGGGCTACAGCTTCTGTGAGACTGTCCTGAGGGACCAGGTTAGAGTTGAGAGAGGCTGTTGCATGCCATGGGAATTTTCTAGCACCCCTGTGCTAGCAGTCTATGCAACAATCAAGAAATAGGAGTTCAATTGCAGCTTAACCTAACACAAATTGCATCCAAGTGGTATGGTCCCACACCAGGATTGCATCCAGGTGGAGTGGTTGTGTCATATCCACTTGGAAAAGACCAACCATTCTACAACTCTTTTTCTCCTGCTCTACAGGGTGGTTAGTCTTCAGAAAAAATACCACATTTTAAACTTCAATAAAGTTTGGCTAAATTTTATCTTGATCTAGAAAATTTGTAACTTTCAATTTGTCTAAATAATTTGAAAGTTCAATATGCAAACACTAAAGATTGGCAAGTATTTTTTTCTTCATTAAAAATCAATCACATCTGGAGAAACAAGAGTGCAATATCTTCCAGCCTAAATGCAAAAGGAAAATTCTGAGTCAAGATTTGTGCAATACTTCCTTTGTCATTTTTAATTGGTCCTATAGAATCTTAAATGTTGCCCATCATTTACTTAAATATAAACCTGCTTGGGGGATTCTTTACAAATTTTATAAAGATCCACTTTTTATTTTTAGTTTGTTTCTTTTAATTCATTTTTTGCCTGATGTCAATCAATAATAAATAGACATTTACTTTGTTGCTATTCACTAGTAGCAATTTATAATGGCAGTTTCTTTCTTTCCCTAAAGCAAACATTAAGGTATTATTGATGGTGAGCATCTATTTTGAGACGGGGGTGCTTCCCTTTTTTGGAATGTATTCATTAGTGTACCTAATATTTTCAAAGAATTGACATATATCAGTGATAATATCCATATAGAGGACCTTTGTCCAATCAACTTGCTTAATTTTAATACAAAAAAGGATATTACTTTGGTGTTTTATTTGAAATGCCAATTTTAGATTAAATTGAAAAGCATTGTGATCACTTTTTAATAATAATAATAATAGGTATTTATAATGCGCCCTTCAGGGCTGTTAGTCTTCCCAGAGTGCAGGTTGTGTATCAAGTGTAGAGAAAGTTTACAGGGGAGAGAAAGCAATCAAGAGCTTTGAGAATGGGATTGATCATTGGGGAAATCAAAGACGCTCACAAAACAACCTATCCCTGAAGCCATTGAGTATTTTCTTTTTTTTTTAAGGGGCTATCTGGCGACTGCCCACTTGGGGATAAGTCACCACAAACAAACAGCCTAGTTTTAGACTACTTTAAAATAAATATTTGAACAGAAACAACAATAAAAAATAGATAACAATCAGGAAGCAAGCTCCGGCATCGGGGGGGGGGAGGTCCCTCTCCACCCGGTGTAAGAGCGTGTGACCTAGAAAGAAAAATAACAATAACAAAAGCAACAAAACCTAGTAAAATAAAAGGGAGAAGGCCGGCCTCCCCCCCAAAAGTCAACAAGTCCACCAGTCAATGTGCACGCACTCGTCCCGAGTACAAGGAACAGGCGGTAGCGACCCCGCCCATCCCGGTACAGGGACAGGTAACGTGCGCCAAGGTCACCCAGACTGGGACATTCGGCAAGAATGTGCTGAACAGTCTGGGGAACGACGCAGTCTTCTCAATAGGGCGCAGGCGAGCGCTGAATCAAATAGCGATGCGTCGCACGTGTCCGATTCAGAGACGACAGAAAGCGACCTGAAGCCGCCGCGGCATTGGGGGATAGGTCCATGGTAACAGTCGCGGCGCAAGCCATGGAGTAAGAAAGGAAAGACATGAGAATGGAAAAGAAGAAATAAATAAATAAAGCATTAAGAAGAGGTAAGGAAATAAATAGACAGATTAATAAGAGGTGGATGGTTGGGTAGTTGGGATAAAATGTTCGTCATAAAAGTTTATGGTCCCTAAGTACACACATATGCACGTGTGTACCTCGACACATATTCTCATTTTCAGTCGGCATCTTTGTATACAAGGTTGGGTCGGGAAGGAATGTGGGAAGATGAGAACGACCGGAAGAGGGAGTGAGTAGTCGGAATGGGAGAAAAAGAAAATCTTGTGGGAAATAAAGTTGCAGAGAAAGAGAGAAAGACAGAATTAAAGAAGAAGAGAGTAACGCAAAAGGATAGGATAAAAAAGGGAAGCATGCGAAGGTGCTAAAGAACGAGAGATAGTGAACACAGGAGATGTGGAGTAAAGCGAGAAAGATGGGTGTGTTATCCTTTAAAAAGAGAAAGAGAAGATAGAGAAAACGAGTGAAAAGAGATATAGAGAGGACAGAGAGAAGGAGCGAGTAGGGAAAGAGAGATGGAGAGAGAAAAAAGTGAGAGAAAGTAAAAGAAAAAGTGCCATTGACTAAGAAAAAGAGACAGGAGAATAGAAAAGAAGAAACAAAGCATAATAGAAGAAAAGAAATAGAGGTGAGGAATAAGAAAAGAGCTAAAGAAAGAAATAGATAAAGAAATAAAGAATTAAGAAGGCGTAGGGAAATAAATAGACAGATTTATAAAAGGTTGATGGTTGGGGTAAAACAGTGGTCATAAATGTTGATGGGGGTATGAACTTGTCAGCACAACTTCAGTTGGCTTTTGTCTAAGATTTGGAAGAGTATTAATTTGGGATTATCGGCATCATACAAATTGTTGAGCAGAGTAACATATATAAATAAATTGGTGGGGGGGGGGGGTAAGGAGGGAGAGAGATATAGATAATGAGAAGAGAGATGTGAATGAATACTTAAATAGATAGATACGTGAAGATGAATAAAGTAAGACCAGAAGCGGAGAGAGAGAAAAACAGATGATAGATGGGGAGAGAAAGGGAGCACAGATAGAGAAAGAAGAAATTAAAGAAAAAAGACAGGGAATGGAGGGAGAGACAGAGAGATCATAGATAGAGGGAGAAAGGAGAAGTTATCCAAAGAAGAGAAAAGGGGGGAGAAGATAGAGAGAGAACTGAAGGACAGAGAGAAACAGAAACGTGATGGATAAAGAGAGAAGGGGGCACAGTTAGATACAGAAGAGAAGGGTCAGCTGAAAGTAGAGAGAGAGAGAGACAGATAGAGAAGGATAGATGATGGATAAACTTATATATATACATAATAGAAAGGACATGAAAAATAAATAAATAAATAAAATAAAAAAAAATAAAATGAAAAAGACTTAGCTGTAAGTTTGCTTGCTTTGTAAGACCAGTAAGGCCTGCTGTAAGGTTGGGCTGTGATTATTAAATGAGCGCACTGTAATACTTCACTTCGCCAATATAAGTAGTGGCAAAATTGAAGTCGATTAAAAAAAAAAATGCAGCTGAGACACGACTAAAATAATTTCAGGAATAAATTTAGAACAAAACTGAACCTAAATAAGGCCACTAGGAAAATCAAAGTCTACACACAAAAATGAAGAAAGAACAAAAAAAGAAAGAACCCGTGGAGCACCGCGCAACACATCCTTCCTCGCCGTAGGTTATGGAAGGAAGAGACTTGTGCTTCTTGTAGTGATTCCCTGACAGAGGCACTAACAACAAAATTTGCTTAATTAGTCTATCAAATCAAGACTGTTTTGCTCATACGCTGGATCATTACACATTTGGTTGAGATAATTTTCACTTCCAGTAAACCCTTCTGTACTACCTTTTGAATACTCCCATAATACCTATTGCACCCTCCTATTAACTTATTGACAAACCTTGGATCAAGGCACTGTTTGGGGAAAAATGGAAGGCGATCGAGGTCACCTCATGTAGTGTTGGACCCGCCACCCGCTGAACAAAACTATTTGGGGTAAAGAATATGCGGTAGTCAGCATGCCATGTGGTGTGGTCCCTCCTTAAAATCATATTGAGCCCTTTATTAAGACACCAAGCCCTTGTACTCTATCCACACTCGATACAACATCACCTTTCCCCTCAATCTCCTGCTCTCCTCGTGCATCCTCCTGTCCCTTCACATTAACCGATGAGGCTTAGTGGGATGCACTAAATAGTATCAATCGGCTGTCACAATCATCTTACCATTAATATATCTATATAATAAAAATGAAGTTGGTCTGTCCATTTAGAGGTATCAAAAAATCATATTCTAACTATCTCCCTCCCTCGACTTCTCCTCCTCTTCCTCTCACCCCTTATAAAAGGATATCCAAAACAAGAGAAAAAATTATTCTCTACTCCCCTCTCCCCATTTCCTTAATATCTCCCCCCTCTAAAAAGGATATCCAAATCAAGAGAATTTTTTAATTTTTAATATTCGCTCATAACTAACGGTCAGTCACGTGTGAGCATAAACTGCAGAACACACGCAGTGAAACGTTTACTCATTATAAGTATATTATATCATAGGGAGAGTGCGCACCTCTCCTGAATATGTCTTCAACCAACCTATAAATAATAATAATCAGCAAGTAGAGATATTTTTGTGCCATAATATAAGAATTTCAAACAATATCATCTGTATTTATTTGGAACAGGACTTTTTCCAAATTCATATTTGACCCGGGCAATGGCAGGGATGTCTGCTAGTATATATATTTATATAGATAACCCGAGGTCTGAGATTCGAGTCCTTGCCGGGGGGTTCGGGTAATTTCATGGCTTTTCTATACGTCATCTCTTGCTTGATCTCTGCCCTTCTGTCTGTGTAAATTTTTAAATCTTTTATAAATATATATACTTGTATGTATATATATATATATATATATATATATATATATATATATATATATATATATATATATATATATATATATATATATATATATATATATATATACATACAAGTATATATATATACACACGTGAGATACAAGGCTCACCAGACATACTGAGAGGAGGTTGGTACTCAGGAGAGCTAATGATCACTCAGTAGAGCTATTAACCAGAGAAAAGTTAGATACAAGGCTCACCAGACATACTGAGAGGAGGTTGGTCACTGTCCAGTCAAACCCCAAAGACCATAACTACCAATTAAGTAACCAGTTAGGCGGGCTCAGAGAGGTACCTCTTACTTGGGTCTTACTAGTCGTTGACGGGACAGTTAAGATCTGTAATTTCAAGACCAACTAACAGACCCAGATTGAGAATCAGAGGCTTTTAGCCTGACAGCAAACAAGACATCAAAGAATACCAGGCATAAAGAGTGGACTTAGGCACCCATGAATGGTTACAGGAGGGTGGTTATTCCCTTAGACAATAGGGATGGAGTTACTAAACTGCAAACCTCTCATCAATTAATCGTGACCCAGCATTTCTTTATGGTGCACACTCGGTGACTGCCACCGCACAGGCATAGATCACCGTAATTATTTTTTAGCCTATTACCAGGTTTTTCAAAAGTTCTGTTATACTCAGTTTTTTTTTAACTTGAGTGGTTTACGTGAGTGATACAAAAAGTTCCACCAGCATGTGTCATTAAAACGTCTTTTCCATTGTGTGCAGGTGAAAAGAATAGAGATCTCTGTTCTCCCGCACGGGCCAAAACAAGTCCGACATCGCCAAGCGGCTCAATGTCAGTGGGATGACCATCCAGTCATGGAGAGGCTCATGAATGGCCAAAATCGATATCGTTCAGGCAGACCTCAAGTTGCAAACCGTCTGAGAAAGACCTTCGAAAGTACTTCAAAGCTCAAAATGACAGCGCTCTCGAAGAACATCTCGGCGGCCAGTGTCCAGTGCCGTCAAGGAGGAGGGTGGCAAGAGCTCGGGGTGTGTGGAGAGGCCTCTGCTCAGCGACTGTATACGAGAACAACGCCGGGAGTGCTGTCGTCGCCTTTTTCAACAACTTGAAGATTCATGGCAATTGAACAAGGCATCTCCGAAGTCGGGCCTCCATCATGATGCTCAGCGTCGTGGCTTCAAATGGCGAGATGACACTGGTGTGGTTCGCAGCCGATTAAAGGGACATCCTGGCTACGAAAGTCCTGCCCTGGGTGAGAAAGCTCACGAAGGAGGAGTACGTCTTTCACAGGACGGTACCGTGCAAGTGGTTGGGGTCGAACATGAACTTCTAGCAGCCACAGTTGCCAGACCTCAATCTCTTCAGCTACAGCGTGGGGCGCATGTCGAGAACAAGGCCTTCAAGGTCCGCTACGGCAACGTAGACGAGCTGAAGTCATCCATAGATCGCATGCGGGACAACATCAGGAAGGACTTCGCCCGCAACGTGAACCGGCCTTCAGATCTCGGTGGAGCGCGTGCTCGCCGCCCTTACATTGATTAACATTACAATTTAAAGACATTTATATGCTAAACCAATAAGAAACTTGTCTAACTGCACACAAAACTATCATTGTGTGCTTTGGTGAGACCGTCGTAACGAATGTAACACGACTTTGGCAATACCTGATATTAAGCTACATTACAAACAAACACACTAAGCTAATACAAACATGCAAAAGCTAGGAGAAGGAGGAGGAGGCGGCCTGCCTTTCACGGTAGCGGAGGATGCGAACCACAAGGAAAGTCAAATAAAATGGAGAGCCTTCTCCAGCAACTCCACAAGTCTTTGTACACGAAATCATCTCAAGCCCAAACGACAGGCAGTAGTGACCCCATTCATCCCGGTCCTGGGCCAGTTAACGTGGGCAGAGGAGATCCCCCCCAGACTGGGACATTAAAAAAGAATGCGCCGAACAGTCCGGGGGCACAACACAGTCGTTGCTGTGAGCTCAAACAAATGGAGGCGTGTCCCGCGAGTGTACCCAATTCTAAGACGAGAGAAAGCGGGCGGAGGCGCCCGCGGCATTGGGGTGGGGGTACATCCACGGAAATAATCGCGGCACAATAGCACGCAATTTTAGGTTCCCGTCAGCCATCTTTTTTGACAAGCAACTCACATGGCTTACCTGATTGCAACCATGTAGTCAGTGTGAGGAAGAGCAAAACGCTAAAATAATCGACAGCTGTTGCATGAACCACTACCAAAGGAGGGTGCAAACAAAATATTCCCACAGCAAACAAAAGCCTGCCTCCACTCTAACCTGGCCCCTCAGGAGAGCCTCACAGAAAGCCCAGCCGGGGCCTACAGCATAAGATCCAAGCTTTCTCCCTTAATCTCCAAAGCGGTCGGGGGGAGCAGAGGTCATCTTCTCCATGGGGCCTATCAACAAAATCTCAACATCCGCCCGAGTCGCAGAAACCGTGTCATCACTGATACCACAAACCAGGTGGCGCGAGGATTTCAATGACCCAGACTCAGGGCACTGTGTGAGTCGCTATAGATCACAATCATGTATCCGAACTGGGAAAATGAAATATCTCTCATACCAAGCGGTGTATTGCAACCATCTCGGCGGTGAAGACACGAAGTGGCTGATAGAGTTCCGCTTACTTCAGAGGGGATAAGGAGTGGAAGACAAATCCCTCTCCGGCCTTGGAACCATACGTGTACGCTGGCATGGATCCAGTGTGACACGAACTGTGATCCAAGAAAGTCAAACGCAGTACTCGCGGCACTGTGGGAGCTTAAGGAGCATAGGCTCGGCGACAAAGTCAAAACTGGTAACCTCAATGGTGGCGGACTGGGGAGAACAAGAGGCGCCACTGGGCCGAGAGCTATGAGAAACTTGGAGGACACCTCCTTAGATGAAAGTGGGGGTTACTCGAGGACAGCTACAAAGGAGATAGAGGATAATAACTCATGGTCAGATTATTAAATTCCCTGCCTCTGTCCACGGCTACCTTACTTTGACCTCGACAAAGGATAGGCCGAGTGAGTCCCCTTGCATTCCCGGGTCAAGGTCGCTCGGACAGCCAGTATACGCAATCCCCACCACTCGTTAAGAACCCCAGAACAAAACCTACCGATGCTGTGATAGACAGGTTGGAGTGGCAGATCCGGCTTTGTGACAGACCTATGAGAGGTCGGGGTCACTACACTCAACATCCAATGGAAGACTAGCCAGAGCCGTAGTACAGGAAAGGCAATAGTAGAAGGAGCCAATGTGGATGTGATGTAGTATGCAGAAGTGGATGCATATGTAGTATTGAAAAGGGACATAAAAGGATTGGAGGCACACATCAGCTTCCCATAGACCTGTATCCAGAGTGGAGGTTCTCTCTGTGTCGGAACTATCCTTGCAGGCAAGAAGCTGGGAGGGAGTGCAGGTCTTCCAAGTACAAAGGAGGCGCACAGGGAAGGGTAGGTCGTTTCTCCTCCAAGTTTGTTGTAGCAGGGGGTTTCGCCACAAGATACACCGACCTTCTTGCGGGCAGACAAAAGCATGAGGGGCTAGTCGTATAAAAAATAGCGCTGAGATGTAGCAGGGGTAAGCGCACCAACAACAGAGCCTGGCCATGCCATAGATTTCAATTCAACCCAGTGACAGGGCTTCCCTAATTTGCACTCAGTCTGAGTGAGAACAGTTCCTCCCAGTACCAAGTGAGGTAAACAAAATGTCGAGTGTATAGTTGTAAGAAAAAAAAGTGCTGATAATGAAGGAACGAGGTGGAGGAAGTGCCCGAACAACTTCCTTAAACCCTGTCAGAGTTCATGTCAACCCAGTGACAGGGCTTCCCTAATTTGCATCCAGGCTGGGGGGACATGCAGCTCCTCCAGGTACCAAGTGTAACAGGCTACACAGGATACCCACCTGTGGGGTGGCGACCCATCTCCCAGCGTCCCTCTGGCCTAGTGTCTTCTGACATGGCATGAGGCTACTGGTCTGGTGAGTAATATTGAGATCTGGAGGGCATGCCATCCTCCAGATGCCACCTACAGTCTGGTTGACCATGCTATATGACACCCCTTGGCGAGGAAGCGAGGACACAAAAGAAAGCAGGCAAATCTAGCTCAAAGCGTGGCAAGAAGACGGGAGATGGGGAAAAGCACATCCGCGAGCGTCACTCTGATGTGAGAACTTCAAAAGCCCACAACCCCGTCAACGGATCCTCAGCAATGTGAAACATTTCTACTACCCCGACTGGCGTGCCTTCGTAGATAGAAGAAACCGGGGGGAGGGGGGGACTTACTTTGTGTGCCGTCTTCCCCAGTGAAGATAATGGTGCCTTCGTGCGGAAGCGTTGACTCTCCCACTTGGTTGATATCGATCGCCACCGTGCCCCCACCTTCAGGGTCTACGTTGTCGCCATTGTGGGTCGTCAGCTGCGAGGAAAAGAAAAGAGGCCATCGATTTTGCCTACATGCAACTTCACTCTGTCCTGCCCAAGCATACTTGGCTGATGCGCCTGGAAACTACTACTTTTTTTTTCAACATCATCTACAGGCCCAGCTGTGAGATATAAAAGGGACAGGGGAAGTGTGGTGACCATTGTACTAATTATTTTAAGTATCATCAATAACTAGTTAAGCTTCATCGGCTTTTTTAGCCTCCTTCAACTGCTTTCCCATAGAGAGACCAGGGTGCAGAAATGCAAGTCCGTCCTCCCCCCCTCATACACATCATCAATTTGCTCCTCAGTCAGCTTCATTCAGATAAACAACCTACTTTCAATAGTATGTTCCAACCATTCCCACAGGCCATACCACCTCAGAAGACACCAGTATTACAACCTCATTGGCACCAAACTTTACACAATAAACATCTCTTAACCAGTAGTGCCTACCTATCTACCCTTGGCACACAAAGAATGAACACACAAATTGTTCATTTGCACTGTTCTCACTAAAGATCTTTCCACCGTCTCACTCCCATAAACCAAAATTGTGGTACTCGCACACTCTCATACATATTCCTGGCCCATTTCACTTAAACCCTTAGGATTCACTAAACCTGATCACCCACGAGACTTTTTTACCATATACAACCTTGTGGAGATAATCCACTTTATCTGTACCAATATCACTCACAGACAACTTCGATTACTCCACATTACAGATCATCATTTCCCCATCTGGAACAGCACATACATCATGCCCATCCTCGACAAAACAGCCCTTGAACTTACCAAACTCCTACAGACCCATCTCATTCCTCGCAAACATCTCCAAAACACTAGAAAAACTAATCATCAACATAAATTAGACCAAGATAGATTCCGAGCAAAACAACACAACCACCCTAACAACACACATCCTATAAGGTTACGAACAAAACTGTCCCACACACCAAATAGTCATGGTTTCAATACACAACAACAATGCCTTCACCAAGAATGCCATGCCGCATTTACATAAAAAAATAGTGGACACAAACTACCATGGAACTAGCAAACAAGGTCTGCTGACCAAAAAGTTGCGTGTTCTCACTTATTCTGATTTATGATCTTACGACCTTCAAAACTTGCAATAATTCCTGGACTAACCTTAGGAGGACAGTGGCGATTCTATCATTTGAAAGAGAATGTAAAACAGCATAAGGGTTTCAAATTTCGTTAGAACCTAGCCTAAAATACAATAGTCTAGCTGTGCTGGGCCTAACCTAGCCTACTTTATCCTACCTTAGCTTAGTAGACCCTATTCTAACCTAGCATATTATAGTATAGCCTAGCTTATTAGACCCTATTATAACCTAGCATATTATAGTATAGCCTAGCTTAGTAGACCCTATCTAACCTAGCATATTATAGTATAGCCTAGCTTAGCGTATCATCGCATAGTGTAGCCTAGCCAGGTTTGGCTTAGCATTGCATGCCAAAGCTAGCCTAGCGTCGCCACAGTAGCCTAGCCTAGTATAGCCAAGCTAGACTAGGCTACTATAGACTAGCCAATATATCCTTGCATACAATAACCTAGCTTGGTATAGCATATACTAGCATAACTACACATAACATAATATATCCAAGAGTATCATATTATAGCATACCATACCCTAGACTAGGATAACCTTGCATAGCTTATCCTATTATAACCTTAGTTAGCTAGACTATCGTAGCCTAACATAGCCCTCCATAGCCTATTATACTTTAGCTTACCTTATTATAGCATAGTATAGCCCTGTCTAGCCTAGCATTAACTATTCTAGACAATTAGAGCCTAGCAACAATCAAACTACCACCCACACACCTTGATCAACAGCCAACCTCTCCCACTCAACAGTAACCCCATGCTACTCGATGTCCGCCTAGACCCACACAAAACATTACCTCGAAGGCCATATCCAAAAAACAAGATTCTATACAGACATTTCATCAGCACAACACTGAACTCATCTCATCCTATCCTATCCCTCACTTGACCTCTCAGTCCTACTCCCAATAAACCCTCTCAGGATCTCTGAAAAAGACCGTGTGACGTGGCATCCCTCCACTGCCAGGTTCGACTGATGAGACCAGGCAAATGACAAAGTAAAGCGAGTAATCTTGTAATCCTTCCTACATGACCAATTAGAAATTTTTTATACACCTTGCCTACAACACACAGACTTATCAGCCTGCAGTTCGCGCATTCACTTTTCGCCCCTTTACCCTTTATACAACGGTACATGGCATTCTTTCACACATTTCCATTTCCAAATGCCTTACAACAGAGCCACCAGAACGATTCAATAACACAATCCCACCACTTTTTAACATAGCATCTATATCATCTACTCCAGCTGGCTTCCCATTTGTCAGTACATCACAGTACCAACAACTTCTTACAGGCTTATGGATTTCATACTGAACCTGGTTTACACTGCAAAGCCAATGATATTCCCTTTCGCTTCATTTTCCAAACTTCCATTATACAACTAATCAAAGTACTCTTGCCATCTACTTTTGACCTCATTGCTTACAAGTCTGCTGGGAATATCTTCCCACATTTTACACCACAAACACTTTCCTCACATAGCAGGCAAGGCTGTTTGTTTAAAACTCTAGCCACCCTGTAGGGCGAGAGAAAAAGAATCAGTGGTCAGTCATTTCACCTAACTGTTGGATTAAGCACAAGCACAGGGGGGATGCCATAATATTCCCATAACGTGCTTTATTTATTTTTTTTTTTTAAGAGCTAATCTGGCGACTGCTTACTTGGGCATTTGTCGCCGTACTCAACATTGTCTAAAATTAGGCATATTTAAGAGGGGATGCTAAAAAAAAAATTAAATAAAACAAAGAAAAAAGGTAATAAGCAGGAAGCAAGCTCCGGCGTCGGGGGTGGGTCCGCCTCCCCCCCAGCGCAGGAACATGCGACCTACTAAAATAAGAAAAAACAACAAAAAAAAAACACAACTATTTAAATAAAGGGGAGAAGGCTGGCATCCTTTAAAAAGTCTAAAAGTCCACAGGTCAGTGTGCACGCACTCGTCCCGAATACAAGGGACAGGAAACATGCGCGGAGATCGCCCAGACTGGGACATTTAATAAGAATGTGCCGAACAGTCTGGGCGAGATGGCAGTCTTCATAGTAGGGCGCAGGCGAGCGCTCCATCAAATGGCGGTGCGTCCCGCGAGTGTGTCCAATTCGGAGACGACAGAAAACAACCTGAAGCCTTCGCGGCAATAGGGGGGGGGAGGGTCCATAGGAATAGTCGCGGCGCAATGGCACGCAACTTTACGTTCCCTTCGACCGTCTTTCATATTATTTGCCAAGCAGCCCGTATTCCTGCCATGTGGTCGGTGTGAGGAAGAGCGAAATGCTAGTCCGGTCGCAGAGTCCTCGCGGACTCTTTGGCTCCCTCATCGGCGTACTCATTCCCGCAATTCCTACATGTCCAGGAACCCAGCAGAAGATAATCTCGACATCCGCCCGGCTTTGTGAGCCGCTATAGATCACAATCCGGTCTCCGAACCGGGCACGTGGCACGTAATCTCCAGTACCGAGTGGTGTATTGCCACCAGCTCGGCCGTGAAGACAGACGCAGCACCTCGCAGAGCCCCAATGACTTCAAACAGAGGGAAAGCGGCGTGGAAGCCGACCCCCTCTTCGGACTTGGAGCCATCCCTATACACTGGTACGGTTCCAGCGTGACACGAAGTGTGCTCCAAAAAGGTCGAACGCAAGACTCTCGGCACTGTATAAGCTTTGGGAGCAGAGGCGTGGCGAGAAATAAACAAATGTGGTACACTCCAGGGTGGCGTTCTGGGTAGAACCAGGGGCGCCACCGGCCCAGGAGCTATGTCTAGCTCTCGAAGGAGTTTCCTAGCCCTAAACCCAAAGGGCTTAGGGTATGACTTGCGTCTCTCGGCGGCATAGGCACCGTCGAGATCAGCTGCGTATGCTTTGAGAGCCGTTGGCAACAAAGGGAGACGCTGCGCTCGTGCGTATAGGCGAGTAATGCATTGTGCACGGCGCATGGATAATGGCTCTCAATAGGGGAAGTACGGAAGGCCCCGGTCGCAAAGCAAAGGCCGGTGTGGTGGATCGAGTCCACCTTCCGCAATAGACGTTCGGCTGCGGATGCATAAAACTCACATCCGTATTCGAGCTTCGAACGAACAAAGGATCGATAAAAAAGTAAGGCAGTAGTCCTATCAGCACCCTAAGTGCTGAACGTCACGGAACGGAGAATATCCATGGCGCGGGTACACGAGACCCTAAGGCTGCGAATACGAGCCTCCCAGGTGAGGCCTCGGTCAAATACAAGACCAAGGAAACGGTGCGATTGAACCACTTCCAGGCACACCCCATTAAGAAGCAAATCTGGGACGGGGTGGAGCCGTGGATGGCGGCAGAAGTGCGCCACCTTAGTCTTGGCCAAGGAAAACCGAAACCTGTGCGCTTCGGCATAGCGAGAGACGGGGTTCAATGCCTGTTAGAGTCCACGCTCCAGAGTTGGCATCTGGACCGCGCCAAAAGAGATCGAAAGTTTGTTCACGTAGAGCGTAGCGAGAACATCTTCCGGCAGCACCGAAGTGATGCCGTTGATTGCCAGGGCAATAAGTGTGACACATGCAACAGCCCCTCTGTACTCTAACCTAGTCCCTCGTCTCACAGATTTTTTTTTTTTAATTTTATAGAGCCCATCTGGCAACTGCCCACTTGGGCATAAGTCGCCGAAAAACACGACAGCCTAGAACTAGGCTACTTTAAAATAATAATATGAAAACATAATGATATAAATTGGAAAACTTATCAGGAAGCAATCTCCGGCAGCGGGGAAAGGTCCTCCTCACCCCGGTGCAGATTTTTTTTTTTTAATTCTATAGAGCCCATCTGGCAACTGCCCACTTAGGCATACTTCGCCGAAAAACCGGTGCAGGAGAGTGCAACCTACAAAACAACAACAAACAAAAAGAACTTTAAATAAAGGGGAAAAGCCCGGCCTTCCCCAAAAAGTCAACAAGTCCACAAGTCAATGTGCACGAACTCGTCAAGTCTCACAGAAGGTGCGACTCCACTTAATTGTGGGTAACATTGATGGTGCGTACAACACAGGCTGTAAAACCTTAATCTCCCCAGCAGTCAGAGGGAACATTGCTCCCGGGGAGCAATGCACCATAACATTAAATTACCGCCACTTACTTTCAACAAACACCTCCCTGAGTTAGTGAAATAATTCTGAATTTAGTGCCAACATACAACCTTTCGACACTACATAATAACACTAAACAAAGAGAACTCAAATATTGAGAAATTATATTGAATGTAAGAAGAGAAATTTGGATTAATCTACAGATTTGAGTTTTCTGAATTACAAAACAAAGAAATCTGGTTATCAGCACATGGAATGACTGAAACAAAGGACAGGAGTAAGCAAAAATGCAAATTATGAAAATCGTAATAACAAACCTCAGATTCTACACGCTATGCTGGGATGCAGCATTTCAAAAGTGCCAAGAACAAATACAAAAGGTGATCCAAAACCAAACCTCAACCCTCCTGCTGGGGCATAATTCTACAAAACCATTTAAAATACAGGGATCCAAAGCAGAGAGAACTGGTACACAAAGTTAGAAGCTCAAGGCAGTCTGTACACACAAAACAACTACATTCTCGCTACAAGACACTTAAATTCATGAGGCATAAACTGATTTACTAAAATATTTCCAAAGGAATGTGTGAAGATCTCCTATGTGATAAGGGCATTTTAAATCTATCATTAGTTATTGAAAATTACATTGTATTAAATATATGAAAGAAGCAATTCTAAAAAGAAGTTACTATTACAGCCTCAATCTGAAAGATTATATTTCCTTTTTTAAATACAGCATCCATTCCTATCCCACCCAGAATAGATATCTGGCTCTGACACCAAAAAATCTCTGCTTTACTTATAGTTGCTCACATGACAGTAAGTTACAATAGATTCTCACTCAAAATGTCACTACTCTACAAAAGAGACCTCTCCTGAATGACGCAGTAACACTCAATTAGTTTACAAGCCACACACCAATAAAAAAAATGAGCAAAGCAGTATACTAAAATAATCCCCACTTTACATGTGGCCAGCCAATCTTGACCAGCTTTTTCTTACCTCAACCTTCTTTCGGCCGTTTAGAAAATCGTTCATCTAGCAAAACAAAAAACATAAGAAATAAAAAAAGTAAAAAAAAAAATCCCAACCATCAAATTAAAATGCCACCACTGCCTATCAACATCAATACCAATTTGAAACAAAATTGGACATTAAAAAGATAGAGACAGTATCTGGTATTAAATTGAAAAGAAACTGGTACAACCAATGACATGATTTTCAATGTATACATATACATGATGAATATGAAGCTTAGGGATGCCAAAAGAGAACAAAAAAACATGGGTACCACGGCTGGCAAGGGGCATTAAAAACCAACAGGAACTAGTTCATACAATGAACACAAGCTCAAAAAGGAACAAATGAACCCCATTGCAGGGACAGTCTCTGCTATAAACAAAGAAAGTATAGTGAAGGATGGGAATGCAAGCGAGGGTAGTAGGATTATGTTCTGAAAGAAACATGTGGCGAACATTCTTTGATTGGACAGAGGGGAAAAATGCAAGAGTATGAATGATCTGAGCCTAGTAATAAAAATTATGCTGTAGGATGTATTTGATGTGAAAGTTGAACAAAGTATTGGTAATTGGCCTAGACATGATGGGGTTGTGTATGGATAAACTGTTTAAGGTTGTTGAATAACAGAGAAAAGGAAGAGTATGCAAGAATGCTTGAGAGTAGGAAAGGGGAAGTGAGAACTTAATGGAAATGTGAAATAAATTTAAAGTGTTAGTGATTAGTGGAAGGGCTGTAAGTGGGTGTGCTAGGACAGGATAGAAAAGGCACAACTATGACTGGTGGAATGACAATGTGAAAAGTGTATTAGTGAAGAACAAAAGAACAGAGGAGAATTTGAGTGAAAAGTGCTTGGGACCATGGGTGATCCCGGATGAACAAATGCTACAGCACCCCATTGCTGAGTACATCCAATTTGGTATCAAAAATCAAAATAACGTGTGCATAAAAAAGGGGATAGGGGTGTAGTAACTTTTAGAGGCAGTGATGCACACAAACGTCACTTTGTAGGAAAGTGGTTATATAATGAAGGAAAGTTAAATAATGAGCTTTCATCGACTCTTTGCCTGTTATGTTTATGCATTAGGGGTTGTTTGACTAGGTACCATGCCATTATTTCCACGCAGGTTTTATTTTATATGGAAACTGATAGCTTGAAATACATGTGAACACAAATAACTTTAATGGCTTCTCTAATCATAGCCCCCTACCAAAATAATGTCCATCATAGGGGTCTCTTGCCTATGTTCATACGTTTTAACCACAAAGCCATCAAGCATCCAGTCCAATTTAGTCTTTAAATAGTCTCAGACATGCCAGAAAAATAATGGGTTGAGAATTATGAAATCTTTTAAGAGTTGATATTTGTATATTAAAAAAAAATAATACTGGACTAACCTGCGCCAATCCTTGGACATGTGCTGCATTGCCTTCACTTAACTGGATAACCGGGTTGCTGGGGTCTACTTGAATTATGGATACAGTACCATCAGGGTTGCTGATGGTTTGCACAACAGGACCAGGGTATACAGAATTTCCTGTTGTTGACTGTGTACTCGTAACCTGAAACATCACAGTGTGTTCAAGGAAAGTGGAGGCATAAAATAACACATTTTTTGTGGGCATCAACAATAGCTCAAGGAATAAGACCACTTTGGTGTGTGTCATGGTATGACAAGGTGGACACTGTTATACGCACACTGGCCTACTGGCCAATTGAAATTAAGGCTCCACCTGGGAATGGCTCTAAGAGTGCTTTAAATACAGTTGCTAGGCCAAGAATATTCAAACACAGTTACAAAAATATACTTTAATAGAACTAAAGATTACATACACATATATGGCAATGCAATTAAATATTGACGGTTCACGGCTAAGATGATTGACACTATCAATTAAGTTTGAACCAAGGGATAATTAATTAAGAAATGATCTTACAATTATGCAAGTTCTAGAGCAAAGGGCATCCTTGAGGGTCGATGCGATAAAGGGGAGAGGAGCGTGACGAAGAGGGGTTAAATCCCTTTTACCTTGATGTGTGACAAGTAGAATCAGGGAGGTAAGTTCGACCTTGAACTTGTGGGAGTTTGCCTTGAGGCAAACAGAGGATGCTTCTGGGATGGCTTATCCGATCCTTAAAATCCGAAGACGTGGTGAGAAGGGTTGAAGTGCGTCTAAAACTATTTCCACGAACAACACAGTGATGACTAGCTCTTCCTTTGCTCTTTGAAAATCACTCAATTCTTCTCTGGACGAGAATGTAGTCTATTCCCTCTCGACTAACGAAGACATTAACGGCTAACGTACCAGACGGCGGCTTCAGACACAATCTGCCTGTGAACTCCCAAATTATCTAGGCAGGGAAAGATATTCATTGCCAACAGACTTCCTTATTGAAGATGGGGGCCTCTTATCCTTAAGAGGCAAACGAAGGATGCTTCTGGGATGGATTTTCCGATCCTTAAAATCCGAAGACGTGGTGAGAAGGGTTTAAGTGCGTCTAAAACTATTTCCACGAACAACACAGTGACGACTAGCTCTTCCTTTGCATCGAACCTCCTTAGAAGATGGGGGCCTCTTATCCTTGAGAGGCAAACGGAGGATGCTTCTGGGATGGCTTTTCCAATCCTTAAAATCCGAAGACGTGGTGAGAAGGGTTGAAGTGCGTCTAAAACTATCTCCACGAACAACACAGTGATGCCTAGCTCTTTTGCTCTTTGAAAATCACTCAATTCTTCTCGACTAACGAAGACATTAACGGCTAACGTACCGGGCGGCGGCTTCAGACACAATCTGCCTGTAAACTCTGAAATTATCTAGACAGGGAGATATATTCATTGCCAACAGACTTCCTTAATTGCCTTGGGTCGCGATAACGGTCCATAGCGGAAAATCGCGATGCCCCCTTAAAGGTTTTTCCATTGTTCTAATTTTCGCAGTATATAGGGCAGATAAATGCAGTGCTGTGAATGGGATGTGAGGCCGACTAAATTCGTTTGCGACAATGGTGTTTCGCCCTCGCGCAAATTGCTTGGGGCAGACAGTCAATGGCTAACTAGGGAAGTCAGGTGGGGGAGGGGGGATGAGATGACGGAGAACTGTATTCTTTCACAGTGTCAAATGTGCATTGTGCACATGTGTGATCAAAACCCAGACCAGCTAGGAAAAGCCTAAAAATGGAATAGTCTACTTTTTCTTCCATCCTAGGATAGGGCATTGATTCATGCGTAACTTTGGGACAAAAGCCAACAGGGACCTTCATCTGAAGGATTCAGATAGGGGGAAAAGTGAAGATACAGAAGGTGGGGGCCAACAAGTAATAGGTGAGCATGCAGTAGCTGACATCTGGAGGGTTGTGTGGTCTCTCAACCCAAATGCCCACAGGTGGATATATAGCTATATATCTTGCACCGTGCAATGGGCTGCCCCGAAATAGACCTGCTACTTGGATATTTTTTTTTACTTTTAAGGCACGTATCTGGTAACTAGACCTGTAGCAAGAGCACACTCTACCAGCCCAGGTGGCCCTAGCAGTCTCATATTAGATTGAGATTACCTGGGCTTTAATCCTGTGACAGTTCCATTTTTACCTTTTTTTCAAACCTCTCTCATCTATTTTCTTGGAAAGTGGTTAATTTTAGAGGCTAGTTACCAACCAGCCTTCGTCCATTTATCTTTTTTTTAGTCTGCATTTTCCCCTCCAAAGAAGATCAGCAATGGTACCCATGGAATTGTCCTAGTTTTAATGCAAATTTCACTCTATGGTTGTAGGACCTCAACCATGGGATTGAGAGGGCATGGAAGGCACAATTAAATTAACCTAAGGCAAAAAAAAAAAGTTACCTGAGATTTGTCATCTTCAATACTAAACGCAGGGAGAAGGTCGTCCCGTCCATGGTACTTGTAACAGCTGATGACAATTTGCCTGAGTGCCGTGGTCCAAGACACCTATGGACAATCGGCTAAGTTATTTCCCACCAATTTCTCAGATAATGGTTGTTATAAAAACTATTGCATATAATGCAATTATTGTAAAGCAAATGCTATCCAATGGAGAAGGCAGAAACAAAGGAGACAAAGTCAAATGAAAACTTCTGACAATGACTAGAGGGCAATAGCAAAGAGGTTCTATCACTCAGAAAGTTTGAGATCTGTAAAGAAAATGAAAATATGTAGAAGACATATCCGCAGATTTCCCTGCATCCATCAGGGCTGGAGAGGAAAACTGTGGGTGTTGTAGCCAGGAGAGCACACAAACTTGCAGATATTACCAGACATTCCTTTGCATGTTGGGTTAGCTTCAATAAAGAGTGTGTTTGTAGACTGTACACTAAGGAAGCGCACACACCGAACTATCCAGTGCATTTCAGTATCGATAGAAAACTATCCATACACAGGTGGCTAACTTATGCAAGGGTGAGAAATGCTATCTCCTCCCTCAGTGTGTCGGGTGTAGAGGTGAGGGGAAGTGGGCAGAGACAGACTTACCTTCTGCTTTTGGTCTTCAGACCGAGCATCCATGCGCACATTGGCCCAGGGCACATCCTTGGGCCACCACTGAGGACGGGTTGACTCCTTGCCCCAGCCAGGCTTGCCCCTCCCTGTAACATAAATGAATGGCATCAGTGCGAAACCTTTTATAGGGTGGAAGAGGGGCAGGGAGCACAACAATTAGAAAACATCAATCTCAGTGCAATCTATAGTGCTAAGTAGATATAGAGGTGTTAGAGATCCTATCATGGATCTCCACTCATCTCTGAGGCCTTGATTTCTCAGTAGGGATCTTCATTTCAAGACGGAATCAAACTTGTGTGGTCCAATGGGGGTACACTATTATGCAACAACAGGAAGAGTGAATGTTGTAGTTGTTAGTTGCTCCCGAGGAGATTAAGGGTGAAAGCCTTTGATCCTACAGCCTGTGCTGTAGACCCCATCAGTTTTACCACAATCTGCAAAGCTAAGCTGCAATTGAAGTTCCACAGGATCACAGCATGCAACAGCCTCCCTCCACCTTAACTTGGTCCCTCAGAGAAAGCATAGCACAACTTAATTGTGGTAACATTAGCGGGGTCTACAACACAGACTGTAGGATCAAAGGAAGCTTTCTCCCTTAATCTCTCAAGATTTCATCTGCTCCCTGGGAGCTATAAACAACATAACATACATTCACTGAGGAGGGGAGAAGAAGAATTAAAAAGACTGGGGCATGACAGACTCAACAGCAAATGAAGTGGGACAAAGACAACCCCCACCCCTAAATGAAGAGGCTTGCTAACCAACCACTCATCATCCATACCAAAAGTTCTTTCTCAGGCTGGTGGGCATCCTCCAAGCCACCCGACTAGGCTCACCTGTGGAATACTTGAGCATGAGGGGTATGAAGGCTCGCAGCTGGGCCTGTGTCATTTTCTCCACTGGGGTTGGAATCCCATCAACGACAAGTGGGGGAAGCTCATGTAGGGAAGGGTCATCCTGAGGGGGTGGGGGTGCCTGCTGTGCCAGGGCATTCTCCAGTTCTGTCATTACCATTTGACGCAAGGTTTTCATCTGAAGAAAAGTACTATTTGATTACCCATGCAATTCATGGTATGGGGGAATAGCAACTAAAGGAGTAGAACACAATCATCCCAATCTCAGGACCAAACTTGAACTTGCATGTAATTGTACTCTAAATTATAAACATATGATAATTTTTATTTTGGGAGGGGTGGAAAGGTTGAAACCAATTTAAAAACTGCCAACTGTTAAACACAAATACTATCTCGTATCCTAAACAAATTGTGAACAGATGAAAAGTTCCTAGTAATTGTTCATAGACACCAAAAATGACCAAACCATCAATAGAATTTCCCTTATAGTTAATTTAAAGTGGAAAAATAATGAGATTAGAGACATTCTAAAAAATATTATAAAGCCTTAAACAAAAACCTTTGATTATTTAATAATGGTAAATTTTATAGAGTAGGTAAATGAGAACATTAACCCTTTCAATTCATAACATTTGAATGGCCCCCATTTAAAGCTTTAACATTATAAATTTTCATATGGTATTATCAGCTGCATGTTGTAACTAAATATGATAGCATCTATACCAAGATATTCAGTTAGTAACCTACTCATTTATGTGGGCCAATGCCCAGTTAATGGGAAATATGGCCACACTGAAGAGTTCTATTTTCTTATTGCTGAGAGTGAGTTCTGCCAATTTAAAAATGATCCAATTGAACCAAGCATATGGTCAGTTTAAAGGGCAACTCTTCTGATCCATACTATGGACACTAGAAAATAACCGAGAAAAAGAGTCAACTCACCACATCTTCAAGGGGTTTGGCACCAAAGCATTTAAAATTATTGCCAGACTTGCTTGGTGTAGCCACTACCACAACAGCCTGTTGACCTACTCGTGTTGAATATTCATCAATTGTAGTCTGCCAAAAAAATGTTTAAGGAATCTTAGTGGTACTAATTCTACTCAGTAAGTTGTGAATTATACCCTTCAAAGAATTAAATATTTCACATCTCTCACATGTACAAAACCTACATAAATTGCATAAAGACCTCTACCCGGATAAACAGCTCATTATCAAAAACTCACTTTTCTTTTTCTTTATTTTAGGAGGCTATCTGGTGACTGCCTACTTGGGCATAAGTCACCATATTCACTACAGGCTACGACTAGACTATATTAAAATATTAAAAAACAAATAAGTAAATAAGGATAAAAAATAGGAACAAAAAACAAAGCAAAAAGCTAACAAGAAGGAAGCACGCTCCAGCATCAGGTCAGGCCCACCATAGGAGGAGCATGCAACCCACAATAAACAGTAAAAAAAAAGTGGGAGGCCTCCTCCAAAAAGTTGTATAGTCTGCAATTTGGTGTGCATGAATAAGTCCCAAGTAGAAAGGACAAGAGGTAGCGCCCTCCCACTCATCCCAGTACCAGGAAAAGTAACATGCGCAACAATCACCCAAACTGGGACATTTGACAAGAATGTGCTGACAGTCTGAGGGACAACGTAGTCATCCAAGTAAGGTGCAGGTGAGCACTCCATCAAATGGCGGTGCATAGCACGAGTGTGTCCAATTCGGAGATGACAGAAAGCAACTTGAAGCAATGCTGCATTGGGGAGGGGGGGCTCAATGGGAACAGTCCACATGAGCAGAAGGATGGTGAAAAAGGTCAGAAAAGGGCTAAAAGATTCAGGATTCGACTAGGAAGTGACAGCAAAGAGGGAAACCCATGGTTAGCAATCTGACTCCAGAATTTGCCACTGAAATCCAGATCTTTAACAATGATCTTAGCAAGTCGCTAGGTACCATTGGAAGGGAGAAATGTGGGGATGAAAAGCTCATAAATCTGGAGAGGTGGTGCATAAAGACATTCATTACTGTTTATAAAAGATAAAAGGACAATTCCTGTCCAAGGTGATGAACCAATAAGCGGATCAACAAGTTGAAACACCTGTTAGAGCCAGACATGCTGTGGTTCTTCTTTGATGAAAAGAATTTCTGTCAAGACAAGAAGATCGACTCCCAGAGCAACAGGTAGCTCACTGTCACACCTAAAGATGTGCCCAGTCATGCTGAAGAAATTGGCAGACATTTTTTTTTTTTAGGAGCCCATCTGGAGACTGCCTTCTTGGGCACAAGTCGCCATACTCACCACCAGAACCTAGTACTAAGAAAAAAAAGGCAACAGAAAGCAGGTTTGAGCATTAGGGAAGGGCCGCCTCCCCCTGATACAGGGACAGGTAACGTGTGTGGAGATCGCCCAGACTGGGACATTCAACAAGAATGTGCCAAAGTCTGGAGGGCAATGCAGTCTTCACAATAGGGAACAGGAGAGTGCTCCATCAGATAGCGATGTGTCACACGAGTGTGTCCGATTTGGAGACGACAGAAAGCGACCTGAAGCCGTCACAGCATTGGGTATGGATAGGTCGATGGGAACAGTCGCGGCGCAATGGCACGCAAATTTAAGTTCCCTTGGACCGTCTCCCATCTCCTTTGCCAAGCAGTCCGAAGAGCTGCCCGTATTCCTGCCATGGAGTCGGTGTGAGGAAGAGCGAAACGCTGGTCCGGTCGCAGAGTCCTTGCGGACTCTTTGGCGCCCTCATTCCCCGCAATTCCTATATGTCCAGGAACCCAGCAGAAGATAATCTCGACATCCGCCCAGTTCGCCAAAACCGTGGCATCAAGGATATCGCGAACCAGAGGATGTGGAGATTCCAATGCCCCGAGAGCACTCAGGGCGCTTTGTGAGTCGCTATAGATCACAATCCGGTCTCTGAACCGGGCACGTCGCGTGATCTCCCATACCGAGTGTGTAGTGCCACCAGTTCGGCCGTGAAGAGAGACGCAGCGCCCCATTGACTTCAAACAGAGGGGATACGGCGTAGAAGCCGACCCCCTCTTGGCACTTGGAGCCATCGGTATACACTGGCACGGTTCCAGCGTGACACGAGGTGTGCTCCAAAAAGGTCGAACGCAATACTCCCGGCGCTGTACAAGCTTTGGGAGCTATAATTAGCTCTCGAAGGAGTTTCCTGGCCCTAAACCAAAAGGGCTTAAGGTATGACTGGCGTCTCTCGGCGGCACAGGCACCGTCGAGTTCAGTAGCGGATGCAGTGAGAGCTGTTGGCGACTGAGGGAGGCGCCGGGCTTGCGCGTACAGGCGAGTGATGCACTGCACGTGGCATAGAGCGGGTGGCATCTCCCCAACAGGCTCTCAATGGGGAAAGTGCGGAAGGCACCGGTCGCAAGGCCAAGGCCGGTGTGGTGGATCGAGTCTACCTTCCGCAACAAACGCTCGGCTGTGGATGCATAAAACTCACATCCGTAGTCGAGCTTCGAACGAACAAAAGATCGATAAAAAAGTAAAGCAGTAGCCCTGCCCGATCAGCGCTAAACGTAACGGAACTGAGAATATCCATGGCGCGGGGACAAGAGACCCTAAGGCTGCGAATATGAGCATCCCAGGTGAGGCGTCGGTCAAATACAAGACCAAGGAAACGGCGCGATTCAACCATTTCCAGGCGCACCCCCATTAAGAAACAAATCTGGGTCGGGGTGGAGCCGTGGATGGCGGCAGAAGTGCACCACTTAAGTTTTAGCCAAAGAAAACCGAAACCTGTGCGCTTCGGCATAGCGAGAGACGCGGTTCAATGCCTGTTGGAGTCGACGCTCCAGAATTGGCATCTGGCCCGCGCCAAAAGTGATCGAAAGGTCGTCCACGTAGAGCGTAGCGAGAACATCTTCCGGCAACACCCAGGTGATGCCGTTGTGCTCAGGGCAAAGAGTATGACACTGAGGACACTTCCCTGCGGGACACCCTCTTCCTGCTCCTTTGGGCCGTAGAGGGTTCCATCAATCCGTACGCGGAATCGACGATCTCGCAAAAATTCAGATATAAACATTGGGAGGCGTCCCATCGCCCCCATCGCGTGGAGAGTCTCCATGATACCATATCGCCATGCGGTAGCATGGGCCTTCTCCAGATCGAAAAACACAGTGGCGTAGTGCTGTCTACGAAGGAGGGTTCTCGCAGACGGCATTTTAACATAAGAACATAAGAAAAGAAGGAGACTGCAAAAGACCATTCATGGCCTACACTTGGCAGCTCCTGTTCCATTCAACACACAAAAGATTTCTTACCAGAGAAAAGTCATCAACATTGTCACCCTTAACAGGAGTTCGTCAGATCTAATCTACAATATACATAAAATGCATCCAGAGGATTATGTCCATTCATGCAACCGCAAAATATAGTCTTCCCACTCCTTAGAAAAATATATACATATGTACATAAAAAAAAGTCAGTCCCATCTAGCAGCTTCATCCATATATTTATCTAATCTATTCTTAAAACTACCCAGAGAGGAGGCTTCTATCACATGCCTAGTGAGCCTATTCCATTCATCTACCACACGATTTGTAAACCAATTCCTCCCAATCTTCTTCCTAAACCTATACTTATCAAGCTTAAACCCATTGCTACGTGTCCTGTCATGTTCACTAAGTATAAGAACCTTACCCAGATCCCCTTTATTATATCCTTTTACCCATTTGAAGACTTCAATCAATTCCCCTCTGACTCTTCTCCTTTCCAATGTATGTAGATTTAGTTTTCTGAGCCTTTCACCATAAGGTAAGTTCCTTAGCCCACCAATCATCTTTGTCATCCTTCTCTGCACAGACTCAAGCAAATCAATATCCTTCCTACAATATGGTGACCAAAATTGTACTGCATAGTCTAGATGAGGCCTAACTAGCGCCAGATACAGTTTTAGAATGACTTCAGCACTCTTATTGCTTACACTCCTCCTGATGAATCCCAATATCCTATTAGCTTTATTCTTAGCATTTAAACATTGCTTTCTAGGACGAAGGTCTGAACTTACCAAAATACCCAAGTCTCTCTCACAATCAGTCCTCCCTAAAATTCTCCCATTTAATTTATAACTATTCAATGGATTATTTCTACCTATACTAAGTACACTACATTTGTCTATGTTAAACTTCATTTGCCATTTCTCGGCCCAATTGGACAGAATGGTCAATTCCTCCTGCATTACAACAGCATCAGAATCAGCCCTAATGGCCCTACCTAGCTTAGTATCATCAGCAAATTTACTCAGGTCACTACTTATACCTATGTCAAGATCATCCGACGTGGAGTGGAACTTGCAGAAGCTTCACTATGCAGAAAACAGACATCCTCCGCTGTCCAGGAAAAAGGCTAATCTAACATTTACCAATTTTTCAATCAACTTGCACACGCAAGAGGTTAGAGAGATTGGGCGGAAACCGGTCAGAGTACAGTGATCTCTCCCCGGTTTTTGAAAGGTGAGCACAGTAACGATTCGCAAGGAATCTGGGAGGAGACCCTCCACCCAGATCCTGTTCAACAAATCTAACAGAAAGGCCATGCCTCGCTTACCCAGGTGTCGAAGCATGGCGTACGGGACATCGTCCCCACCATGGGCGGTGTCTGCACACGAAGCAAGAGCTGAGCGCAACTCACTCACAGTGAACCTGTTGTTGAAGGGTTCTCTGCCTCTCGAGGTAAAGTCCAGCCGGCGGCCTTCCGCGACATCACGACGTGCATTGAATGCTGGCGGAGCAGCATCCGGGCTAGAGAATGTCGAGAAAGCGGTCGCAAAGGATTCCGGCACGGAACCGGGGTCCGAGATTGTGGTCCCATTCTCCTGGAGAACGGGAGGGGGGTCCTGCGAGAACTTGCCCCGAATCCTTTTAACTCGCTTCCACACCTCTGCTAGAGGGGTCTTCCCGGGCATGCTCGAAATATACCAGAACCTAGCCCTAGCCCAACAAAATTCACCGACAATGAAATCGTTTGGGCGGCGCTTATAGCGCATGTAGGTATAACGCTTCTGTATGCGGGCCGTCTCACACTCGGCCGACAACCATGCGAGTGGTCGACGTGCAAAACAGCCAGACGTTCTGGGATTTTTTTTTTTTTTTTTTAAGAGCTCATCTGGCGACTGCCTACTTGGGCATTAGTCGCCGTATTAAAACTGGCCTAGTTCAAGGCTACTTTAAAATAAAATTAAAGAGAGAGAAAAAAAAAAACAACACCCCATAAGGGTGAAAGGAAGCAAGCTGGTGAGTCGGGGAGAGGTCCCCCTGGCGCAGGAGCGTGCAACTAAAGGAAAAAAACAAACAAAAAACAAAACAAAAAAAATGCAAAAAAACAACAAAACAAAACAAAAAAAAACAAACAAACCTCGCTTAAATAATAGGGAAAAGGCCGGCCTCCCCCAAGAAGTCAACAAGTCCACAAGTCAATGTGCACGAATCTGTCCCGAGCACAAGGGACAGGCGGTAGCGACCCCGCCCATCCCGGTACTGGGACAGGTATCGCGCGCGAAGATCACCCAGACTGGGACATTCGACAAGAATGTGCCGAACAGTCTGGGGGACGACGCAGTCGTTGAAAAAGGGCGCAGGCGAGCGCTCCATCAGATAGCGATGCGTCACACGAGTGTGTCCGATTCGGAGACGACAGAAAGCAACCTGAAGCCGCCGCGGCATTGGGGGATAGGTCCATGGGAACAGTCGCGGCGCAATGGCACGCAACTTTAAGTTCCCTTCGACCGTCTCCCATCTTCTTTGCCAAGCAGTCCGAAGAGCTGCCTGTATTCCTGCCATGTAGTCGGTGTGAGGAAGAGCGAAACGCTGGTCCGGTCGCAGAGTCCTCGCGGACTCTTTGGCGCCCTCATTCTCCGCAATTCCTACATGTCCAGGAACCCAGCAGAAGATAATCTCGACATCTGCCCGGCTCGCCAAAACCGTGGCGTCACGGATATCGCGAAACAGGGGATGCGGAGATTCCAATGCCCCGAGAGCACTCAGGGCGCTTTGTGAGTCGCTATAGATCACAATCCGGTCTCCGAAACGGGCACGTCGCGTAATCTCCCGTACCGAGTGGTGTATTGCCACCAGCTCGGCCGTGAAGACAGACGCAGCGCCTGGTAGAGCCCCGCTGACTTCAAACAGAGGGGATACGGCGTGGAAGCCGACCCCCTCTTGGGACTTGGAGCCATCCGTATACACTGGCACGGTACCAGCGTGACACGATGTGTGCTCCAAAAAGGTCGAACGCAATACTCCCGGCGCAGTACAAGCTTTGGGAGCAGAGGCGTGGCGACAAATAGCCAAATGTGGTACCCTCCAGGGTGGCGTCCTGGGCAGAATCAGGGGCGCCACCGGCCCGAGAGCTATATCTACCTCTCGAAGGAGTTTCCTGGCCCTAAACCCAAAGGGCTTAGGGTATGACTGGGGTCTCTCGGCGGCATAGGCACCATCGAGATCAGCTGCGGATGCAGTGAGAGCTGTTGGCGACTGAGGGAGGCGCCGGGCTCGCGCGTACAGGCGAGTGATGCACTGCACACGGCGCAGAGCGAGTGGCATCTCCCCAGCATCGACCAACAGGCTCTCAATGGGGGAAGTGCGGAAGGCACCGGTCGCAAGGCGAAGGCCGGCGTGGTGGATTGAATCCACCTTCCGCAATAAACGCTCGGCTGCGGATGCATAAAACTCGCATCCGTAGTCGAGCTTCGAGCGAACAAAGGATCGATAAAAAAGCAAGGCGTTAGCCCTATCAGCGCCCCAAGTGCTGAACGTCACGGAACGGAGAATGTCCATGGCGCGGGTACAAGAGACCCTAAGGCTGCGAATATGAGCCTCCCAGGTGAGGCGTCGGTCGAATACAAGACCAAGGAAACGGTGCGACTCAACCACATCCAGGCGCACCCCATTAAGAAACAAATCTGGGTCGGGGTGAAGCCGTGGATAGCGGCAGAAGTGCACCACCTTAGTCTTGGCCAAAGAAAACCGAAACCTGTGCGCTTCGGCATACCGAGAGACGCGGTTCAATGCCTGTTGGAGTCCACGCTCCAGAGTTGGCATCTGGGCCGCGCCAAAAGAGATCGAAAGGTCGTCCACGTAGAGCGTAGCGAGAACATCTTCTGGCAGCACCGAGGTGGTGCCGTTGATGCTCAGGGCAAAGAGTGTGACACTGAGGACACTTCCCTGCGGGACACCATCTTCCTGCTCCTTTGGGGCAGAGAGGGCTCCCCCCACCCGTACGCGGAATCGACGATCTCGCAAAAATTCAGATATAAACATTGGGAGGCGTCCCCTCGCCCCCATCGTGTGGAGAGTCTCCATGATACCGTATCGCCATGCGGTGTCATAGGCCTTCTCCAGATCAAAAAACACCGTGGCGTAGTGCTGTCTACGAAGGAAAGCCTCGCAGACGGCATTTTCCAGTCGGAGCAGAGCATCCGACGTGGAGTGAAACTTACGGAAGCCGCACTGTGCAGAAGACAGATGGCCTCCGCTGTCCAGGAAATAGGCTAATCTAACATTTACCAATTTCTCCATCAACTTGCACACGCAAGAGGTTAGAGAGATTGGGCGGAAACCGGTTGGAGTAGAGTGATCTCTCCCCGGCTTGCGAAAGGCGAGCACAGTAGAGATTTCGCCAGGAGTCTGGGAGAAGACCTTCCACCCAGATCCTGTTGAACAGATCTAACAGAAAGGCCATGCCTCGCTCACCCAGGTGTCGAAGCATGGCGTACGGGACATCGTCCGGACCATGGGCGGTGTCCGCGCACGAAGCGAGAGCGGAACGCAACTCACTCACAGTAAACTTGTCGTTGAAGGGTTCTCCGCCTCTGGAGGTAAAGTCCAGCCGGCGGCCTTCCGCGACATCACGACGTGCATTGAATGCTGGCGGAGCAGCATCACGGCTAGAGAATGCGGAGAAAGCGGTCGCTAAGGATTCCGCCACGGACGCGGGGTCCGAGATTGCGGTCCAATTCTCCTGGAGAACGGGACGGGGGTCCTGCGAGAACTTGCCCCGAATCCTTTTGACTCGCTTCCACACCTCAGCTAAAGGGGTCTTCCCGTTAAGTGAAGACACGTATGCCCGCCAAGAAGAGCGGCGGGCGTGCTTCGAAATATACCGGAACCTAGCCCTAGCCCGACGAAATTCAGCGACAGTGAAATCTTTCGGGCGGCGCTTATAGCGCATGTAGGCATAACGCTTCTGTTTGAGGGCCGTCTCACACTCGGCCGACCACCATGGGAGTGGTCGGCGTGCAAAACAGCCAGACGTCCTAAGAATAGTAGTCAGGCCCACGGCGATGAGGTTGCCGGAGAAGAACTCAACGGCCTCATCTACCAACCTAAACTCCTCGACTGAGATAGAGAATTCAGTCATTTCTGAAATGCAGGCCACCGCGCCCGCGCCAAGCACCACCGAGGTGGTCTCTCAGGTGGCAGTTGCCCTGAAAATGATATTTGAATGGGAAAGTGATCACTACCATGGAGGTCATCGACCACCCCCCAATCAAAATCAGGCTGTGCATCAGAAGAGCACAGAGATAGGTCAAGGCAAGAAAATGAAGCGGTTCTCGGACAGTGATGCGTAAACTCATCCACGTTTAGAACGCCCATCTCAAGCTCTTCGATCAGGTCGGCAAGGACTTGTCCCTTGGGATTTATGGAGTAATCTCCCCAGAGAGGATGCCTGCCGTTCAGATCTCCAAGCAAGAGATAGGGCCTCGGCAACCGTGCCACGACGCGGCGGAAGTCCCCCGCGTCGAAGTCAGCTGACGGTGGAATGTACGCAGAAATGATAGTATACCTCCTATCCAGGTGCAGCTGCACAGCCACTGCCTGAAAGGAGGTATCTAAAGAGAAAGGAAGAACGGAGACATCATGCCGGGTGTAAACCGCGCATCCCCAGCCCGGCCATCTTGCGGTGGGGGGGTCGCAAGACCCTTATACCCCGCGAGGGCAGGCAGCGGGCACGCGCCTAGCATGGTCTCCTGCAGAAAAATAGCTAACGGGGAACGGGACGAGACGAGCCTCCGCAGCTCCTCCCAGTTGGCCCGGAGTCCACGGCAATTCCATTGAAGGAATATGCCCTCCAGGCCTAGCTCGGAGGAGACGCGGGGGCCCTCCTCGAATTGAAGACCCTCACGGGAATGGCCGTACGCTTCCCCGGGGCAGAACCCCGGGCGCTGTTGGCCGGACAAAGCGCTGAAGGCGCTGTCGCCTTCGAGGACTTATTGGGGGAGGTTGGGCTCGCCATGCGAGTCTTTTCCTCCCTCCGCCTCGAAACCTTAGGCGGGCGTTGCGGCTTCGGAGGCGGGAGGCCCTCTTTTCGAGGAACCACCGTCTCCGAGCCACTCGCTCCACCTCGGGGCGTGGGCGAAGGGGCCGAAGCTCCTTTGTTGCTGTCCTCCTTTGGGGGAACAGCTTTAGGAACCCCGGAAGATGGCCTAGTGACCATCTTCAGGGGTGTTGCCTCCTGTGACTGTGAGTCTAACGACTCGGTGGAGGCGCGTGGCCGTTTCGCTTTACGGGAAACGGTCACGCTGGGGGAAGAGGGGGGGGAGCCCTGGTTTTAGCCGGGGCAGGGTATGAACCCTTTTTGCCGCCAGCTTTACCAGGGGAGCGCCCAGGTTGGGTAGAGCCCGCAGAAGGGCTCTGAATGGGTGCGGAAACAACCGTGCTCGTTGGCCCTGGATGGGCCAGGAGCAGAGGGTGCCTTTCTAACTATTGAGGCATATGAAGTCCCAAGCAGAGCCGGGCATGCCAGGACCAAGTCCTTTGCCTCGCGGAATGAGAGTCGATCCTGGGCCTAAGCGGCCAGGATTTCTTTCTCAAGGAGATATGCACCACATTGCTTCGAAGAAGCAGGGTGCGGCTCTCCGCAATTGACACACTTGGCCACACACGATTTGGACTTATCGTGTGCGACCTTGGAGCAATTTACACATACTTCGGGTGACCCCGACTTTGCACGTCTACATGAGCGATTCGTATGGCCGAAGCAGTGACAGTAATAGCACCGCCGCGGCAGTGGCACGAATGCCTTCACGCGGTAAGGGTACCAACCGGCACACACCGACTCAGGGAGCTTGTCACAGTCGAACGTGACGAAGAGTGTAGGGGTGGGTCTCGAGGCCCCTCCCTGTTTTCTCATCACACGTTCGACCTTGACCGCCCCATGGTCGGCCAGCTCTAGGGTGATGTCCTCAATGGAGTAGTCAACGAGTTCCCTCGCATAAACTACTCCTTTCACAAAGTTCATGGTAGAGTGCGGCGTCACACTCACCGGGGTGCCATGAAGTGTCCGAAGAGCACTTATCTTGGCCGCCTCGGCGGGATTCGCCGCATTTGCCAGAAGGCTCCCGTCCGAGAAACGGGTTACCTTCGGCTCTCTACCAATTGCACTAGCTAATCCTCTCCTCTGATGGATCATGTTGCCCTTGGACAACATGGTGCCATCAGTGGAGCGAATAACGAGGAAGCGTTTGAAGCCAGCGGGCTCGAAAACGCCAGGTAACCTCTGAATCAGGGGCCCCGATGTCATCGAGGCTCCGCCCTGTGCACTTTTGGTCTTTGTCATCATCAGGAGCTCCGTACCCGGGGAAGCAGAGGGCCCGGATGTGCAGATCTTGGCTTGGTCGCTTGCCAAAGTGGCAGCAGACCCATCCATCCCTGTAGCCCCCGTGGATTGAGAGGAGCCGCGAGTCTTATTCATCCTTTTCTTTTTTGGAGAGGAGGGCGGGGAATGAACCCACTTCTCACCCCCGCCGGTAGAAGCCCCCAGGCCAGATGGACCGGCCTCAGCCAGGTCCTTCTCCGAAATGGAGAAGGTCCTGGTGGTCGCAGGGGCATCATCCGGAGGAGATCCCTCCCCTCCTTGTACTGCCTGACAATCCACAGCCGTTTGATGAGGACCTTGCATAGGGGCGGATTCGGGTTCGGTGCTTGGCGCCGAGCTCGGATTCCCCCCCATGGAAGGCCCTACCTTCTGAGGCTGGTTAGCCTCAAGGACCATGTCTATCACAGGAGGGGCCTCCAGTTGGCCATCCCCTCCCAGGACATCGCAGGTCCCCTTGGCAGCGTCATAAGTCTTTAGTGGGGAGGCACAGGCCTTGACCCCGGCAAGGTTTAATATTTTTGCCAGCAGGTCTTTTGAGGGAAGCGACCGAAGGGGCCTGGCTTCCCTCTCCCCCCTAAGGGGGTTTGCCCTACCGAGCCGCTTGTACGAGGGGCGGTCGGCAATGGGCTGCCTGCTGGCTTTCTTGGCAGTCCCCTTAGAAAGCAAAGGAGGGACTGCCGCTGGAGATAGGGAGGTGCCCGAAAGCACCTCCAGAGAAGGGGGTGAGGGGGAGTCCCCTACACCCGTAGGCGTAGGAGAGGAGTAAGCCTCCTCTCCGGTTAAAGAGGTATGGAGGGTCCCCTGCGCAAGCACAGGAGGGGGGGGACCTCGATCTTTTCTGTGGAGCTGCACGAGGGCGGCTCCGTTGTTTTAGGGGGAATTAAGGGGAGATGTTTTTTTTTCATCATTGGGCATGGTGACCCTCTTTGTTTTACGGGACGCAATCGCTCACCACCTCTTGCAGTAGCCCGCACTGCAAGAGGTGCTTACAGGCCCGGCAGAGCCAGGCGCCGCCATTTGGGACCACCCCTCCCGCCTGGTGGCCTGGCAGTCCTTCGGCATGGCGGCGTAAAACAGATAGAATGTGAAGAGGAGAGGAAAAGGGATGTGAGGAAGGTATGGGTGGGGATGAAGCAGGTTGTTAAAAAAAACCCATCCTGAACCGGAGCTGAGGGGTTAGGGAACAATGTCCCCTCCCCCCTCAGCCCCCATCCGGGGTGGTTGGCTTGAGAAGAAGGTCAGCATTCTACCCTGTGAAATTAGAGGCTGACCAGAGAAAGTTGTGGGAGAGGTTGTATGAAAAGCGACGAGGTAGGGGAGAAATCGGGCTATCTGAAGGAAGGAAGAGAGGCTAAGCTGGGGCCGGACGGAGCGCTGGATCCCATCAGCGCGGCGGCCAGGATGGCAAATCGCCGCGCCCCTTAGGGGCAGACGTTTTGGGAATAGTAGTCAGGCCCGCGGCTTTGAGGTTGCCGTAGAACTCAACGGCCTCATCTACTGACCTAAACTCCTCGACTGAGATAGACAATTCAGTCATTTCCCTGAAATACAGGCCACTGTGCCTACACCAAGCACCACCAAGGTGGGCTCTCAGGCGGCAGTTGCCCTGAAAATGATATTTGAATGGGAAAGTGATCACTACCATGGAGGTCATCGACCACCCCCCAATCAAAATCAGGCTTTGCACCCGAAGAGAACAAAAATAGATCAAGGAAAGAAAATCAAGAGGTTCTTGGGCAGTGATGCATAAACTCATCCACATTTAGGACACCTATCTCCAGCTCTTCGATCAGATCGGCAAGGACTTGTCCCCTGGGATTTATTGAGTAATCTCCCGAGAGAGGATGCCTGCCATTCAGATCTCCAAGCAAGAGAAAGGGCCTCGGCAACCGTGCCACGGCGCGACGGAAGTCCTCCGTGTCGAAGTCAGCTGATGGTGGAATGTACAGAGAAATGATAGTATACCTCCTATCCTGGGGTGGCAGCTCTTCAACATTGTGGCCATACCTTGGGCACGGCGTAAAAAAAAATAGATGGGCAAGTGAGAAGGAAAAGGGATGTGAGGAAGGTATGGGTGAGGATGAAGCAGGATGTTAAAACCTCACCATCCCAACCCGGAGCTCGGGGGATAGGGAACATTGCCCCTCCCTCCCCGATCTGGGATATTTGGCTGAGAAGAAGGTCAGCATTTACCCTGTGAAAATAGAGGCCAACCAGAGAAAGTTATGCAAGAGGTTGTAGGGGAAGTGAGGAAGTAGGGGAGAAATACAGGCTGTCTGAAAGAAGGAGAAAAGGCTAAGCTAGGGCCAGAGTTGAACCAAGTAATTAGATTGCTCATCTCCTCCCAGATACGAATCACTTTACCATTAGGAGTCAGTTCTTCTATAAATATTCACTTCTGTTATCCTTATATTCTTTTCTCAATAATGTACAAATGAAGGATTGAGCCTGATGCTCAGAAGGTGTCCTGTAGTTGCAATAAAAAAAAAAAATAATTCTCTTGATAAAAGCTTTTATTTTCATTGACTATTAATGTCTACAATACACATACTAATTTTAGTTTAGCCCAGCAGGCAAGGCTGTGTTTTTTAAACTCTAGCCACCCTGGAGGGCACAAGAGAAAAGGTTGAAGAGTAATCAGTCATTTCCAAGTGAATATAACATAACCACCCCACTTAATGCATTTCACATGAGGTTAAGTTGCAATAGAACTTCACCTTTAGCTGTTGCATGGACTGCTAGCACATGGGGGGGAAGGGGCTATAAAATTGCCACAGCATGCAACAGTCTCCCTCCACTCAAACTTGGTCACCCTCATGACAGCTTCACAGAAAGTGTGGCTCCACTTAATTGTGGCAAAGCTTTGATATGTAGGATCAAAGCTTTTACCCAAGCAGTCAATAAGAGCATCTGCTCCCAGGGAGCTATAAACAATCAATCAATCTTAGTCAAAACCTGATGGAGCCAAGCCATCTATTACCTTCAACTTTCTTAAGAGTCTTGTTTGTTGCCTCTTTCGTATGGAGGGATTCAACTCAAAACAGTGATGGCGTTTCCTCTTCTTGGCTGAAGCAATTGCAGCTGCTGCAGCTACCCCAACAGGCCCTGCAGGAGGGGTGCCACCCCAAAGAAGAAAATATTGCAGATAGGCTCTACAGGCTCAAGTAGGTGGAGGACATGAGAAAGGGCAGATGGCAAGATCAGAGGACTTGGCTCATTTCATTATGTATCAAAGGGACAAGATTTCATTTAATAGCAAAATAGAATTAAAGATCCCTTGAGTCAAAATAACAATTACTAGCAAATGAAGAGCCAAGTCGCACTGTAAGTCAGTTCTTATGAGAATGTATTAACATAGTCAAGAAAAGTACTGTCCAATCATTGCCAGAATCAATACAATGCTGGTTCATCAATACAGCTTCTATATAACACCAATAAAAATCCTTTACAAAACTGACAAATAAATCATGTCATCTTTTGGGGTTCCAACTAGC
Organism: Ceratothoa steindachneri; assembly: GCA_963969495.1. Classification (NCBI taxonomy): domain Eukaryota; kingdom Metazoa; phylum Arthropoda; class Malacostraca; order Isopoda; family Cymothoidae; genus Ceratothoa; species Ceratothoa steindachneri. The sequence continues at coordinate 97,615,409 of OZ018321.1, read as the reverse complement.
CTTAATATGCATTCAAATATAACCCTGCAGCTGCTAGGTTTAAGATTTTTTTTAACTTAGCTAAGAGAATGAGCTTCAGAGGCTTATGTGTATTTGTATTGATGCCATATAAGAAACCCTAGGACTTTTCAGCTCAAGTATTTGCAACTGACTGAAGTACTGTAGTTTGACAAAAAATTATACACTGATGCATAACAAATACTAACAATAATGCCCTGCTTTCAGGTAAATAATTAACAAAACTGTGTACCTCAATAAATCAAATAAAGTAAAAAATAAAACCATTCAACTACTGAGAGTAACATACAAATATCATCATGATACAAACATGCAAACAATATGCAATTACCTATAGATAGAACTCATTTTAAATACTCAGTTAAGAGATGAAGATTCAGTTAATGACAAGTACAATTAAATTTCATTTATAATGAGCCACTTACCTTTATTTCTGATATTCCTGTGTTTAACCTAATCTATTAGAACATTCAGTAAGGTAACCACAGTTCAAAGCAATCGGGATGCAGCCAACTTTTCATTCTTTAACATTTTATAAGTTAGTAAATGGTTACCATAGGGTGGGGTGGTTGCAAGCTCTCTGTGATATACATTACACAAATCAGTGGTAAAATACACCAAAACTATGAACAAGCAGGCTATACAACAGAGTTCTCATATCAAGAGATGGTTTCTAACGGGTCATGAAAAAAATAACTTATTCAGGCATGAAAACAATGCTAGTAACACCAAAATTATTCATTAACCAAACAAAGATGCAAGATTTACAAGCAAATAAAAGAGCAATATTCCACTATGTACTAGCCAGCCTTAGGTATGCACACCAGTTAGTAGCTTTTTAAAAACTACAGCCAATAATACAAAAGATAATGGCTCAAAAATAATTAAAACATACAACTAAGTTTAATGTCAATGAAATATATGGGATTAGTCTTGTCAGCTGTCAATCATTATTTTGCCCATTCCCAGGACGCTTCACAGATGGCAATCTCCCAATTTCACCCAAACAAAAAACATCAAAGGAGCCTAGAACAAAATTTAGAAAAATAAACATCTTTATACTACCAATACAAAGAATCCTTAAAATTTTGTCTCAAGGTTTTATCCTACCTGATCTGACACTAAATCTCTAAAACACCTCACTGTACATATTAAATTTCTCTACAACACTATTCTACAAAGGGTAATAACTAAAATCAACAATTAAATTTTATAAAATGTTAGCTATAGACTATAAAAGAATAGATGAATATTAAATGTACTCAACAATTATTGCATTATAAATAGCAAATGCTTAAAATAACAATTAGCCAGACTCCTTTTCCCTATTCCCATAACTACCTTTGTTAGTCAGTGACAGTGATGGCAGTTGCCATCTGCTCCACGCCTATTCCTCCACCTGTTGGAACTCATCAGAGGTTCGTCTCACCTGTCCACCCACCTGCCGCAGCAAGTTGGGCGGTAACATCATCTGGCCCAATGAAGGAGACTTCATCCTCATCGTAGCTTTCAGGCGATGATGGCATCTCATCATCATCATCATCGCTCTGTAACTGGGAAGCCAGCACACCCCCCTGATTACCTACTAGCGCCCCTGTGCCCCCACTAGATACCAGGATCTCTCCATTGCTATTGCTGCCATTGGTACCACCACCATTGTTGATGCCAGATGCTGTCAATCCTACAAGGTTGGCAGCAGTTACGCCGTTCATCACTCACGTCTAAAGAGAGAGGAAAAAGTACTGTGAAAATGAGAGTACTATCAGTGATAAATTTGTCACCAATTCTTTTCTAAGAATTATCTTAGGAAGAAATTACAGATAATTTCAAACATTAAAGTTACTTTTAAAATCATTTTTATTGTATAAAATATAGAGAAATGTTTAGTTCTTACATTATTTATGATACAAACTTTTAAAACAATTTCCTAACCATAAACACTAGAAAATTCATTTTGAATAAATTGATTTAAAGAACATTACATTAGATTAAAAAAAATGCCTCATTTTTATTATTAAAATGTCAATAAAACATTTATAATCAATGATAAAATGGAAACAAGTGAAATAGCTCAAGGCATTTATTTTACAATCGCCTCTGGTGCTAAAATCAAAATATCATTAATAGGCAGTGAAAGAATAGAGGTAACAGAAAGCCCCAGCAATAGATATTGCTTAAAATAAAGATCAACAAGGACTGCAAAACAGACAAGAACATCCCAGAACAAGAAGACAAGTAATCAAAAGGAAGTTGTTTTGTTTTAGAAAATCTATATATTTAAAATGAGTGAGAAATTTTAATCTACATAGAATTATTTTTCTGTATTGCATATTTTATACTTTTGTAATTTATCTAAGATATTTATATTTTGTGTACTCATTTAAGCTCCAATTATGCAGCATGGTTGTAAAATCTGTAGAGAAAGTGTTGAAGATATCCCCTATGGGCATCATGGCTTGGAGGGATTGCAAACATCGAGATGTCAGCTGCAGCATTATTGCCCATGCTACCCCTTATACAACTTTCAAGGGTTTGAATAACCAAATTAGAATATTACTCTCCCCTAAAAAAATATAAGATGAAAAAGTTAAGGAGGCTATAAAATTATTCAAACCTATCAACTAATTAGTGAATAGGCTAATAAGAAATTTTGAAGAAGCAAATAAAAGTAGTATCTTTAAAGGCAAGTTTACAAAGAAACTAAAAAATCCCTGCCTTCAGACCTAATTTACTAATAATCTTGCTTCTGAGGATATAGCAATCAGGGGGATTTTTGCAACATTATGAAAGCCAACTGAGCAGAATTAAAAATATGGTAACTTAACCTTTTATCAGGCATCATTTACCAAGTACATTTAAGTGATCAGATGTTATCACTGGCCTGATAAAGGGTTAAATGAGAAAACTTTCAAATAGCCAAAAAAAAGCTATACCTGTGGACAACAAGTGTGATTAATTCATGCAGGAACCACTGTGAAAATCACACTATGGGAGTTAATATGTAAACTATCATATCCAATTAAAACCCCAATTTTCGAATCTGCAACCATTTTCTCAATCAGCTCAAGTTATGCAACTATGGTCACATAAGTAAATATGTTTATTACAAATATCTGGAAGCACTAGACTTTACTTGGAAATTGTTTCCCTTGTATTCTTTTACTTTTCAGGAATATAGATAAATTGTTTCATATTGAATAGAGAATGTAAAAAAATTATCTCAATCGATTTTGTTATATCTACAGGACAGGTACCACACCAAATATTGTCTCAAATCAAAATATTTGTCGAGAGAATGTATAGAGTATACTTGGAAATAGCTAGGGGAACAGGACAAAAATTTCAGCCCTCATATCTGCTGCAAAATGTGGATGAAAATTTGAGATGGACTTCATTGATATTTGGAATTCCCATGATTTGGAGGAAAAGAACTGATCAAGGGACAGATTATTATTTCTGGATAACAAACTTCCAGGTGGGTATATAAATTCATTTTCTCATGTGAAACTTGAGATAATGTTAACATAACATAAAATAATTTCACGGATGACAAAGCCACAAGGGCCTATCAAAGGTCATCCGCATCCATCAAAACCCACCCACATAGGACTATATCAGATCATGCAACTACTTTATAAACAATTCATAGGATTGTGTCAGATCACACGGCCACAATATACAATTTAAACCAGCCACACAAGCGGATCAAAAACAAAAGGCACCATCGCCAGCGGAAGACAAAATCAAAGTCCCCCACAATATAATATAACAGATGACAAAAGCCACAAGGGCCCATCATAGGTCATCCGAGTCAAACAGGCTCTTTTTTAGGGCACCCAAACTCCCAACAAAACTACATCTAGAGGATTGCGTCCAGAAACAAGGGTATCACCAATCGAGGCTTGTCAAGAACTAAATCATGCAGTTATAGATATATACAAACAATATTAATATATACAAAACTTAGGAACCATCACAACCTTCCCTCCGTATAAACTCATCCAACCTACTCTTAAATACATTTAAATTTGGACTACCTACTACCCTCCGCGGCAATTTGTTCCAGAAGTCTACCACTCTATTGGTGAAAAAATATTTTCTTAAATCCAACCTACACCCTTGCTTTTTAATTTTCAAGTGGTGACCTCTAGTCCGATTTCCAAAAACTTGCTAACATCCAATTTATCTATCCCAGAAAAAATTTTAAACAGCTCAATCATATCCCCTCTCACACACCTCCTTTCAAACGAGAACATATTTAATACCCTCAGTCTATCTATATATTCAAGGTGCCTCAGGGAAGGAATAAACTTTGTTGCTCTCCATTGCACTGCCTCAAGAAGGTTAATATAGTGTCTAAAACGTGAGGACCATGCCTGTATACAGTACTCTAGATGTGGCCTAACATAAGAGTTATAGAGTTTAAGAATAATCTCCTTACTTTTGTAACTGACATTTCTCTTAATGAAACCCAGCACTTTATTTGCCCTATTTCTTGCTTCAATACACTGCTTAGAAAACCTTAATGACTTATCTATTACTACTCATAGATCTTTCTCATCCTCTACTGAGCTCAGCCAATGCCCATCCAGTTCATAGTTAAATTCTCTATTATATTTTCCCATGTTAATAACTTTGTACTTATCAAGGTTGAAAGTCATTTGCCACTTATGTGGCCAGGATAACAATTTATTTAAATCCCCCTGCACTTTAAAATTATCATCAATATCTTTAACTACAGCTGCTAATTTGGTATCATCCGCAAAAATTGACACTTTATTATTAACTGCCTACCCAAGATCGTTTATATAGATGACAAATAATAATGGATCGAGAACTGATCCCTGAGGAACCCCACTGATAACATCCCTCCACTCTGACTTTACACCATTTAGCACTACCCTTTGCTTCCTATCTTTCAGCCACTCAGCTATCCAATTTGAAACACCCCCACATATCCCAATCATTTTTAATTTATGAACTAGTCTCCTATGTGGTACCTTATCAAATGCTTTACTAAAATTCAAGTAAATTACATGTACATTCTCTCCCTTATCTACTTGATTTGTTACAAACTCCAGAAAGTCTAGTAAATTAGTCAAACATGATCTACCTGATCTAAACCCATGCTGAGCATTGCTGATTAACCCCTCCCTCTCTAGATGTTGGCAAATCCCTTTTTTAACTATTTTCTTAAGAATTTTACATATCTCAAATAATTATATATTTCAGATTGGGTATTACAGTAAACCCCTGGTATAACAAACTATATGGGGTGGGGAGGGGGGTGTCATTTGTTGAAGCCGAAAATTATTAAACCAGATGGGTGTTAAAAGCAATGGAAATAATGAACCAAGTTCATTATGGATAGGTAATACGTATGTAATTACTAATAAAGTTAAGTGGACTACACAACATAATATTGATACGAACCTTGCACTGTAGGAGACATGTGACACACCAACACTCACTCAGGCTGGTCGTAACGCTTGCCTATTAAACCCGAAGGAGTTCGGCCAGGAAATATGGTTTGTTATATCAGAAATTTTTTATATTGAGGTTCATTATATTGAGGGTTTACTGTACATATTTAACTATGAATAATATGATTCATTTAAATGCACTGGTGGCCCCTGAGAAATACTGTGCTTTGAAATATATAAAATAGATCAATGGAATCAATATTTTCTTCTCCTTCATTCATATTTATATAAAGAAACAATATGAAATAAAAATATATATATCCACTTGATTGGCTTTTTTCCCCTGTAGTGTAGACTTCCATCACAAGCTGCCACTGTCTGAATGCTGCTTCTATTTAATATGCAAGTTTTATATCCCTGGTTCTACTCTCAGCAGTTAACAAGAATAGACATTGTTGTATACCCTGACATTTCTTCTCCAATGAGACCAGTATTCAATGGTCCTGGAATTCCAATACCCAACTTAGCAGAAAACCTGGACTTCAATGATTCTGATAATGAATTAATGACCAGTCCCAACAATATATAACTCCAAATATTGCTTCAAATTAACCGAGTCCTCTCAACCAGGACAAACTTAATAATTTTACCAGGGATTTAGGACTTTCCAAATTAGTTGTCAAGATCTTGGGAGCATGACTTCAATAGGACAGCTTGCTAGCTCCACGAACAACATTCTCCTGGTATAGGAAATAAGAGGAAGAATTCTGCAAGTTTTTTGCATGTATGAAAATGCCTCTTCCTTAAGTGTACTGCTGCAAAGTTGAGGACTAATCTAATCTTTGGGCCTGCCATATAGGGCATCAGAATGGAGGCAATTTATAGACTATCAAAAGAGTACTTCTCAAAATAATAACATGAAAATTTTACAGGATAGTCTTGTATCACTGAAGGGTCAGTGGAGATTTTAAGGTAATACCAATCCCTTTTTGAAACTATATTCCCTTAAAATGATTACAGAAGGTAAGGCCAGGGAAACTAATATCATAAGTAGACTTTTTTATTTATTTTTTCAAAGGTTAGTTTAATGTACAAGGGGTGGCCAATAAGTTTTGCAATTCGGATATAAGGAAACGAGATATGAGGAAAAGTGTTTTATTATTTTTCAATATAACTACCCTCGACTTCAATGCACTTGCGCCACTTGTCCGTGAGGCTTCAAATTCCCGACTGCTGTTCAATCCACTCCTGGATGGCGAGCTAGATATCTTCATCGTCCCCAAACCGGCGTCCACGCAGTGCAGCCTTGAGCTGGCAGAATAAAAAGTAGTCGCTAGGGGCCAGATCTGGACTGTAGGGGGGATGGTTGAGCTCCTTGAATCCGTACTCGCACAGGGCAGCTTGTGCAACTCTGGCCTTGTGGACTTTGACAACATTGAAGTCGATCATGGGGCATCAGGTTTCTAGGGACCCAACGGGCAGACACCTTGGTCATGGCCAAATTGTCGTGGATGATGTTGATAACACTTCCATGTGATATTCCAAGTTCTCGCTCGATTTCATCGACCTTCACCAATCGATTTTCGAGGATCATCCTCTCCACACAGGCCACATTGTCCTTGTTGATCATGTCTGACGGGCGTCCTGGATGGGGGTCATCTTCAAGGGACTCACAACCATAGCGGAACTCCCTATTCCAGCAAGCAATGGTTGCATAGGAAGAGGCAGTATCGGTGTACACTGCAACCATGCGTTCATGGATTTCTTTTGCATTCTTGCCTTCCTTGGTCAAAAATTTGATCACTGCGCGGTGCCCAACCTTCTCCATTGTTGAAAAATTTGTGACTGACGATCTGCAATCAGCAACTGCTTCTTAAATAAACGAGGCAGAAGCGTGTGGTTGCAGGTCCTGACTTGTCATAACTTGTCCTAACACCCCCACAAACAGCCATCCCCCTACCTCTGTTTTGCATAACCGATTCGCAAAACTTATTGACTGCCCCTAATATATACAATTGTTTAATCTGATGGAACTATAATTTTTCAAATATTTTAATTCGGGGGATTGTAGATGTATTGGGAATGCAAGGTAGATACATGAAATACCAATATTTCTTCTACAAATGGGATAGCTAAGCAGATGAGAAGCACTATGCACAGATCGAATGGCCATCCAGAAAGAATTTTAAACCTGGCCATAATATTGTTTCAGTGCCCCTTGTATCACCAACAAAAATTTTGTCCATTAAGGTGTTTTGTCTTTTGGGGCTTGAGTGCACCTGATGCATGTTAGTGTGTGGGTGAGGTTTATTATGTTTATACTGGTGTAGGATGGGTGAGTGGCCCAATCAGAGTTGGGATAGAATTACTCTGTATTCTGTGGAGGGATTTTAATGTATGGTGGTGGTCGTGGTGGGTCATTTAGGATATTGCCTAGGAGTCTGCTGGCTTGGATTGTGTAAATGTGTGTTATTAAGGCATGCTGAAAGGGAGGAGTGATTGTATAGCTGAATTTAGTATTAGTGTGCAGGGATTCTTATTTGGTTCTTGGCAGTGGTGGCTGGGTTGTGAAGTGGAATTGTGGTGTGATTAGTAAAGTGCTCAGCTGAAGCATTGGGTTCCCATCATGTCTAAGTGTACTCTTATTGGTAGGATTTTAGTTTCTGTATGTAAGTGTAGGATGGGAGTGGTTTTTGTACAACCTGTGATGAATCTGAGTGCTTTGTTTTGTGCTGTTTGGAGTTTGTCTGCATGGGTTTTAATGTGTTGGGTGCCAGGCAGGTGCTGCAAAGTTGAATGAGGCGCAGATGAATTGTTTATATAGTGTAGTAGGTAGTTATTTCTGTTCTCCAAAGTTTTTTCCCTTTCATAATTTTTTAACAATTTTCTGAATAATTTATTCATTGGAAAACAAGAAAATAAGTAATTGCAAAATGAAATTAATATCTGGCATAACCCCTTCCGACATTTTCCAATCACTTGGATCCTAATATGTTATAACATAACACAACATAATTTCACGGATGACAAAAGCAACAAGGGCCTATCAAAGGTCATCTGTATCCATCAAATCCCACCCACATAATGCATCCATATGATTTTGTCAGATCATGCATCTACGATATACAATTTAACAATCCATAGGAATGTCCAACCATGCAACTACAATATATAATTTAAAGCCTCCATAGGAGTCTGTCAAAAAAAAAATCAAAGTCCCCCAAAATATACAATAAAAAGAAACTGCATCCACAGGAATGAGTCAAGAAACATATCCACATACCAAAAAGTAAGAAATTAACCTCCATCCCCATATAATCATCCAATCTGTGCATGAAAACATTCAAGTTTGGGCTGTCTACAGTGTCAGGTGGCAAACTATTCCAATAATCCACCACTCTGTTAGTAAAAAAATATTTTCTAACATCCAGTTTGCACCTCTGTTTTTTAATCTTTAAGTGGTGGCCTCTAGTTCTATTACTACCTTCTAACTCAAATACCTTGCTGGGCTAAGGAACTTACCTTATGGTGAAAGGCTCAGAAAACTAAATCTACATACATTGGAAAGGAGAAGAGTCAGAGGGGAATTGATTGAAGTCTTCAAATGGGTCTGATTACCTGGTTACCTGGTAGGGCCCTATCACTCTAGTCCAGCCAGACCGGATAGGAGAGGGACAGGCCCAAAAGTCCAAGACAGATACTCCAGTCAGGCTACACGGGAGGTTTACTCAAATATATCATTAATGACTGGCTAAGTGTATCCTCCATATAAAATACCTTGAAAATATAACAAATTGAGATTGAAATGAACTGGCAGTAGGTCAAAGGTGGAACAATTCTTCACCGAGAAAGTACTGCAGTCTAGACTTAAACGCAGTGAGGCTCGGAGCATCAACAATATCTTGGGGTAGAGAATTCCATTTTTGGATAATTCGACAAGAGAAAAATCGTCTACGAGCTTCCAACTGACAATACTGCATCTGAATCTTCAATTTATGACCTCTTGTGCCAACAGTAGGTGCCATTGTGAAGATGTCGGAAGGGGAGATGGTTAAATCGTGGAATATACGATAGCAATAAATAAGGTCCTGCCTTAATAGCCTACCGTTCACGGAGAATAATCCCAAAGTTGTGAGCCTGTCAAGGTATGGAAGATCAGTCAGACCAGCAACCTGTTTTGTCCATCTGCGTTGAACAGATTCCAGAAGCTGATTTTGGCCCTGGAACCCAAGATTCCAAATTGGAGATGCAAAATCTAGAATCGGTCGGACATCAGAGATGAAAAGGGTTGACATGAAGTTAGCCGAGCGAGTAACAGTTGATTTTAAAAGATTAGTGGCAATACCTCCGGCTTTAGCAGTTGCACAGCTTATGTGCTGGTGGAATTTCAGTTTCCTATCCACAGTTATTCCCAAATCCTTGTGAGAGAAGCATTGATTTATAGGGATGTCATTTAGGATGTATATGGGAGTAAGGAGATCATCTGACTGGACACAGTGCTGTCTAGCAAAGCGGAGATGGACACATTTACTGGTAGAAAACCTTAGCCCCCAAGAAGCAGCAGTGGAAGATAGTAAGTCAATATTATCCTGCATACCTGGAAGAGATAAGGAGCAGCCAAGGGATGGGGCTGAGGAGTGAAAATACAATTTGAGGTCATCAGCAAACATCTTAAAGTTGCACTGAATTTGGAAGCAGGTGTGATTTATGAATATGAGAAACAACAATGGGTCCAGAACCGAACCCTGGGGAACTCCACTTAAGACTGGTTTTGCCAGGCTTGTGTATCCATTTATTGAGACCTTCATTGAGCGGCTGAGTAGAAAACTGCTGATCCACTGTAACAGATTGCCGGAGATACCAATGGCCACTAGTTTATCAATGAGTGTCTGGTGATGCACTCGGTAAAAGGATATAATAAAGGGGATCTGGGTAAGGTTCTTATACTTAGTGAACATGACAGGACACGTAGCAATAGGTTTAAGCTTGATAAGTATAGGTTTATGAAGGAGATTGGGAGGAATTGGTTTACAAATCGTGTGGTAGATGAATGGAATAGGCTCACTAGACATGTGATAGAAGCCTCCTCTCTGGGTAGTTTTAAGAATAGATTAGATAAATATATGGATGAAGCTGCTAGATGGGACTGACTTTTTTTTATGTACATATGTATATATTTTTCTAAGGAGGGGGGGGATTATATTTTGCGGTTGCATGAATGGACATAATCCTCTGGATGCATTTTATGCATATTGTAGATTAGATCTGACGAACTCCTGAAAAGGGTGACAATGTTGATGACTTTTCTCTGGTAAGAAATCTTTTGTGTGTTGACTGGAACAGGAGCTGCCAAGTGTAGGCCATGAATGGTCTTTTGCAGTCTCCTTCTTTTCTTATGTTCTAATCCAATTTATCCATCCCAGAAAAGATTTTAAAAAGCTCAATCATATCTCCTCTCAAACACCTTCTTTCAAATGAAAACATATTTAATACCCTCAGTCTATCTTCATATTCAAGGTGCTTCAGGCAAGGTATTATTTTTGTTGCCCTCCTTTGTACTGACTATAATAAGTTTATATCATGTCTAAAATGTGGTGACCATGCCTGTATACAGTACTCTAAATGTGGCCTGACATAAGAGTTGTATAGTTTAATGATGACCTCCTTACTCTTGTAGCTAACATTTCTTTTAATGTAACCTAGCACCCTATTTACTCTATTTTTTGCCTCAATACACTGCTTTGAAAATTTCAGTGACCTATCTACTACCACTCCTAAGTCCTTCTCATCTTCAACTGAATTAAGCCAATACCCATCCATCTCATAGCTAAATTCCCTATTATCTCTCCCCATGTTAATAACTTTGCATTTATTAAGATTAAAAGTCATCTGCCACTTCTGAGCCCAAGCTAACAACTTATTTAAGTCACCCTGCACTTTAAAGCTATCCTCAACCTCTTTGACTACAGCTGCCAATTTAGTGTCATCAGCAAAAATTGACACTTTGCTATTTACACCTTGCCCAAGATCATTTATAGAGATTATAAATAATAAAGGGCCTAAAACTGATCCCTGAGGTACGCCACTAATAACATTCCTCCACTCTGACCTCACTCCATTCAGTACAACTCTCTGTTTCCTATTTTTCAGCCATTCAGTTATCCAATTTAAAACTTTCCCGCATATCCCATACAGCTTTAATTTATAAACTAGTCTTCTATGTGGAACCTTATCAAAAGCTTTGCTGAAGTCTAAGTAGATCACATCAACTTTCTCACCCCTATCTAATTCTTTAGTTACATAATCCATAAAATCCAGTAAATTAGTTAAACACAATCTACCTTTTCTAAACCCATGCTGAGCATCATTAATTAACCTTTTACTCTCTAGATGATCAGAAATTCCCTTCTTAACCATCTTCTCAAGAATTTTACAGACTATAGAAGTTAAGCTTACTGGTCTAAAGTTATTTGGGTCCTCTTTAATTCCCTTTTTAAAAATTGGCACTACATTTGCCGATTTCCAATCATTTGGTATTTCTCCAGACTCTAGTGATTTAATAAATATGTTCTCATTTGAGAGAAGATGTGCAAAGGGAGATATGATTGAGCTTTTTAAAATCTGTTCTGGGATGGATAAGTTGGATTTTAGCAAGTTATTTGAGATGGAAGGTAGTAATAGGACTAGGGGTCACCACTTAAAAATTAAAAAAAGAGGTGCAGGTTGGATGCTAGAAATATTTTTTCATCAATAAAGTGGTAGATTATTGGAATAGTTTGCCATCTGAGATGGTAGACAGTCCAAACTTGAATGTATTCAAATGCAGATAAGATGATTATATGGGGAGGGAGGGTTAATTTTGGGGGTATTCTGGAATCATTCTGTGGATGCAGTTTTTTATTATTGTATATTACGATTGATTTGGATTTTGACAAGTCTTAATGATGATGCTTTTTGTTTTTGACACATTCCTGTGTATGGTTCGAATTGTAGATACATGATTGGACACAATCCTATTGATTGATTAAATTGTATATTGTAGATGCATGATCTGACACAATCCTATGGATGCATTTTGTGGGTGGGTTTTGACAGATGTGGATGACCTTTGATAGGTAGGCCATTGTGGCTTTTGTCATCAGTGAAATTATGTTATGTTAAAGAAATATTCTAATGTTCCTTTTTTTCCCTAAAATTTTACTTATTGGGTTCCCTTTCAATAGTTCTTTTCTCAAATCCAAGTTCAAGGTGTTGCTTCTACCGTGGAAGAGCAAAATAGTTTAGGCTAAGGTCATAAAATCTTTGTTTTTACTAAAGTTCTTCTAGCCATTGAGTAGTGTCATAATCATTTATTAATTAGAAAATATTCCTCTATGGATATTATAATTCCTTTTTATAGATTTTTAAAATTTTTACAAAAACTATACAAGTAACTAAGCTTACTAGCCTTAAGTTATTTAGGTCCTCTTTAAATGAGTACTATATTAGCTCTTTTCTATTATATAGTATTTTTCCAAACTCTTATTTAAGTAACTAACCTTTTCTTTTAAATTATAAAAACTTTTATTGTGTTAGTTTCATAGTAATACCAACTTAACACTAAGATGAGTGAGGAATTTCTCCAAAAGATTCATTTAGTTTTCAAGAACTGAATTAGATGTATTGAATTTTTTAACACCAACCCTCTTAGTTAATATTATAGGCCTAAATTTATAATTTCATTATGAGGTTTATGGTAGTTGTTAGTAGGTTAAAGAGTAGAGGTAGACAAACATTTTCAGTGTTTGATCATCTAATTCAATTGTGACAATAACAACACTGGCCTACTATGAGTAAAGCCTACTTTTCTAATGACCAGTGTAAATAGAGGTGAAAAAAGGAGACAAGGAGGATAAATAGGACAAAAGAGGATGGTATTTGCCTTTAATGAGTGGATCATAGTGTTCATAAAGACAAATTAATATTTTCAAGTACTCTAACTCGATATAAGGTCTTTTCATGGCTGAGTGTAGGAGCCACCTTGTTATGTCAATAGTGTCATGAACAGCTGATTTTGAAACTATCTTGACTCGCTTCTTGGCGCAGATCATACGGGCAGACATGAGACTGAGCAGGCTCGAAAACCCGAAATTTAGAGCAAGATGCGTACGCACATTATGATTTATTTGATTTCTGGGAATCGTAGCTTCTACCAAGGGAACAAAATGTTTTACGGTTACTTACAAGCAAAGCAGTATCCTTTTTATACTCTTTTCTTACCTTTAGACGGATAAATATCTCCAAAGACACCTTACGCCACCCTTAAATTTCTTTCCGAATAGAATCTGTGAAGAGAGAAAATTATTGATTTTCTCCATAACTGCGAGGCTTCGCAGAGATGGTCTGCCATATTGAGCCTGCGCAGTAGAAGAGCAAAATAAATACAAAACTGCGCCGATTTTAGAGGAGGCTTTTCTTCAATTTGTAACTTGAATAATGGTAGCTTCTTACCTTTAATATAGCGAGGTTCGAATAAATAAAGGTCTCCTGAGCAATAGAGTAAAACTTCTACGTAAATGGATACGAAACAGTCCACATATTATGAAAGACCATCACTTCAACACTACTGCCATCTATTGTTAAGCAGAGCTACTAGAGACAACCTCAATGTTTTTTTCTTATCCAAAACATTAGGACAAGTTTCCACTATTACTAATAGGAAATTGGCCTTAAAGGTACGGAAAACTGAACAGTGGCTGCAGATGTTTTTAAAAATAGCAGACGACATTATAACCTTGCAGCTTTGCATACAAGCTTTGCTTGATAGTGACTTACAAATTCTTAGTACACGACGGTAATATTTTAAATGTTATTGATGATCAATTAATTTTAAGATAGAAACGATCTCAAAATTTGTTTCTGGTACTATTCCGAGTTATGTGATGTTTTACGTGTTTAGATGATCACGCCTCAAAATTATTAACAAGTGAATTTCAATAGGCTTTCTGGATTCCGGTATGTTTGTTGCTTATCGTTTCGTGACGTCATTTATGTATTTTCTACTCTAATTGTTTATACAATACTAAATATATAGTTTTATTTTTTTTATTCAGTACGAAATGAACCCAAACAAAATCACACTATTATCGATTCTATCATTTACACTATGAAAATATAAAATTTCATCAAAGTACTGTAATATAAAATATCACTTTAATTTTGGTGAAAATTCAGAAGACCTACGCCTTATATTTAGTATTATAAACGGTAATAATGGTGTTTTTAGCCATTCTAGTCATTTACTGCTTCGGATTTGCGTGAAAAGTACATATCTTTAGGATACTTGATACCTTTGATTGGTTGAAAATGAAATTAAAATGCCCACCTTGCCTTCTCTTGATGTGTAAAGAATTCCCGATTTCAACTTAATGTTAGGCTTTTGAATTCTAATACTATTATAGAATTAATAACATCTAACAGAGAAAAGTCATCAACATTGTCACCCTTTACAGGAGTTTGTCAGATCTAATCTACAATATACATAAAAGGCATCCAGAGGATTATGTCCATTCATGCAACTGCAAAATATAATCTCCCCACTCCTTAGAAAAATATATACATATGTACATAAAAATATACGGTAATTGTGTAGACGATGGCCGAATGCGATTATTTTGAGTGTCGGCTCATTGTTGGGTACGGCTCGCCGCGGGGATAACACTGCGATGACCCTGAGTTTCAATCCTTGGGGGGGGGCTGGGGGGCTCAGACACCCAGTATAAAAACGAAAATTGCCATAAAATTCCTCAATTTCATCTCTAAAAAAGTAACAACGAAAAGTAGACCCAAAAAAACTAGGCCTAGGATCCAGCCATCGTCTTCACAATTACTAAATATACATATGTCTGTGTTCCAAAATGTTTCACGTTTTTGTATATTTATAGGGGACGGCTAGTTGGGAGGTAATGTTCTGACGTTTACAGAGGTGAATGCTTGGTAAATATGTAGATTACTGGCCCAGGCAAAAAAAAAATTTGTGTGTAAATATTATCGTTCACTCGTGTCGGAATATTCATGCGCGTTTGAGTCCTTTTCGAATTATTATTCTATAAACAATTAGGATTATATACTGGGGGGGCTGTGCCCCCCAGATCCCCCCAATTTAATGAAACTCAGGATCATCGTAGTGTAGTCCCCCTATTGTGTTTACCCCCACACGAGCCATCAACTTAAATGTACTCCAAAAATGTGAAACATTTTGGAACACGGATGAAATAGTACGTCCCATCGTTCTCGCTGATAATCTACATATTTACCGAATGCTTTAACTACATCATGTCAGCGCCTTTAATCGTTTTGCGAATTATAATAGGGGTTGGGGGTGGGGTATAACGTCAGAGTATTCAGATACGGGTGAACGATAATATTTACACAAAATAAATTTTTTCGCCCGGCTGTTCGTCTACATATTTACCTTCTTTTTTTTTTAAGAGTTCATCTGGCAACTTCTTACTTGTGCATTAGTCGCATCCCCTGGTTCGCGGCATCCGTGATGCCACAGTTATGGCAAGCCAGGCAGATGTCAAGATTATCTTCTATTGGGTTCCTGGACATGTAGGAATTGAGGGGAATGAGCGCGCCAAAGAGTCTGCGAGGACTTTGCGACCGGACCAGCATTTCACTCTTCATCACACCGACTACATGGCAGGAATACGGGCAGCTCTTCGGACTACTTGGCAAAGAAGATGGGAGATGGTCAAAGGGAATTTAAAGATGCGTGCCATTGCGCCACAACGGCTTCAGGTCGCTTTCTGTCATCTCTGAATCGGACACACTCATATGACGCATCGCTATTTGATGGAGCGCTTGCCTGCGCCCTATTGCGCCGACTGCGCTGATCCCAGACTGTTCGGCACATTCTTGTTGAATGTCCCAGTCTGGGTGATCTTTGCGCATGTTACCTGTCCCAGTACTGGGATGGGCGGGGTCGCTACCGCATGTCCCTTGTACTCGGGACAAGTGCGTGCACATTGACTGGTGGACTTGTTGACTTTTGGGGGGAGGCTAGCCTTCTCCCTATTATTTAAGCAGGGTTTGTTTTTTTGTTTTGTTTTGTTTTTTGCTTTTGTTTGATTTTTCCTTTAGGTTGATGCTCCTGCGTCGGGGGGACCTCCCCCTGATGCAGGAGCTGGCTTCCTTTCCCCCTTTTTGGGGTGTTTTTCATCTCTAATTTTATTTTAAAGTAGCCTAGAACTAGGCCAGTTTTAATACGGCGACTAATGCCCAAGTAGGCAGTCGCCAGATGAGCTCTTAAAAAAAAAATGTAAAATGTGAGTCACTATAGATCACAATCTGGTCTCCAAACGGGGCATGTCGCGTAATCTCCCATACTGAGTGGAGTATTGCCACCAGCTCGGCCGTGAAGACAGACGCAGCGTCTGGCAGAGCCCCGCTAACTTCAAACAGAGGGGATATGGTGGGGAAGCCGACCCCCTCTTGGAACTTGGAGCCATTGGTATACACTGGCGCGGTTCCAGCATGACACGAGGTGTGCTCCAAAAAGGTTGAATGCAATACTTCCGGTGCTGTACAAGCTTTGGGAGCAGAGGCGTGGTGACAAATAGCCAAATGTGGTTCCCTCCAGGGTGGCATCCTGGGCAGAACCAGGGGCGCCACCAGCCCGAGAGCTATACCTAGCTCTCGAAGGAGTTTCCTGGCCCTTAACCCAAAGTGCTTAGGGTATGACTGGCATCTCTCGGCAGCATAGGCACAGGCTTGCGTGTACAGGCGAGTGGTGCACTGTACGTGGTTTAGAGTGAGTGGCATCTCCCCAGCATCGACCAACAGGCTCTCAATGGGGAAAGTGTGGAATGCACCTTACGCAATAAATGCTCGGCTGCGCATGCATAAAACTCGCATCCATAGTTGAGCTTCAAACGAACAAAGGATCGATAAAAAAGTAAGGCAGTAGCCCTATCAGCGCCCCAAACGCTGAACGTCACGGAACGGAGAATATCCATGTTGCGGGTACAAGAGACCCTAGGGCTGCGAATATGAGCCTCCCACGTGGTGAGGCATTGGTCAAATACAAGACCAAGGAAACAGTGCAATTCAACCATTTCCAGGTACACCCCATTAAGAGACAAATCTGGGTCGGGGTAGAGCCATGGATGGCGGCAGAAGTGCGCTTCGGCATACCGAGAGACATGGTTCATTGTCTGTTGTTGACGCTCCAGAGTTGGCATCTGGGCCATGCCAAAAGAGATCGAAAGGTCATCCACATAGAGCATAGCGAGAACATCTTCCACCACTCGGTGCTGCCATTGATGCTCAGGGCAAAGAGTGTGACACTGAGGACACTTCCCTGCAGGACACCCTCTTCCTGCTCCTTTCAGATATAAACATTGGGAGGCGTCCCCTCGCCCCCATCGTGTGGAGAGTCTTCATGATACCGTATTGTCATGCGGTATCATAGGCGTTCTCCAGATTGAAAAACACTGTGGTGTATTTACACAAGAGAATCAAGATAGATTAATTGATGATAATTCTAGGTCAAGGGAAGTAGTGTTGAATACCATTAATGTGAAGAGGGAAATAAATAAAGGGCTTATATTGGAGTTAAATACTAGTAAGTCATCTGGCCCAGACAACATTCATTCTATTTTACTCAAAGAATGTCTGGATAGTATTGCAGTAACTTTTTGTTTAGACACATTCCTGTGTATGGTTCAAATTGTATATTGTAGATGCATGATCTGGCAGAGATATAATGAACCTGCAAGAGATGTTAAAAAGTTAGTTAGAGTTTCAAGGAGAAATTATGAAATTAAAGTGGCAAATAGGGCAAAGGAAGATCCTAAAAGTTTTTATCAATTATACAAAACTAAGGTTAGAGATAAAATAGGCCCACTTATAGATTCCAATGGAGAATTAGTGAGTGATAGGGACTCAATGGCTGGAATGCTAAATGACTTTTTCTCTCAGTATTTACACAGGAGGATACTCTAAATATACTCGAGGTGTCTATGATCTTTCAGGGTAATGATGAAGAGAAATTAAAGGATATCTTGATCACAAAGGAGATAGTGACAAAGGAAATTGATAAAATCAAAAGTAGTAAAGCACCCGGTCCTGATGAGCTCTTTCCTAGAATTTTGAAAGAATGTAAGGATGTGTTAAGTGAGCCCCTAGCATGCATCTTTAGGAAATCATTGGAGAGTAGCATTGTGCCAGTGGCATGGAAGAAAGCCTTGATGTGATACCTATATTTAAGAAAGGGGATAAAACAAATATGTCTAATTACAGACCAGTAAGTTTGACATCAGTGGTAGGGAAAATGATGGAATCTATTATAGCAAGGAATATTAGAGATCACTTGGATAAGCATAAGTTGATAAAAGAATCACAGCATGGCTTTAGTAAGGGTAAATCCTGTCTGACTAATTTGCTGTCTTTTTATAGTAAGGTGTATGAAGCAGCAGATAATGATGAAAACTATGATATTTTATACTTGGACTTTAGTAAGGCTTTTGATCGAGTGCCACACTTACGGCTTCTGAGCAAAGTTAAAGCACACAGGATCGATTGCAGTATATTTAGGTGGATTCAGTCATGGCTTGGTGACAGACAGCAAAGAGTTAGTATAGATGGAGTTAAATCTGAGGGGGGTTGTGTTAGCAGTGGAGTTCCGCAAGGATCTGTTTTGGGTCCCTTGCTATTCTTAATTTATATTAATGATCTTGACATAGGTATAAGTAGTGACCTGAGTAAATTTGCTGATGATACTAAGCTAGGTAGGGCCATTAGGGCTGATTCTGATGCTGTTGTAATGCAGGAGGAATTGACCATTCTGTCCAATTGGGCCGAGAAATGGCAAATGAAGTTTAACATAGACAAATGTAGTGTACTTAGTATAGGTAGAAATAATCCATTGAATAGTTATAAATTAAATGGGAGAATTTTAGGGAGGACTGATTGTGAGAGGGACTTGGGTATTTTGGTAAGTTCAGACCTTCGTCCTAGAAAGCAATGCCTAAATGCTAAGAATAAAGTTAATAGGATATTGGGATTCATTAGGATGAGTGTAAGCAATAAGGGTGCTGAAGTCATTCTAAAACTGTATCTGGCGCTAGTTAGGCCTCATCTAGACTATGCAGTACAATTTTGGTCACCATATTATAGGAAGGATATTGATTTGCTTGAGTCTGTGCAGAGAAGGATGACAAAGATGATTGGTGGGCTAAGGAACTTACCTTATGGTGAAAGGCTCAGAAAACTAAATCTACATACATTGGAAAGGAGAAGAGTCAGAGGGGAATTGATTGAAGTCTTCAAATGGGTAAAAGGATATAATAAAGGGGATCTGGGTAAGGTTCTTATACTTAGTGAACATGACAGGACACGTAGCAATGGGTTTAAGCTTGATGAGTATAGGTTTATGAAGGAGATTGGGAGGAATTGGTTTACAAATCGTGTGGTAGATGAATGGAATAGGCTCACTAGACATGTGATAGAAGCCTCCTCTCTGGGTAGTTTTAAGAATAGATTAGATAAATATATGGATGAAGCTGCTAGATGGGACTGACTTTTTTTTATGTACATATGTATATATTTTTCTAAGGAGTGGGTGGGATTATATTTTGTGGTTGCATGAATGGATATAATCCTCTGTATGCATTTTATGTATATTGTAGATTAGATCTGACAAACTCCTGTAAAGGGTGACAATGTTGATGACTTTTCTCTGGTAAGAAATCTTTTGTGTGTTGACTGGAACAGGAGCTGCCAAGTGTAGGCCATGAATGGTCTTTTGCAGTCTCCTTCTTTTCTTATGTTCTTCTTATGCATTTTTTGGATGGGTTTTGACGGATGCAGTTGACCTTTGATAGGACCTTGTGGCTTTTGATAATATAATATCTAATTTCATGGATGACAAAAGCCACAAGGGCCTATTTAGTACCATCAGTTTATCTTCATATTGAAGGTATTATTTTTGTTACTCTCCTTTGTACTGACTAGCAGATTGATATCATGTCTAAAATGTGGTGACCATGCTTGTATACAGTACTCTAAATGTGGCCTAACATACGAGTTGTAGAGTTTAAGGATAACCTCTCTACTCTTGTAGCTAACATTCCTTTAATGTGTATCCTAGCACCTTATTTGCTCTATTTTTTGCTTCAATACACTGTTTTGAAAACTTCAGTGACCTATCTACTACTACGCCTAAGTCCTTCTCATCCTCAACTGAATTCAGCCAATGCCCATCCATTTCATAGCTAAATTCCCTATTATCCCTTCCCATGTTAAGAACTTTGCATTTTTTAAGGTTAAAAGTCATCTGCCACTTCTGAGCCCAAGCTAATAACTTATTTAACTCACTCTGCACTTTAAAGCTACCCTCAACTTCTTTGACTACAGCTGCCATTGACAATTTGTTATTTACAGCCTCACCAAGATCATTTATATAAACTATGAATAATAAAGGGCCTAGAACGGATCCCTGAGGTACTCTATTGTGACCTCATCCTATTCAGCACAACTCTCTGTTTCCTGTCTTTCAGCCATTCAGCTATCTAATTCAAAACTCTACCACATATCCCATGCATTTTTAATTTGTGAACTAATCTCCTATGTGGAATCTTATCAAAAGCTTTGCTAAAATCTAAATATATTATATCAACATTTTCTCCCCTATCTAATTGTTTAGTAACATAATCCATATAATCCAGTAAATTTGTTAAAAACCATCTACCTCTTCTAAACCCATGCTGAGCATCTTTTACATAACATAACATAATTTCACGGATGCAAAAGCCGCAAGGGCCTATCAAAGGTCATCCGCATCCGTCAAAACCCACCCACAAAAAGCCCCATCGCCAGGGGAAGACAAAATCAAAGTCCCCCACAATATAATATAACAGATGACAAAAGCCACAAGGGCCCATCATAGGTCATCCGAGTCAAACAGGCTCTTTTTTTAAGGCACCCAAACTCAAAAAAAAATTCATCCAGAGGATTGCATCCAGAAACAAGGGTATCATCAATCAAGGCTTGTCAAGAACTAAATCATGCCGCTATAGATATATACAAACAATATTAATATATACAAAACTTAGGAACCATCACAACCTTCCCTCCCCATAAACTCATCCAACCTACTCTTAAATACATTTAAATTTGGACTACTTACTACCCTCCGCGGCAATTTGTTCCAGAAGTCTACCACTCTATTGGTGAAAAATATTTGCTTAAATCCAACCTACACCCTTGCTTTTTAATTTTCAAGTGGTGACCCCTAGTCCGATTTCAATCATCCAACTCAAAAAACTTGCAAACATCCAATTTATCTATCCCGGAAAAAAATTTAGACAGCTCAATCATATTCCCTCTCACATACCTCCTTTCAAACAAGAACATATTTAATACCCTCAGTCTATCATATATTCAAGGTGCCTCATGAAGGAATAATCTTTGTTGCCCTCTGTTGCACTGACCCAGAAGGTTAATATCGTGTCTAAAATGTGGGGACCATGCCTGTATACAGTACTCTAGATGTGGCCTAACATAAGAGTTATAGAGTTTAAGAATAACCTCCTTACTTTTGTAACTGACATTTCTCTTAATAAAACCCAGCACTCTATTTGCCCTATTTCTTGCTTCAATACACTGCTTAGAAAACCTTAATGACTTATCTATTACTACTCCTAGATCTTTCTCATCCTCTACTGAGCTCAGCCAATGCCCATCCATTTCATAGTTAAATTATCTATTATATTTTCCCATGTTTATAACTTTGCACTTATCAAGGTTGAAAGTCATTTGCCACTTATGTGCCCAGGATAACAATTTATTTAAATCCCTCTGCACTTTAAAATTATCATCAATATCTTTAACTGCAGCTGCTAATTTGGTATCATCTGCAAAAATTGATACTTTATTATTAACTGCCTCCCCAAGATCATTTATATAGATGACAAATAATAATGGACTGAGAACTGATCCCTGAGGAACCCCACTGATAACATCCCTCCACTCTGACTTTACGCCATTTAGCACTACCTTTTGCTTCCTGTCTTTCAGCCACTCAGCTATCCAATTTGAAACACACCCACATATCCCAATTATTTTTAATTTATGAACTAGTCTCCTATGTGGTACCTTATCAAATGCTTTACTAAAATTCAAGTAAATTACATCTACATTCTCTCCCTTATCCACTTGATTTGTTACGAACTCCAGAAAGTCTAGTAAATTAGTCAAACATGATCTACCTGATCTAAACCCATGCTGAGCATCGCTGATTAACCCCTTCCTCTCAAGATGTTGGCAAATCCCTTTTTTAACTATTTTCTCAAAGATTTTACAGACTACAGGAATTAGGCTAACCGGTCTAAAGTTATTTGGATCCTCTTTACTACCCTTCTTGAAAATGGGGACTACATTCGCTCTCTTCCAATCATCGGGTATTTCTCCATATTCCAGTGACCTAGTATACAACTTCTCCAGAGCTATTGAGATACTTTCTACCCCTTCTTTAAGTATCCTAGAATGAATATTATCAAGGCCGGATGCCTTGGTAGCATCTAACTCGCCTATTAGTCCTTTTATCATCCTCCGATCCACACTAATGGTAGTAAACACCTCTTTTCCTGACCCATGAGTACTATACATAAGACTATTTAGTTTCTCTTTTGTAAATACTGATGCAAAATGACCATTTAGTACCTCAACTATTTCCTCATCAGTTTCTCTCACAACCCATTCATATTTGATAGGTCCTATTTTAACTCTGCCAGACTTGTTATTTATTTTATAGTAACTAAAGAACTTTCTAGGATCTTTGTTGTTATCCTGAACTAATTTAATTTCAAATACCCTATTGTTCTTTATAATCTTATTTAACTCATTCCTAGCCATTCTATAATCACTTAAATTTTGAATATTATTTTCTACTTGTAATTTTTTGTATGCCCTTTTCTTCTCTGAAATTTTGCTAGCTATCTCCTGATTCCACCATAATGGTTTCCTACTTTTGTTTCTAATGGCCTTCATTGGGATACATTGCTCTTGGACTTTATTATATGCTTGAAAGTATCCCACATCCCATAAGCATTTTTACCTCTGAATTCTACATCCCAGTCTACCAAATTTAGCAAGCTTCGAAGTTTTACCTAATCTCCCTTATGAAAATTTGGAACTTTTACAGCATTCTCGGTTATTTTACCCTTCTCAATTCCCAAGTTAAAACAAACTATCTGATGGTCACTATTTTCCAATGCTTTCCCAACAGTCAATTCTTGAACTAAATGATGACTGTTAGAAAGTACTAAATCTAATATATTGTCATCCCTCGTTGGCTCATCAACAAATTGATTAAAAAAATTATCCTCAAACCATTCTATGAACCTGCCACTTGTTCTATCCCTACCTATCATATTTTCCCAGTCCACAGAGTTTAAGTTGAAGTCCCCAATAATAACTGCATCTGTTTCACATCCCTTACTTATTTCCCGTATCCTTAGTTAATCTATATCATCAGTCTGCCCAGGTGGTCTGTAAAAAGCTCCCAATTGCACCATTCTATTTTTACTGAACCTAATATCTATCCAAAGTGACTCAACTCCATCCTGCTTTATTGAAGTATTTAAACTTGAAACAATGTTGTTTTTTATATAGATAATTATTCCTCCACCAATCCTACCTGTCCTTTGACTAATGTACACAATATAACCCTGTAAATCAAATTCACTTATAGTGTCACTAAATTCTATTTCATTAACCCTGGATTCAGTAACACATTATATATCCTCATCACTAATATAACTAATTAGCTCATCCTTCTTGTTTCTAAGACTACGAGCATTTGTATAGAAACAATTTAACCCCCCTATCCCTGAAGCACCTCTTCCAAGCTGAATGACCACACCTCTATCGCCTTGGAACCTATTTCTGTTATCTGCCAAGTCCATTCTACTTTCAGTACTATAATGTCCTCTCATAATTCCCTGACCACTATTAGTATCTAGTTTCCCGCCTGCAAAGACCTAATAATACGATCATACTCCTCCCACAACACATCTACCCCCCTCCTACTCAAATGCAGTCTATCCATCGCATACATTTCTTTCATTCCAACAAACCTATCCCACACATCCACAAACATGACACCTTCCATCTCACACATAATCATTCAGCCCAATCGCACGAGACATCCATTCTTGGAAGCACACTTTCTGGAGAAGGCGGCGGTGTGGTACCTTATCAAAGTGCAAGTGGGAGATGAATTAGGTGTGTTAAATACAGTGGTGAATATGGAGAATGATATGCAAGTGTGTTTTCCGTGAGTGTAACGTCGAATGTTTGGAAGTATGAAGATTTGATTGAGCAAGTGAAATTGGAAGAAAAGTTTTTTTAATGTGAGAAGCAAAAAGTTTACAGGATTTTGTGGAATTTGAGAGGTGCCTTGAGTCGAGGGGATGAGGACTTTGGCAACACTCGCTTGCCTGAGTTTAAAATAATTTTGAGCAATGATACGCCAATTTATCAAAGGCCTCATCATTTCCCTCCCCCCTGTGGCTCAAGAGATTGAGGAATTAGAGTCTGGAATAGTCCAATTGTACCTGTACGAAAGCCAGAAGACTAAATGAGTTAGTGCAGCAGAAAGAGAGAGAAAATGCATATTAAGAGAAGTTTGAAGGTCCATTTGTAGTAAGAAAGGTTTGGTCAAATGGGGTAAGTTATGTGATAGTTCGTGAAAGAGTGGATGGAAGTTTGGATGAACATAGAGCACATCAATGTCAGTTGCGAAAGTGTCGTGAACCTCCTGACTAGTGCTTTAGAGGGGAAGCAGTTAGTGTTAGTTGAACATGGCAGGGGGAAGCATAAGAGTAAACAGTTGAGAAAGGATGAATGGCTGGAACAGTTTGGTGATGAGTGAGAACATGGAAGAACATATTTTTTGCACCCAAATAGGGACTGCCCGGTGGTTTGAGGAAGGATATGAGAGAGAGCCTGTATTGTTTTTGCCCCTGATGGAGGAGGAACAGGTTGTGAATGGATTTGAAAGAAAATGAGTAATTGCATAGGTTTCCAAGGCGTTTAGTGTGGCAGAGCATGCATATTCAACAATTGAAAGAGAGTTGGTTGCGTTAAGATTGTCTCAAGTCATTACGACTATTTTTGTATAGAGTACGGTTTGTAGTGAGAACAGATCACCAGCCAAGTGTATTTGCAGTGTATGAGGTTAGTTGATAGTAGGCTTGCAAGAACGATGGAAGATTTGAGTGATTTTGATTTTGTGGTTGAGTAATTGCCAGGTGAAAGGAATGTGATTGCTGATTTCTGCCATGTAGTTTGAATGAGAGCGAGACTGTAAGCATAAATCCTGAGTATTTGCAAGCAGGTGTAGTTGTTGGAAGGAAATGTAAAGGTGGATGTGATTCTATGTTCGAAAGTGTGTTGTATGGTTTACAAGACTTGCTGAAAGATGGATGCTTGAAAAGGTGCCAGAAAGTGTGAATGCATTAGAAAAGGTAGTTATGGAAGAAGCGTTGTAGCAGGCCGAAAATCTATGCTCTAATCCCAATCATTCCAACCCACTTCCTACACTAATTTGGACGTGAGAAATCGAAAGAGAATGTAACAGATTGTATATACAGTCCTTTACTTACAAAAAATACAATAATATTTACAATAGAGAGGGGTGATTTTATTGGAGATCTCTTTACTATTCACAAAAAAATACAGCTAAATTTCCTATATATATGCAATAAAAAAAATTTAATCCTACTTATAAATACTATTAAACGATCCTAAGAAACAATTCTATAAAAGAATCGAACAACCCAAATAAAATTTGGACTACTACAGTCAATGAACAACAAAAGAAGGCCTCACGTGGTACAACAAAATCTTTGTATACAAAACTAGCGCCTCTGAGCTTGGACTAAGATAACTGACCTTGTCACAGTTGTGTGGCTATTTTAAGCCCTCCTTCATTAAAGCTTAACTATTTTATACTCAACCAAGTAAGACAGAACATGGCCTGGAATCTTTGTCATATACTAGTGGCCTTTGGTATTTAACAATAATAAATATTTAGCTTCTATTACATGGGTAATTTACAAGTGTGTTAATCTTTCCAAAAGATGGCGCCTGTAAAGAAAAAAAAATAGAAATAAATTTTATACCTAAAATAAACAAAAAAAAAACAAACCCATTCCCATTCACACACACACATTCTTACAGAAGGAGGGAGAGTATATTGGGAAAAAGGGTGGGAGAATGGCCCCTTATACACACTCATACATTCACTCCACCACAGCGTGTAAAAGACCAGAGCAATTAGGAATATAAAATTCAAGTAGGTTAAGGGTGTACCTGTCATTCCTGGTATCTTTGTCTTTGGCTGGCGTTTCTTGATGCGCATTGTTGTAAATAGGTATTTGTTTGCGTGACTGAGATACATTTGTAAGTCCTTTTGTATAATTATTTACGTGTGGTTGTTGGCCAAAGTAATATTGGTAGGCCAACTATATATATATATTGTTATTTGGGGTTTAGGTTGAGGGCTGTACGTATTGTATTTTGTGTAAATATTTTGGGTTTTATTATTTTGCCATTATTTACTGTTTCTCAATAAAATTATAAAATAGACTCTCTCCTCAATACCCTTTCCTTGAACCACCAAGCAGACCTTGTTGGGGCGGCGGGAAGAATTGGTGAAGAAGTCGCGACCCCGCTGCAACATAGTCTAGCAAGCGAATGTGATCAGTACGACGCATGTTTTGTTTAGGTTCACACAAGGGTTGCATCAGATTTGTGCATAATTTGCCACTAACTATTTACCACTTAATAGAAACTATAAATGTAATTATATTTTTTATTTTTTAAAAATTAATTCAGGGTATAAAGGGTTACAGAGAGCAGGTGTTGTATTGTACATATTTAACTAAAGCAAGTGGCTTAGGCTTCAATTAAGTAAAGTTACATTTAGATTTGTCTATTTATTTTCTGGAATAATAGAAAGAATTATTAAGAAATCACTACAATAACCTAAAGAACTTGGATCTTTGTTGTTATTTTGAGCTCATTCAATTTGAAACCCCTTTTGCTTTTCCTTTAAACTTTCCATATTTCATCCCCCCCCCCCCTTCCTCCCTACAAAAGTTTAGACCTTTTATTGCATTCTCAGATATTTTTTTACCTTTCCTAATGCTTCTCCAGCAAACGATTCAATTTCTGAACCAAATGATGATTGTTTAAAAGTACTACATCTAATATTTGGCACCGTAATTGACTCTTAACAAATGAATTAAAAATATTTTCCTCAAAACTTACAACTTGCTCCATTCCTTCCTGTTATATTTTCTCTCTATATTTTAGTTTCCAAGAAACTAATTCATCAATATCCCTAGTTTGTCGAGGTGGGCTGTAAACAGCTCAAATGTACCATCCTATTTAAATTAGTTACCTTTTTCTTCAAGTTGGAGTTGCAGACGGTTGGTCTGGGAATAATTTTGGGTTTGGGCTTTAAGAATTGTTGTTTGGGATAATGGCATACATATTATCTAAAAAGTTGAGGTTGTTCAAGCCCCCTAATATCTTTCTCCTGCATCTTTGAGCTGCGACTGTTTTTATCTGATGCAATTTCTTCAAAGGATCTCTATATTATAATCATTTTAAGTTTGGTTTACCTTTTTGTGAGATACCCTGTATACTCAAAGGCATATGATAGACCTGGCAGTGGCCTCTTCAGTGGAGGATCTATGGCTAAATCCCTACCTATATTCCACACATTTTCACTCAGTTTTCAACACTTTCTTTTCCGATATATCTCTCTCTCCCTGGAAACTTTCTTCATGATTGACCCTTATTGGTTTTTGCTTTAACCTTTTTTCCAAAAATTTGAAGTGGAAAGGACTGAAATTTCTCTACAGGTAACAGGTGTGTAAAATGAAAAGAGGAAATTAAAATGTTCCCAATGGAAATTGGACAATGTCATGGATGTTATGGCAATGACTCCACTAGGAGAAACTACTGCCAAGATGCATGGGAAAGAGGGAAGCTGCTAATTCTTTGTTGCAGGTCTGGTGGAGTAGGTCAGCATCACAGAGTTAGAGGAGAAACTTGAATAGTTGTTTGTTGGTTCAAAAGTATTGATGACAATTTAAAAGGGCAGAAATTGTATACAAAAGCATCAATTAATGAAGGAATTTGATTTGGCAATCTGATCTACTCTTGTTGCAAATATAGAAGGATAGGAAAGTTGCACACCCCTTCATTCCCTAATGTTTCATGTAGTCCCCTTTTTTAGACTACTAAATCTTTGTATCTTTCACATTTTCAACTTTAACCTAACTTCCCCACTTTATAAGATTCCCTCCTAGCATAGATGCCCTCATTTGTTTTTTAATTTTGCTTTTAGAAAAAACTCACAATGATCCATGATTCAAACCCCCTACACCCTAAATTTGCCACTACCAAATTCCCTCTTAGCATAGATGCTCTTGCTGGTTTTCTACCTCTGCTTTAAAAATACTCATGAAATGCTCCATTTCAGCCATGATTCGAACCCCCTCCACCTTAATTCTCCGAAGGCCACAAGTCATTGATACAAGATGGCTCTCTAGTGCCAGAGCCAGAAGCAAGGAGGTGGTTGATCGTATTATTCGCGTAGATCATGCAGGTGAATTGGGAGCTGACCGCATTTATGCTGGGCAAATGGCAGTTCTTGGTAAGTGCTTTTCACTTTTTTAGGATTTAATGTCCTCTCACACATAGTTGGGTATATTCAGATGTGGGAATAATGAGAAGGAAGATTGGGTTGAAAAAATAAAAGTGAAAAGGAAAATCAGGTTCCAAGTTCCAGGGAGGTGGGGATAAAGGTGTATTTGGTGGTTGTGGTGCATCCCCAGGATCTAATATAGAGAACCACCCCTACAGGAAGCTAAGCTCCAGCCAGGTTGTCGGCTTTAGTCTGATGAATGTTAGTGATGGGATGATACCAAAATTTCAACCAATTCCTGTAATATTATAATTTTCATGTTTTTTTTCCAATTGGCAGTTAGCTTGAGGGAAAAGAAATACTTTGCGAACAAGTGTATTTATTAATTAACCTTTAGGTAAATATAATACCTATCCATTAACAATTAGATGCAATAAATTTGTACTTAAATATATCTGTTCAAAATGAAATGAATCAAATGATTAAAAGAAAAGAATAATTTCTATTAGCTGAATAAATCACTCTGCATTAGCTACATGCATACCTGTGCCACGAGTAAGCTCCAAATTCACAGAGCCTTTATCAAATGAATAATTATTCACAAGGATAAAATGAAACACAAGTACGAAGATAATTCCCAATGTTTCACCCTCCAACAAGACTTACCAAGGGTATTATGAAGTGACCGACGCACCCTCTGGCTTCTGTATTCAGCATTGGTCCAGTCAAAACTGGACTATGGCTCACAGGTGTACTCCTCTGCCTTGCTGTCCATCCTTGAAAAATTAAATACTGTGCATAACCAGGGTGTGTGCCTGGCTTCTCGAGCCTTCAAGTCCTTCCCTGTGTGGAGTCTATGCAGAGAATGGGGCTCTTCCTCTTCCTTTTCACAGGCTCAAGTCTAACCTCAAATATCTTTTTAGACTTGAGCAGTTACCATGATCGGCAGTATATGAGTGCATGTTCAATTTGCGAACAGTGGCCTCATATTGATAGATTTCCATCCCTGGCTCGCTCATTTGCTCTGCGCATGGCTGAGCACACGGACATCTAAGGGAGTTTTCTGTTATTCCGTTTTC
Organism: Ceratothoa steindachneri; assembly: GCA_963969495.1. Classification (NCBI taxonomy): domain Eukaryota; kingdom Metazoa; phylum Arthropoda; class Malacostraca; order Isopoda; family Cymothoidae; genus Ceratothoa; species Ceratothoa steindachneri. The sequence goes on along the minus strand of OZ018321.1, from coordinate 97,585,182 downwards.
AATACCAAAGATTTCCCGATGGCTCATACCACTTGTAGTGGTATGCAAGGGGCTTACTGGTAGGCCCAATGATCAGTTCATTCCTGTAGCCGTGAGAACCATATCCGATCATCACTCCTCCCACCATCAGCCTAGCACCTTTGTGTTCACCGGCGGGTCCAAGTCATCGGATGTAGTTGGAGCTGCTGCTGTCCTACCATCTCAACCCACATTGGTTTGCCTACTAAGTGCAGCTTCTGTTTTCACATCAGAACTTGTTGCCATTCTTGCTGCACTCTTTGTTATTGATCCTATGCCATCTGGTTGTCTTTCAATTTTCTGACTCCCTTAGTTCTCTGGATGCACTGAGTGCTTTTGGTCCTAGCTATCTGCTGGTTTCCAAGATCCAGCCGTGTTTTTTTTAATCTTTCTCCTATTCATAAGATTTCTTTTGGCCTGGTGCCCAGTCATGTGAGCATCCCAGGTATTAGAGGGCGGATGCTGTGGCCAAGGAGGCAGCATCATTGGGGACACCCCCATCAGCCCCAGTCCCACTTTGTGATGTCTATCCCATCATCACCGAATATGTAGTCTGCTTATGATGGCAGAAGATGTGGGATGAGCTTCCTCCCACCAAGCTCCATTCCATAAAACCTTCAGTCCTCTCATGGCCATGTACCATGAGACCACGTAGACTGGAGGTTATTTTGTGCCGACTGAGGATAGGTCATTGCCGCCTCACTCATGAGCACTTGATGAATGGGCAGCCCCCACCTCTGTGCATCGTGTGCGGGGTGCAGCTGTCCATCCTTCACATCTTTGCCGAGTGTCCCCTTTTGCGAAATCTTGGGAGGAGGGTCTTCCCTTTCATTACTGGGCATATGGTTCCCCAACAGGTTCTGCAGGGCATCTTGCCTGAGACTCTTCTCTTTTACTGTGAATAGAATTTTTTAATTTTTAGAAGAATCTAATCTTTTAGCCAAAATTTAATATATTGTTTCATGATTTTATATTCTCTGTTCTTGTATCTATTGTTGATCCAGCTATAGTCTGTTTTTATCCTTTGTCGAGTTCTCAATAGTTTATTTTTATATATCCTTTTACACCCCTTAATGGTTTTAAATTCCTGTATTTCCATTCTATTGATCTTAATTTCATAGCTATATTTTTGTATATTCTCCAGATGTCTATATTTTTATTGAGAACACTCATGCAAATTACCCGTCATTGAATTAGGCTGAGGGCTAGTCCTTTTGGGCTTTGCAGCATTTATTTTTGGCACTATTCATTCCTTCTACAGCGCCTGGAGTATTGCATTCGGCCTTTTTGTAGCACATTTCGTGTCACGCTCGAACAGTGACAGTATATATGGATCGCTCCAAGTCCCAAGAGGGGGGGGCGGTTTCCACGCCGTACTCCCTCTGTTTGAAGTCAGCAGGGCTCTGCCAGGCGCTGCATCTGTCTTCACGGCCGAGCTAGTTGCAATATACTGCTCCGTACAGGAGATAACACGACGTGCCCTGAGTGCTCTTGGGGCATTGGAATCTCCACATCCCTTGATTCTCGATATCCGTGACACCACAGTTTTGGAGAGCCGGGCGGATGTTGAGATTATCTTCTGCTGGGTTCCTGGACATATAGAAATTGCTGGGAATGAGGGCACCAAAGAGTCCGCGTTGACTGAGTGACCAGACCAGCGTTTCGCTCTTCCTCACACCAATTACATGGCAGTACTACGGGCAGTTCTCCTAGCATCTTGGCAAAGAAGATGGGAGACAATCGAGGGTACCTTAAAGTTACGTGTATTGCGCCGCAACTGTTCCCATGAACATACCCCCTAATGCGGCAGTGGCTTCAGGTTGGTTTCTGTTGTCTCCCAATTGGACGCACCCACATTTGATCAAGCGCTCGCCTGCTCCCTACTGTGAAGACTGTGTTGTTCCCCAGACTGTTCATCACATTCTTATTGAATGTCCCAGTTTGGCCGATCTTCGGGCACGTTACCTGTCCTGGTACCGGGACGAGCGGGGTTGCTACCGCTTGTCCATTGTACTCGAGACGGCTTCGTGCACACTGACGTGTGGACTTTACAACTTTTTGGGAGGAGGCAGGCCTCCTCCCCTTTATTTGGCTTTTGTTTTGTTTTTTTGTAGGTTGCATGCTCTTTAGCCGGGGAAAGCATTGTTATTTACGTATTTTTTTTTGTTTGTTTTTTTTGGCGGGGGGGGTCCCGTCTCTTAATATAGCCTAATAGTAGGCCGTCTCATGTACAGTGACTTATGCCCAAGCAAGCAGTCGCCAGATGAGTTTGCTTAAAAAAAAGTATACATATACAGATGTATGTTGGTCAGGCAGGCAGGATGGAGCTTTTTCTCTGTGCCCCCTTTGTGGTGTGGGGGGGGGATTTTTTTTTTATCATGTCTGCTGGGATGGCATAAGATGTTTTAGACCAGTTAAAATTGACATCCAGGCATGCCTGCCGGAACTTGTGCTATGCACATTTTTCAAACCTAGTGATATAAAAGATTATTAAAAATTATTTTTAATTTGGAAAAAGAATAGCTAAAAGGATTGAGAGGAAAAAGAAGAATGCACTAGCAAACCTTGTTTAACCCTGCTAAGGTTGAATGGGCATATCATAAAGTTCTAATAATAGGTTCATAACAAAGAACACATTATCCTCTCCATCATCCAACAAGCATGCAATTGCCCACGCGCATAAGGAAAAGGATTACCCCTAATGAAAAATTGCATGATCCTCTATTCTGGCCTAGGTAACACGAGTGTAGGGGCAGTGATCCAGCACATGTGGGAACAAGAGAAAGAGCACAAAGCCAAATTTGAAGAACTCATTCCCAAACACCGTGTCAGACCGACAGTCCTGATCCCAGTTTGGAATGTCGCGGGATTCCTCTTGGGGGCAGGTGAGGACAACCATGATTTGTTCATTTTTAAAAGCTAATTGCACATTCCCATTTTTCTTAACTATAATCATTTTAAAACTACTGAGATAAATAAATATATTTATATAAACTTTGAACTAATAAAGCTAATATATTAATCAATATTGTGGATAATGTGCCACCTTTCATCACTACAAACCTTTAGTGTTTATATACTGTTATTTATTATTATTGAAAAATTTGATCAACTCTTGTTTGTGACTCTCAAACATTTTGACCTCATTTGGTGAAAATTTCTTTTGGGGGGCATTTTTAGTTGTTTTTGTGGTATAATATTTGATTGATAAAATCATACATGATGCATGCATGATTCAAACTGATCACACAAGAGTAACAACATAATTTGAATGAAGACAAAAGCTGCAAGGGCCTATCAGAAGCTATCTGAGTCAATGCCTGTTCCATAAACAGCATCCCCATGTTTGTGTCTAGAACATTGCTTGTCAGAAACTAAATCATGCAGCTACAACAGGACAACATTGCCCTATGTTCATTCCTTAAACATGTCCATTTTGTACACACTCTACTTCCTTGGGTGTGTGTCAAGTGTGGAACAGCCACCAGACAAAACCAATATGTCCATAAGCATTCTAGGCACTGTCCGAAAGATTACACCTTTTGTGAATTTCATCAGGCGAGGGCTAGAATTCGTTTTAAAGCTCACTTGCCACTCTACATGGTGGGCATATGTGGCTTCAGTCACTGAGAGGGCTCTTCTTTCAAAGGTGTGGTAGCATGACAAAATGATTTAGGGTAGGTTCACCCAGAGCCACCCCATCATTCTCCACAAATAAACAGAACCAACATCTCCACCCTCTGTCTGTGATGGAGTATTTGGCAACAACTTTCTCCATATTTTCCAGCCAGAATGCTGCTCCACCAACATTCCATGCATGTTGCACAGTCGCTGAAGGCCGCCAAGTAGACTTCACCTCCAGAAGCTAAAAATCCTTCAATGACCTGTTTTTTGCCTAGCTAGTTGCTTTCCATTCTCTCTTCTTTCGTAGATACCATCTTTGGTATAGACAACTTCCTATACACCGTGAGAGAGGATTGTCCTTTTTATTTGTTTTGTTAAACAAGATATGGTCAGAAGGTATGTTCCTAGATTCGTTATGAATGTTTATCATGCTTGCTTTTGCAAGCAAAGGGAGAGATGATTCCAACCGCATTGGTTTTCAGCTAATTTATCTGAATTGTTGCCTGAGCAATTGATGGAGAAAGTGGTAAATGTTGGGTTAGCTTATTTCCTTGACAGCAAAGTTCCCTTCATCTGCACTGTGCAGCTAACCATAAATTCCACTCTACACCGCATGCTCTGCTAAGGCTGGAAAATGTTAACTGCAGTGCTTTCATTCGTAGACAGCATTTTACCAGCAATGTCCCCTTGTCGCTGACCGCCCAAAAGGAACTAAAGTTTAAAATAATTATTGTTCCCTTGTTCGCGAATAACTTGACCCTGGGTGCTATATTTATTCCTCCACACCCAACGTTTATTTTGGATTGTATATTCGATCCACCACACGTGTCTCCGTTGGTGAGTTTGCCTTCTGACCATCCACTATAGAGGACCTTTATTCGACGGCGACGGAGAGATGGCACTTGCTTAACGTCGATCACAGTTCATGATCCTCGGGTTTAGCATCTCCTCTCATTGCAACGTCTCTAATTTCCTCCGCAGCTGATGTCACCGGTACTATGCCGTAGACTACAATAGGGCCATAAACTTTCACTGGCTAGGAAGCCTCTTGAACAGTTTGGTGAAACTCTCGGACCAGCGACGAAGCAAGAGATGGTTTCCATGCCATCTACCCACTGTTTGAAGCTGGCGGGGCTCATCCGCATAATGAGAGCATATCCCATAGATGGTTTGTAAGGAGATAAACGTGAATGAAGTAATGAAGCTAAATAAAGGTAAAATGTTTGAAGACATGTATCCTCATTCTCCTTCAGGCATTAAGATCGAGAGAGCAAACTTCAGGTTTTGTTGACTGGAGGGCACGCAATCCTCCAGATGTCAGCTACAGCATGATTGTCCCTACTACACTTTCCACCACCGCCCCGTTGCGGGCAGAGAGACAAGTACTGTCACTATTATTTGGCCACAGTGGAGGAGGCTGGTCTCCTTCAATTTTTAAAATTAACTGCATGCATGTGTCGCCCCGAGGGAAGCGCACCCCAGCGTGCCTATTATTTTCCTTACTCTTGAATTATGTTCATAGTTTGTTATTTTGGCTTCTTTCATTATTCGTTTAAGTTTAAAGATAAACTTGTAAATTCGGCGCCTGTGCCATTGTCAGTCGCCACAATTGGGCTCATTATTTTTTTATGCAAGCGTTATTTAGTCTCGCACCCCTCCCAACATCTCCCCTTCTTCTCTCGATGTGGAGTTTTGTAACAGTGGCCCTGTCTCTTTTCCCCTCTCCTTGTTTTTATAGAGAAGGCCTTGTCTCTTTAGGCGAGGGCATTGTCCAAAACGTTATAGATTCCCTTCACCACTTTTGCCCCTCTCAGCCGCTACCCCGTAAGGGGCGCGGTGATTTGCCGTGCTGACGGGGTTCAGCGCTCCGTTCGGCCCCAGCTTAGCCTCTCTTCCTTCCTTCAGAGAGCCTGTATTTCTCCCCTACTTCGTCGCTTTTCATACAACCTCTCCCACAACTTTCTCTGGTCAGCCTCTAATTTCACAGGGTAGATGCTGACCTTCTTCTCAAGCCAACCGTCCCGGATCGGGGCTGAGGGGGGAGGGGACAACGTTCCCTAACCCCTGAGCTCCGGTTTGGGATGTTTGATTTTTTTAACAACCTGCTTCATCCCCACCCATACCTTCCTCACATCCCTTTTCCTTTCCTCTTCACACTCTTATCAGTTTTACACCGTGTCTAAGGTGGAGCCACCATGCCGATGGACTGCCAGGCGACCAGACGGGAGGGGTGGTCCTGAATGGCGGCACCTGGCTCTGCCAGGCCTGTAAGCACCTCTTTCAGTGCGGGCAACTGCGAGAGGTGATGAGCTATTGCTTCCCGTGAAAAAAATAGGGTCACCATGCCCATGCATGAACAAGCAAAAAAAAACAACCCTCAACTTCCCTTGTTCCATCGACGGAGCCGCCCTCAGGCAGCTCCACGAAAAAAATGGAGCCTCCCCCCCCCCCCCTGTGCTTGCGCAGGGGACCCTCCATATTTCTTTAACCGGAGAGGAGGCTTACTCATCTCCTATGCCTACGGGTGTAGGGGACTTCCCCTCACTCCCTTCTCTGGAGGTGCTTTTGGGCACTTCCATGCTTCCAGTGGCAGTCCTTCCTTTTCTTTCCAAGGGGGCTGCCAAGAAAGCCAGCAGGCAGCCCATAGCCCACCACACCCCATCGAAGCGGCTCGGTAGGGCGAACCCCCTTAGGGGGGAGAGGGAAGCCAGGCCCCTTCGGTCGCTTCCCTCAAAGAATATTAAACCTTGTCGGGGTTAAGCCTGTGCCTCCCCACACAAGACTGGTGACGCTGTCAAGGGGACCTGTGATGTCCTGGGAGGGGATGGCCAACTCGCGGCCCCTCCTGTAATAGACATGGTCCTTGAGGAAACCCAGCCTGAGAGGGTAGTGCATATCTCCTAGAGAAAGAAATCCTGGCCGTTCAGGCCCAGGATCGAATCTCATTCCGCGAGGCTAAGGACTTGGTCCTGGCGCGCCCAGCTCTGCCTGGGACGTCATATGTCTCAATAGATAGAAAGGCACCCTCTGCTCCTGGCCCCTTCGGAGCCCTTCTGGGGTTCTGCGGGCTCTACTCAACCCGGGCGCTTCCCTGGTAAAGCTGGCGGCAAAAAGGGTTTATACCCAGCCCCGGCTAAAACCAGGGCTTCCCCCTCTTCCCCCAGCGTGATCGTTTCCCGTAAGGTGAAACAGCCGCGCGGCTCCACCGAGTCGTTAGACTCACAGGGGGCAACACCCCTGAACTTGGTCGCCAGGCCATCTTCCGGGGTTCCTAAAGCTGTCTCCCGAAAGGAGGACAGCAACAAAGGAGCTTCGGCTCATTCGCCCACGCCTAGTGGTGGAGCGAGTGGCTCGGAGGCGGTGGTTCCTCGAAAAGAGGGCCTCCGAAGCCGCAACGCCCGCCTAAGGTTTCGAGGCGGAGGGAGGAAAAGACTCGCATGGCGAGCCTAACCTTCCCCAATAAGTCCTCGAAGGCGACAGCTCTTTGTCCGGCCAACAGCGGCCGGGGTTATGCCCCCGGGAAGCGTACGGCCATTCTCGTGAGGGTCTTCTGTTCGAGGAGGGCCCAGCGTCTCCTCGGAGCTAGGCCTGGAGGGCATATTCCTTCAATGGAATTGCCGTGAACTCCGGGCCAACTGGGAGGAGCTGCGGAGGCTCGTCTCGTCCCGTTCCCCGTTAGCTATCTTTTTGCAGGAGACCATGCTAGGCGTATGCCCCCTGCCCGCCCTCCCAGGGTCTAAGGGTCTTAAGACCCCACCACCACGGGATGGCTGGGCTGGGGGATGCGCGGTTTACACCCGGCATGATGTCTCCGTTCTTCCTTTCTCTTTAGATACCTCCTTTCAGGCAGTGGCTGTGCAGCTGCACCTGGATAAGAGGTATACTATCATTTCTGCGTACATTCCACCGTCAGCTGACTTCGACGCTGGGGACTTCCGCCACGTCGTGGCACGGTTGCCGAGGCCCTTTGTCTTGCTTGGAGATCTGAACGGGAGACATCCTCTCTAGGGAGATTACTCAATAAATCCCAGGGGAGAAGTCCTTGCCGATCTGATCAAAGAGCTTGAGATGGGTGTCCTAAACGTGGATGAGTTTACGCATCACTGTCCGTCCGAGAACCGCTTCATTTTCTTGCCTTGACCTATCTTTGTGCTCTTCGGATGCACAGCCTGATTTTGATTGGGGAGTGGTCGATGACCTCCATGGTAGTGATCACTTTCCCATTCAAATATCATTTTTAGGGCAGCTCACCTTGGTGGTGCTTGGCGCGGGCGCGGTGGCCTGCATTTCAGGAAATGACTGAATTCTCTATCTCAGTCGAGTTTAGGTCGGTAGATGAGGCCGTTGAGTTCTTCTCCGGCAACCTCATCGCCGCGGGCCTGACTACTATTCCTAGGATGTCTGGCCGTTTTGCACGCCGACCACTCCCATGATGGTCAGCCGAGTGTGAGACGGCCCTCAAACAGAAGCGTTATGCCTACATGCGCTATAAGCGCCGCCCGAACGATTTCACTGTCGCTGAATTTCGTCGGGCTAGGGCTAGGTTCCTATATATTTCGAAGCACGCACGCCCCTCTTCTTGGTGGGCATACGTGTCTTCACTTAACGGGAAGACCGCTTTAGCAGGGGTGTGGAAGCGAGTCAAAAGGATTCGGGGCAAGTTCTCGCAGGACCCCCCTCCCGTTCTCCAGGAGAATGGGACCGCACTCTCGGACCCCGCGTCCGTGGCGGAATCCTTGGCGACCGCTTTTTCCGCATTCTCTAGCCGGGATGCTGCTCCGCCAGCATTCAATGTACGTCGTCATGTCGCGGTAGGCCGCCGGCTGGACTTTACCTCCAGAGGCGGAGAACCCTTCAACGACAGGTTAACTGTGAGTGAGTTGCGCTCCGCTCTCGCTTCGTGCGGGGACACCGCCCATGGTCCGGACGATGCCCCGTACACCATGCTTCGACACCTGGGTTAGCGAGGCATAGCTTTTCTGTTAGATTTGTTCAACAGGATCTGGGTGGAGGGTCTTCTCCCAGATTCCTGGCGAATCGCTACTGTGTTCGCCTTTCGCAAGCTGGGGAGAGATCACGCTACTCCGACCGGTTTCCGCCCAATCTCTCTAACCTCTTGCGTGTGCAAGTTGATGGAGAAATTGGTAAATGTTAGACTAGCCTTTTTCCTGGACAGCGGAGGTCATCTGTCTTCTGCACAGTGCGGTTTCCGCAAGTTCCACTCCACGTCGGATGCTCTGCTCCGACTGGAAAATGAGGTCTGCGAGGCTTTCCTTCGTTTAAAGCACTACGCCACAGTGTTTTTCGATCTGGAGAAGGCCTATGATACCGCATGGCGATACGGTATCATAAAGACTCTCCACACGATGGGTGTGAGGGGACGCCTCCCAGTCTTTATATCTGAATTTTTGCGAGATCGTCGATTCTGCGTACGGGTGGGGGAGCCCTCTCAGACCCAAAGGAGCAAGAAGAGGGTGTCCTCAGTGTCGCACTCTTTGCCCTGAGCATCAACGGCATCACCTCGGTGCTGCCGGAAGATGTTCTCGCTACGCTCTACGTGGACGACCTTTGGACCTCTTTTGGCGTGGCCCAGATGCCATTGAACCGCGTCTCGCTATGCCGAAGCGCACAGGTTTCGGTTTTCTTTGGCTAAGACTAAGGTGGTGCACTTCTGCCGCCATCCACGGCTCCACCCGACCCAGATTTGTTTCTTAATGCGGTGCGCTTGGATGTGGCTGAGTCGCCCCGTTTCCTTGGTCTTGTATTCGACCGACGCCTCACCTGGGAGGCTCATATTCGCAGCCTTAGCGTCTCTTGTCCATGCGCCATGGATATTCTCCGTTCCGTGACGTTCAGCGCTTGGGGCGCTGATAGGGCTACTGCCCTACTCTTCTATCGATCCTTTGTTCGTTCGAAGCTCGACTACGGATGCGAGTTTTATGCATCCGCAGCCGAGCGTTTATTGTGGACGGTTGATTCCATCCACTACACCGGCCTTCGCCTTGCGACCGGTGCCTTCCGCAATTCTCCCTTTGAGAGCCTGTTGGTCGATGGTGGGGAGATGCCACTCGCTCTGCGCCGCGTGCAGTGCATCACACGCCAGTCATACCCTAAGCCCTTTGGGTTTAGGTCCAGGAAACTCCTTCGAGAGCTAGATATAGCTCTCGGGCCGGTGGTGCCCCCTGGTTCTGCCCAGGACGCCACCCTGGAGGGTACTACATTTGGCTATTTGTCGCCACGCCTCTGCTCCCAAAACTTGTACAACGCCTGGAGTTTTGCGTTCGACCTTCTTGGAGCACACCTCGTGTCACGCTGGAACCGTGCCAGTGTATACGGATGGCTCCAAGTCCCAAGAGGGGGTCGGCTTCCACGCCGTATCCCCTCTGTTTAAAGTCAACGGGGCTCTGTCAGGTGCTGCGTTTGTCTTCACGGCCGAGCTGGTGGCAATTCACCACTCGGTACGGGAGATTACACGACGTGCCCGGTTCGGAGACTGGATTGTGATCTATAGCGACTCACAAAGAGCCTTGACTGCTCTCTGGGCATTGGAATCTCCACATCCTCTGGTTCGCGATATCCTTGATGCCACGGTTTTGGCGAACCGGGAGGATATCGAGATTTTCTTCTGCTGGGTTCCTGGACATGTAGGAATTGAGGGGAATGAGGTCGCTAAAGAGTCCGCGAGGACTCGGTGACTGGACCAGCGTTTCGCTATACCTAACACCGACTACATGGCTGGAATACGGGCAGCTCTTCGGACTGCTTGGCAAAGAATATGGGAGACGGCCGAAGGCAACTTAAAGTTGCCTGCCATTCTGCTGTGACTGTTCCCATGGACCTACCTGCCCCAAGGCGGCGACGGCTTCAGGGCGCTTTCTGTCGTTTCCGAATCGGACACACTCGTGTGACGCATCGCTATTTGATGGAGCTCTCGCCTGCGCCCTATTGCAACGACTGCGTCGTCCCCCTGACTGTTCGGCACATTCTTGTCGATGTCCCAGTCTGGGTGATCTTCGCACACGTTACCTGTCCCGGTACCTGGATGGGCGGGGTCGCTACCGCCTGTCCCTTGTACTTGGGACGAGCTCGTGCACGTTGACTTTTGGGGGGAGGCCCGGCATCTCATTTCTTTAAGTAGGTTTTTTTTATTGTTTGTTATTGTTTTCTTTGTAGGTTGCACGCTCCTGCCTTGGGGTGAGGGGTACCTTCCCCCGACTTCGGAGATTGCTTCCTAATTGTTAAGTTTTTCCAATTTTTATCATTGTTATGTTTTCATATTCTTTTTTTTAAGTAGCCTAGTTCTAGGCTGTCGTGTTTCCGGCGACTTATGCCCAAGTGGGCAGTCGCCAGATGGGCTCTAAAAAAAAAAAAATCTCAGCCGCTGATACAACAAAAAAAAAATAATCACGTACGGATCCTTAAAAATTAGAGGGGGTCCCAAATCAAATTGGAATCCTGGCGAACCGAGCTGGTGTTTTGGCCGATCGTGATATCTTGGCAGCTTCGATACTACCATACATGGACTTTCCTGATGTCAGAAAGCATGTATAGTGGGGTTAAGGGGGTGACTGGGCTAAGGCGGACTCTTTATTTTTGATGGGGAATTTGCCTGGCTTCTCCATCCTTCGAGGGGTCACCAGTTATAGAGTCTACCTTCTTGAGAGGGGAGCACCCCATGACCGGTGTCAAGGCCTACTTATTCAGGCCTCGTTACTGTTTTGGCTGGAAGCAATCCTTCTGACTGGCCGCTACTAATATACTAATGGGAAGGTATGTGCGTGTGTTCTCTACTAAGACTACTGGGTAGAGTCAAAGGGTGTGTGCATGTTCAGTGTAGGCACATAGGCACCAAAAGAGTATTTGCATTTGGACACCTGACCAGGCTTATCAAGCTGACTTCCATAGCAAGATTGATTTTATCTTTTCACAGGTTCATGTAAACTCTAGTAGGTCAAATCAGATTCCGTTCTATGTGTGTACAGCTGTTTTCCACTGTCTCCATTATCTCTGTGGTCAGACCATCCGCTCGTATCCGTTTCCTAATGTATATGTGTTTGTACGTTCGTGTGGGAACACAACTATTTCACTTGCTTTCTTGCAAGAGATTCTGCTTTGCATATATTATTAAATTGTAATTTTACATTATTTACAAGTATTTGTTTTGTCCCACATTAATTTATTATACAAGTATTTCAATGTTCGATTTATGTGCCTGTTACAAAACTTTTATAGAATTCACACAATACTCATTTGTGAGGCTTCATTGTTGAACCTATTCTGCCTTGCCATGCACTTTTGTCTTATTATTTACATGGACGAAAGCTATACATTATTATTTGAGAGAGATGTTATATATTATTTACACAAAGAATTATTCTTATTTATGAAGACTGCTATACACTTTTTAGATATTTGTATGTGCATAATTATTTGCGTGCCCATCTCATACTTCATAGGATTTGTATGACTAATTTGTGAGGCTTCTTTGTTGATCCTAATCCACCTTGCAATGGGCGCTACATGTATGAGATTTGTGGCAGAGTGAGATGATTACACTAATTTTGAAATGTAAACTGTTAAGAAGTCGGTTCATTACTGTCCATTGTCCTCTCGTGATACCAGCTGTGCTTTGTTGAATGCTACTTAATGCGATCGCAAGCTGCGCAAAGTGGAGATCTCAGTATAATAATCCTATGAATACTTTGAAAACTTGGATCAAAGATTCGACTTTATAAGACAGTTATGCTCACCGATGCCATCTTTGGTTCCGCCAGAATGGGATATGACTGGTTATTTTGCCGTTGCACACCCGCCCCCTTCCACCTCACGATCCTCCCTGTTGCAGGAACGGCGATGCTTGGAGAGAAAGCCGCCATGGCGTGTACTGTCGCGGTAGAATCCGTGATTACGGACCACTACAATTCGCAGCTCCGGGAACTGATTGCCCTGGGGGAAGAAGAACATCGCGATCTCATTCAAGTGATCCAAAAATTCCGAGACGACGAAATGGAACACCACGACACTGGTCTGGAACACGGTGCAGAACAGGCCCCCGGTTACTCCCTCCTCTCGTCCATCGTCAAGGCCGGCTGTCGAGCGGCCGTCTCTATCTCGGAGAGGATCTAGAACACCAATCTCCCTCCGCTCTATACATAGAGGGGTAGTTGTGCATCCCTAACCAGGTGCTCGCCGGAAAGGGCACCGCAAAGGGAGTGGGGTCTAGAATGATCAACCATGCTGCAGCTGGAGGACGGCTTGTCCGCGGGGTGGATCTGCATCTATATACCTTCCACACATTTTCACTTCGTCTTGGCCAATTTCTGGCGGAGATGCACTCGTTGGTTCTCGCTTTTTGGTTTGAAGTAAATAACATCTCGTGCGAGAAATCCGTCGGGAACCGCCGAGTGGAGTTTGGCAAATACAAGCTTCAATAAGCGAACCAGCGTCCACTGCATTCGGTTCTCCGCGCTTCTTGATATCTGTCTCGCAAGACTCTCTGTGTCGTCGGGGTTCGATGTCCTATTGTTGTTGTTACTTAAAACTAAAAATGGAAAACCAGCGAGGTCATATCCGCCCAAAAGCTTGTATGGAGAGATCTGTAAACAAAGTGGCAATAATGGAGGAAGTAAGAATATGTACATACATATGGCCGCAAATCCACTTGTGGGTGCAGGTGCCTGTTCCATGCGATACGCCACAGCGTGATTCCGACCAGACAGGTCGATTTGTAGCGTCATAATAGTGCCTTCCAAGTCCCCACCAATAAATATTTTAATATGGAAACTGAAGAACTAATTTCAATTTTGGGTCCCGCCATTGGCTTAATTCTGAGAACACAAAGCATGTGTAGGACATGAATTTTCCCCATTGCTATTAGAACACCTTTTCTTCCCTTGTTACATCTGTATGGACTTTTTATATGCATTTTCCTCACAGACCAAACATTTAAATAAAAATGTCAAGAAAATAGTCGTATGGCCTATTTTTTATCCTTATCTTTAGCTCTATTAACTGCTTTCACGCAATGTAAGGTTTGTGTGCATCAACGCCACGAACAAAACTTTCGACTGGGTTCGCGACTTCCCAAGCCAACAGCCACTATCAGAGCTTAGATCCTTTATACAGGAAGTACCGCTATGGGGATTCTAACTTCCCCACATCCTTTATGAGACTCCATAAAATTTTGGACAAGTGCTTTTTTGGGTTGTAGACAAGTCATCTAGAAATGGCCTTTGTTTTACTTTTCCCTAAAATTCTCAATAATCATTTCCACCATCTCATCATTGCGGTATTTTACCACCGTCACCTTTACACACGAATGGTCGGTCAGTGTTAACGGGTTCTCCGATGCAAGACTGGCCCCTTCGTCGCCCGTTGAGGGGGGGTGGTTGAATCTATAAACTGCTGGTACTAGTAGTTCGTCAACCTGCCTTTTTCCAGTCAGATTCCGACCTGATAATGAAATAGACATAAAGCTCAGTATGACACTCTCTGTCCAAGCTGAGGGCACCAGGAGCCGGTCCTCTTTCGGAAGAGGTGCCAGGAAGTATTGTTTTTTGACACCAAACAGCGCTCGGGTGGAACCTTCGTCGCCCCGGTGCAGGGGGACCTGTTCTACGTCAGAGGTATGTGGATATATATACCCATCTGCAGGATTCTCCACAGCTGAGAGTGTGTGTGTCTTGCGAAGACGGGAGAGGATCGAAAGCAGTGTTGTCATTGGCTCTGTGTGTGATAAGTGTAAGATCTACCCACCCCAGCACAGTGCATCCACCAATTTATAGCCAAATCTCTACGCGCGCTGACGTTTGTGTCCGTACTTCCCGGATCGAACCCGGTACCGCGACGTTGGCAGACCAACGCCGCGTCCACTCTGCTAGCAAGAGCTGTCTTAAAGTTTGAGGTGCAACACTGGTAGGCACAACGAGTTACTTTGATGAAGGTGGGACCCCTCGCCTGATAACTCCCATAAATGGTTGTTAAATTCTGGAGAAGTTTCCTCATTGATTTCCTATTCCCTTTAATATACTGCAGCGAGACAACTGCACTGGATTGAGTTCTTACCACCTCAGTAGGAAATAAAAGCGCGATCATCTCCACTTTTACTTTGTCATTAAAAAATGCAAAGCCCAATGTCACCTTTTATTTCAAAATTCCGAGCTCTAGCTAAAGGTAGAATAAATTTTGGAGCTTTTATACCACTGATCCCACCTAGGAAGGACTTCAGGAATATTCATTCGACACCAAAACAAAGTGATGCTAAAAAGTTGATTAACCAATGTAGGGAAGGTTTACTTCATACTATGTTCCATTTGAAGTAAAGCCAATGTAGACCCAAAGGTGCACAACTATGGTTCAGTGTGGGTATTATAGACCCAGGGGCAGAGAGGGCATTCACCCCGTAAGGGGTTTTGAATTTGTCCGGGAATGGGGCTGAAGATTTCAGGGATAAAGGAAATTAGTCATCGTTTAAGTATAATATATACACATTTCTATAGTAGATGGAGATGTACCATTGTACAGTATACTTTGGTACTTTCTTACAGTAGGACGACCACAAAGGTAAATATGTTTTACCCATAAAGTATTACGATGCGTAACAGTTCTTGTCACTCAAGATATACTTAATAAATTCATAGTCATTTAGATATATATAAATATTATATCGCAGTTTGTAATTTAAAAGAACGACGGATCATTCGTTCATATTATTTGTGGTATTCGATCAATTTTTTCGTTTCAATAATTCATCTTTGTTATTTTCAACTCATTCGTTTATTTTTACTTGCTGTTATTATTTCAAATATAATTATAACTTCCGACTATTATTTCGTTATGATTTTATTATCATTCCTATGTAAACGGATGGTGTTTATTTTTATAGCCAAGATTTGTGCGCTTCTTATTGCCTATCGCCTCATCCTACCCTGCCTTTTACTGATTTTAGATTTCCTTCGCAAGTTTCTCCCTTTTCATCCTCTAGTTAAAAAAATAAATAATGCATCGATCCTCAAAGTTGCAGAGGTATAAAGGTCTCCTTATTTGTGCCCCCAAGTCACTTCGAAATCCCACGTAACGAGCAGGTGAACCAAACTTCTCTTTGGGTCGACCATATCCCGTTATTCGCGAGTATGTATCGGATTTGTGGCAGTGAGTGAAATGATTGTACTGATTTGGAAATGTGAATTGTTAAGAAGTCAGTTCGTTACTGGCAATCGTGCGTCCAGAAGTCCCGATCCTTTGAGGTGGCTCTTTGCCGCCCACGAAGCGCTCATATCCGACTGATCCATCATCGTTTGACGTTCGGTGAGTGACCCTTAGTCCAATGGCAGTTGCACGGTCACCCACTTACTTCTTTGAGTGACATACCCTTGCAGGCCATCCTGTTTCCCGTCTTTATCAAATGCTCCCTTGCGTCTCTTTTGGTTTTTTGGTCTCAGTCCCGAACCCTTCCGCTGATTATAGCCGCACGGAGGAGGACGCTTGCTCCCTTGTCAGAGCTGGTGGCACAAAGAGTTCACATCCAGCATCACACACACGTGACCGCTTTTCGTAAGACGAACCTACTGCGAGGCCCCCACCGAGTTGTTACTCACCGGAAGGTGGTCGTGATGCAGCCTTCTGAGACTCATAAACCTGCCCCTCAAATGAGGATCCATCCGGGCAGCTTGGAGATGCGAAAGCCTCCAAAAAAAGGAATCGGGGCCCCCTTTAAAAAAAATCACCCTTGCATTGATATACAGACACCCCCTACCCCGATGTATGTCAGTGCAAACTGACTAAGATATTTACGAACAAATTGCAGAAATAAGTAACATTTGACATAATGTAATTTTTGGTGATTTTAACTTACCCATATCTATATGGGGCAACCCGCTGTCTGTCACATTCTGGACATAAATCTTATGCTAATTTGCAAGAAAGTTCGCTCTTTCAACTTGTTAATCTCCAACTCGTGGAAATACTACTTGACTTTGTATTTGCAACAAAAGAAGACAGGTGATGTCAAAACTTATGACAATTTTAGTAATAGCGATCATCACAAAATAACTTTTTGTATTAATTTCAATAGCTGTAAACCAAGCACAAGCTATGAGTAAATTCCTTATTTAAAAAAATAAAATTTTCCAAAACCTAAAACAATATTTAGCGTGGAAAGTATTTACTTAAATTTAGTACAAATTTAAATTTATTGAAAAATCCATAGTAATTCTGCCAGAACTGTATACAGTTCTGGCTTAATTATTATGGATTTTTCAATAAATTTAAATTTTCTACAAAAATGCTAATAAAACTAATTTTATTGATTGCAAATAGATTTATTTTGACAGTTAAGTCTTCTACATTCATTAGTAAGCAGTTTGGCCGCCCTTAACATCCATGAATGCTTTAACACGTCTTAGCTTGGCATTTATCAATGTTTTGCTTTTTTCCTGGATTCGCTAAGATCTGAACCAAACTTCAATGAGACGGCATAGGAGTTGTTGTTTGGTCGTAATGGGCTATGTGTGTATGTCATCTTCAACACGCACCATAAACTCTCAATTGGATTCATCTCCGTGGAATTTCCGTGCCATGAAAGCAACTGAACTCAATTTTGTACACACAATGCCTTCACTGATTTTGCTGTATGACATGGGGCCGTCTTATTGGAATATCCAAGGTCTGTCGCCATACCATTCCCTTTTTTGATGCAGTAAACGACTCATTTATATTTGCTCATATGTATTCATGTTACTAATATTGTTTTGTTTCTTTTCTAGATGTATTAGGAATATGGTTGATTAAACCCTATAAAAAGGGGCAGTTTGAATATATATATACCTTACTAATTTCTATCATTACACTAAAAGCTTGTAAGGCAGATATGCCCATCATTACTCATAACAATTTGATCAACTAATATGGATAAAGTCATACGACTTGAGAAGTTCAATGTACCTACTTCGGATCCTCAAGTCGAGCGAAAACCTGACGAAGGTGCAATCAGGAGGTCGTCTATGTAGCAGAAGATCTCTAAACTCTTGGGGGGGGAAATTGATGGAGAAATTGGTAAATGTTAGATTAGCCTTTTTCCTGGACAGCGGAGGCAATCTGTCTTCTGTACAGTGCGGCTTCCGCAAGTTCCACTCCACGTCGGATGCTCTGCTCCGACTGGAAAATGCCGTCTGCGAGGCTTTCCTTCGTAGAAAGCACTACGCCAGTGTTTTTCGATCTGGAGAAGGCCTATGATACCGCATGGCGATACGGTATCATGGAGACTCTCCACACGATAGGGGTGAGGGGACGCCTCCCAGTCTTTATATCTGAATTTTTGCGAGATCGTCGATTCCGCGTACGGGTGGGGGAAGCCCTCTCCAGTCCAAAGGAGCAGGAAAGTGTCCTCAGTGTCACACTCTTTGCCCTGAGCATCAACTGCATCACCTCGGTGCTGCTGGAAGATGTTCTCGCAACGCTCTACGTGGACGACCTTTGGATCTCTTTTGGCGCGGCCCAGATGCCAACTATGGAGCGTCGACTCCAACAGGCATTGAACCGCGTCTCTCGCTATTTCCGAAGCGCACAGGTTTCGGTTTTCTTTGGCCAAGACTAAGGTGGTGCACTTCTGCCGCCATCCACGGCTCCACATCGACCCAGATTTGTTTCTTAATGGAATGCGCCTGGAAGTAGTTGAATCGCACCGTTTCCTTGGTCTTGTATTTGACCGACACCTCACCTGGGAGGCTCCTATTCGTAGCCTTAGGGTCTCTTGTCACCGCGCCATGGATATTCTCAGTTCCGTTACGTTCAGCGCTGATAGGGCAGGGCTACCGCCTTACTTTTTTATCGATCTTTTGTTCGTTCGAAGCTCGACTACGGATGCGAGTTTTATGCATCCGCAGCCGAGCGTTTATTGCGGAAGGTGGACTCGATCCACCACACCGGCCTTCGCCCTGCGACCTGTGCCTTCCGCACTTTCCCCATTGAGAGCCTGTTAGTCGATGCTGGGGAGATGCCACTCGCTCTGCGCCGCGTGGAGTGCATCACTCGCCTGTACGCGCGAGCCCGGCGCCTCCCTCAGTCGCCAACGGCTCTCACTGCATCCGCAGCTGATCTCGACCGTGCCTATGCCGCCGAGAGACGCCAGTCATACCCTAAGCCCTTTGGGATTAGGGCCAGGAAACTCCTTCGAGATCTAGGTATAGCTCTCGGGCCGGTGGTGCCCCTGGTTCTGCCCAGGACGCCACCCTGGAGGGTACTACATTTGGCTATTTGTCGCCACGCCTCTTCTCCCAAAGCTTGTACAGCGCCTGGAGTATTGCGTTTGACCTTCTTGGAGTACACCTCGTGTCACGCTGGAACCGTGCCAGTGTATACGGATGGCTCCAAGTCCCAAGAGGGGGTTGACTCCCACGCCGTATCCCCTCTGTTTAAAGTCAGCGGGGCTCTGTCAGGCGCTGCGTTTGTCTTCACGGCAGAGCTGGTGGCAATACACCACTCGGTACGGGAAATTACACGACGTGCCTGCCTCGGAGACCGGATCGTGATCTATAGCGACTCACAAAGAGCCTTGACTGCTCTCTGGGCATTGGAATTTCCACATCCTCTGGTTCGCGATATCCGTGATGCCACGGTTTTGGCGAGCCGGGCGGATGTCGAGATTATCTTTTGCTGGGTTCCTGGACATGTAAGAATTGCGGGGAATGAGGTCGCTAAAGAGTCCGCGAAGACTCTGCGACCGAAACAGCGTTTCGCTCTCCCTCACACCGACTACATGGCAGGAATACGGGCAGCTCTTCGGACTGCTTGGCAAAGAAGATGGGAGACGGTCGAAGGCAACTTAAAGTTGCGTGCCATTCCGCCGCGACTGTTCCCATGGACCTACCTGCCCCAATGCCGCGACGGCTTCAGGTCGCTTTCTGTCGTCTCCGAATTGGATACACTCGTGTGACGCATCGCTATTTGATGGAGCACTCGCCTGCGCCCTATTGTGACGACTGCGCGTCGTCCCCCAGACTGTTCGGCACATTCTTGTCGAATGTCCCAGTCTTGGTGATCTTCGCGCACGATACCTGTCCCGCTACCTGGATGGGCGGGGTCGCTACTCCCTGTCCCTTGTACTCGGGATGGATTCGTGCACACCGACCTGTGGACTTTCAGACTTTTTGGAGGAGGCCGGCCTTCTCCCTATTATTTAAAACTTAACCATGGATCGCGGTCTTCTTCGGCGGGGGAGGGCGGTGTTTCCCCTGTCGACCGGGCTCGCTTTATATTTTTTCAATTTGTTATTTTTTTTTCTGTTTGTATATATTTTTTTTTTTTTTTTTTTGGGGGGGGGGCTTTTAATATAGCCTAGATTTAGTCTAGGATGATTACGGCGACTTATGCCCAGGAAGGCATAAGTCGGGGGTAGAATATGAAGCGAAGAGGCCCAAGGAGAAGTAGAGGGGATTGCTATGCCAGCTTCCACCATGAAGGTCAACTGCTTTATTAAGGCGAGTTTATCTGTGGCTAATCAACAGGGGTGGGGAAATACAGGTCATCCAGTCGTCTCTATCCGGTGAACCACATTGTGTTTAATAAACCTGTCTTTAGGGGATGGTATGCTAAGTGCATGAAATTCCTGTAACAGGCGCTGAATGAAACTGGATAGAGAGAAGAGATCTCTGCGACGGGGAAAATGAACCCGAAACTGTGCGCATTGTAGTGCGATAGATAAGCTTGCAGTTACGGAAGTCGACCTCGGCGACAATAAAGGTCCATCGAAAACTGTAAGGAAACCGAGAGCCAACTAAAAAATGCGCCTTCCATAAGTCCTTATATCAGAGGAATTAGCGGCTTTAAAGACAAGATCAGAGGAGGAACAAGCTTTATCGCCCAGAGACGCTGGAATAACACTACAATGAGCACCAATGTCAACTCAATATGAGAAACCAGAGAGTGGGTCATAAAATACAAAATGATGGATCGATCTGAGATGAAGGAGCGGCAGAGGTCATAGACCCATTGATCACTTGCGTTCTCAGTTTAAGTTAGTCGAATAATTTGAATTAGAATGAGAAGAGTGAGTTGGAGCATTAGTTTGAGGAAAGTTGTAGCGGTCTACCATCCTAAAAGCGCAAATATTTAATCATAACTATATATATATATATATATATATATATATTATTTCAACAAGGGTTGGTAACCATAACCTAAATCGTGTGATTGGTACGCCTGATCTCTCGAGCGTTTTCAAATGAAATCACACGGAGCTCATTCATTCACTTTGTTCGGCTCATCGGAATCAGACCCTCCCAACTCCGTTGTAATCTATTTATATAATATATTTACAATCTATTTAATCCATTTATGTATTCAAATTACAATCTATTTATGTATACAATTTAATCCATACAATCTATTTATACATTTCAATCTATATTAATATTTACCCAATCCATTTAACTATATACCTGCGGATCCTTGTCGATACGCAGGAAATGAGGGACAGGCATCCCACGCATTTTTCGAGCCATCTCAAAGCTCTTGCACCTGCCAGAGGAGCACAGCTCGACCAACTCAAGCCACTCATAACTGAGATATTCATGCGTGGGATGCCAGATCAAATTAAGCCCCTTCTTTTAATGTCCTCCCTATCGAACGTCGAGAAAATGGCAGAGGCGGCTGACGCCCTGTATAATAATCCTTTCATCAACTGGGGAAATGCTGGTCATGGATCGTTTAGCAATGTAAATAAACGCTCACATATATCCATTTCTCAGGTTAAGTCACCGGCCGGAGCCCTTCACAACCGGCCAGGACTCCCTCAGGATTAATCCTCCCAGGTTTCGGGTCTTTTATCCGTTCTAGAGAGGATTGAAATGGATATTCGTGCCCTAAAGGTGCGAACGGGTCTTCACCGGGAGCAACATCGTGAGCAGGACGAAGGAGTCAGACGTCGTTCCTCCTCCCGAAAAAGGCAAAACCAAAGAGGAAACTCCAGCACAAGAGGTGAGGCAAGATAGGTTCATTTTCAACCTTCGTCTAATTCCTCCTATCCTGACAACTCTCAGGGTAGCTGCTGGTACCACTCTAATTATGGGAGCAACGCTGTCCGCTCTGTACAGCCTTGCAATTTTTACCATGCATCAATTCATGCCACCAACTTTAACCCTCATACTGGTCGTGCTGCTCATACTACTAAAATTTCAACCTTCAGGCTTTTGCTGGTACCACCTCAAATTTGGAGCAAGAGCAGAAAAATGCTCAAAGCCATGCTCGTACCATCAAAATCCCCAATCTCAAATCCTACAAAACTCTACGAGTTCCCTTACCCAAATTTCACCTTCAACGCAGGTACCTTTAAACTGACACTAACTGTTGATGGTTCATTCTTTCCTTACGCCAGCTCTCTCCTC
Source organism: Ceratothoa steindachneri (assembly GCA_963969495.1). NCBI lineage: Eukaryota > Metazoa > Arthropoda > Malacostraca > Isopoda > Cymothoidae > Ceratothoa > Ceratothoa steindachneri. The sequence continues at coordinate 97,563,160 of OZ018321.1, read as the reverse complement.
TCTAGTCGTCTCCCTGCAACTGCTCCCCCTTCCAGCAACTCGTGCGGGAGTTCCCAAGCCTCTGTCTGACTCCTTCTAAGGACAGACCTACTAAGCACAAAAAGGTGCCATTCCACTCGCACATCCTTGCAACTTTCCATTGATAGCCTGAAACCAGCTTTTATAGAGTCCGTTCACCTGGAACAGTCACTACCTTTCTCTTCCACTAATATAGGTCCAGTGGTTCTCCCAGCCTACCTACCGCACCCAACTATTCTTTCAACACTTCCCAACCAACTAACTCCACTTCCGAACCCTTCTTCGGCTCTTTCAAATCAAATTGCAACTTTTCTCCTACCTCTTTACTCGCAACCCCTCCGCTAACCATCTCTTCACCCCCAATTCCGCTTCCCAACTGCTGCTGCCTCACTTTTTGTTGCAGGACCACTCGACAGCAGCTGAAGAACATCAAACAACCAACGCACAACTCCCGACTGTCCCCTTTTCGGGAGGGACAGAACAATCATCACCCGACGCTCTGGTCCTCGCTCGTGACAATCTCCCGCATCATTCGAGTGACACTTCTAATCGCCACCTGACCCGCAATCCGAGTCAGCCAATTAGCACTGTAACTCGCTCTGGACGCGTTATAAGGAGGCCTCGCCACTATATAGTTTAAGATTTTTTTTGTAAACACCTTGTGCGAGCTTTTCCCTCGCTGGGGTAGTATTGTAGCGGTCTACCCCCCCTAAAGCGCAAATATTTAATCATAACTATATATATATATATATATATATATATATATATATATATATATATATATATATATATATATATATATATTATTTCAACAAGGGTTGGTAACCATAACTTAAATCGTGTGATTGGTACGCCTGATCTCTCGAGCGTTTTCAAATAAAATCACATGCTTATTCATTCACTTTTTTCGGCTCATCGGAATCAGACCCTCCCAACTCCGTTGTAATCTATTTATATAATTATTCATATTACCTATTTATATAATCTATTTACAATCTATTTAATCCATTTATGTATCCAAATTACAATCTATTTATGTATCCAATTTAATCCATACAATCTATATATACATATCAATTTATATTAATATTTACCCAATCCATTTAACTATATAATCTATTTATCAATCCATATAAATATTTATACATTTATAATATTTAATCATTTAACATTCAACTACAATCTAATTAATATTTGTCAATCATCATATGTGTACTCTAATTCTCATTAACTCTTGCAAAGTTAATTCAACCGCATAAAATTCAATCCAATCATAAACTATAATTTCGCTTTTTAATCATAACTGTTCATTCCTCAGGCCGACTTAGGCCTAAGGAAATTTCGTATGCAAATTCGAACTTCCCGTTAGCGATTAACTTCATTCCCCTTGTATAACAAAAATATAGGTTTTTGTGTTTATTATGACCAGAGCTGTCTAGTGTATTGGCGTAATAACCACTTAACAACCTATATAGTGAATAGATTGTTAAGGTGAAATTGGTGGGATAGCGTTAGATTGAGGAGATATTAGTTATAAATATGTGCAGGGCTGTAAACATTTTACGGCTTGTGCACATATTTTTTGTTGTACCAACACCAATTAGTCGGTTAGATGAAATTTACATTATTATTAAAAGGACGAATTTGGGAAGAGCGAGCATTTGATTGAGAATGAGAATAGGATAATTAGTAGCATTGGCAAGGCTGTGCACAGCTTCGCTACTATATATCTCATGGTACCAGTATAGACTCCTAGTTTGAGAGTGAGATAATCTATGAATATAGGGATAGGCGGAAAAATGAGCAGGGGATGGCTGTGTCTCACTTCGTGTGCTGGAATGCCCTCGTTGGTTTCTTCTTCGATAAGACGAACTCTTCCTGTCGCTCTGTCCACCCTCGTGACCGTGCAGTCGCTCGGTCCTACATTGGAGTTTTAGTTTTTGCACCTCTCCCTCTATCGTCTCCAAAGTGGCAGCCAAGTCTGGTGATGAATGTGAAAAGGAGGCGTTACACGGGTCCGGCCTATTGCTAGAAGCCGTCGTTGGTAACCGAACCTGCGAAATAGATGGGTTAGAGGGAGGAATGGGACATTGTGGGGTAGTTCCCCAGTTTGCGTAAGGATTGAGATATATTATCTCTGCTGTTTTGGCGATTTCATCAACGCTCTTTTGCTCACCAATCATAATGTGGTCAGGAATCCCACGCATTAAAATCTCCGTTAGGAGCGAGTATTGAGTAGTTCTCTTAAGTCTTCAACCTGGGTTTTACCAAATTCAAGCTTAAAAGCTTGCCTCAACTCCAGTCATGCACCATTTATTCCACTTTCTAAACAAAAAATCCCCGAAACAAAGTAAAGATACTTATTGGGATTTTTTGCGTGATGCTTATTATGCGCTCTTGATCGGCTATGGCTTGATGTGCCATTAAAACCTCACATAATTCGAACCACGTGATTGGATCGAAAGCGGGAAGATTGATTGAAGTGTGGTTGGTGCTTCTGGCGCTGACATCCTGGTTTATATATGCAGGATGACTAATTGCCACGTGTGACGCGCATTTGGTCATGAACGTTGAAGGGGACTGGCTCGCTAGCGTGGACGAGGCAGTTGAGGTAAACGTCGTGACTTGACTATTCTTGGCTAAAGGATGTGTGCTTTTGAAACTTCTGGTTAAGAATTTTTTTTGAGAAGGTTGAAGTAAGATGAAAACAAAAGAAGGGCGGGGCGTAAGCCGTGCCGGAGTCACTGAGAGAGAAACAGGTGAGTTCGTGGAGGCCGGGCGTAATCTCACTTGGAATGAATAATATAATTTTTACGTAACTAGAAGTTAAACTATATTATACTTAATCGAAAAATAGAAAGGGTCTAGGGCACCAATTATAGTTTAATTTAAAATTGGTTTAATGACAAACTTGCCTAGATAGCAGCCATTAAACCTTGCTATATGAATTTAAAGATAAAAACGCGTTGAAAGGATAACTAATTCATTCATTAAGGTTTCAAAAGTACTGACGCAAAAAATTAACAAGATTTATTGAACTGACAAATAGCAAGGGAATATGGCTTAATAATTGAATTGGATAACACGGTTATTAATTGGATATTATTGCCAATGAATATAATGTGCATTTTAATTAAATAAGCTATATATATATATTGAATCTATGGAAATGGCCAATGATTATAAGGTTATATATATATATATAATGAGGGAATTATATGAAATATAGTATAGTACTGCCATGACGTTTTTGAAGTTATAATATGAGGGGAACTGGAATTCAAAGAAAAAATAAGGAAGGATTACACTTTGAATATTTTTAGACCTTTGTATACACCGATGATTAGGGAGCTAATTTTTACTGATCTTGCCGATGAAATAAAAGTGTACGTTAAAATGCGCTCGGATCTTCGAGAAACGGGAAAATCTATTCTGATTGGTTAATTTCGAATTGGGTTGTACAAGGGTTTTGATTGGTTGTTGGTTGGGAGGAGTCGTACTTTGATTTTGTATTGGTATCAAAGGTCGTACAAAAATGGATTTGGGGTCGAGATGCATAATTTTCTCAGACGAGAAATTGCCAACTGCCTCTTTACGAAGTTGTAGGAGCTTGCAAATATGTCAGCTGCTACACCTGTACCATCTATTAAAAATCAATGCAGCGTTGTTTGAGGTTATTTAAATACTACGCTAAGGGAGGTTCGTAACTATTCAGAGAAAGTGCGGCCTCTTGTAGATTGTTGCAGATTTCCTTTATCTCTGCAGGCTATTCAAGCATTTGAAACTTTAAAGAATAACATTGCCAAATCTTCAGTGAAAGTTATTGATGAAAACGCCCCCTTTCCTATAGAAACGGATGCATCAGATAATTCAATCGGTGCCACCTTATCACAGTGGAGAAGACCACTGGCTTTCTTCTCACGCTCATTGAACCGATCAGAAAAGAGACGCCATACCGTTGAAAATTGAAGCGTATACGATTGTAGAGAGCATACGTAAATGGAAACCTTTTTTAACTGGTAGACATTTTGACGTAACAAGTGATTAAAGAGCTGTGTCATTCATATTATATACCAATGTAAAACGTAAAATCAAGGATGAAAAGATCATGGGCTGGAGCATGTAATTGCTTTCATTTTCCCTCGATATTCATCATCGCCCGGGTCACGAAAATGTTGTTGCTTATACACTATCACGGTCGTATTGTAACGCCACTTCGTATGTTACAAGTTTAAAATCGTTTCAGGAGTGTCTCACTCATCCTAGAGTCCAGCGAGTGCTACATTATGTTCGTTTTAAAACCCTTCCTTACTCTATCGATGAAATGCCCCGTATTACTGCTGATTGTCAGGTATGGGCTAAAATTAAACTACCATTTCTTTAAACCAGAAAATACTTTTTTGATACGAGTTATTGAGCCTTTTCAACGTCTTCCAATTGATTTTAAGTGCCCGCTTCCAGTTTCCTCGCACTCGACGCCTTATCTCCTTACAATTGTTGATGAGTTTAGCTGATTTCTGTTTGCATTTCCATTCCGCGATACATATGTCATCCAAAGTAACTATTGACTGTCTTACAAATCTTTTTTCGTTATTTGGTCTACCCGCATATATCCATTCAGACTGCGCCCTGTTATTCATTTCCAAGGAGGTGAAAGAATTTTTACTACGTCTTAGTGTAAACAGCAGCGGCACGTCTCCATACAACCCACGTGGAAATAACCAATGTGAGCGCTATAATGGCATTATTTGGAATACTGCGAAGTTAGCTATTGAATCTCGAGGATTGCCATTAAGTACATGGCAAGATGTGTTACCTGATGCCTTACATACCATACCTTCACTACTTTGTACCTCTACAAATAGCACGCCGCATGAACGACTTTTTGCTTTTAAGAGACGTTTAGTTGTGGTTCGACCCTACCTTCTTGGCTAATTGAACCTGGAGAAGTCCTCTTCAAACGATTTGAGAATCGCAGTAAATACGAACCAGCTGTGGACGTCGTGTGAAATTTCCTGATGGGAGAGAAAGAGGACTATTGCTCTGCGTAACTTATCTCCATGTCCTAGGAATGTTCCACCTAATGATTCAGAATCACGAAATCCAGGTTTCCTTTCCGATCCAGCTTCCCATTCCAGTTCCCCATCTACAACTACTAACTTTCCTCAAGCCAACGAGAAGATATTGGGAAATGAGCAGGAAAAAATTATCCAGATACAAGAAGATCATGTTCATGATGCTGATAACAGTGTGAATAGTCATGACAATCTGACAATACAGTTGTCTGGCGCTAGATATTTACGTGCTCATAATCATGTACGTCATTTAGATTTGTAATCTCTTCGATCTCTATTTTAACTTTCTTTATCTAGTGTGTTGTATATTTTGTAATTTTGAAAAGGAACTAATTCTTTTTGATGGGAGTGACTGTTATATGTTCTTCTTTACTCATTTATATTTGTTCATATGTATTCATATTACTAATATTTTGTTTTGTTTCTTTTCTAGATGTATTATGAATGTAAAAGGTAAAATCAAGGATGAAAAGATCATGGGCAAGGCAGCTATGCTCATCACTCATAACTATTATAACAACGACCTTTAAGAACTTCTGTATGCTTTTCTTGGTTCATAGTTTCTCAACAATGTGCAAACGACTTTTTCCATGCACCGAAATGGCTTCCCACACCATAATTTTCGTTGGAAGTTTTACTGTTTTGGTCAGACATTCATCCATAAATTCTTCTTCAGGCCGCCTTTTTACACTCTGCACGCGGTCATCTAGAATGGAATTGTTGATTCGTCAGAGAAAACAACCTGCAATAGTATAAAATAGTGACGCACACAATTGAGAGCCGTAGTTCCCCACTGATCTTCGCGCGGCCGAAACCTCTTTCAATGGGGAAGCTGCAGGTTGCAATGGCAACTTTCGAAACGCTATTTAAGGAGGGAGTTGTGCGCCCGTCAAAATCACCATGGCTTCGCCGATTCACATGGTACCGAAGAAGTCACCAGGTGAGTACAGGGTAGTCGGCGATTTCCGAGCGCTCAATGCGCCTACAAAGCCGGACAGATATCCATTGCCGCTAATTCAAAGTCTGGCAAACAACCTCCATGGCAAAAGGAATATTTTCAAGGTTGGATTTGGATCGTGCTTACCATTAAATTCCTATGAATCCGGCGGGAAAAAGAGAAGACAGCGGTGATAACGCCCTTTGGCTTATGGGAATACGTGAAGCTTCCATTCAGCCTCCTGAATCCAAGTAGCACATTCCAACGACCTAGGGATAACCTATTTCGGGGATTAAAGTTCGTTTTGTATACTTAGCAACATCCTGATATTTTCGTACAATATGGACGACCACTTGAGGCATTTGGAACAAGTCTTCAAAATCCTGGTCGAAAAGGGTCTGAGGATTTCCCTGGAGAAATGCGAGCTGTCAAAGGAGGAGATTGGTTTTCTAGGGCATCACATTTCGGTGGAAAGAATTTGCTCACCGGCCAAGAAAATGAAGGAAATTAGAGACAAAAGGACTACAAGGAACTACGTAGATATCTGGATATGTTGGGATCCTACCAACGGATGATTCCTAATTCTACCGCAATTGCAGCCCCGTTGACCGAGCTTGCACACCTGCAACCTAAGGCTCGAGAGCTCGAATGGAACGATGAGGCACGAGGAGCATTTAAGGATACTAATTCGGCTTTAATCCACTACGTCAAACTCTGTCACCCGCTGCTCAATGATTTATCATACCAGCTGGTGACGAATTGCTCCCAATACGCGGCAGGTGGCAAGGTGCTTCCCTGAACAAAATGGTAAACGAATTGCAACGATCGGTTGTATTCTTTTCGAGCTCCTAGGCCGAACGCAACAAGCATACTCCACCTCCGGCTGAGAGCTCCTAACGGCGTATCTTGCTGTTATCCACTTCAGGCACATGATTGAAGGTCGCTATGTTACCTTGTGCACAGAACACAAGCCATTAGTATCGGCTTTTTCGTCAACATTAAATAAAAAAAAAAATGGAAAGACAGCAACGTCATTAGAGGGCTATTTTGGGGGTATATTAGCGACATCACCTACGTGCGTGGTCAGAACAACTTAGTCACTGACTGCCTATCGAGGAACGTCAATTCAGTCCAAGTGGACTCATTTGACCTCTAAGCTTTGGCGGCAGCACAACATGATGAGGAGATAAAGAGTTCCACTCACGATTAAAATCCTTCCCTTTTCCCGGTTAAACTCAAGTAGAGTGTAAAGTAACATCAAGATACCCACGGCCGTTTGTCCCTATAGCGTGCAGCGGGACCATTTTTGGTTAATTGCATTATTTGTCACACTCTGGAGCCAAGGCATCACTTAGTCTTATCAAATATGGAGAGGGATATTTGCTCCTGGACAAGGGAATGTCTCGTATATCAATTTTCCAAGATCAGTCGTCACACGAAATCCCTGACCATGGCCATTGATATTCCATCTTCAAGGTTCGGAAAGGTACATATTGATATAGTTGGACCACTTCCACCGTGTAAGCTGCCTGGAAAATACTACCAATCACACAATCGGTATTTACTATAGTGCATCGACCGAACTACAAGTTGGATCGAAGCGCTACCGTATTCCGGACATAAGTGGCGCAACGGTCGCGTCGGCTTTCCTAGACGGTGGATTTTCAGATTTGGAGTCCCACTTTACGTAGTCACCGACAGAGCGCCCAATTCGAATCCGAGCTATTCAAGGAGCTATCTGTCCTCATTGGTTTTCATCGTCTACGCACCACGGGGTACCGCCCGTCCATGAAGGGGTGGCGGAAAGAGCACACACGGTTTTGAAGTGCTCCATAAAGGCCAGTCGACAAGGCTGGCTGATGGCACTTCCAATTATTCCTTTGAGCATTCGCTCCTTGCCTAATGACTCGGAATTTTCGACTTCACGGCAGTCACGGGAACTACACTTTTGTTCCCGAGACCTTTAGTTTCGTCATCGTCATCGAAGACCTATTCAAAGTTTATTAAAGAATTAAGCTCAACCATGGCACAATTCGATTTTACACAACTATCCTAAAGGCACTTGCACTGGGTGCCCAAACCTTTGGTACCCAAAGATCTTCGTGAGGCGACTCATGTGTGGGTCCGAATAGACCGCGTTCGCAAACCGCTGGAAGCGCCATATGCTGGCCCTTTCCTGGTGATCGAGCGTGACGCCAAGGTTTACAAATTGGAATTCCCTGATGGCAAGAGGGACACTTTCTCAGTAGAGCAGGTCATACTCTAGAATTTTATGAAACTGGTGATGAGAGGTATTGGTGAAAAAAACATACTTTTGGCAGAAATGTCAAATTCTGATTGATTTAACCTACATCAATTTGAAGTTCAAATATTGTTAGTTCTGGGTCATTTTCTATATTTTGCTATTATTTTAGTTACCCATAAAATATCAAATTTACCGTTTCCTATCATCGATATATTTATATATATAGCATTTGGTTATTAGTGGAATTGATTTAAGTTAATAAATCAGCCTAGATAGCTATTTGAAAACCATTACCATAAATTTGTTTAATTGGATGGAATAGTCGTCTGCTAATATTTGGGCCTAACGACTGACGTGAACTCAATTTAGAAAACTTCGGGCGCTAGGTTTATAAGAAAACAGACGATAAACAAAATAAATATATTTATAAAATCAACGAATGCACAATGAAAGAATTGAATTAGGAAATAAATAGTGAGCGGTTATTACAATTATACGAATGAATGATATAATTAAATTGAGAATTGTTAAGGAATACAACGTAATGCAATGCATGAAAGTAATGAAAAGTACAGTAAAATGTAAGGTGAAGTGAGTTAAGGTATGGAAAGTAATTATGGTAACTATGGTAACTATGATGGACTGTGAATTGGGATATTTATGCTGAGAATGACGAGAGACGAGTGAGGAATATTTAGGAGGGGGGGGGGGGGAGAGGACTACTTGCTTTTCTGTTATTGTTACCACCGCCTATATGAAAATGGGGCTAGCCTCTGGAGTGATAATACTTCGTACTACTAGGATGTTTGGTTGCCCGGTTAGTGGTAACGTTGCCACTCAAAAAGGTGAGCTTAGTAGGATAGGGATGGCGCTTGCCACCGGCAATGGTAACAAGTGATTTGAATGCGCAACGGAAATATCCCTTTAGGTAGCCTTGTACTTGATCCGAGAAAAGGGTACTAGCTTGGATGAATAAAAGAATCTGTTTATAGATGTAAACGAGTCTCAGTCTATTTATTTTACTTTGCACCAAAATAGGAAGTACTCCGAGTATAATTTCACAATTCGATCTTACAACAAAGTAATGCGGAAATATGGTAGAGCGACCGGGCGATTATAATAATCGACTTATAGAATTAATGAACGCGTAACAATTAAGATAGCAATAATGAAAGACTCTCTCTTTTAACCTCTACACCCCTTTATAAAGGGGGAGAAACTTTCATCAAATCCGCCTCACGCCCCGCCTACAAATAACGTTGGCGCACGTGATTGGCTGCTCATTCCTTTATCTCGCCTCCAGATTGGCTTAAATTATTCCTTTATTTAATTCTGATTGGATGGTGTTTACACTGCCGTACCTTGCTATTAGCTAATATTTCTAGAAGGCGGTTCTTTATCATTAGGCTTATATTTGTTTAACTTCTGGCTATCTTTGTTATTAAAATAGTGAAATGCTTTTATCACACTCCCTTTTATTACCTCCAGACATTCTCAGTTTCCTAATATTTACTTCTCTGGCGCCTGTCTGAATTAAGCCCAGATATAGCTACTACCACTTTATTACAGTGAGAAGATCGAGCCTTTATCTCGACCTTCTAAACTCGCTCTCTCTTCCTTACCCCGGGTTCCGTTGTGTAGGGTATCTACATGTACACCCTTCAGGTGAATACATGTGTGCCCTACATATTTGTGTTCAATGTGGTTGAGCTGAAAGCGTGTTAGTTTGCGTGTTTGACTAAAGTAAAGGTGCATACACACTGCGCTGATGACACGTGTTAACACGCCATATGACGTGTTAACACGTGTTAGCAAAAAATCTGGAACATGCGTTCTCATAATGAAGTTCACACTGGTCTGATATGTCGCGTAACACGTCAGCTGACGTGTTACGCGACATATCACGTGTTAACATGCATCAGATGAAAATCAAAACTCCCAGATATTCGTCAGAAGGAAATCTGCGTCAGATAGGTGTAGTAGGCACATATTATTGTATAGTGTTTTAATATTATTGTATGTTTTGAAGTATTCTATAGTGTTTCGATATTATTGTATATTTTGAAATTATTCTAGTGTTTCGATTTTATTCAACGGGTACTATTGTATGGTGACAAATTGATAAAATAAAGTAAAAGTGTTTTCGTTATGGAGGAACAGTTAATAGAATATGTTAGAGGATACGATCACTTATTTAATCCACAAAACAAGGATTATAGGGACCTGAAGGCCAGAAGAGAAGCTTGGGAGGAAATCAGCGAACGAATTGGTATTTCAGGTAAATTAACATTATATTTATTTTATTTATTGAATACAATATATAAAGAATACAGTTCGGTAGCAGTTTCAAATAGCTTTTTAAGCAGTAGTATACTAATTTCATTTGCTCGCTTGTTTGTTGAGAATTTTCTATTTTTAAAGGTCACAATAATTCACCGTTGAATTCCTTTCTGGTTAATGTGTATTCCTGCCTTTACGAATAGCGTCCCACTGCCATGGGCATTTTAAAGCTCCTTCTTGTGTGACAAAATGCTTCTTGAAACTTTCTCGTACTGCAGCAGCTTCTCGCACATGATTTCTTCTGACTGATTGTAGATCTCCTAATGCCTGAATTTCTGTCTCGGATGCCTGAATACCTTCTTCGAAATTCGTATTCCTGGAAACATGAAGCATGTTGTGAAGGCAGCAGGAAGCCAGTACAATTGAATCAACTGTTTCTGGTTGAACTTCAAGCGGTTTCAGGAAAACCCTCCACCGCCCAGCAAGAATGCCAAAGGCGTTTTCCACAACTCGCCTTGCTCTCGACAACCTATAATTAAAAATCTTTTCTTCATCTCCATTGATTGAATTTTTAGCGATAGGTCGCATAATGTACGTTTTAAGAGGAAACGCTTCATCTGCTACCATGACAAAGTCACATGGATCACCAGAAGCGTCAAGTTTTTCAGCTTTAGGAAAATTAAGCAGATTTTTGGCACATTTTGTACCAAAATTAGACCTTTCAAATGTTCCACCATCACTATTCCTTCCAAAAGCTCCTACATCAATCATAATAAATTTATAATTGGCATCTACCAACGCCAGCAAGACAATGGAATGATTTCCTTTATAGTTGTGGTAAGAAGATCCCCCATTGTAAGGGCATCGCATTTGAATGTGTTTACCATCCATTGCTCCTAAGCAATGTGGAAACCCCCATATCTCTTCAAAATCTTTCGCAATTTCTTTCCACTTTATTTGTTCTGGCTCTGGAATATGAATAGATTTAAGTGATTCCCAAATAGCTTGGCAACATTCTTTCACTATTTGTCCAGCCGTACTGAAGCCCATTCGAAAGGAGAATCCAAGTGATCTGTATGAATTTCCTGTCGCCAAATACCTGAAAAAGATAAAATAAAAAAATGAAGCTTCCTTTCTTATAACAATAATTATCATAATAATAAAATATGAATATTTTTAATTTCGTTATTAATCATAAAGTTATCTTTTGCAGCTGACGCATGCAAAGACACATGGACAAAACTTCGGAATGCTTATACAAATGCCAGAAAGAGAAGGAACACAAAATCTGGTCAAGCAGCTAAGAATGTTCCTAAGTGGAAATATGAAGACCAAATGTCATTTTTGATCCCATCATTGGAATCACGAAGGTATGTATGATAAATCATTTAAACACACTAATTTCACGTGAAATTTAATCATTCTTTTAATGTCCTTTGCTGCAGTGGTTGGAGGAAAGCCCCAAAGTTGAAAACAATTTGTGCTTTTACATACTTTTATTAATTGTTTTTTTTATTTTTCTATTGTTTCAGTACCCATGGCAATGTGGAACCACTTTGTCCAAGTGTTGATGATGTGTCTAATGCGGTCATCAATGAAACTACTGAAGAGGACTTAAACAGAAGCCAAGTAGACAAAAATGCAGCATCAGAGAAGGGTGCCGATGACAATGGTAATCAAGAAACTACAATTGAAGATCGTACATCAACTCCCAAACCAAAGTATAGGAAAAGGCAGACGGTGGATTCATCCATGAGTGAAATAGTAAACATCATGAAGAATAACAGCCGTATGCGGGCCCAAACTCTTCAACTTTCAGAAGGCCACAAAACGGATAGAGACGAAACGGAAATGTTCTTTTCAAGTATTGACAGCTCTGTTAAAAAACTTAGTGCCATTGAACAAGCCATAATAAAGATGGAAATAAGCAATATGGTGTTCAAGGCCCAGATTCGGGAGATGGAGCAGCAAAACCTTTATCAAAACACTGCATCTGGCCCCTTTCATCCACCCGTAGTACCAATCCCATCACCCTCTCCCACATCCTCCATTACATCCTTTGGTGAATCAAACCCCAATTGCTATTCTACCTCGAGTACAGCACCTTCTACCCCTTTACCCGAAATGGAACATTCTACATGTCCTACAGGAATGGCCACACCATATTTTTCTATGTAATATCTTACATATTTATGTGGTTCATGTACCTAATTAGCTGAAAATAAAATTAAGACATCATTGTGCAAGTTTTACTCACCTCAAGCATACAGCAAGTCTCTCTTCTGCTGGTATACATTTCCTTAGTTGAGTGTTGGATTTTGTAATTGCTGGTTTTATAATGTGTAAAAGGTTGTAGAACTCTTCTTTTGTCATCCTAAAGTACATAACAAAACGATCTTCCTCTGACAGTAGTTGAGGAAATAGGTGATGAAACTCACCTAAACTTTCCCTTTTGGCGTTTATAACATTTGTTTGAGTTTTTTTTCCAGAAGTAACGCTATAGCTATTGCTACTAACTGCTCCTCTTCTTCATCGAGTTCATTTAACATATTATGATTCATTTTCAATATCTGCAACACAAAATTAGAGGATAAAAAAGAAAGAACGTGCTCACTCCACAAAAAATCAAATCTTTCTGACGTAACATGCATCAGATAAATGAAAACGTTATTGTGTTATATGATGCAATCTGTTGCTTTGTGTTAATACATCATATGGCATGTTAACACGTGTCATCAGCGCAGTGTGTATGCACCGTAAGTGTTACCGAAAAGAATGTATCTTAGCCATGATTTTTGGATGGCAATAATATATTACAAAAGAAATATTGAAAATACATATACAAAATATTTGAGATTTTGGATTGATTATTTATACATAACTAAGTTGAGATTTTACATAAGATTTAATAGAAATTGTAGAAATTAAATGGGAAAATAAATAGATATTTTTACATTAAATTTAAAAAGGAAATATGCTAATATTTATGCACAAGGTACATTAGGTTAAAATGATATTAGGTAATGGTAATATTTAAATTGACCCAATGGAATATTGATCGAGGTAATATTTTATAGGAATGCCATAGGGCATTGCTATATGTAGTCTGAAAGATATTTGTCTATAAAAATGTATTAGAGAGACATGAGAAGTAGGAACCCTGTTAAAACTGACGCTTAATTTAGTTTGGTCTAACTCCCAAATTGCAAGTAGCCAGTACTCATTACTCAGTAGAAGGCAATATTCCAGTAGTGTTGCCAGTTCTGATAACTATTGTAACTGGTAACTCTTTATAGAGCATTGACATTTTATATGAATACTAGTAAAGGCTGTGGATCATTTTTGAATAACATAATTATTTGGTAGAGATTATTTCTTAATCTAAGTGGCATCTTTTCATTTGTAGATATACCTGGGATTAGTGTGACAATTGCGAAAATCAAGACAAGTTCCAAATCAAGTTCTCAGCTGACTAATTTTGTTGGGACTGGGCAAGAGCTGATGGTTTCTTAGTTACCAACAATAAGAGATATTTTGAGGTACGGCATCTACCTGAGGGATCAAAGTGAAGATGACCGGAGAAATTATGAAGTGGACCAGCTGGTAAAAGACATGTATCAGGGGTGATTAATCAGTCGACCAAAGCTAATGCTCTCTTCAAACCACCTGTTGCAAATCAAAAGGTCACAATAATATCAAAGCTCAAGGAGGTGTGGAAGGAGGCAGCAAAAGTTTTCCTTGGTAAAGGAAAACTTGAAGTAAAAGAGCGGTTCATTGCAAAACTAGATGAGTTATTTGATATATTGACATGCAAATGTCAAATTTCCAGTTGCGGGGAATTAGGTTGTAATGGCTGTGAGAATGTGAGAATGAAGCCCACATTAACTGCTATTGTAGTAAAGAGAGAAAAATACCTACTAGGGAACTGGCCTTTATTAAAGGACAAAAGGAGAAGGTTGGAAGTAAAGGTACCTTTCAAATTGGAGGTCCTGATATTTCTGAGCATAATAGACAATTAAGAGCTTCAGAAAGGAAAGAAAAAGAAAGGATATCAGAAAGAAATAGAAAAAGTAAGGAGGAAAGTGCTGTTTTAGAAGGAAAAGCAACAAAAAAAGAAATCGAGCATTTTTTTGTCAGAAGGTGAAGATCTGGAGGCAGAAAATTCTGATGGTGACAACAGTTTGGGTGATGAAGTATCTTTTGAAGCTCTCCACCCCAAGAGCTGGAATATTCCACCAGGAATAGAAAGAATTATGATGAAATTCAAAATATTGCTCTTGCTAGTATAAGGTATGGTGTCGGATTAATACCAACTGAAGCTATAGCAACAGCAGCTTTAATAATGCTGGATTCATTACTGAGGAATATACAAGTAAAATAATTGATGATAATAAAGTTAAGAAAGCATATGAAAAGCTAATGACAGTTATTGAACATGAGTTTGAGGAAAACTTAAGGAAGGCTGGGGAAATTTCTTGTGTTCTCTTTGATGGACGAATTGATGTGACAAATTTTATGATGGAGGCAGAGGGAAGTGAAAAATTGTTTCCAGCAAAAACAAAAAAGGAGCATCACACTGTCACCAGTGAGCCTGGGAGCAATTACCTCTTCCACTTTGTCACAAAAAAAGGAAACAAAAGAAGAATCACATGCAGAGAAGATCGCTAAGGCTATGTTTGGATGGCTGAGGGAAAGGGGTTTGGATAAAAGCTTGATAACCATTAAAGGAGACTCCATGAATGTAAAGACAGGTGTAAATGCTGAAGTAATGGAAGAAATAGAGCTCTATTTGGGCAGAAAGCTTGTTTGGTTGGTCTGTAACCTGCACACTGGGGAACTCCCTCTCCGTCATCTAATTATCAACCTGGATGGCCCAGCACTATCTGACAACAGATACTCTGGACCAATAGGAAAGCTCCTTGACTCTGTTACAGACTTGGATATCAACCCAACTTTCACTCAAATATCTTTAGGTTCTCCTCTTACGAAGATACCTCAGGAAGTGGTGCCAGATCATTCCACTGATCAACACTACGGTTATAGAATTGTATCGGAAATCAGAGAATGTCGTAGAATCGACTCTCGATGATATACCATATATAACTATTCGTTGAGGGAACTTATTTAATTATCTTTAGAGTGCGTGGATGTCTGGCTGGCAGATATTATGTATCTTCGATATGCTTTAGAAGTGGAACTGAGCTCAAGGATAATAATATTGCTATCATTAATAAAATAGAGTTTTATTAATAATAACTATCAACAACACACAAAACGGAAAATATTGACATAAACAGAGAATGGAAAGGGTCATGGGGACTCGAGCTAATCCGAGGATTAAAAGATTTAAAAAGGTAAAACAAATATAAAGTTCAAGGGAGGTGATGGTTCGCTAAACCATTTAAAGCGCAGGGTAGAATTGACAAAAGGGTTAAATACTCAAAGGTAACGTTCGGCTTACGTAATTTATACTAGTGGTGCAGAGGAAGGCGGCGTAAGGAAATTTCGGTCCGCTGGTGAGTTCCAGCCGAAGGCGGGGGAATAAAATGATCCTGACGTGGCGTCTTGGGAATGAAAACCGTTTCTTGACGAACGGCTTGAAGAACAATGGCTGTTCTACGTTGTTCTCTTCTGAACAACAGGGGATGGGGGGTGAGAACCGTCTCTTGTCTACGGGCTTAAGAAAAATGGCTGTTCTAATTTTGTTCTCTTCTGAACAACAAGACGGAAGGGTGAGAACCGTTTCTTGTCGAACGGGCTCAAAAGAACAATTGCTGTTCTACGTTGTTCTCTTCTGAACAACAGGGGGTGGGGGTGAGAACCGTTTCTTGTCAACGGGCTCGAACGAACAATGGCTGTTCTAACGTTGTTCTCTTTCTGAACAACAGGGCAAGGGTGAGAACCGTTTCTTGGCAAACGGGCTCAAATGAACAATGGCTGTTCTACGTTTTTCTCTTCTGAACAACAGGGAGGGGGGTGAGAACCGTTTCTTGTCAACATTCTCAAACGATCAATGGCTGTTCTAACGTTGTTCTCTTTCTGAACAACAAGGGGGAAGCCTTGTGGACTCGGCGTCACGAAGGCTCGAACCTTGGCACTCAGGGATATTGTCCTTCTTCTGGACAAGTGATGGTGAATCTCGAGGTCGAGGTGCCTTGGCGCACAAGGTGAGAGAGGGTCGTAGTGATGTTTCGCGACGAAAATCTGGATCTCCAATCTGATCTTAGTGGTAAAGTTTCCATCTAAATAGTCGAGACACTCCCTTGGCGTGGGGGACAATGGAGTGGGAGCTTCAAGGGAATGCACAGCCGAGCCTAAAACAAGCCTTATCTGCCCATAAGCCTAACTCAATCTGGCGAGGTCGGTGTATGGGGGCGAACGGGGGAAGATAAACCTCCTTGTTTAAACATTGACTCAGGTGGCTGCGATAATGCGCCAAGCTTCAAAGCGAAGATGCACGTGGGGAGCATCGTGGTTTTAAATAACATGTGATAGTGGTTGAAATTAACGCGGCCTCAACCCGTTCTATCACAAGGACCAGTAAACCACAGTCGCTGGCTGACCAAAGAGACTTCTTCGGCTGTGTGTGCCAAAGCATGAGCTCCACGGAAAAGCCTTTAAGAATCTACGACTCAGTTTTGAGTTCATCATTGGTGTATATTACCCATGCTGGTTTTACGTTAAGATTAAGCACTCTTGGACCGAGGGACCTAGGCACATTCTTTATCAACTTCACTGCCTTAAGTCTCAGGGGAAGGAGGTGTTGGATATTGTTTTGCCAACTGTTAAGAGATCAGCTTGATATGCACACAGTGAAGTCATCCTCCAAACCCTCCTATGCTCTGAAGATCAGGCAGAGAGATCTGAAGAGGTGAAAAGAATCCAGACCCTCAAGGGAGAAGGAGACCCAGATACTTAATTGGGAGACTTCTTTGTAAGGCTTAGGAGGACACCAGACATCAATTGTGATG